>JAPDNY010000003.1:4270000-4870000 GCA_029375565.1 Gekko gecko | reverse complement strand
CTGTTCATTGCCAGGCTCAGTTCGAGGGGCTCTTTTTGACCTTTGAGTCTTTAATGGCCTGGGACCAGTGTTCCCTCTAAGCTGAGTTAGTGTGAGCTAGCTCATAGTTTTTTAGCCTCCAGCTCACACATTTTTATCTTAGCTCAGGAAGGATGGGGCTCCAGAGCAAACTAATTTATGCAGTTAGCCAAATCGCTCACACTCACAACTGTAATGCCAGGAGCTCACAGGGTAGAATTGTTGCTCACAAGAGGACTCCGCAGCTGAGAGAGGGAGCCTTGCCTGGGACCATCAGGGCCACCTGCTCTCCTGGGAGCTGGCCTGGGCCCCAGAACCCTCACCTCGCCTCATGCCCCCCACCCCACCCCATTAGGGGTCTACCCACATGGCTGTTTGGGTTGTGGTGCCTCATTTATGGAACAACCCTCCCCCCCCCCATTGTGGCACTGAGCAGATCTGTTTCCTGACTCTGATGGTTCTGTTCTGTTTATTAACCATGCACCAAGTTCAACATGGAGCGCAAACATTTTACATAAATAAAAGCACATGGCAATTTTTCCACGACTGCACAGAAGCAGCTTAATTCTGGTTGCCTTTGTTTTCACCTACTGCAGAACTTTATTCCCGTCTTTGTCTTGGTGAGGGGAGTCTCCTCCTTAAAATATTTGCTTGTTTAAAATGGTTTTGCCAGCCAGCAGTAAACGAAGGTGACATCAGCTGCAGTAATTACTTAAGAAGATGGCACTGATTGCTTCGGCCCACCTTTCCAGGAACCAATGCCCAGGGTTCCTCCCTTGGGGGGCTCACAGCTTGCGACTCCCCTGGTGTCACGGCCGGATCAGTTCCTCATTGCCAAGGGGTGTCAATTCACGCCAAACATTCAGTGGCACAAAACAGTGGGGAACGTCTTGGCGCTCTCTCGAAGAGCAATCTTGTGAAAACATTTCATAGGGCAGCACTGATGACAAACCCTAACCCTAAGAACAGCCTGGATTTACGCCTGGACAGGGTCAGAGGCAGTGTTCCCCCTAAGCTGAGTGAGTGTGAGCTAGCTCACAGTTTTTTAGCCTCCAGCTCACACATTTTTCTCTCTGCTCAGGAAGGAGAAGAAGAAGAAGAAGAGTTGGATTTATACCCCGCCCTTCACTGCCCAAAGGTGTCTCAGAGCGGCTCACAAACTCCTTTCCCTTCCCCTCCCCACAACAGACACCCTGGGAGGTGGGCGGGGCTGAGAGAGCTCTTGACAGAAACTGCTCTTTTTCAAGAACAGCTCTTATCAGAACTATGGCTTGCCCAAGGTCATCCAGCAGGTGCAAGTGGAGGAGTGGGGAATCAAACCCGGTTCTCCCAGATTAGAGTCCACCTGCACTTAACCACTACTGGCTCTCAGACACCAAACTGGCTCCAGAGCCAACTGATTGAAGCAGCAGCCAAATGGCTCACTCGCAGCCTTGATGCCAGTGGCGCGCAGAGTAGAATTCTGGCTCACGAGAGGACCCCACGGCTGAGAGGGGGCCTTGGCCAGAGGCACGAGGAGCCCTTTTGTCTGAGCTGAAGGGTTCTCGCTTCTCAGCTTCTGGCCAGTGGCTCTCAGAGTGCAGCTTTGCTTGAGCCAGTGATGGGCATCAAGGCCCAGCTCCGGGGCTGGTTTTGTGCTGTCTTTCTTCCTGCCTGTTAATTTAATTTGCATCCTGAGTGTTTCAATCCGTGGTTCTCAAACCTGTCTGAGCCACACACACCCCACCTTGGTTCCACGAACGCATCCCCAGCCCCCCCCCTCCTACCCTGCCCTATAAAAAGCATTGTGCAGGACAGCGGTTTGCACAGCCCTCTAAGGAAGATCATAACAATGAAATTCAAAACAGTAACAATTCACTGCACATTTATTCAAAATCCAATTAAAACTTTTTTGTTTATTCAACAAAACTAATGAACATGATCCAGTGATATCAGCTTTTCACTGTCCGATAGTCATTTAACTAGAATCTGACTTTGCTGCTCAGTAAATTCTTAATGTGATGGATGGGCTGGATGAAGTGGTACCAGTTTCCCAATGTCTGGTTTAAAGTCACTCATGTCAGTAATCTGGATTCCATTTCTTTGCTTGGAGAAAAGTGGGATGACCACACTAAAGCCACGTTCCACCAAATCTGATGCTGGGAATGCAACAAGGACCTTCCTAACCACCGTCCCTAGTGCAGGATAGCAATAATAAAAAAAATTCCTTCTGTAATCAAAACTCTTGCCTTGGTCCCTTAATGGCATTTTGTAGCTCAGTAAGTTCTTCCTCCACTACACCAGCATCTTCAGTATCCGAAAATGGATTTATCACTGCATCTGGAATTCCCATTGAAAGAAAATATTCAGAAAGCTCAGACGTATCTTTATGCAGCGTATCCAGTGGTCACAAATAAACTTGCCGATCATCATCTTGTATCCCACGTTTCTCTTCTGGATCAGACAAGTTCGGAAACTGGTATAGCTCATGACAACCAGGCTCTATTGCAGCTGAATAGAGTTAACTTTGAAATAAACATAGAGATGACGTTGTTGTTGTTCAGTCGCACAGTCAAGTCTGACTCTTTGCGACCCCATGGATCAGATCACACCAGGCCCTCCTGTCTTCTGCTGTCCTCTGAAGTTTGCTCAGTTTCATGTCCGTTGCATCGATGACACTGTCTAACCATCTCATCCTTTGCTGTCCCCTTCTTCTTTGACCTTCAATCTTTCCCAGCATCAGGGTCTTCTCCAGGGAGTGCTCACTTCTCATTTGGTGGCCAAAGTATTTGAGCTTCAGGATCTGGCCTTCCAGGGAACAGTCAGGGTTGATTCTTTTAGGATTGACTGATTTGATCTCCTTGCAGTCCAAGGGACTCTCAAGAGTCTTCTCCAGCACCAAAAGATGACAGACTTGGCCCTAATAAGACTGACCTCATTTCTTTGCAACTGCAAACTCATTTTACTGAACTCTGCAAATAGTTCTGATAAATAAGCAATGCCGTGTCCGATTTCGTTTGAGTTCATCACTGAGCAAAGCATTTGTGTATTCAAAAAACTCCACAGCAGTGTCAAAATGGGTCTCACAAATCTGTAAAAGAGTCTCACAAAGTTGTCTTTTGATAGCCATCAAACTTCAGTATGAAGCAGCAAACGTTCAAAATCTTCATCATTCTCAACACAGAGATAGTCAGTCACTGAGAGCTTTAATCTTATTGACTGCAGTAATGCCCCTGTCTAATGACTTGTGCAGGCGATCACTGAGCTTTTTGCAACCAGATGCTGGCGATGAATGACACAGAGAATGGTAAAGCCATCTGGCACTGCTGTTTTCAAGTAAGCGACACACCCGTGGTAGCAGTCAGTAGTTGATGATGCTCCATCAGTTCCACAAACATATCAGCAGGAATGTCTTTGAAGAACTGCTCAACAACATGAAATATCGACTCCCTTTTAGTATCTGTTCTTAGTAGCCTTGCAAATAACAACTCCTGAGCCAAACTTTCATCTTTTATAAAGTGCACCTAAGCAAGAAGCAAAGATTCATTTGCCGACACACTGATCAGCCAGGGTCCATGCAGCCAGGATCCGGAGCTGGCTTACTGGCCACGGTTAGTCTTAACCGTGGTTTCATCTTGCGCATGAATGTGCCATGGATTCCTTTGCCATGGACGTTCTGCACCCATGCTCTTGCAGAGTTTCCTGTCAAAATGCAGCTGGAAAACCAACAAGCCCTTGCCCTGCCCAGCCCCAGGCTTCTCTCTGCATGCCAGGCCTGCTTGCGGCTGGCAGGCGGGCAGGTGGCAGGAATCAAAGGGCACAGGCAGGCAGGCGGGGAGGCCAGGAGGCAGAAGGCAGGGCCATGGTGGCCAGTCTTAGGGAACCGTGGGACCGGCAAACTCCCAAGCTCCTGCAGGCTTTTATAATGGATGGGGATCCCTGCCCCTCTGGCAGCCTGCTTAAAGCCCTGGCTCCTGTCATGAGCCGGGACCCCTCGCCTCCGCTGTGGGAGAGACTGACGAGAGGCAGACCTCAGGCTGCTGGCCGTGTCTCCCTGCCTCCGCCTGGGTCCTCCTTCCTCTCTGAGCCCCACGCTCGGGGGAAGAAGACTGTCGGGGTGCAGGAGCTCAGCGGGGCTCCGGCAGGGGCTGTGGGTCCTCAGGAGGCACTGACGGGGCGTAGGACTCCTCACGGGGCTCCTGGTCTGCTGACTCCGTGGGGATGGCATCTACTCAGCCCCACTGGAACTGGGGTTAACAATGACAGCACCCACCTCTGCTGTGGGGCAGATTTATCCTGGCACAACTGCTACGGGGGCAAAGCCAAGGCCCTCAAGTCCATCTCCATATCCTGTGCTCAGCCACGCTGGCTCACGCAAGCACTTTGTGGGCACCTCGTCCCACAGTACCCAGTAGACTGGTGGTGGTGGAAAAGGGGGAAACCACGGAGTTGCTTTTCCAAGGTCAGCCCCACCACCCCATTCTTCCTGGAGAGAAGCGGCAGGGTCTCTGCTCTCTGCTCACCCCACCGTCAACAGCCCCCAGGGCACCTCCAGCCCACCTCAAGAACAACCATTCCCCGGAATGACCCGCCAGCTTAACTAGGGGAGAAGGATTCCAGGCCCCCACATGCCCTCTCAGCGGGGCCATTTGCACATGACAGTCTGTTCCTTGTTGGATAGATGGAAAGGTGCATGTGATTAATGTACTCAGAAGCCCCTGTGCCCCCCCCCCAAATTCCTGACCACTCTCCTACCTCTGGGGGGGGGGCTGGAGTTCCCCCCAAATTACAACAGATCCCGGATTGGGGCCTCCGGATAAAAGGGCCATCTCGGAGAGTGGGCCGTGTAGCATCAGTTTGGTGTAGTAGTTAAGTGTGTGGACTCTAATCTGGGAGAACCGGGTTTGATTCCCCCACTCCTCCCCTTGCACCTGGCTGGATGACCTTGGGCAAGCCATAATTCTCTCAGAGCTGTTCTTGAAAAAAAAGAGCCGTTTCCGTCAAGAGATCTCTCAGCCCTACCGACCTCACAGGGTGTTTGTCTGTTGTGGGGAGGGGAAGAGAAAAGAGTTTGTAAGCCACTCTGAGACTCCCTTGGGTAGTGAAGGGCGGGGTATAAATCCAATCTCTTCTCTTCTTCTTCTGCTGCTGCTGCGCTCCCTCCCAAACCCAAACTCCTCCCTCCCCATGTTCTGCCCCCAAATCTCCAGGAAGTTCCCGACCTGGAGTTGGCCACCCCACTACTGCCCAGAAGCACCTGAAAGACTAACAGGGCATGAGCAGGGAGTCCCGAAAGCGCCTCCCCGGCCACATATTTTGTTAGTCTCTCAGGTGCTCCGGGACTCTGGCTCTGCCCTACTGCTACACACAGACTGACACAGCAGCCCGTCTCGATGTACGACTGCCCTTCCTCCTTCCTCGATGGAGCCTTTTTTAGAAAACGTTTCATTGCACCTGTACATCTGTTCACCGGCATGCTTTGGTAATGTTGCTTGCCCCTCTCTTTGAACAGGAGTGGAACCCGGCTCCTCATACGCAGTTCGGTTCGAAGGCCTCCCTCCCCCACCCCATTCTTTGGGCAAACTCCCCAACATCAGCATGAAGTCCAGGATATACTGCAAGAAGGAATAATGATGTGGGCGCCTCCTTCTGCTCTGCGTTTCCAAAGGGCAGTTGCATAAAGAAGCCTTATTGGAGCCAAACGTCTGGCTCAAGGACTGCCCTTGTCCTCGTGCAAAGCATGGCTTTAGCCCCTCCGATTTTGTTTGGCACAGGAATCTCACAAGTGCAGAGGACAAGAAAGCAAGCTGTGTGTTTCCCGGTGCTAGAGCCTGAGGATGAAAAAGGTCCAGAGAGATCTTATGCTTGGAGGAAGGAGTAGACCCACACTCCATCTAGCTCTCAGCTGGTAAAACTCTCCATTCATCCGCAAATGTGACTCAGGAGGCATATGAAGCAATTGATCTCTTTAGCAGGATATTCAAACATCAAACATGGAACAGCAGGGTTCACTGCAAGCAACAGCCTGGTTTCTGGAATTGCTGAATTGATGTCAATATTGTGGGGGAGGGGAAGGGGAAATATATTTCCAAGCTGCAAAGAAAGCCACTTTCTTTTAAAGCAAACAAAACAAAACAAAAACTCTTATATGTGTGCTCCTACCATTTATTCCATTAGGGATTTTCCACATGTGATGTTATGATTTTCTGTACATTCATGAAGAAGAACAAAGAGTCTGCTGAGTGATTTCATGAAGGTTATGTCCCCATTTTAACATGTTTTCCCTATTATAGCATGTGAAGAAATGCCTTTTTTCCTGGGAGGTTGGAAATGAGCAAAACCTCCACTTTGCATTTTAAAGGTTATCTTTTCCTCAGGGGCAGGAAGAGAAGGAAGTCAGTTCAATTGCTTCATAGACGTACTTCAGCCCACCTTCATACAAATGCTAATAGATCTAGCAGGAGAGATAATGAGTGGGTCCCCCTTCCCCAAGCAGGGAACAGAGATTTGGAGGAATAGAATACTAGCTTTCAGGAAATAGATTCCTGGAGATCTCGAGGAAAAGTCTCTTTGACCTGGCGTGACCTGGTCTGGGTGGAGAAACAGATGTGATAAAAAAAAACTCCTGGGAGCCAGGAGGAGGTCTCTTTCTTTGGATGCTGAGTCCTTGAGAGCAGGGAAACCTCTCCACTGGGAAGGTAGCATTGACTAGGTGCCAGCCTAAAGAGCTGGAGTGATCTTCAAGGTAATGGTGACTCTGTAGGGATTTATAACTCATAAACGAAAGAGCCTGTCCTATATTTTAACATCTGATAGGGCAGGTATAGAGAGAGGGACAGGGGATTTGGGTTTTACCCATGTCTTTTGAATCCCTAGCTCAATCTGGTTATACACATTTTCTTTTTAATAAATACTTTATAACTTTTGATGCTGGCAGTGGTTCTCTGTACCATTAACAAATGCGATATCATAGTATACAACATACAGTAGATAGAAAAGCACTGTACAAGTAACGCAGACCACAAGTGCTCAAGAAGTTATATAAATTGATTTTTGTGCATAATTTCTTGAGCACTTGTGGTCTGCGTTATTTGTACAGTGGTTCTCTGTACCACATAGACCTCCATCATCTCAGACATGCTATTTTAAAAGGAGCACCGGGGGGAAGGCAGGCAGTTCGCAAGTGGCTTTTCCTTCTGGGACATACAAGGCAGTAAATGGTCCCTGTGGTGACCAGGTACTGGGCAGTAGGGAGATACAGATGCGAGGCCTCAGATTTTGGATGGGACAATCAATTATAAAGAATGATAAAGAATGAAAGAAACTAGGCTATGATGCTTGTAATTTATATGGTACAGCTGTTTGTTCCTGGCATAGTTAGGGTTGCCAGCTCTGGGTTGGGAAGTTCCTGGAGATGTAGGGGATGGAGACTGGGGAGGGTGTAGTTTGGGGAGGGGAGTGTAGTGCCACGCAGCCCACCCTTCAAAGCAGCCATTTCCTCCAGGGGGACGGATGTCTTCTTTCCTGTGGAGCAGTTGTAATTCCAGGAGATTTCCAGGCACTGCCTGGACGTTGGTAACCCTAGGCATAGCGCACCCAAGTACACAACACACCATAGGAAGTGGACCTAGTGCAGAGATGGAGGTGCTCAGGAGGCGAATGACCACATACTGAGGCCAGGGAAGGCACCTGCCAACTACCCCTCTTTTATGAACCCCCCAAAGAGCCCAAGCTCCTGACAGAGGAGGATCCAACAATGTTGTCCTCAGAGGGGTTTGTGTGGATCACAACCAGCACGGAGCCCAAGGCCCTGAACTGCTCATGTTTGCACACTCACATCCTGCGCACCTCCATGCAGTCCTTCAACTGTACACACTGTCCAACAAAGCCCAGTGTCGTGGCCCTGGCAATCTGCCAATGAACGGAATTGACCGCGCTTATGCAAAAGCTGTGACTCTGGGGACAAATAAAGGCACTGAGAGGTCAGCGGCCTGGTCAGCAAAATGAGCTCTAAGACCGACCTTCTGGCTTTGGCTAAGATGACCAAAAACATAATTACATCACATATTAATATTGGCCCCGTTGGGGTTACAGTGACAGACGCTTTTGTTCAGGGAGTGTTCTGATTTGCCTACCTGGGCTGAGAACACCTGGGCTCGCCTCCTCTCTGAAGCACAGCACCGGGTGGACAGAACTGTACTGCTCCCACATTCATCTCTGCTGTGGTGGTGGTGGTGGTGGTGCTCAGGTAAGGCCAAGAGAGCAGACGCCAGTTCCCGAGGCTCAGAGTTGTTCTCCAAGACTCAAGGTGAGTGGAAGTGGCAGAAAGTTTACTGTCACAGCAGCACCTCTCTAAGGATAGTGGACGGTGCACAAAAAGATTTTCAAGAATGAAGATGCAGATGAGCTAGACTTTTTTTGAGGGTATCAGAAGTGAGCCGTGTGACTCCCGAAAGCTCCTCACCTGCCACAAATTCTGTTAGTCTTTCAGGTGTTCCTGGACTCTCCGACTCTTTTCTACTGTCTCAAGATTCTGTTACAGATTTAACTCCTATGCTGCTATCAGCATGTACTATGGAATAAGAATTTCCTTTACTTTCTCTCCTTTACTTTCTCTCTGAAGCATTGCGCATGGTCACCAAGACTGTAGTTAACATAAGAACATAAGAGAAGCCAATGTTGAATCAGGCCAATGGCCCATCTAGTCCAACACTCTGTCACACAGCGGCCAAAATATACCAGGTGCCATCAGGAGGTCCAGCAGTGGGGCCAGGACACTAGAAGCCCTCCCACTGCTGCCCCCTCCAGCACCAAGAATAGAGTGCATCACCTGCCCCAGACTGAGAATTCCCATCTATACCCTGTGGCTAATAGCCACTGATGGACTTCTGCTCCATATGTTTATATGTTTAGTTATGCCACGTTGCCTGCTTTCATTCACCTGGTACACCAAACATTTCATGTCTAGCTTCTAGGGCCACCAGAGGGTCCACCTGCTCCAGCATCCACGTGCCACCAGAGATTCTGCCCTTCATTAGGCCCTATAAACTACATGCATTCCTACCCTTTCTGCCAAGAACTCGGTGAATATCCACCTGACCTGCAGATATGGGAAATACAACGGCATGTGAACAAACATCAGCAAATGTGACAGGAGGGTGAGGACGGGGGACAGAGGCCCATTCCCCCTGCTGTGGGATGTCTGCTCTGCCAATTGACATAAACACGTACTCTCCTCTGACGGGGTGCAATTACTGCCAATTGCCCTATGTTCATGTGGACACACAGCAACATTCATGCGGCAGAAGAGATTCTTGATTAAATCCCAATGGGATAAACAGCCTGTGCCACAAAACACGGTCCTTTGTTGTATTCAGTGCAGAACTCAGCGGTTTGTGTGATGATACCTTTGCAGTGACAACCCCCCCCCAAGACTCCGGCTGCTGGTGACTTTGACTGGTTCTTCCCAAGGGAAGGAATGCAAGCTTGCATTTATATGGCAGCCACCTAAGGCTATGTCTGGCTACAGGCAGGGGTCATTTCCTGCTGGAGCGCTCCAGAGTGGTGCTCCGGCAGTAAGGAGCCCAGGCTGGAGAAGGAAGGGGAGGCGGGCAGACATGCCCTCCATTCCCCCTGAGCCTCTCCGTTTTTGTGGAGAGACTCGGGGGGGATTTAAATGCCGGACAGGAGTGGCATAATCATTCCTTTGTATTCTAAGGCCACATAGAATACAATGGAAAGATCGTGCCGCCCCTGCGGGGTGACTCTAGACTCTCTCTTTGCCTCCCCCCACCCCACCTTGGCAGGCCTGCTGGGGAAGGGAAGGGGAGGCTTTTGAAGATACCTCCCCCCTTTTCTGCTTCCCCTTCTGACATCACTTCCGGTGATGTCAGGGGGCGTGGCATATGCTAATGAGTTACAGGTATGCTAATGAGCTCCTGCACCTCTTTTTCTACAAAATGACCCCTGGGGGTACCACCTGACACAGCAGCGGGACATGCCTCCAGAGGCGTTCTTATGTGTGTCTCATGTGGGAACAAAATTTCTCGGAGCCTACTAGTTAGAAGGTTAAACCAAGACAGAAAGTGGGATAATTTTCATTAGCAACTACCTGACTTCTCGGCCTTTCTCTGCATTTGTATTATACATAAAGACAACAGCTTTCATGAACAATGTGTCATACGTGTTTTCCCTTTAACCCCCAAAGCAGTTTCAAATTAGCAGCTGGACAAGTGGGATCCAACGAGTGAGAGACTTGCGTTTCTGTGTCAGTGAGGAATAGGGGTGGGAGGCGCGCCAGGGACGAGGAACAGCCATGAAGCGAGTTGGACATTTAAGTGCTCGCAGCTGTTTGCATACAGCCCGGGAAGCTTTATAAACAGGATGTGCTCCATGCGGCACTCTGAGAGCAAAAGTGCTGATCTGACCTGGAACGGATACCTCTCGTGAGCAAAAGTGTCCGTGAGGGTTCAGTAGACCCACAGGCGAGTGGAGGGCGGTCCTCAACCTTCTCCCCAGCTCTCAACAGTCCACGCAAGGCTTTCGTTAGCATCTGGTCGAAATGAGGCCAAACAAGATGCTCTGCAGCAGATACGTGAGCCGTCCCCTGGTGGTTCCAGGTGGGCAGTTTTGTCAGTTAGTCTGCCATAGAACAGCCAGCTCCAAGACAAGGAGCACCTGCAAGACCAACCAGAACTCCTGGATAAGAAGCTTTCCAGAGTCAACGCTCCTTTCGTCAGAGACCACTTCGACTCTCCAAAGCTTCTGCTCCGGACATCTTGTCGGCCTTTAAGGTGCTCCTGGACTCCCGCCTTCCTCAGTCTCCTGAGAGCAGTTTGAGACTGGGCTGATCTGTCTGCCTCTCTTTGGCCCTGGGGCCAGGGCTGCTGCTGCTTCAGGCATTTTGCTGCCACCAGCACCAGAGTTCCCTCCAAGCTGAGTTAGTGTGAGCTAGCTCACAGTTTTTTAGCCTCTGGTTCACACATTTTTGTCTTGGCTCTGGAAAGAGGGCTCCAGAGAGCAAACTAATTTATTCAGTAGCCAAGTTGCTCACTCACAACTTTAATGCCAGGAGCACATAAAGTAGAATTTTTGCTCACAGGACTCCACAGCTCAGAGGGAGGAGGGGGAATGCCTGAGACCAGTCTCTGGGCCTGCTCTACGGCACAGGTCCCAGCTGTGCGAGTCTAAACAGATGTTAAAAATACTCTGTCACCTTTTGGCAAGAGACGACCCGAACCTTATCCCATCCATCTGGCCTCCCTCCATTCAGGAGCCTTGCTCTGCAGTGCTTTGGACTGCCCCGTTGGCCATCTTGCCTGCCAAGAGACGGCCCCACCCCACCCCGCCCCACTGGGAAGCAGCAGCCCTCCGGCAGGGCGGAGAGCCACACGGCCAGCCAGGTGCCTCTGGGCAGGCGGCAGGCTCCTCTTTGCTGCTGCTGCTGCTGCTGATATACTTGGGGGGGGGGACATCTGGCCAGTCTCCTATTCAGGGCAACATGTAGTGCTCACAACTGCAGCTGGCCATGGTGAATCCCATAAATTACTGCATGAGGTACTTCCTTTTGTCACTGACCTGAGCCCACCACCATTCCCATGCAGAAGTGGGCCCCACGCCCCAGCGTGAAGAAGAGGGAGAGCTCCTCTCTCTCAAGCCCACTCCGATCCCCAGCCTCTTCCCCCACAGGCATTCTCGCAGATCTGGTCGAGACCCGCCTCTGAAGGAGTGAGCCGAGACTCACAAACTCCCCTCCCCGGCCACAGATTTTCTTAGCCTTTAGGGTGCTGCTCCGGGACTCTGGCTCTTTGCTGCCACAGCATCTGAGACCTTCGTGGGCACTGAGGCTGAGCTGAATTCGGGCCAGGAATAGTTTTCAGTGCCCAAACTCAGCCCTGGCATTTCCAAACAGAAAACAACCCAGCCTGAAGACAGCTGCGGAAGGTGGCGGTGGCGGTGGTGGCGGGAGGCACACCTACCCCCACCCCAAGAATGGCACCCAAGCCCTCCGCCAGAGGCCCTCTCGGCCAGTGCGGCAGCTGCCCACGTGCTCAGAAGCAGAGACCGGCAGCGCCCATCCCAGAGGTGCCCGGCAGAAGCGCCTGTGCACCCCCACCAGTGCACATCTGCCCACAGAGACCCCGTGCTCGCCCTCCGTGCCTCGTTCCCCCTCCCCCCCCACACATCCGTCCGACTGCCGAGCAGGGAAAGCCCGGGAGAGGCGGCGGGAGGCTGCTCTTCCGTGGCCCCGTTGGCCCCAGCACGGCTGCTCGGCGGAAGGAGGGAGTCCAGCTGCAGCAGGCCTGGGGTGGTGGTGAGGGGGGGAGAAGGAGCTGGGCACACCGCAGGCTCCCCTGCCAGCCAGCCAGCTCGGGATCATCACCATCATCACCATCATCAACAGCAGCAGCAGCAGCAGCAGCAGCAGCAGCAGTTTATTTCATTTCTATCCCGCCTGCACCCAAAGCTCTCTGGGTGGTTTACAACAAGTATAAAAACAATAAAATACAGAAGAGAAAACATTCAGAGTTAAAAAGTAATTGAAAATAGCAGGTGGGCCAGAACTGTCCTTATGTCTTCGGACAGCTGGGTCCCCGTTATTAATCTAACTGCTGCACTGAGACCCAGTGTGGTGTAACGATTAGGTGCGCGGACTCTAGTCTGGGAGAACTGGGTTTGATTCCCCACTCCTTCTCCACTTGCACCTACTGGATGACCCTGGGCAAGCCATAGTTCTGTCAGAGCTGTCCTTGAAAGGGCAGTTCCTGAAAGAGCTCTCTCAGCCCCCGCCTACCTCCCAGGGTGTCTGTTGTGGGGAGGGGAAGGGAAAGGAGCTTGTAAGCCACTCTGAGAGTCCTTCAGGTAGTGAAAGGTGGGGTTATAAATCCCATCTTTTCTTCTCTTCTGCACCAGCTGCAGTTTCTGAACCGTCTCCAAGGGCAGCCCCATATAGAGTACATTGCAGTAATCTGGCCTGGAGATTACCAGAGCAGAGATTATCGAAGCCTGGCAATCCCTCTCCAGATTAAAAGTTTACAGGAGGAAAAGAGGGGGGAATCCGCCTCTCCTCCCACTTTTGGTGAATGTGAGCATGAGATGCGTCGAGAGTGTTTGCCAAATGGATTAACTTTGTATTTCAACGCTACCCGCGTTGATAAAGGTACACACGAAACGAGATGTCATATGCATGGTTCATTAGTGTTGGTGGCGTTTGAATTACTTCCAGTAAACTGAAAACTGAAAAAAGAATTTACAAGTTGGTGAAGAACTTTTTTCTGGCACTCTACATCATGGTTGTTTGTCTCCTTTCAACTTCCATCCCGTGATCTCCCTCTTTGGTTTGCAGCCTCCAGGTGGGGCCTGGAGAGCTCCCACTGCTACAGCTGACCTCCAGCTGACAGAGACCAGCTCCCCTGGAGAAAACGGCTGCTTTGAAGGGTGGACTCTGTGGCATCATGCCCTGCTGAGGCCCCTCCCCCGAACCCCACCCTCTCCTGGCTCCACCCCCAAAGTCTCCAGGTATTTCCCAACCCAGACTTGGCAACCCTAACCTCGACCCTCTCTCTCTCTCTCTCTTCATCTGCCTGTCTGTGATAGTGGGGGGGGGAGTCGAAGGGGGGCACCTTCCTCAGGCTGACCAAGGGAGACCCCCGTAAGGAGATGCCTCGCGAGACATCCTCCAGTTATTTGGCTTCACGGAAACTGGAACGAAAGCAGTTTTCCAAGAGATCATTCCTTGTTTGACTCTAACGTTCATGCCCTTCCTTTTACGGTATTCTTTCAGTTAAGTTCTACAAAGAAGACGAGTCCTTTATCTTGAGAAGAGTCAGAATATACCACATCTAACCACCGTTTGGTGACTCTTGCTTAAATATTTATACTCAGCTTTGAGGTTCATAAAAATTCCACAGGGTTGCTAACAGTTTTAATTAAAACAAGTCGTATGAGTTTAAAAAAAAAGCATCTCAGAGAAAAGACCGCCACAAACCAACCAAATGAGCCCAGCAAGAGGTCCACCAGAGTCCAACAACACGACCAGCCCCGCCCAGCAAAGTGGCAGAATACATTTATACTGCGTTATGTTATAATTTATTTTACGATATGTTCCCAGAGAAGTTCAGCTGACTCCCTCCGTGGCGTGAAACACTTGGGGGTGTTTACGGATGCTCTTGCGTCCCACGGAGGGAGTCAGCTGAATTTCTCTGGGAAGAAGTTCCACAGCCTTGGTGCCGCTCTTGAGAAGACCCTGCCTTGTGCACGTCAGTGGAGATAAAAGAAGAGCCTCCAAGTAAGGTTTTGTGTGGGAAGGATCGTATGGGAGTAGACCTCTTTAACACCTTTATTCAGGGCTTTTTGAGTAGAAAAACCCCAGCAGGCACTCATTAGCATAAAAGGCCACACCCAACAGCAGAGACTCATTAGCATATTAGGCCACAGCCACTGACAGCACAGCTCATTAGCACATTAGGCCACCCCCCCCCATGTTACCAGGGGTGTGGTCATCCAGCCACACCCACTTTTTGCTTCTTATTCTGTTTACCTTGTTTGCTGTCAAAACCCGGGGCTTTTTTTGTAGCAGGAACTCCTTTGCATGTTATGCCATGCACCCTTTATGTAGCCAATCCTGATGAGTTTCTGCTGTTGGGCATGGCCTATTATGCTAATGAGTTCCTGCTGGGCGTGGCCAACTCGGGAGCCAGCTGGAACTCTGTTCCTGTGCGTTCCTGCCCCAAAATAGCCCTGCCTTTATTAACACCAATATCAACCATTCTCCCCAATTTGCTTGTTGAGGTTTTAGCTGATTTAAGGCAGAAAGAAGCAATCTGGTGAAGAAGGCACTAGCACAGTGGTTCTCTGGGCAGCTCTGGCATTCTTTGAAAGCTCCCGTTGGTGAGCCTTCCAGAAAGATCAGCTTCTTAGAATGATGATTTGCTTGGGCCGGGGACTGCGGGCTCCTTGTCATTTCTCCCAGAGCCCCTTGGGCTGGCTTGTCCTCTGCCCCAGGTGAACCAAGCAAAGGACGTGGGGTGCTTATTCCACAAGGCCGGTCACTGCTTGAGCCACGAACAGCTGTTGCGCAAGGGGGCACAGGGCTAGTGGAAAGCGCCCTGTGGAGTGTGGATACCAACTGTTGTGGGCCATAAACACTCCAATGTCATCTAACACCGATGACCTTGAGAAGAGGCTTAACAGGGAACACACATTCGATGCCACACCAAGGGCAGCAAGAGCCAGCACCAGATGTCCCCCTCTGTATGCTCCACATCACCCGGACAAGCCCTGCATGGATCTGAAGAGAGAAGAGAAGAGAAAAGAAGAAGGGTTTGCATTTATACCCCGCCCTTCACCACCCGAAGGAGTCTCAGAGCGGCTTACCATCTCCTTTCCCCTTCCCCTCCCCACCACAGGCACCCTGGGAGGTGGGCGGGGCTGAGAGAGCTCTTGACAGAAACTGCTCTTTTTCAAGGACAGCTCTTGTCAGAACTATGGCTCGCCCAAGGTCATCCAGCCAGGTGCAAGTGGAGGAGTGGGGAATCAAACCCGGTTCTCCCAGATTAGAGTCTGCGCACTTAACCACTACACCAAACGGGCTCTCAATCTGCACCTGCAGGAGGGGACTGTGTCCTGCCAACAGAGCAGTTGGGAAAAACCAGCACAGCATTTGTGGCACCAGTGGACAAGCCTTTGTGCCAGTAACAAGGAGCGGTGTAGAGATTGTCTAGCATGAACAAGCAGCACTCACCTTCCACCAGCAGCAGTCAGGAAACCCGGCTGAACAACTGGCTCCCTGCTCCTACAAACCCTGAACCAACATCAGTCGGCTCCCTGCCTATTATTCTTGCCCCTCTTCATCAGCAGGGTACCCGAAGCACAGCAGGAAAGCCAAGGCATGGCGCTCTCTCTCTCTCTCTCTCTCTCTCTCTCTCTCTCTCTCTCTCTCTCTCTCTCCAGACAGACAGACAGACAGACAGACAGACAGACAAAGCTCCTGGAATGCTGGAGTGACGGGTGCCGCTGGCCAAGGGCTCTTGTGGGGCTGCTCAGGGGGCTGTTATGATGGGGCCGGGAGGCACCAGAACCTCTTGCCCTGCCACCGGGTTGATTCACACTCAGCCCGGGAGGAGTGCTCATTGGGGAGGAGACAAGGCCATCCTGCTTTAGGAAGTGTTTGGTCAGGAGTCTGGGCAAGTCTGCATTCGAAACGACATTTCCGAGTGACAAGGGCGGCGGCTGAGTTATTGTCCTGTACGCCCTGGTCATTCATCATGGCCCGGGGCTCAGGGGCCTCAGAGTCACTGAATGGAGAGCTGATGGAGAAATGGTGGCGTCCCCGTGGGAATCAGGCTCCTCCCTCTTGCAACTGCGTTTTATCACGTGTAGCCAGATCGCGATTCTTTGGTTTGGTCTCAGAGATGGACTCTCCCTGCACACCTTGATGTGCGCCCCGCCTGAGGGTCTGGGGAGGCACCAGAGCAAGATTGCCAGGACGCGCCACTTCCTTGCCCGCCTGGCCTTCACATCGCCAACTTTTTGAGGGCTACCGGGAAACATATGGATGGATCCGGTGTAGCAGAATTATGGGCTGAAAATGGATGAAGAGGAGGAGGAGGAGGAGGTACCGGTGGACCTGCCCTAAGTGTGAAGGCGCAGAGCAAAGCCGGGAGGGTGGCCGGCTGCTCGGCTTGGCTGCGGAACGCGGCAGGCAGCCCCAAGTTGCGATGGTGCAAGAGCTGCTGCCCAAAAACGCCAGCCTGAGCAGAGGGCAGGACTGATCGCCAGCAGGGCTGGCTGAGGGAGCTGTTGTCGGAATATGCAAGAAGCCAGGGGAAAATGCAGATTTTCAGATTCAATTTCCCCCAGAAAACCCACTTCCCTGGGACTCCTCGGTTATAGAATCAGGGAATCACAGAGCTGGAAAGGGCCTTGCAGGTCATCTAGTCCAGCCCCCTGCACTCCCTGTGTCATCTCTAAACAAACATGCTGCTGGATTATTCCACAAGCAGCTGAAACGGATTCTTCAGAGAACCCGGGGGATCTTCTGGAGTCCCCAACAAAGGAAGAGGCAGGAAGTCCCCTTGCCCTGTCACAAGCAGAGGCGGAAGACGCGTGTCACTCGGAAGAGAGCCCACGTTTTACATGCTCAAAATCCGGCGTAACTCAACATGGTTTAATGTCTGGCAGCAGAAGACAGACTCAATCACAGTAGAAGTACAGCTGCAAAACATTAGTCCATTGAAATATGGAAAGAAACCTAGAAAGAACTATCTGGAAAAGAACTTCTATGGATATTTCACATGCATGTTCACTGCCCCAAACAAAGACATTTTCCTTAATCGCTTCTAAACGGACACTCTGCTGCCTTAAAATTGCATTCATAGTCGATGTTCGGAAGTCCAGCCACGCTCAAAACTTTGCTCGCATCACGTGGTTCTTCGGCTGTGGTCCACTGCAGACCAGGGGGCGGTGCCAAGGAGGAGGAGGCCACGGCTGTCACGTGGCTTGGACTGGCCAGCAGTTGCTGTCGCCTCCTCCACACTTGCCGGCTGCGATGGTCGGGATTTATTTTATTTGTTTCATCAAATTTCTACCCTAACTTTCTCTCCTCAAAAAGTAGCTAACAAACATACATAATAAAATCACATTTTGAAACCATTAAAACTAACCAGCCCCCCCCAACCCCAACACATCATTAAAACCAGGAATCAATGCAAAAACATAACAATCCCCAGAAAAACATTTTTTTCAAACTTAAAGCACTGGGCAGGAAAGAGGGAACCATGAGGGTTTACAAGATGATGCACGGGATAGAGCAGGTAGCGAAAGAAGTACTCTTCTCCCTTTCTCACAGTGCGAGAACTCCTTGTGGGCACTCCATGAAGTTGCTGAGCAGTCGGGTTAGAACGGATCAAAGGACGTCCTTCTTCACCCACAGAGTGATTAACGACACATGGAATTCCCTGCCACGGGAGGGGGTGGCGGTGGCTACAAGCAGGGGCGGCTGCAAGAGAGAAAAGGCAGCTGAGGGGGGTACCTGAGCCCCTGTGGCAGGCCGGGGAGAGGGGAGACGAACACGCAGGGAGGGATTCAGCTTGTCATCCTTATCAGGTACCCGATACACTCTTGTTAGAGTAGTTTCCCACCACTTGTTCAGTCTGCGGTGGCATGGAGGGCTGACACCAGCTCCCTTTCCGAATCTCATCCAAGGAGAAGCCCACTTGTCCAACCAAACGTTGCTGTGTGCAGCCCAGAATGGGCCTCGCAGTTCGTCAGTACAATTTTCACAGCCGGGTGATGAGAGACCCCCACAGCCATGAGTTTGTAGTTCTGTGGACCAGAGGATGCTCCAGCTGCTGCTAAGACCAGGGCCCAGCCTACAAGGGCCCCTCCCCATAAACACATCCAGTAAAACATCAGCCTTGGCCCTGCAGACCGTCTCACGGTTCTTCTCCATATGCCTCAAATAGGCAAGTTACAGTCTTTACAAATTTAATTCTCACAAGACAAGAACTCCTCCTGGGCACTCCATGAAATTGCTGAGCAGTCGGGTTAGAACAGATAAAAGGAAGTCCTTCTTCACCCAAAGAGAGAGTAACACATGGAATTCACTGCCACAGGAGGTGGTGGCGGCTACAAGCATGGACGGCTTCAAGAGGGAATTGGATAAACATCTGGAGCAGAGGTCCATCGGTGGCTATTAGCCACAAAGTATAAATAGGGACTGTCAGTCTGGGGCAGGTGATGCTCTGTCTTCTTGGTGCTGGGGGGGCAGCAGTGGGGGGCTTCTGGTGTCCTGGCCCCACTGCTGGACCTCCTGGTGGCACCTGGTATTTTTGGCCGCTGTGTGACAGAGTGTTGGACTGGATGGGCCACTGGCCTGATCCAACATTGGCTTCTCTTATGTTCTTAATGCCATACAAGACAGAAGATACTGACTGACAGAAGAGGACAGGCAAATCACCCGGGGGGGGGGAGAGAGAGTTCCAGAGCTCTGGAGGCATGACGGAGAAGCCCATCTCTCGAGTTGCCACCCGCCCAACCTCAGATAGTGGGGGGACCGGAATCAGGGCCTCCAAAGATGACTGCGGCCATTGGGCAGGTTCAAAAGGGCATAGGTGGCCCGTCAGGCATGTAGGGTGCTTGAAGGACACGGTCCCTACCACCCACTCCAGACAACATCCTGGCTGCCGTGTTCTGCACCAACCACCCCCTTCCAACTCTATGATTCTATGACTTTCAGAATACTTCTCAAGGGCCGCCCCATGTAGAACACATTGCAGCAATCTAAACTAGAGGTAACCAGGGGGCTGCAGCATCACAGTGGCCAGGAAGGGCCTCAGATGGCTCACCAGCTGGAGCTCATAAGAGGCACATCTGGGCCACAGCTGCAGCAGTCGGCCTGGGTCTATGGACTTTAAGAGGAAGTACAGCCCTGTCTAGAATGGGTGACACCTGAAAGCATAACAATCCACCCTAACCCTAACCCTAACCCAGACCTTCTGCACACCTTTAGTAGCACTTCCACCTTCTCAGGGTCAAGGTTCAGTTCATCAGCCTGCATCCACTCCAAAAAGGCCTCCAGGCCTGCTGCTTGCCTGTGCCGAAGGCGCTCCGTGTCAGCCACCCATGCACTAACCCCGGTGGGTCGCAGGAGTCACAGAGACTCCTGGTTTAAATCAGGTTTGCCGGATTCCGGCTGTCAGCCTCAAACTCGGCTTCCGTCATGGCCAGCTGAGCCCTGCTCCAGGAGCACAGCACTCTCTTCTTCTTCTTCTTCCTCTTCCCCAGGCTTCCTTGGCACAGGCAGTTTCTGGCTCAATTCAGATGTAACACAAAACCGTCGTTTTCTTTTCTGGCTAGTTGTGAAATGAGGCTTCCGCTCCAGGAGGCAAAGGAGACGTGTCTGCCAGCTGGGCTAATGTGGGACTGCAGCAGAGGGGGGCGGAGGAGGGGCGGTTTCCCAACCCCCAATGGCTGCTGGAGTCTTGTGCGCCCCATGCAGCCCCCCTCCCCCCCAGTGGGGCAAACAGTGACCCCTCCGGGGCCATTTTGGGGCTGGAGAGCAGCAGAGGGGGCAGTTGGGACTACTTTGCCCCCCCGCCCACCCCCTGATCTGAGCTGGACCCTGCAATGCTTGGGCTAAACTAGTTCCCAGCAGCTGCCATCTGACTGAGAAGGAAGAGAGAAGAATGGAACCCCCAGCCTCACGCGTGGAAAACATCCCCTCTAGTGTGGTCTCTGCTGGCCGGCATTCCTGGCAAAGTCAGTGAGAAGAGGACATCTATTTAGTGCGGCAGAGGAAGTTGGCTTTGATGGGGCTTTGACAGAAATAGGGAGTATGAGAAGAGAATTGGCACGCCCTGGTGCTATGGTTAGGAAAAGTCTCCCTCAACCTGTACTCCATGTCTTCTTATAATAATCACAGCCAAAACAACATGATGTCAACAGATGTCTCAGAAAAAGGGATGGAAAATAGGCGAGCAAGGGAAGGCCGTCCCGCTGGAAGCCGAGAACATTAAAACCGGCGGCCAAAATAAGCCGGTTGAGGCTCTGTAGGAAGCAGGTTGCTGTAGCCGAGAAAAGGTCGGAAATGTGTTAAAATGTGGCCTGAAACATGGCCCTGGGCCTCCGATAAGTCTTTCTGGACTGAAGCCGCTCATTGGATGAAGCTTAAATCTGAACATTTCCCAGCAGTCCTGGAAAGGACACTTGGGGGGGGAGGGTCATGCCGACATCTCTTGCCTCTTGTCTAGAGCTGAGTATGTAGCCCAGCACCATATGACATGAGTTTTACTCAGTTCCCATCCATGGGGAAAAAACAGTGTAGGGTTCAGGTGACTGAACAGTTTAAAATTTTCCCTGTGCAATGTTAAATGTTTTCTTTTTAACAACATATTAAAGATTTTAAGCTTAGGGTTGAAACCCTGTGTTTCTGAAATGGAAAGGCTACAGGCTCGTTAATGATGACTATCTTGCCTATGCTGTTGAAAAATGGTATGATTTTAAAAAGATTAATTTAGTATATAGAAGAACAAGCCTTGATTTAGTAGAGTCAGCATGGTTTGTGTGTGTGTGTGTGGGGGGAATGTTCTGCTGCACGAGGCCTCCCGGTGTTCTTTGAGGGCCACCAAGCCTATCGATTGGGGTAGTGCTGCGCCTTTGGTCTCCCCAAAAGGTTTTGACAATGTCCTCTAACAAATGAACCCATGAAGCTGCCTCCTGTCAGATCAGAGCGCTGGTCAGTCACGGTCAGCCTTGTCCACCCAGGCTGGCAGCAGCTCCCCAGGGTCTCAGGCGGAGGCCTTTCCCATCACCTTCTATTTGGTCCTGTAATCCCTGGAGGGGTTGGGGACGGAGCCTGGCACTGAAGTCGGTGAGTAAGTAAACGGAGCTGTCATGAGATGAGAGGGCAGGTCCTCTTTCGGGATCCAGAAGGCAGAGAATGGGAAGCTACTTATTTACCTATTTCACCCTTCCGGCTGAGGCCCCCGCCCCCCCCGCGAGCCGGCTCAGGGTGACCCCCTCCAGCAGCTCAGGGAAGCAAAAGCCCCAGCAGCTCAGCCCGTTTCTCTTGGGATCGCTGGCCACAGATCCCCTGGACTCCTCTGGGGGGGACACCAAACCATTCGGGAGGGTAAAAGAACAGGCAGGTGAGCCAGGTAGGAGAAACGGACCAGTGCCAGCGACTGCCCACACGCCACTCATCTTCATTCGGATGCTGTGCAGAAACCAAGCATAAAATACAGCAGAACACGAATAAAGCCAGGCAAACTCGGTTTGGGATTGATAAAAGCTGGGGTCAGAATGCCTTAACATAGACAGGGAATGGCTCTTCGTGGGCAATGATTAACCAGGAAAGAGATCTTGGGGTCAGGGCAGAGAGCGCAAAAGAAAACAACGGCATTAATGTGCAGCGGCGGCAGCAGCAGTGGAGAGGGAACGCCCACGCCAGAGAGGATTCGCCTAGCGGCCGAAGGACAGCTAGTCCCAGGAAGCCCGGGCATGCATCTTGCCTCTTTCTTTGGGCGGCCCCATTCCAAAGACCGTGTTGTCCACCTGAGATAACCAGCCCCAGCTCCCGCAAGGGCACAGGGGGCCCCTTGTCTCTCACCGGGTGCCTGTGGGAAACCAGGTGCTGCTGGACCAGGTGCCTCTTCAGCCTGACCCCTCAGGGGCCTTCCGGGGCACAAAGTGCAGAGACCCCCCAGACGTCTACCAGAGCAGGCCTGCAAAGCTCTGGGTTCACTGCATGGAGACTCGGACTACGACGTGCATTCAGACCCCTACACAGCACTCTGCCCGGGCACAGTCCGCGAGGACATGCCCTATGACGACTCAGGGACTTAATACTATGCCCCAGGGTGTCGCGGAATGGTCACATGCACAGGGAAAGACAGGGAAGGGATGCTCAACAAGGTTCCAAACCATTCTAAGCCCTCCCAGGATGCAACCTGCCGATGCTCAACACGCTGTCGGAGTGGCACTGTTTATCCCCGCACCTGTGTTAGCAAAAATCCCTCTAAGGCCAAGGATCTGGCCCATCCCAATCCAGACTGCAAGTGGGCAGGGTGGTAGCAGCGGGGACCCATTGGGGCCGGTGGGGCAGGGGGCAGGGTGGGCAGCAGGAGACGAAGCCAGAACCAGCAGTGGGCGGAGCCAGCCGGGTCGGGTTTGGCCCTCCCCATCCTCCTCCTCCCTTGGAGCCGACTGCAGCCATGCGGGGCTCTGTTCCTCCAGGGCAACCTGGGGGAGGGGAGTGTGTAGCACCGCACCGGCACATCTCTGCAGTCAGACCGCACTCTGCCTTGGGGCCAGGGAATGCCAGTGTCCTCGCTGTGCCACCCAGAAAGGGGTGGGCCACTCCATGGGGCACGGCTGTGCCAGTCACAGCCTCCGTGCTGTTTGTTCACCCAAGGCCTCATCCGTTGTCACCTACGGCTGCAGTCCTGAGGATGCAGAATGGGTCCAGAGTTCAGCAGCACCTTAAAGACAAACAAAATTTGTGAGTCTCCGCCAAGGCTCCCTCTCAGCTGTGGAGCCCTCCTGTGAGCAGAAATTCTACTTTGTGAGCTGCCGGCATTGAAGTTGTGAGCAGGGAGGCGATTGGGCTGCTGCATCAATGAGTTTGCTCTTCTGGAGCCCCCTCCTTCCCCAGCTTAACTGGCCCCGTCTGTCCTCGGGAACGGTTCAACTCGTGCAGATCTTTACCACTAGGGAGCAAGCCAGGCCTGAGAGGTGGCATTCCCTCTAGACTGGGAACACGAACGAGCTCCGATCGAGCCCCCCCTGCCCCACGCATGCCCTTCACACTATACTCTGGCGCCAGAAGAAGGCATGCGACTGTCGTATTGTGATATGGCTGCGCGAAGCCTTCCCCCTAGCAGGGACTCCATTTGCAGCGGAAGACCGGCCGTCCTCCGGTCGCCTCGACAAAGAGGGACCCTCTTTTAGCTGAGTCTTAGAAAAGTGCTGCAGGAACAACTCCTCTCTGATTCACTGACTACAAATCTGAGGAATTCGTTCTCAAAACAGGGAAACAAGTGTGTGTGTGCGTGGGGGGGGGGGAATGAGAAAATATATATATATTTCCACTGACTGGCAGCGGATTTTTCCACGAGGCTGCTCCTTCGGTGCCGCCAGGCCTCCGCTGTGAGCTCTGCTTTTCGAAACTGAAAAACGCAGGATGCATGGCCGCAGAAGCACGCATATGCAATTCACGTCTGAGACAGTGGGGCTATTTTGAGAGGACTCTCGCAAACAGAACGGTTGACCTCTGAGCCTTCCGCCTCTCGCAGGGGACTTGCCGCTAATCTGATGGGTGTTTCCTCAGAAATAAATCCCCCTGCATTCAGTGGAGCTTATTCTGCAATGGGTTGTGCAAAATGTTGCCAGAATTCCAAAATGTGTGAATGAGATGTCCACGAACCCCCCTCCATGAAACCGCACTGTCCAAAGGGAATTTGTCGTCACAGAGCAGGGGAAGATGAGCAGTTAGCAGGGAGGAAGGCCAGACGTTCTGCTGGGGTAAGCACCCATC
Source organism: Gekko gecko (assembly GCA_029375565.1). NCBI lineage: Eukaryota > Metazoa > Chordata > Lepidosauria > Squamata > Gekkonidae > Gekko > Gekko gecko. Next base: position 4,845,969 of record JAPDNY010000003.1, on the reverse strand, counting down.
CCTCCTTGGGTCACTCAAGAGAAGGCCTGTGGGATAATAAAATGTGGTGGGAAGGAATGGGATTCTTTCTCCTCCTCCTTCCGTGCACAGAGTTTTGAGAATGTACCAGGAAAATACGGAGAGTACAGTTGCATGCACTGAGAGGTACAAAATCCTTCAAAATGTCAAAAGGCAGAACTCCATAAGAACACAAGAAGAGTTCTGCTGGATCAGACCAGTAGTCCTTCTGGCTCAGCATCCTGTCTCACACAGTGGCCAACCAGTTCCGTGGGGGGCCAGCAGCAGGGCAGGGAGGCTGAGACCTTCCCTGATGTTGCTTCCTGGCTTCGGGATTCAGAGGTTTAGTGCCTTTGAATGTGGAGGTTCCCCTCAGTCACCATGGCTAGAAGCCATAGACAGACCTCTCTTCCATGAATCTATAAGAACATCAGAAGAGCCCTGCTGGGTCAGACCAGTGAGGGCCCATCTAGTCCAGCTTCCTTGTCTCACACAGTGGCCAGCCAGTTCCTCTGGAGATCTAACAACAGGGCATAGAAGCCAAGACCTTCCCTGATGTTGCCTCCTGGCCAGGGTTGGCCTGTCATAGACAGTTTTTAGGCAGCAGCCTAGAGCGGCCCCTTAAGAGGGGCCGGCCCCTGGCCTGCTGCCCCTCCCCTCCCTCACCTAAACAGAGAGACACTCCCCCTCCCGTGTTGTGCCACGCCATGTTGCAGGGCAAATCAGCCCAAACCTCTCCGGGGCCAAAGCATAGCCGTGATCCTGCTCTCCCCCAGCCGGCGATTGGGGGGCCACCAGTGCACCGCCCTTTTGCCTGCCCTTTGCCTCCTCTGCCCCCTCTTTCCCTGATTAGCAAACCAAGCGTTGTGGAACTTTTAAGCTTCCTCCTGCCACTGCTGCTGCAAGAAGCCTGGGAAAGAGAAGGCTTAGAGGGGACATGATGGCAGTCTTCAAGTATCCAAAGGGCTGTCATGTAGAAGACGGAGCAGATCTATTCTCCCTTGCTCTGGACTGCAAGACTAGATCTAATGGGTGGAAATTACAAGGAAGTCAACACCAGCTAAATATCAGGAGAATCAGAAGAGTGGTTGAGCAGTGGAACAGCCTGCCTCGGGAGGTGGTGGATGCTCCTTCCCTGGATGTTTGCAAGCGGAGGCTGGACGACCATCTTTCGGGTATGTTGTGGGGCTACATTTCAGCTATGCTCCTGCAGAATGCAGGGGGTTGGACTAGATGACCTGCAAGGTCCCTTCCAGCTCTAAAATTCTATGATTCTATGATTCTATGAAGCGCTCCTCAGTGCCTGTTTACTCGGAAGGAGTGAGCCCCACTGACGTCAGTGGGACTGGCTCCAAAGCTGAAGCAGCGTGCCCGGGAGATTGCAGCAGGTCGGATATTTATTTGGGCCGGTGGTTGCGGATTGCAGCCTGCCTTGGAGCGGGGCTCGGGGACCCTGGCAAGCTACACTCTCTGGAGCAGAAAAAAGCCTGGGAAGGAACCCCCCCCCAAGCAAAGCAAGACTGGGAGTTTGCAATGCTCTGCAAGGAATTGCAATTGCCACCGCTGGGCATGCAAAGGCGCGTGGGGGGGGGTGTCCCGCGGTGCCGTGGGGAGCAGCCTGGAGCCAGCCCTGCCTGTGGCCGCTGGTGAGGGCGCTTCGCTTCGCAATCGCACGGGCGCACGGAGGGGCGGGGCACCGGAAGGTAGCCTCGCCTAGTGTGCAAAAAAGCCCTGGAGCCGGCCCTGCTCCTGGCAGCAGTATTCAGACGTTTACTGCCTCTGAACATGGAGGTTTCTCTTCCGTCACAATAGCCCCTGACAGGCCACCCCTCCATGAATTGGCCTAATCCCCTTTGAAAGCTCTTTAAGCCTGTGGCCATCGCTACATCCTCTGGCAGCGAATTCCACATTTTAATCACTTGTTATGTGAAGAAGAATTTCCTCCATTTCCTCCTCATCAAAACAGTAATTTCTATGCTGTTTGATAATCCACCAGGATTGTAGTGGGGGGAGGGAAACACGAGCCGGGCCGTCTCCCACGCCACACGTCTCTTCATTTCAGTGGGAATGAAGCGTATTCTTAAGTGGGTAACCAGTGAAGTCGCTGGAGTCACATTTAAATGGCATTTCATGGAGGGTCATTAACTAATGCTGAGTAGTAATTTTACATCGACTTTGTTCTGTGCCTGAGAAGATGAATAGAATTTTTGAACTTCTCCTTAATTTTTTAGGAGAACAAGGAGTTAAAACAACTATGTGCTGTAATTTTATTTACTTACTTGAGTCTGAAAGAGAAATTAAATAAATAAGTAAATAAATAACAGTTCACCTTTCTTCTAGAAGCTCAAGGTGAATTACATGATTAGAATATAATGCAATAAAAAAGCACACAGAAATAATTTTCAATATTCAGATAAATTTATTGGCATAGGACATTGTTTATAATATTTTGAAACAATAAGGTAAGGAATAAAGTATTTCCCTATGCATTTTATGAATTATTATAATACTTCTTTGTTTCTTTCTGCAGCTGGAAGCATGAAGTGCTAGACTAAAATATGTTAAGTAATAATTTGTATTTGTATTTTTGTGTCATATCAAAAATGTAATTTTTAAATGGTGAAATATGACATTTTGTTCCACCCCAGTATCCTACAGTGAGTTGCTACCTGCCCATATAAAAATATGTGCAGATTAAGCATTTGCTCCTCTGCCTAACCCAGAAGAACAGAAATGCACTTAAGAACAGCTGCTGCTCCTTCTATGGATAACTAAATCAAAGGTACTGGGGCAGCAATATGCCTAGGAACACTTTGGTACAATCCTGTGTTGAAGCAATATCTGTGTGCAGCACTGCTGATTGGTAAACATAGCTATCAGTTACAAAAGTATTTAGTCACTCCCTCTTCAGGCTTTCCTAAACCTTGAACTCTATCTAGGCACTAATAACAAATGTTTCCAGATATCACTCAATCATATTAATTTTTCAGTTACAATTCATTCCAGTAGTATTATTAATGTTACTCCTCACAGCAACCTTGTGGGGTAAGTTGTTTTGAGGATAAAATGGAGCAGAGCGGCACACCCTAAGCTGCTTTGGGTTCTCCTTGGGGAGAAAGGCAAGGAATCAATAAACATATAAGAGTAGCAAATAGTTTCTCAGTCCTGGATCACACACACAGTATTTTCAGTCGCAGTGATGAGTAGTAGCAAGTAGTTGAGGCACAACAAGCAGAAGCCAAACGCAGTCCAGGGTTGCAGGACAGTCGTCCAGAAGTCTGAGCAGCAAACAAGAACCCTCACCCTGAATCCAGAGGGCCCGAGGCAGGTCGCAGTCCGGGAGGTCCAACACCGGCAGCCGGCGCACGAGGGCCATTTGTGGGTTGCTTCTGCTCTGGCCCACCCTCACCTGGCTGCTCTTCCCAGGGACAGCCCTGCAGAGCCACGCAGGGGCTACTCCTCGACCCCTGAGCAGATCCTGATCCTGTGTGGACTCCCACTCAGGGACGGGGGCCGAGCAGTGCTGGTCTGCCAGCCACACGCGACGGGGCTGGTTCCGCACACACACACACCCAGGCCCATCTTGTCCGGTGTCCCAAGGGCTCTGGTGACCTCGGGGGTGAGGCTGGCAGCTGGGGCACTTCTGGCAACCACATCCCGGGGGCATGGCTAGTGGCTGCGGGGCTCCCCCTTTAGCGTCAGATCCCACACGGTGGGACCGAGGGCATGGTGCGCTTCGGAGACTTCCCCTCTGCCCCTGACAATTAAGCCTCTCCTCCTCCGGTGGGTCTTCCTACAGCTCCGAGGCCTGGGGCTGGCTTCCTCCGCCTCTCCCTCATCCGAAGAGGCACCCACAGGCGGACCCATGACAACACTGGGGGAAAAGCGGAGACTCTCTGCAATGCCCGCAGCCTTCAGAGTGCGTAGAACTGCACAATGCCTATTTTGAACATAAACATCACAGCTGAGAAAGGGGGATTCCCACTTGGAGAGTGAATGTCGGCAGCCGTTTGGCCAACCAGCAAAGTGACCCCACGCCGCAGTGCCCCCACCCTTTGTACGCCCTGCACTGCATCAGTCGCGCGGCCTTTGCAGGGCCCATATCCTCTGGCGCCTCTCAGCTTAGACGGGTATCACTCGGCTTACTATTGCACGGTTAGTCGCCTGTTGGGTTCTTACAGGGAATTATTGTTGTAGAACAGCATGATTTTGTGTGAGAATAATTCCAGAAGCTCAACCGTGGAAGTCAGTTACAGCAAAAATAAACCGGGGTCTCATGGCAGGGGTGCTGGGATCAGAGACGTTTAATTAATTGGGGGTGAGCACAGTTTGCAGACGGTATCAAATTATTCAGGAGGATGAGCACCAAAGGGGGATTGTGAAGAGCTCCAGCAAAATCTCTCCATACTGGGTGAGTAACAGCTCTGCAAATGAAGTTCAACGTAGGTCAGAGTTAGGGGATGGGAACCCTTTTCTTATGCGGAAAGGCTGAAGATTCTGGGGCTTTTCCATTTCGGGGAGGGGGAAGACAATTAAGGGGGGGTCATTGTAGAGATTTATAAAGATATGCATCGAACAGAGAGAACGGGCAGGGAAATCTTGTTCTGCCTCTCGCATGATACTGGGACTTGGGGACACCCGATGCAGTCGAGGGGGAGGGGTTATTAGGGGGACACTGCGTCCAGACCGCACACCCAGTGCCCAATGCACCCTCTCAGCTGTGGAGTCTCCTCGTGAGTAAAAACTCTGCTTTGTGAGCCACTGGCATTCGAGTTCTGAGCGAGCCATTTGGCTACTGCATAAATGGGTCTGCTCTGGAGCCTGCCAGAGGCTAAAGACAGAGGCTAAAGACAAAGAGGCTAAGACAAAGATGTGTGATCCAGAGGCTAAAAAACTGTGAGCTAGCTCACACTAAACTCAGCCTAGAGGGAACATGGCCTGTGGCTGGTTACCTGCGTGGCTGTCCAGTGGGGAAGCACCCACATTAGTGTTGCGTAAGGGTGGGTTTTATTTAAATGCAGGTGGATGGATGCACAGATGCCTACAAAATTGGATGCCTACATGCCTACAAAATTGTCGAATGGCTTTCTGTGCGTGAAGTACAGATAAGAGCATTGGCTCCTCATTATAAGGTGACCTTGAGGAAGGATTTCTAATTTGAAACGGTCTTCCAAGACCCGGGTGTGTCTTTTGGCACATTACACAGCTGCATGCTTTCTATGAAGAACTTGTTTCTGCTGTAAAACTAACAATAGGAACTGTATAGTGATCTCTTCCTTTGATGGACTTTGTGAATGCCTTAAACAAATTGTGATCCTTTATAAATTTTGTTCACATTGGAAATGGTAAATCTATTTGTACTTGCAATAAGATATTACAGTGTTTTTCTTTGTTTTTTTAATTCTGTCTACACTGGAAGTCCTGACTGTTCCAATAGACCTTCTGCTCTGACTGAAGAAGGCCTCCCGCTGGCAGCGATACTTGACTGCCGCTGCGCCAGGCGACAGGGGGAGGGAAAGAGCTCAAAAGCCTCAGTGCTGTGGGCACCGTTACCACAACTTCCAGGGAAAACCCAGACGTTGCCACAGAGTTCCTAGTGATTCCTATAGCTATGCTACATCACTTCCAGGTTCTCCCCAGAGGTGACGTAGCAGCAGACACGATGTCACAGCCCCCCTCTCCCATGACCCCACCCCCGAACCTCCTGCCAGTTGCCAGGTGTGGCGGCCTGAGAACCCTGTGGAGGAGGACTGAGCCGGCGGGCAGGGCAAGGCTGCCAGGTTGGCGTCATGGTTAAGAGCGCGGACTCTAATCTGGAAGAGCCAGGTTTGATTCCCCAATCCTCCTCCACTTGCACCTGGCTGGATGACCTTGGGCAAGCCATAGTTCTGACAAGAGCTGTCCTTGAAAGGGTAGTTTCTGTCAGAGCTCTCTCAGCCCCGCCTACCTCACAGGGTGTCTGTTGTGGGGAGGCGAAGGAGTTTGTAAGCCACTCTGAGACGCCTTTGGGTAGTGAAGGGTGGGGTATGGATCCAATCTCCTCCTCCTCTTCTTCTTCCTCCTCCTCCTCCTCCTCCAGGTAGAACCTGGAGATCCCCTGCTATTGCAATTGCTCTTCCGCTACAGATGTCACCTGCCATTCCAGTGTATTTGAAACTGTGTGCCTTGCCTTACCTTGCTTTGCCCATGAAAGCTCACATCTTGAATAAACCTTTGTTGGTCTTAAAGGTGCCCCCACTGGGCTCTACATTTGTTTGACCGCTCTCCAGATGACCGAGCCCAGTTCCCCTGGAGGAAACGGCTGCTTTGGAGGGCGGGCTCCCTGGCGCCAGACCCAGCTGAGGTCCCCCAAGCCCCACCCCAGCCAGGCTCCTCCTCCTCCACCCCCACAGGCCCAGGGGTTTTGCAAGCCAGAGCTGGGGACCCCAGGGGTGGGTGTTAGCTTACCCGCTGAGAGTGAGCAAATGGCAAATGCCTAAATGTCCACGGGGGCTACTGCCACAGAGAGCAGAGGGAAGCCTCCACAGCCAGAGGTGATAAACCCCTGAACGCCAGCAGCTGGAGGCCACATCCCCAGGAGTCGGGTCCCCTCCCCCGTGACCTGTTTCTGGGCTACACGGGGCAACCAGTGGGTCACTGTGCAAGACAGGACGCGCGCAAAGCCAACCACAGGCCTGATCCAGCAGGGCCCCTCTGAGGTTCTTCACAAAGCTTCATTCTGGCTTTCGAGGTCAGATGCGATGCATGAGCCTTCACGGCGGCAGGGCTTCACGTAGGAGGCACGGAAAGAAAAACAAACAGAGGGGGTCAAAGGGCCACGCCTGCCCGCAGGAAGCCCGGGGCGAGAAACAGAATCCTGCAAAATTCAAAGTCAGCGTTCCTCCGCCAAAGAACCCTCACAGTGTGCAGCCGCTGAACTGGGATCAGCGAGGAGGTTCCTTCCCCCTGGGTCGATCAGGGGTTCGGGGTTCTTGTCTAGCAATGGGGTTCAACTCCCTTGGCAAAACTGGGGGCTCCTTAGGCATTGTAGGTGTCCACTTGCTTAGCATAACTAAGGAATGGTCTCTGTATTTTTCTTAATTAATTTGGAAGGTCTAGAATTTCACTTCAGCCTGCACCTCCTCCGTTCCGTGACCCCCTGGCCCTGCGCTCTTCATACTTCCTACCCGGGATGAATGCCTAGTGCGGGTCCACTCGTCACATCTGAATAAGCGGGCCCTAGTCCTCAAAAGTTTACTGGAATAATATTTTATTAGCCTTTAAGGTGCCACAAGAATTTGTTTATTTTCATATGAAAATATGTCCGACAGATGCTGGAAGAAGCTTTCTACAGCCTGGATGCAGAACTGGGGAGCCTCCATACCGCGCCGTTGGGGAGTGTAAATTCTTCAGAATTTGGGCCAGATATTGGAATCAGCAACTTATCCACTCTGTGCCAGCAGTGGGAGAAGATATTGGTGATACTGGAATAGAAGGCTTTAATGCACCATCCTGGAAGCATTCTGGAAGCAAAAATCCAAGCAGGACAATTTGTCTAGCGATATATGGTTACCACACTTACCCCCAACCCTGAGAAATCCGTACAATCTTTATTCAAGCTATGAGTATGTTGCTTATGGCACTGGGATTTCTTTTTCAAAACTATTAAATAATCTTATGCTACTATATTTTTAAAAACCTCCGTAAAAGCAACTAGCTAGTGCCTCTTTCCAACCCTTGGCACAGCAGGAGAGCGAGCAAGGTTAAATATTCTGCAGAATCCGACCACCATTTGAAGCAGGACATATGCCGGTGTAGGAAGATCTGAACAGGCAGCTTTGAATCCGACCAGGATGAAACCCGCTGCATGGCATTTCATGAGATCACCAAAGGATAACGAATTATGAGCTCATCTTCACAAGCCATTAATGGCTGGGCTTTTTTCCCCTATTCATGCTAAATTAAGGGAATATGGGCTGTCATTGGAAGAGTGAGCGGTTCCTGTCGATTCCCTCCTGCTCTGCAGGTGCCCATTTTGCCTCCTGTGCTGTTCTCGGGGGTCCAGCGACCCTCCCACTTCAGGAAAAACATTTTATGGGGCTCTCAGCGGGTTGCGGAGGGGAAGTCCCAGGCCACAGTCTTTGCTCTGTGAACAGATCTGGCTGAGGGGGACACAAGCTGAAGTCTGTTTAAAGGATCAACAAAATGCAGTGGGGCTGGACATTCTAATCTCCCATCGCCTATTGAAATAATGGGCATTTATTAATGAGATATGGGAGAAGAAAAGAGAGAGAGCAGGCCTGTGCCTATGCTTTGGACAACAGTCTGGATGCTTAGGTGAGAACCCAGACCTCCTCCTCAGCCCTGCTGGCCCAAAGATGGATTTCATGGTAATTTGGGGAAGGCGTTCTCATGCAGATAACTAAATCTGAATGAAATTGGCCATTCTTGTAGTTCTGTGCAACAAGGGAGGTCTCCACGTGCAGCCCGGTTGCAAAGGCCCGTGTCCCAATCAGACAATGTGATTGTAGGTACGCAAATCTGAGGAATGGTCCAACCCAAAGTAAGGATTTCCAAGTCCCACTGACTTCAACAGAAAGATGATCATGCGTGTGCCCCCTAGCTGTTTACGTGCACTCCATTTTTATCTGTTGTGGCATTTAGTCCAATGTCAGTCACAATGAGTTATTAGAGGAAAACAACAGCTTTTTATATGAAAATGCATCCGACAGATGCTCACAGGAATTCAGATGGTCGTTTTGTGTAGTGTGGGTGTGTTGATTCCAGGTTATTCAAAGGAGATGTGGAATTCAGGAAGCTGAGCAGAAATGTCACAATACTTTTGGGAAATGCCACTTCTTCAAAAATGGGAATTCTCAAGGAATGCTGAGTGGATAGACTTTTGCTCAATCCAAATTTAGGAAAATGCAAGACTGACCAGCAAATGATGCCAGAATTCTTTTGAGATTTTTCCTGTACGCCTAAAAGGTGGCCTTTTCATATGTCCAGTGCCTGAGCCCCTGCTGCCTCCGCCACTTCTGCAGGCACTCTTTCGGGCTCAATCATGCCGTGTCCCACTGCTGCTGACAGGGCAGCGAGGCTCGAGTCCAGGGGCACCTCAGAAACTGAGCTTGTTTTCAGGGCAGGAGCTTTGCGAGTCAAGGCAGGTGTCTGACGAAGGGGGCTCTGGAGCCCGAAGGCTTTATGCTCCAAAAATCTTGATATGGTCAGTGATTTCAAGCTGATGAGGCTCACATCCAGCACGAATGTGTGGCAGAAGCTTTCTCCACCTAAGAAGAGTGGGATTCTCCAACTTCTTCATCTATAAAACACTCAGAGTCTATGAGAAAGGGCAAGATATTAGTTTGTGTAAAGAAAGGGTTTAGGGATGGAGAATAAATTGTCTCTTAGGTTAGCCACAGACATGATGAAGATGAAGTCTTTGGCTGTTAGTAAATGCAATGCAGCTGCTTCAAGATGCCGAAACAGCTGGGCTGTGGAAACAACATGACGGCTGAAGGAATAAACTGGGAGGCCCTGTTCTCTCTTGGTTCTGGAAGGTCAAGACAGTCCTGCAGCTGTCCCAAGCCCCTGCTCAGCGATGTCACCCTTTTGCACCTCTCCAAGGGGGTACTGTCCCCCCAAAAGACTCTGGCAACCAATTGCCACCAGCAGATTGGAGAATATCTCACATCTGCACATCCAGCCCTCTCCCTCTGTGTTGCTGTTAAGAGCCTGTGCCCAGCGACCACCATTCTGGCCTCGCTCGTGCCAACTGGCGTGGGGGAGACGAGTGGCACCCTTGCAGTGTCAGACTATCATGCCCAAAGGATGGGAAGCCTGCAGGCCCCCCCCCCCCGGCCACAATTTAGGTAGCAAGACCCAACAGAGGTCAGGCTTTAGACAGCAAGACCCAAGAGATCCGACTCTGAGCATTCAAAACGTAAGGAAGTTTAATAAACAAAAATAAAAGCACTGCACATGGTAGGTTCAGTCTGAACAAGGAGACAAAGAAAAGGTAAAAAAAATAAATTCCTCTCACCTTCACCCAGTAACTTATCTTAAACTGTTTAATTAGGATAGGGTTAGTCCAAGGGTGCCGAACTCCTTTGTTACGAGGGCCGGATCTGACATAAATGAGACCTCGTTGGGCCGGGCCGGGTGTGTGTCATAAAATGCAATGCCAGGTAGCGGAGGTATAAACTTTATAAAGGATGCAAACACAAAGGGTTTTTTACTTAAAATAAAAACAGGCTTAAAACATCAGCACTCTTGCAATATTTTGTTTATTTAACAGTGTCTGATGACTGACACCTCTTGCTCTGAATTATTGCACCCAAATATCTGTGTTGTTGCAATCCTGAATATGCTGTTCAGGTGTGTATCTGTAAGCTGCAAACCTACGATGACGCAGCAGCAGCAGCAGAACTGGAAGAAGCAGCAGAAGGCAGCCAGTTCCACGGCGGGCCTGAGAGAAGCCCTCCGGGGGCCTGATCCGGACCCTGGGCTGCATCTTTGACACCCCTGGGTTAGTCCTTGAAGTTGCAGCATTTAAAAAGAGCCTCCTTGCCTTAGTTTTCAGAGTCAGGACTCCTCTCTGTTGTCATAGGGACAAAGTGGAGCTCCTACGCAGATATTTAGCCCTTTGTGGCTGGTGCCCATTCAAAGTGAAAAGCGAGATGGAATAGAGCGTCTTTCCTGTTGACCAGAGGATTTATAAGCTCTCCTCTGAGAGATTATAAATCTGCATGGACTGTAATCTGGGAGAAGCAGGTTGGATTCCCCGCTCCTCCACTTACCGCTGCTGGGGTGACCTTGGGCAAGCCGTAGTTCTGTCGGAGCTGTTCTTGAGAGGGCAGTTCTCGGAAGAGCTCTCTCAGCCCCCCCACCTCACAAGGTGTCTCTTGTGGGGAGAGGAAGGGAAAGGTTTGTACGCTGCTTCGAGACCCTGAGTGAAGGGTGGGGTATAAATCCAGTCTTCCATTCCTTCCTTCCTTCTTTCCTTCTAGCGCCCGTTGTCTTGTGTCTACAATGGGCCTGATTCCTAGTAACCAATAAAAATGATCCCACAGAACACCCAGGGCGTGTGTAGTGGGTGGGCCACGTACTCCTTCCTGGTCTGACCATGTTGGATGGCTGCCTGCAGAGAGCCCAGTTTCCCCAGTGACACTGTATGATTAAAACTGTGTCTATTTTCAAAAGGCATGCACCACTTTTCCACAAAAGATACACGGAGTGAGATATTTATTTTAATTGCTTTAACCACAGAATGATTCAAAAGTAACGTCATGCAATTTAGGAGAATCAGTATTAAAGAGATCATCACAAAAATCTGGGTTTGGAGTAACTCAGTAACTATTTCAATGAAAACCCCCTTTCTTCCCAAGCCGCGAGGATTTCTGAGGTCCCCGCAGAAGAGAGACGAAGTCCATCCCATCAGTGTCGAAAGACTAACGGGTAACTGGAAGAGGGAGTTCTCCCCGGCTCTGTTTGCCCAAATTGTCTGGAACTGATGTCTGCGGCGCAATCAATGGAACGACTTGTGCTCCCAGTCAGTTGCCCACACACTTCACACACCAAGTCAATAAAGACAACCCGCGGTGAGTGAGGGTGCGGAACTGACCCGGCTATCTGTGAGTTTTGTGGGCCGGCCATGCCTCTTCCATCATCAGAAGAACATCTTCAGCATGCCTGGGAGGGTTTTTTCAAATAAACAGCATAAAGTTTTCAAGAGTGTGTCTGTCCATTTACATTAAACATTGCCGGTAGGAAAGATACAGGTGGTGGCTGGCTATGCTGGTTGTTGACCTCACGGGGGATTAAGAGGGATCATGTTCAGATCCCAGGACCAAGCCAAGGCAGAGGCCATCAGCTTCCAGAAACAAGCAAGAGGACAGCAGAATTCGGATGGTAGCTGTGGCGGAGGAATGATTAATGGGCGAGATTCCTTTGGGGAGATGCGGCCAGAGCAACAGCAACAACAACTACTTTGCCTGAGCAGCACTTCAAAATGACAAGAGTCTCGTCTCTGTCTCAGTAACCTTAGCTTGAAACGATGGTTGCCAGCCTCCTGGTGGGGCCTGGAGATCCCCCAGAATTACAACTGATCTCCGGATGGTAGAGGCCAGCTCCCCCCTGGAGGAGACGGCTGCTTTGGAGGGGGGGGGGCTCCGTGGCCCCATCACACCCCGCCGGAGTCCCTCCTCTTCCCAAGCCCTCCCCTCCCCAGGCGCTACCTTGAAATCTGTAGGGGTTTCCCAGCCCGGAGCTGGACACCCTGCTTGAACCATACTGAACACAGCTCATTTTATATTATCAATAGAAATACAATCAATGGTGCACGTGATTAAAGGTAAAGGTGAAGGTTCCCTTGCTCGAAAGCTAGTCAAATCCGACTCTAGGGTTGCAGCGCTCATCTCCGTTTCAAAGCCGAAGAGCCAGCGCTGTCCGAAGACATTTCCGTGGTCATGTGGCTGGTATGACTAAACACCAAGGCGCACGGAATGCTGTTACCTTCCCACTATTTATCTCCTTGCAATTTCTTGCTTTCGAACTGCTAGGTTGGCAGAAGGCCTTTATAAAGCGCGGATGGATCCTTATGTGTCTAACTCATATTTTAAGATATTCTTTTAAACAACGTAAGAGTCAGAATATGATTAACAATCTCTTTGTCACTTTTTCATAGAGAAGAATGTTCCCCTTCTGGCCTCATCAATTACTTTCAAAATGAATTTTCACATGGGACAGGCGGAGAGGCGACGATTTGCCACAATAATGTTATGGAATTCTAGCATTTTAAAATGTTTAAAATGTTGAAATGTTTTATCTGTTTTTAGGATGATTCAAATTTATGTCTGTGTTTTATTTTGTTGTAAGCCGCCCTGAAGTCTAAATGAATAGAAGTCTAAAGAGGAGTCTAAATAAATAAATAAATGTTGCCAAGCAGCCGCTTCAAATGGCATTAATTCAGACTCTTAAATATGACTGCCTTGCTGAACTGTGAACCGAGTGTGCCAGAGCAGTGCTGCAGCCCAAAGGCCGTCCCTGTACACTGGACCGAAGGGATGGGCTTCAGCCAAGGGGAGCCTCGCGCCTGAGCAGCCTCCCAAAACCAGACACGGCAGCAGCTCACGGAAGGAAGCTGTGCTCTGCAAAGAGGACAAGAAGTCCCTGCGCAGACGCCATGAAGAGCTCCCTTCTCCATCACGCAGGCATTTCCCCCACCTCCACCTATTGCCATCACCAAAAGCAGCACGCCTTCCTCTCCAGACCAAAACAAAAGGATGTGGCCGATGACGACAGCAGCAGGCCATCAAGTCTTTCTGCCACCCATCAAGATAACGCAGCTGTCGAGCATCTGATCGTTAATCCAAAGCACCGGTCCCGTCACCTGATTGGTTCTCTTCCTTTCCTCCTTTGTCTTTCCCACTCTCCCAAGACGGGTCGCTCCTAGCCAAGCCATCACCCGCAGTTGCCCAGTCATCAGTCCCTTTCTCTGCCCTAGCCATAGTTTAAGTTTTTAGTCAATGTTTCCCAGGGACCATGTGACAACAGGCAACTGCCTACGGTCACAAATCAGGTATAGAAAGAGAGCATCCAGCCATTGCTCTCTCTCTCGCTTTGCCTCCCCTAACTCCACCCTGCCTTGCCAATTCCATTCCTAGTGCTGCTTGGAACCTCCCACGTGTGTTGCTGGTCAGCCCATGACCCCTTCCCTTGTTTTGTTCCTTTTTCGCTGCAGAATCAACTTGTCTTGCTGGACAGGTACAGTATCACCCCACCAACAATACTCCCTGCTAATGCAAACGCCTCTGTACTTTTCTATCTGAATTCCTAGATCTGTGTGGTTTGTGTGTAAGCTTGTTTTTATATTGTACGTGTGAGAACCCTTAGTAAAAAAAAATCACTGCTTTAGTAGATCTAGCCTCAGCATCTATTTCTGGGCTCTGGGAAATCCAGCTCCCGTATACACAGGTTAATGGTCCCATTTAATACTCATAATTCCTCACACTTATTAATAAATAAGGCAACTTGGCTAACAAACAACCCAGTGAGGAACGTTAGGCTGAGGGACTGACTGGCCCAAGGTCATTCCGTGAGTTTCCATGGCACGAGTGGGGTTTGAACCTGGTTACGTGACCACGCAGGGGATGCAGAAAATGAACAGGGAAAAAAATTTCTGCCTCCCTTGTAATTTTAGCAATTGGGGCACCCAATGCAGTTGATGGGCCACAGGCTCAAGAACTTCCATAGTCCGAGGCAGTGAACCGCGGGATACCAGGTCTAGGAGGCAGCATTGGGGAAGGCACGGCTCTTCTAATGTTCTTAACTAAAGTACCAATAGAAGCAAAGCAAAGCAGGTTTGGTTTGACGGCTGAACTACAGAATCTGGTTTTATGAAAGAAAAACACAACCCTAAAATCTAGTTCACATTGTCATCTTGGTTCTTTAGCTGATATGGCCTGTCCTGAAACGCAGGGCTTAAGGATCTTTCTAATATCAACAAATGCTATTTAAGACTACCCTTTTCCTAAACTGGGAATGTAATGATTTGACAACCATTTCGGTGCACGCATGCTTTTAGACTCCTTGGAAACGCACATGAAATATACTATGTCCAACTACAGTTTGCGGGAAGAGTTTTCCCAGCCTCTCAATCGACACATGTAGAAATGTATCAAGCCATTTTGTATTAGAAATCTTTCTGAAAAAGCAGTTTAGCAGGTTGCGGCTGGGGCACGGAGATACTGAACCACGGCACTCAAAGCTCCGCAGCTGAATCCTCCTTGGAATCTTTACTGTGACATTTTTGGTAGATCTTCATCCACTTTTAAGATAGGAGGGCCTGGCGTAATCTGGTCCATGGGGTCGCGAAGAGTCGGACTTGACTGTGTGACTGAACAACATCATCCACTTTTGCTGTTTATTAAAAAAAACCCCAAGAACATCCTTCTTCTCTGAATCTTATAGATTTCCCTGCTCCTTGGAAACAACATGTTGATCAAAACAAACTCCCCGAATGGCAGCACTTCCTTTTTTGGGGAATTCATAGCTTCTGAACCTCTTCAGCCGTCAAGGATCACATGAAGTCTCCTGGAGCCGATATACTCAAGCCATCATGAACTCCCTGGGATGTCCCAGGCCAGGGTCACGGACGTTTCAGTTCTGTATTTAGAAAAGGAGGATGTGAGGTTTCATTCAAGGCCATCTAGAAGGTATATAAATTGTATACCAGATTAGAAATGCTACATAAATTAGTGTTTCTTACCATTTATTTTCAGGAAAGCTCAAAGCAAGCATTACAACAGTTTCTCATGCTTTTCCAGCATGCTTCGGTTTCATACATCCTGGCTCTGCTTTAGTTTGAAAGGTGCAGGCTGGAGACCAGGGCCTCAGGCCGACAGCAGTCCATCAGCTTAGGTAGGCAGTGTGTGAGCAGGAGGGGCTGGAAAGTGTCGGACATCCACTGCCTCAACTAAAAGCCTGGCGGAAGAGCTCTGTCTTGCAGGCCCCGAGGAATTGTAAGGGATCCCGCAGGGCTCTGGCCTCAAATGGGCACACGTTCCACCAGGTTGGGGCCAGGGCCGAAAATCACATGAATGGATTTGATGAATGTTACTATGACCAGACGGAGCTGCGGTGGCTCAAGTGGTTAAGACACTGAACTGCAGGCTGTGGAAGGTCAGTAGTTCAGCAGTTCAAGACCCGAGAGTGCCGCATGACGGGGTGAGCTCCTGTCTCTAGTTCCAGCTCCTGCCAACCTAGCAGTTCGAAAGCAAGAAATTGCAAGTAGATAAATAGGTACCACTTTGGTGGGAAGGTAACAGCGTTCCGTGCGCCTAGGTGTTCAGTCATGCCGGCCACATGACCATGGAAACGTCTTCGGACAGTGCTGGCTCTTTGGCTTTGAAACGGAGATGAGCACCGCAACCCTAGAGTCGGATTCGACTGGCTTTCAAGCAAGGGAACCTTTACCTTTACCTTTTACTATGACCAGAGTGTTTGCCAAATGGGTTCACATGATATAGGTACTTCAATGCCACCCACTTTGATAAAGTTACACATGAAATGAGACGTTATATGCATGGTTCGTTGGTGTTGATGGTGTTTGAATCAAATTAAGTATTGGAAAAAGAATTTATAAGTCTGTGAAGAATGTTTTTCTGGCACTCTACCTCACGGTTGTTTGCTTCCTTTCAACTGCCATCCTGTGAGCTCCCTCTTTGGTTTGCTGGCCCTAGTTGAGGCTGGTCGGACACCCTTTGGCCCGGGGATTGCCAGCAGATGGTGGTCTGTCAAACGCAGGGCTCCTCGGGGCACCTAAGGGGAGAGGTGGTCCCACAGGTATGTTAGCCCCTGGCCGCTCAGGGCCTTAAAGGTTAGTACCAACACCTTGAAACAAATCCAGAACTCTATCAGCAGCCAGCGCAATTTGCAGAGCACTGCCCAAATGTGCCCTCGCTGAGACGTCACAGCCAGCAGGTGTGCTGCTGCATTTTGCACCAGCCGCAGTTTCCAGATCAGGTACAAGGGTACGCCTGCATAAAGTGAGCCACAATAGTCCCATCTGGAAGTGAGCACTGCATGGATCACTGTAGCTAAGCCACAGGTGGAGAGGTAGGGAACTAGCTGCCGAGCCTGCTGAAGGTGGAAAAAGGCAGATTTGGCCACCGCTGTGACCTGGGCCTCTGTTGACTGTAGGGGCATCCAGGACCACACCTAGACATCCAGCACTGGGAGCTGAATGTCTACATCAGTCCCCTGCGACTCAGGTACAGGCCCCCTGTCTTTGCTGGATTTAACTTCAGCCGGCTTGGTTGCAACCAACCAGCCACAGTCCAGAATATCTGGGGCTGCCTCTGACTGGCTGCCCATTGACAGATGTAGCTGGGTGCCATCTCCATACTGATGACACCCACCCCAAGCCCAAACCCCCAGATCAGCCAGGCGAGAGGAGGTCCAGCAGTGGGGCCAGAACTCCTGCCTCAGAGGGCAGAGGGGCACCAAAGCAGGGCCTCCCCAGCGGACCGGTGTGGATGGGTGGGCTTATATGGGGGGGAGGGGGAGGTGGGCAAGGCATGCTGGTCCCGGGCAGTGCAGGGCCTCAAGGGTCACCACCGGCACCTGGGATGGAGCCTGGGAACCCGCCGAGGTGAAACTGGAGCCTGGAAGGGCCTGGCTCTGAAGTCTTGGTCCCGCCCACGTTCTGCCCACCGCTGCCCCGCCCGAGTGTCCCGTTCCCCACCCACCCACCCAGGGGACTTCCCGGGAGTGAGGCCCGGAGGCCGCTTGGCTTCCCCCCTCCCTTGCCCCCGGGGGACCCTCCGGGCTGTTCCCGGCCATTCCCGCGCGGCGGAAGGGGCAGAGGCTGCCGTCGGTCAGAGCGGCCGGCTGGGTGGAGGGGGCAGGGGAGGTCGGGCAGGCTGAGGGACCCCCCCCGGGCCCTCCCGCCCCTCCCCGCCTGCGCGCCCCCACGGCCTCGTCTCCCCGCTCTGGAGAAGGGCCTCCGGGGCAGCAGCAGGGCCTGGCGGGACCGGGAAGAGGGCGCGGGGGGGGGGTTCGGGCCCAGGTGCGGCGGCGGGGGGCTACGGGCCGGGACAGGGGCCAGGATCCGACGGCTCGGGCCCACTCTCGAGGGCAGGACAGCCGCGGCCGGCGGGGGAAGCTCCCGGGTCCAGGGGCCTCCAGCCGGGGCGGACCGAGCCCCCCACCCCCCGCAGAGAAGCGACCCCCCCCCGGCCAGAGGCGCCCACCCCCCTCTGGGGCTCCCTCGGGGGGCGGGGGGAGGCATGCGGGCCCCTCCCCGGCCAGGGGGGCGACGACGACGGCGACCGAGAGGCCCCCCTGGGGTGGGGTGGGGTGGGCGGGCCGCGGCCCTTCCAGCCTCGGCAGCGTCGTCGTCGGCCCCCCCCCGGGGGGAGTGGGGTTCCGTGCGTGGGAAGGGGGCGGGGGGGGATGGTTGGTCTCCTTCCTGCCGAGGAAGCCGCCGGCCCCGGCCCCCGCGCGGCCGTCCCGTCCCTTCCCTTGGCTCCCCTCCCCGGCCGGCCGGCGGGCAGCCTGGCGCGCAGCCCCGGGGGGGGGGAGGAGGGGCGGGGCGGCGGGGGGGGGTCGGCCGTGGATCAGGGAGGCCCCTCCCCTCCCCTGCCGGCCGGGCCAATCAGGAGCGGCGGCCGTCGGAGCCCGGCGGGGCGGCCGATAAAGGGGGCGAGCGGGCGGGCGAGCGCAGCCCCGGCGCCGAGGCAAGCGAGGAAGGGAGATGCTGCTGCTGCTGCGGACGACGACGACGACGGAGCTGCGCGCGATGCGGCCGCCCCTGCCGACGGTCCCGCCGATGCTGCTGCTGCTGCTCCTCGTGAGCCTGGGGGGCGGCCGGGCCCGGGCCCCGCCACCGCCGCCGGAGAGGAGCCCCCGCCAGGCGCAGCAGCCGCAGCCCGTCCCCAGCAAGCGTAAGCGGCGGCGGCTCCGGCCGGGGCACGGCGGGAGGAGGAGGAGGAGGAGGAGGAGGAGGAGGGCGCCCGGCGGGAAGGCGAAGCCCCCCTGCCCTGCCCTGCCCTGGGCTGGCCGCGGCGCGGAGGGGGGCGGGGAGGAAGGGGCGCCCCGCGGCCGGCCGGAGAAGCCGGGGTGGGTGGGTGGGGGGCGGGCGCCTGGGAGCGGGGGGGGGCTCTCTCCCTTCCGTCCCCTCCGTCGGGGGAAGAGGAGGGGGGCCGGGGCCGAGGGAGCCGCCGCCGGGTCCTCACGGGCGGCCTCTCCCCCCCCTTCTCTCTCTCTCTCTCTCTCTCTCTCTCCCCGCGGGCAGCCGGCTGCTACGACAACGGGCAGCACTACCAGATCAACCAGCAGTGGGAGCGCATCTACCTGGGCAACACCCTCGTCTGTACCTGCTACGGCGGCAGCCGCGGCTTCAACTGCGAGAGCAAGCCCGAGCGTGAGTGTCCGTCCCCCCCCCCCGCGCCCTCCCTCCCGCCCTCCCTCCGGCCGCCGGGCCCCCGCAGACACGCCCCCCCCCCGCCCGCCCGGCCGGCACGTCCCGTCCCCCCCAGCTCGGGTCTGGCTGCCCTCCCCAGGGCCGCTGCTCCGCCGCCGGGAGGCTGGCCGGCCCCTGCCCGGGCCACGCGGGGGGCTGTCCCAAGCGGGGAGCGCCTCTGGGGCGGCGGGGTGTGGGGGGGTGGGGGGCTCCTGGCCTGCCCCTCTCCCCCAGGAAAGGCGGCCCCTCCCAGGCCAGGCAAGAGGCGCTCAGACCCCGGGCCTCCCCCTCCTCGGTGGGTCTCCCATCCGGATACCAGCCGGGCCGACCCCTTCCTCCTGTGCAAGAGCCGCAGAAAGGAGCTTCCCCCAGAAACCCTGCCGCCAGATTGGATTTGAACCTGCGGCCAAGTCCTCCCTTTGTCCACTGGTCCCTGTGAACAGACTTAAACAGCTTTGAAGGGGGGGAGGCTGTGAGTCCTGGAGCTTTAGAAGAGCTGGATAGGAAGCCCCCCCCCCGCCCATTCACAGGCAGGGTAGCCTGGCATCCCCCTGGCCAGAGGCAGCAGCAGCAGCAGGGGCCCACGTGTGGCAGGGCCAAGCAATGCTCTGGCCTTCGAGTTCTGCTTGTGGGCTCCTCTGAAGTATCCGGTTGGCTGGCTGCTGCTGGAAACAGCTGTGGGCCTCCTCCAAGGTCCTCCTCCTTCTCGCTTTGCGAGCCCTCCTGCTCAGTACTTTGGCTCCATACCGAAGGGTCGGACGGAAGGAAGGAAGGAGCGCCGGGGCATCAGAGCCGTCTCTGGCCCCGCTCACATCCAGAGAAAAGAATTAGCGGGCCAGGAGTGTGAGAACCGTTCCCAGACAGGTGGTGCTAACCATTGGGCTGGCTGAGCAGCAGAGACAGTTGCTTCCCCAAAGTTGCGCAGAGCCTCAGTGTCTGCGGGGTTCTCAGTGCAGGGAATTCTTGCTCTTGCCAGAGACCAAGGCAGGCAGGGAGGCCAAACAGGTGAGCCCTGAGGTGTGTTTTCCTGCAGGGAAGAGCATCTGAGCCTGACGGTCTGGTTGACGGATTCACCTTTTGTCTGCAAACCTGCCCACCCCCTCACCTCCACTTGTGTGGCTCCCAGCCCAGAGGGCTCTTTCCCAGGCCTCCTCCATTCCAGATCCTTCCTTGGGCTGCCCCGCCTCTTCAGGAATTTGGCTTCTGTTTCCATCGGAGGAGCCCCCCATGGCAGCCACAGACACTTTGGTCTGTCTCCCCCCCTTCACTGCCACAGGTTTCATGGCCACCACTCCCCAAATTTGTCACACACAGGGGGGCTTAGAGGAGTTTGGAATCTGAAACCGGCATGTTCTGCCCTAGAATCGTAGCACCACAGAGTGGGTAGGGACCTCCAGGGTAATCTAGTCCAGCCCCCTCCACAATGTAGGAAATTCACAAATACTTCCCGCCCACCCCCAGTGACCCCTGTTCCATGGCCAGGAGATGACAAAAAACCTCCAGAAGCCCTGGCCAAACCAGCCTGGAGGAAAATTGCTTCCTGACCCCAAAGTGGCCATCAGCATTTCCCTGGGCGCGTAAGAAAGGGCCACGAGAACTAAGCCCTGGTGCAACCCTTCCTGCCTTCCCTCTCACGATCTGCCCGAGTTCACGGAATCAGCATTGCTGTCAGATGGCTACCTAGCCTGTTTGACAACCTCCCAAGAAGGAGAGCCCACCACCTCCCGAGGAGGCCTCTTCCACGGAGGAACCGCTCTCACTGTCAGGAAGTTCTTCCTAGTGTTTAGCTGAAAACTCTTCTGGTTTAATTTCAACCTGTTGGTTCTGATCTGACTTTCTGGGGCAACAGAAAACAACTCCATACCATCCTCTGAATGTCAGCCCTTCAAGTATTTGAAGGTGGTTATCATATCACCTGTCAGTCATCTCCTCTCCAGGCTAAACATACCCAGCTCCTTCAACCTTTACTCCTAGGACTTGGTCTCTAGACCCCTCTCACCATCTTCGTTGCCCTCCTCTGGACATGTTCCAGCTTGTCTTAAATTGTGGTGCTCAAAACTGAACATGATACTCTAGGCGAGGTCTAACCAGAGCAGAGTAAAGTGGTACCACAACTTCATGTGGTCTGGAAAGGCCCATAGCTACAGTGGGGCATCTCGGGGCCCAGCCCCCTGACTTACTGCCAAGCCCCCCCAACTTCCCATCCAGCCAAGGTGGTTCCTTGGAGGTGTGTGCAGGGTGCCCTCTGACTTATTCAAAGCCCTCCCCCCCCTGGCCTGGATCTGGACACTAGACTTCTGTTGATATAGCCCAAAATCACATCACACTGCTGACTCGTGTTCAGTGGATGGTCTACTAAGACCCCTGGATCCTTTTTGCACACACTACTGCCAAGACAAGTCTCCCCCATCCTATAATTATGCATTTGATTTTTCCTACCTAAACCTTTACAGTTATCCCCATTGAAATTCTTTTTGTTTGTTTTAGCCCTGTTTTCCAGCCTGTCAAGATCATCCTGTATCCTGATTCTGTCTTCTACTGTATTTGCTACCCCTCCCAATTTAATATCATCTGAAGACTGAATAAGCATTCCCGCTGTGGTGATACTCTTTTTTCCTTCCATGCAGCGGAAGAAACCTGCTTTGACAAATACACTGGATCTTCCTACCGAGTCGGGGAGACTTACGAGCGGCCCAAGGACTCCATGATCTGGGATTGCACGTGCATCGGAGCCGGCCGCGGGAGAATCAGCTGCACAATCGCAAGTATGCCGGGGAGAGGCGAGGTGCCACTGCTCCGGGACTGTCCGGATGGGTTGCCACAGCACTGCAAAAATCAGAGGTTTCCCACCACTGAAGGGCAGCAGGGGCAAAGAATTAGGCGGGCTAGTCAGGAACTTGAACTGTGAATGTTCTTTACTTTATCACTTCCTTTACTTTGTTGGTAACCCACCTCTCTCGCTGGAACGCAAGGTGGATTTTAAACGTGTCAGAAACAATTCAGTCAGACAGCGTAACACATCAACAATGCACTAAGAGTAGGGTTACACAACCAGAAAACCAGGCAGACCAAAAACGGTCTGATGCGTATCGTGCCGTAATGCAGAAAGCGGATTACAAAGCAGAAGACCGTGCAGGAAAAGCACGCTGGCACCTCCAGGAACGAATGGAGCCCTAGACTACAGTCTCATTCCTTTGCCAAAGTGCCCTCCTGAGCCGTTTGGTCATGCTGCTTTTTTTTTTTTTGCCATCGGCCGTCAGCAGTGTAACACAGAAACGTGATAGAGAAGTTGCAAAACGTATTCCCTAGATTACATTTTGTCCACGGTGATATCTATTCAGTGAAACCAAGCAACTGGCTTTTGCAGTGTGTAGCCCTGAAGATGTGTTTAGATTTCCTACGTAAAGTGGCATTCGGCCACAAATTTGGCATCCCTTTAACAGCCTTTCTTTGCTTGCACCCCAATTCTGAGAAAAGGCAGTGGTGCTCTTTCACCAAATACTTTTAGCAGTGACTATCAGACTGTCAGAACAACAAGAGCCGCTTGGTTTTATCGGCAGTAACTGTTCAGTTATGTAAAGCATGCCAGGATAGTTGGCAATGGGCTTGGATGTGGGTAAAAGACACCTTGGATGTTACCTGACAATGCCGTCTTGCAGTCATTCGACATCTTTACTGAACTGCAAGTCAAGCTGAGCTGGGACGTTTGTTTTCTGGCCTCAGAATAGGAGTGCTGACCACTCCAAATGCTCACATTCCACACAGAGCCCCAACCAGAGGAGACGACCTCTTTGTCCTCCCCCGCCCCGTTTCCCCGTCCTCCCCCAGAGCCTCAGGCAGTGTCCCAGAGCGGGGTCTCACGAGTGGCAGGAGGCACCACGGTTCAGTGGGGCATTTGGTTCAGGGGGCCTCTGGCTCAGTCCCTGAGGGACGGCGCTTGGACAGCCAAGCCGGGGGGCATTCCCGAGACCTTGGAGCACCCCTGGCGCTTGGGCTGGCTGGACCCGTGGCCTCGGCCTGAGGCAGGTTCGTCTGTTCCGTTCCTGCAGATCGCTGCCACGAAGGGGGTCAGTCCTACAAGATCGGCGACACCTGGCGCAGGCCGCACGAGACGGGCGGCTACATGCTGGAATGCGTGTGCCTCGGCAATGGGAAAGGCGAATGGACCTGCAAGCCTGTGGGTAGGTATTCGTTTGGGGCTGGGGTCTTGGTGAGACGCTCAGCAAGCGGTTTCAGACTCCGTCCGCAGGACTCTTTCCAATGATGGCTTGGCACAGATGTCAGCTTTTGGGCTCTTGGTGGCAGATGATTGCTGGCTGTCCCAGTGACTGTAGAGATGACATTTTTTCAAGGCTGCTACTTGGAGTCACTCTTCATGTCTTTAGGCTCTTAATGCTATCCCCAGAAACAGCCTGGTTTGTAGCGGCCATGACAGGCGAGGAGGCCTACAGCTCACGGAAGCAGCAGACTGGCGCTTGTTCTATACCGTGCCACTTGGGTGGCTGAGGTGCTCCGCCGTGCCCCTTTCCATACGAAAACCATTTCCAGCACACAGGGGTCTAGAGCAGGGGTGCCAGACATCAGGCCCCCGGCAGGTTTCTATCAGGCCTGCAGTGGTAGTGGCTGTCTTCTGCTTCTTCTTCCAGTTCTGCTGCTGCTGCGTCATCGTAGGTTTGCAGCTGACAGGTACACACCTGAACAGCAGACTCAGAATTGCAGCAGCACAGATATTTTGATGCAATAATTCAGAGCAAGAGGTGTCCGTTATCAGACACTGTAAAATAAACAAAACATTGCAAGGGTGCTGATGTGTTAAGCATGTTTTTATTTTAAGTTAAAAAAAACCCTTGGTGTCCTTTGTAAAGATTATGTCTCCCCTACCTGGCATTGCATTTTATGACACACCCGGCCTGGCCCAGCAAGGTCTCATTTATGTCAGATATTCGGCCCTCAGAACAAATGAGTTTGACTCCCCTGGCCTGGAGCATCAGGGGGAAGAGTCCTAGCCCTGGTGTGCAAGTTGTTTGGGGGCCAGTAAAGTTTTTTCAGAGGACAGGCCTTCATGTGTGTGATTTCCTGAACCCAAAAGGGTCGCAGCACAGATACGCATTTCTCCATGCGGCAAGCAGGAGTCCTCTTCGTCGTTAGATTTTCACCTGCCATTTTCCCCTTATTTATCTCATTTATTTGGGATATCTGTTAATAGATCCCTGGTGTCTCTTGGGTATGCAGCTTTCTGATCACGACTTGGTTGTGAATGCTGGGTTCAGTGGGGGTGTGTGTGTGGAAGGGCCCTCGGGTTGCCCTTGACCTGCAGTGACCTTCACGGGGTTTTCAGGGCAAGAGACGTGCAGAGGTCGTTTGCCCTTGCCTGCCTCTGCATAGCGACCTTTGACTTCCTTGGGGGGGGGCGGTCTCCCTTCCACCTCCTAGCCAGGGCTGACCCTGCTCAGCTTCCAAAATCTGGTGGGACTGGGCCAGTCTGGGCCACCTAGTTTGTGCTAGATGAAATCCTGTCAATGCAATCAGCTTCCGCTGTCCTTCCAACGTGTTTCCCAACTGCTTTTCTGTAGCGGAGCGGTGCTACGACAATTCTGCTGGGACCTCCTACGTTGTCGGCGAGATCTGGGAGAAGCCGTACCAAGGGTGGATGATGGTGGACTGCACCTGCCTGGGAGAAGGCAGCGGACGCATCACCTGCACTTCCCGGAGTAGGTATCGGCTCTTGCCAGGGGGGTGCCCGTGTGGTCCCGTGCTACGACATACAACAGTTTGAGGGTACTTCCCGGGAGTGAGCCTGGAAGAGTATTTGAAATGTACAGTGTTGCTTGCTGATTTGCATATTAATATGAAATATATAACTCTAATGATAACCTTCTTAATTACCAGAGTGTCTCTTTGCACGAAGGCTCAGCAAGCTCTTGTGTCTCTGCAGTGAGGCGAAGGGCTTCCCTCGCCACTTACCTGTCCTCTCCTCCCTCCAGTAGTGGCTGTTTCAAGGTGCAAACCACCTGCCAGACATAAGCCGTACCTCCCCAAAACAGTGCCTGTAGCTTTAAGAAATGAATGCCCTCAGGGGCAGTTGCTAGGCGACTGAAACAGTATTGCCAGCCTTTCTGTCAGGAGAAGGAAGGGGGGGCGGGCAGAACCCTTTCCACGGCTACTCTGGTGTTTGTGGGAGGACTCCCTGGAGCCAGGCCCATCTGCAGCCCCCCGGCTCCTTGCTGCCCCCCAACCTGCACGGCACCCAGGCACAGCTGCCTCTGGGGAGCCAGTGGGGCAGTGGTCAGGGTTTCGGACTAGGGCCTGGGAGGTCCGGGCCGGAGCCCTCGCTTTTCTGTGGAAACTCCCTGGGTGACTTCGGGCCAGTCAC
The DNA here is from genome assembly GCA_029375565.1 of Gekko gecko. Taxonomy (NCBI): domain Eukaryota; kingdom Metazoa; phylum Chordata; class Lepidosauria; order Squamata; family Gekkonidae; genus Gekko; species Gekko gecko. Next base: position 4,820,656 of record JAPDNY010000003.1, on the reverse strand, counting down.
GCAGTCTCAGCCCAGCCTACCTCACCTCAGGTAAAATGGAGGAGGGGAGAAATTTGTGAGCCGCTTTGGAGGAGAAAGGCGAGGTATAAAATAAACCAGTAATAAATATAGCTGAAGATTGGGAGGAGAGAAAAGGTAGGTTGGTTGGTGGATGAGAAGGAAGCAGGGAAATCTGAGAGGATGGATATGTGGTACCGTCAGGAGGAGAGAGAAGAAATAATGTGAGGACTGGATGTAGGGGGAGTGAGGCACCCCCCCCTGCAAGTTATTGCAGGTTTCCCACTATATGTCTAAGTCTGGTGGCTAGCAGTGTGTGACACAACTAGTGTTCTCCTGAGTGGTGGCTGCCACGGCGGGGAGAGCTGAAGACCCTGGAGAAAGATAAAAGTATATTGGCTGGTGGGTGGGAAAAAAGTAGGAAGCAGGAAAGGACAAGAGATTGTGGGGACTGCCAGGAAAGGGAAAGAAGAGGCCTCCCGCGAGTCCTTGTGGGTCCCCACTTCTGTATATATAATTTCAAGTTGGTATGTAAAGATAAAACAGAGAGGTGATGTTTTCAAATGCCAAGGAAAAGGCTTGATTAGTTGATGTGATTGTCTTCTGTCTTTCGTTGCACGGTCTGGAAGCGTCTTTTAGCTTACAGCAGGAATTTCCAATTATTTTCTACACTTCAATGGAATCTCTTCTGTGGGCTTAGTACAAATGCTGGCTAAAATAACCAATCCTTTGTTCCTTGAAGACTGCTCAGGTCTTATGTCCCCCGCCCCAGGAATTGCCCCCGAGCCCCTGGCAAGTGGCTCATTTATCTTTCTACCTGGTGAGCCCCCTTAGCAGGTTTCTAGAGAAAAGGCTTCAAAATCAGATTGTCAAATAATGTTCTGAGGACGCAGGTGAGACCGAAGGACTTGCATACAACACTCATTTGGTATGTGGGCAGACCAGGATTAAAACTCCCGTTGAAGAACAACATCTGGTTTGTGGGCTGTACTCACCCTCTGTTTATTTTGGAGCTCATCCACCACCCACAAGGCCCAGTATAGTCCAGACAGCTTCTTGGGGTCGCGCCTGCCCAACCCCGCTTTACTCAGAATTCCCCGGGCTCCGCCTGGACCCTTTTCTGTCCGTCCCACTTTGAGCCAGTCTCCGTGATGCCCGTCTGCGTAATGACCTCAGAACAGCAGTAGGCTTTCGGATTTATCACATCTCCGGGCCCCTCTGATCCGCCCTCCCTCCCCGTTCGCAGGAGAGAGATCCTGCATTGTAGCCGTTCGGTGGGGGAAATGCTCTCCTGGCTGGATTAAGAAGCTTCCTTCTTCACTGCCGTTGCTGGCCCACAGAGATGGAGTCGTCCCCCCGCCCCTTGAAATGTGGACCCATCCACCAGGTGTTATTCCCATCCAGGGATTGGTTTGCGCTTCCTGAATTGTACCTTCGGTCTTCGGGTTCCCGGCTCTGAATGTTTTGGAAAGTTTGGTCCCAGTGTGCCCATCCGCACAGACGTGTATCAAGCTGCAGACTAGTTTCCTGGCAAACACACGTACTCCATCAATCTGACCTGGCGTCTCTCTAATGCGTTTCCCACATGGCCGTCTTTCTTGCCAGAGAGCACTGAAGAAGTATCTGGAGCGGTGCAGAAGGGTCTCCCTCTACCAAATCCTGTGGCGGGGGAGGAGGAGCAGGGGGAATGCCCCCCACCCTGGCACCTCCGCAGTTCTCGCTGCTTTTCGCGGCTGGTTTCAGCTACCAGGCAGAGGAAGAGGACGGTGAAGGTTTTTGTCGGGTCCCCCCGCTTTCCAGAAGGGCGATGTGAATGGAGAAGTGGGTGGGGGTGTTTCTTAGGTGGCTGTCTGGGTGAAGCGGTGCGGGAGGGGTAGCAATCTGAGAGGCAGAGAGGGAGAGAGAGAGACGGAGAGCGAGCCTGGGCCGTCCGTGAGAGGGGAGAGCCGAGGCTCTTGAGCATTGTTTTTGGTCTGTGTCATAGTGTGCTGGGGGTAAAACCACACGGGATGGACTGAGGCTTAATTCTGGGCACTGAAGACAGTCATTTCTCATGCAAGCAAACAGTTGCTGTGTTGATCCCAGAGCAGACGTGTGACAGCCTGGGGGAAACTGGGAAAAATTCATGAGAAGTTTTTCTCTCATTCCCCCCACCCCCCAACCTTTTTTCAATTGTTCCAATGGAAAAATGGGGGGATTTGGGGGAACTCTTTGGGGAAAAAGCTCCCATGGAACATTTTCCAAGTAGAATGAGTGCAGTGCTTCTTAAGGCAAGGTTTTCATACACAAAATGTGTGTCATGAAAAAGTCTGGGGATGTTTTCAGTTTTTCCAGTGGCAAAATTGGCAAGTTTTGGAGAATACTGCAAAAAACGGTGATATTTTCTCTCCCTTTTTGGAATGAAGTGAAAGACCAGGTTTTACTCAAAATGTGTTGTATGAACAACAATCTACAGAGTTATGTACGACAGTCTACAGAATTAGGTAGTGCTAATTCTTTTGTATACTGTAGATATATACAACATTTTCAGTAGTAGTTTTGTTTAAATGTTATGATTTTGGCAATTATCATACACTAGAAAGTGTTCAGTGATAATACGTTATTAACCCAGTCGATGTGTTCAATGTTGTAAAGTTTCTTAATAGAGACATGTGCTGGTGGCCCTGCATGTGATGATTGTATTGAGACGGTTCTGATTGATCATTGGAGAATTTGATTGGCTGTGCAGGTTTTTTAAACTGTTTCTTGGGTCTGCACAAGGATCTTCACCATGTGACTGAAAGTAAACAGCATCCATTTGTGGCTGTTCCCACCACGCCGTGTCAGAATGGCAAAGGTGGTTGCAGGCGGGGCAGTAGGGACCAGGGTTAAGGGCCCGGGGAGCAGTGCAGCACCCGCCCCACCCCTGTTCAAGGCACGCCCCGCCACCACGTGTACTGCAGAAGGGGGCCGACAAAGGTAGAGGAAGAGGCCGTGAAAGCAAGGTGGGACACAAAATCAGCCCTGCTGTGATGAAGGATGAATTAAATCCTACCCCTTCTCATATTTGGTTGCATGTACATCCCATTTATTTCACTGGGTGTAAGAGATGCAGAGAGCGTTGGCTGTTGGGCTGTCTTGTCGCTTTGCTACATTCACTCGCACGTGGACTGCCTTGTAAACACAAGACGGTTTAGTTGTGAAGATTGCTGTGGCACAGAGCTAGTGATTTGTGAATCCAGCCTTACTCCCAGGTAAATGTGCAAAGCATTGCTGCTCTCATACTCTGTTAGGCCAGATAAATGTGGGGACTTCAGAGCTCATCTTAGGTGTCAACAGTGGTATTTTTGATAAAACTCATTCACGTACACTTGCCATGACTGGCAGAGTTAACCATGTTCAGAGGCACTAATCCTCTGAATCCCAGATCCAGGAGGCAACATCTGGGGAAGGCCTCTCTGCCCTGTTGTTGGTCCTCCAGAGGAACTGGCTAGCCACTGTGTGGGGCAGGAGCCTGGACTAGATGGACCCTTCCCTGGTCTGACCGAGCAGGGCCCTTCTATGTTTGGAGGGAAAGGATTTTCCATCACAACACTTCCTGTGCTGCTGGGTAAAACTCCCAGCTCTGTCACTGGAGGAGAGAGCTCTCACATTCCTCATTGCAGGATGGGAATACCTTACAGCGTCGTTGTGAATCCAGACACAAGTTGGGTTTGGTTTTCTGTAACTAAAACCGATCGACAGAGTTTAACTGGCCCTTGTTTAAGTCTCCTTAGCTTGGGTCCTCTGCTGGTATGCTTATTTTCTCCTCCTCCTCCTCCTCCACAGACCGGTGCAATGACCAGGACACGAGGACGTCCTACAGGATTGGAGACACTTGGAGCAAGAAAGACAACAGAGGGAACCTCCTGCAGTGCATCTGCACCGGGAACGGCAGAGGGGAGTGGAAGTGCGAGAGACACGCCTCCCTGCAAGCCACGGGAATTGGTGAGTAGGGATTGGCTGGGAGAGGACCGTGAGGCCTGCACGCGCCACATTTCTGAGTGGCCACTCACTGGAAAGGCCCACGAGGACTCCCAGTGCTTTTGTCAGATGGTTTCTTTTATGCCAAGTGTCCCAATTGCCCCCCCCGCTCTCATGCAGCACCCCCCACTTTATGAACGGGGATGGTCGAGGGCCAGTTGGTCTGTTATCCCTCCCTCTCTGGCCATCCACAGAATCCCACCCTTGGGGTCATGGGAGCCAGCCTTCGGGCGTGGCCAGCCAGCCAGCTTCCTGTCTGATGGGAATGCCCCCCTTTGCTAAGCCGTGTGGGTGTGTGTGTCCATGGGTGTGAGAGGGCATGTTCGGGGGACTCGGCGTAACGTAAAAGAAGCCGTTTTTGAGAGGCTGTGTTGGGAGTGTAGCTGTGCCACTTCAGTGGCAAAGGTCTTATGGGTTTCAGTTTGGTGTCATGGTCAAGTGTGTGGACTCTAATCTGGGAGAACTGGGTTCAATTCCCCACTCCTCCACTTGCACCTGGCTGGATGACTTCGGGCAAGCCACAGTTTTGACAAGAGCGGTCCTTGAAAAAGAGCAGTTTCTGCCAGAGATCTCTCAGCCCCATCCACCTCACAGGGTGTCTAGTGTGGGGAGGGGAAGGGAAAGGGAAAGGAGATTGTGAGCCGCTCTGAGACTCCTCTGGGTAGTGAAGGGCAAAGGGGTATAAATCCAATCTCTTCTTCTTCTTCTTCTTCTCTCTTCTTCAGTCTAACAGTCTTCTTCCATCTTCTGCCTTAGGAACCGGATCAACCACCTTCACTGATGTGCAGACTGCCCTTTACCAGCCCCAACCCCAGCCTGCCCCGTACGGGCACTGCGTCACTGACAATGGCATGGTGTATTCCGTGGGCATGCAGTGGCTCAAGACACAGGGCAGCCAGCACATGCTTTGCACTTGTCTGGGCAACGGCGTCAGTTGCCAGGAGACAGGTACGGACCGGCGCCGACGCTCACGGATACAGGAGGGAGAGAGAGAGAGACTGACTCTGAGGTTGCAGAGCACAGGGGTTGTCAGCGGAATATACAGGGGAGCCACTCGATGGGACAAGGAAGTTGCAAAGGGGCAGCATCCCACCTTAGACTGGGAAAGAATCCCTCCAGCCCCAGGATCCTTTCTCCAGCTTAAGGAGAAGCGTGTTTGAAGTGGGTGGCCCGCCGTGTCCCGACTTGATCCTTGCCCTTTGTGGCTCTCGGGGTCAGGCCCGGCTGGGTCGGGCAAGCGGCTCAGGGAGGTAATAGAAGCCTCTCCGTGGGAGCGCGTGGTTCTGACCCAGTTGAAAGAGGCAGTCACGCAGCCCCTCCTGAAGAAGGCATTCCTGCAGGCCCGTAGCCAGGATTTTTTAAGTCAGGGGGCATTTGAATTTCTTAGGGGGCACTGTCTAATCAAAATAATCCAGGGCAGAAGGCTATAACACCCTGGGCTGGATGGGGAGTCAGGGGGCCTTGTCAGCAAGTCAGGGGGCCTGGCCCCGAGATGCCCCGCTGTAGCTACGGGCCTGCATTCCTGGACCCCACAGTGACACGAACAACCACCTGTTGGTGGGTGACGTTCCATCCTTGAGGAGGGGGTGGCTGCACAGCCTCCAGTGGAGGGGCTGGATCCTTGTGGACCCACTTCATTCCGGGGTTGGGGCAGCAACAGCTTGGGCTCTTCACCGGGACAGTGACGGGGGAGTGCCTCCCTGCTTATTCCTTGGGCCTCTCGGTGGCTTCTGATACTTTGACCTGGGGTGTCCTTCTGGAGAGGCCGGCTGTGTTGGGGGTTGGGTGAGGGCACGGTCTGTTGGTGGTTCCACTCTTCCTTGGCTGACCAGTCCCAGAAGGCGGCGGCACTGTGGGAAGGCTGCTCCGCTGCGTGGCTTTGGTGCTGCAGGGTTCCGTCTTGTGTGCCCCGTGCTGCCCAGCATCTGCGTGAAACCGCCGGGAGAGATCTGTCCTGGCACCCGGCTCTGTTTCTCCTGAGCAGCCGGGTCTGGTGGGTCTGTGGGAGGAGGGCCGGGGGGCCACTGCCTGTCCAGCCTGCCAGCTAAGGTCTGCCTCACAACAAGCCCTGCTTTCTGTGCCCCTTTTTAGCACCCGGCCAAAACATTTCTTTTGACCTTGGGCTTAATTAGGAGCCTGGCCGGGTTTTAGCATCGTTTTTATGGTCTGCTCCTGGGCTGGGAACAGCTTTGGGACTTGCTTTAAGCTGCTCGACGTCTTAAGCGGTGCTGTTTTAATGGTCTAGCTGGGTGTTTGATGCTGGCTTTTGAAGGCTTATTGATTGATAGCTTTTATTGTGCTTTATGTTTTTATGAAGTTTTATTTCAAACGCTGGTTCTCCAGAGACGTGGTTTAGGAGGAGGCTCCAAATAAGTAAAGTGGCTCTTCTGTTGGAGGGAGGCTCCTCGGGGGGCAGAAACATCTGCGGCTGTGCTCAGTGGGGGGAGAGGCAGGATCCGGGCCCAGCGGCCAGAGCGCTCCAACTCGGGAGAGCAGGCCAGACCCCCTCCGGCGGCTTCCGTGGCTGCATTTCCGCGGTGGAGCAGACCGGGAGGGGCTGGAGTCGAGGGAGCTGTGCCAAACCGCTCCCGCAGGAATCAGCCCTGCTGGGTGTAAATGAGCCTTGTGCTGAGGGGCTGGCATTGTTTCCCCTTCCTCCATTTTCTCCACACAACCACCCTGTGAGGTAGGTCTGGGCTCTGTGTGCAGTCAGGGGGGAATACTGGCCTCTCTGGCAGGTGGCTGTGAAGGTTCACACTCGGGAGGTGTTGTTCTGAACGCTGAGTAGTGGCACCGGGGGCGGGGGGGGGCCTGTGGGAGGAGGGGGACCCAGAGCCACAGTGAAGAGCCGTCGGGCTCCTTGACAAGCCCTGCGCAGTCTTGTGCTTCTGGCTTCACCACGGGATCCTGATGCAAAGTTCCATTTTATTTCCAAGCTGTGACCCAGACCTATGGTGGGAACTCCAACGGGGAGCCTTGCGTGTTCCCCTTCACCTACAACGGGCGGACTTTCTACTCGTGCACTTCGGAAGGCCGTACGGACGGGACTCTCTGGTGCAGCACCACCTCTGACTTTGACCAGGAAAAGAGATACTCTTTCTGTACGGAACAAAACGGTAAGCTCTTTAAAATAAAGGTGTACTTGGGGAGAAATGAGGTGCAGATTTCGGCAGTCTGGGGGAGAATGCAACGGACCGAACAATGGTGATTTGGGCACACTGCCCTGAATTCAGCAGTTGGCTCAGCAGAGAGAGGAAAGGGAAAAGTATTTGCTGAGGAGCTTCAGTGGCCCAGCTGGGGAGACAGAAGGAAAGAAGGGGGCAATTGGGGATCTGGATCTGGGGCAAATTCTCTGTAGACCAACAAAATCTGGTCTTAGCGCCTTGGTCACCCATCGAGGGGCCAGACAATCCTGGGCAAGTTCTTATCGCTTGTGCCTTGGTTTCACTTCTGTACCTGGGATTTGCCAGTTGGGAGTCCTGGGGCCAGGTTTCCCCTCCTCCTCCTCCTCCTCCTCCTCCTGAGTCGGTGCAAGGCTGTTTGGGTCCACCAGGCCTCAGTTGTGCAGTCCCTGAGAAGCCAAACCGACTCTTCGTCATGAATCACTGGCTGAGGAAATTGCTCTGCAATTACACATTTGCATTCTTCTCCTGGGCTTTATCAGATGATCCCATAAATGTAGGCGGAAAAGTGTCTTCAGCAAAAACTCATGTAGACGCGTAACTTACTTGGCTCTGGCTGCTTACCTCCGACTTTTGGGGGTAGGGAGGACGTGTCTAGACGTGGTGCCGGCGGCCGGGGACGAGCCCTGCCTCTTTGATCTGGAGAGGCCTTTCTGTGCGTGTGTGTGCGTGTGTCTGTCTCCTTGGCCGTGTTTCCATCCCTCCAGCAAAGCGCATGCCCATATTAGGCCGGAGGGAAAGATGCCTCCGGAGTGGGATCTCGGCAGTGTTCTGATGTCACCCTGAGATCTGGAAGCCTCAGCCAGGTGGCCATATATGGCAGAAACCTGAGAGCCGCCTCCGGGGGGGTGGGTGGGGTGGACCGGGTTTGTGGGGGTTTTCTCCTGACAGCCTCTCGTCCCAGAGAGGTGGGAAGAGTTGCCTGGAACTGGAGTCCCTGTGGTGCACTTAAGTAGTCCAGGAGGGAATGGAACATCTGTGGGCTAAGACTGCCCGTTTGAAGGGTGTGAATCATTTTCTCGGCCTCTTCCCTCTTCTGTTAGAGAAATGCATCCAGCCCGAAGGTGGGTGGCTACAACTAGGGATGCTTCTAAAATTCTCCCGGTCTGGCTTTGTCTCCAGATTCTGGCCATCCAAATGACCGGGTCTTCCTTGCGGAGCAGCATCCGCGTGTGTGTGTGTGTGTGTGTGTGTGTGTGGTGGCTCCCCCTCTCCCAGGTCTGGTTTCCAGATCCATTCAGACCTCTCAGAATGTCTCTTGTTCGGAGGGCCTCTTAGGAAGTTGCTCTGTAAGAGTTCTGATGAGAACATAAGAGAGAAGCCCGTGTTGGATCAGGCCAATGGCCCCTTCAGTGTCACACAGTAGCTAAAATATCTAGATACCAGGTGCCATCAGGAGGTCCAGCAGTGGGGCCAGGACACCAGAAGCCCTCCCACCCTTGCCCCCTCCCAACACCAATCCAAGTAGCATTCCTTTGGTGCTGTGATCTAATCAAAGTATACCTACGCCCTTCACTTACCTGCAAGGAATGGTGTTAACAGGAAACTTCAGCCCACTGCGGATGCCACTGGTGAAATCAGTTTTAGGGATTCCCTAAGGCAAACTGGAAGGCAGGCGGGTGAAGCCAAGTTGCCTATCAGGAAACATCTGGCATTCCTCCGTCAAATGATGGGAGGTGGTAGTTCCGCTCTATTCTGCTATGGTCAGGCCTCACCTGGAGTCCTGAGTCCAGTTTTGGGCACCACACTTTAGGAAGGATGTTGACAAGCTCGAGCATGTCCAGAAGAGGGCAACCAGGATGGTGAGAGGGTTGGAATCCAAGTCTTACGAGGAAAGGCTGAAAGAGTTGGGTCTGTTTAGCCTGGGAAAGAGAAGGCTTAGAGGGGACATGATTGCAGTCTTCAAGTATTTGATGGGCCATCATGTAGAAGATGGAGCAGACCTATTCTCTCTTGCTCCGGATTGCAAGACTAGATCTGATGGTTGGAAATTACAAGGGAGTTGTTACTGTCTAGATATCAGGAGAAACTTCCTAACTGTCAGAGTGGTTGAGCAGTGGGACAGATTGCCTCGGGAGGTGGCGAATGCTTCTTCCCTAGACGTTTTCAAGCGGAGGCTGGATGACCATCTTTCGGGTATGTTGTAGGTATGTTGGGCTGTCTTTCGGCTCTGCTCCTGCAGAGTGCAGGGGGTTGGACTAGATGACCTGCAAGGTCCCTTCCAACTCTTAACATTCTATGATTCTATGAAATAAAGTGTGTCTTGAGGAAAAACAGGTTTGTCATCAAACGTCTCCTTGTCAGTCTTGCGTTGACTGTAGCACAAAACAAAGAGAGAGGATGAAATCAGGGGGAAAGCAGTGTTGTGTGATGGGAACGTAATCACTTGCACGGATCAAGAGGTGTGGTCTTGCCGCTGCCTTTGGAACCTGGTCCCCAGCACAGAAGACTGAACCGCTGGAGGCCTGGCCTGTTTTCTTCCCATGGGCGTATCGCCAGTGCTGCTAGTTGCAGCCTGTGAGCTGATTCTGTGACATGCTTGGAAAGTAGGGAAGGTGCTGAGGGCCAAGGGAGGCTCCGTCTTCTTGGTGCTTGGGGGGTTGGGGGGCAACAGTGGGAGGGGCTTCTGGAGTCCCCTGGCCCCACTGCTGGACCCCCGGATGGCCCCTGGTGTTTTTGGCCCCTGTGTGACACAGAAGAGTGTTGGACTGGGTGGGCCGCTGGCCTGATCCAGCACTGGCTTCTCTCTGATGTTCTGCAGTCGGCCTCTGATCAGCTTCTGCCGCACCAGGCCCCGTCCTCCCGGCCCGCTTATCCCTCTGTCTGTGCTTTATCCTAGAAGGTTCTGTGACCAAAAGGCGCCTCTCTAGTCCGGTCAGGAATGTGAGCAGAAATGCAGATTCTTCAGAAAAAATGGTATTAAACCAGTAGTGAAAAAAACAAAAGCCAGAGTCTTCTGACGGTATCTATTATGGGTTCACAGCGTCAGACTGGTGTGGGGGGGGGGAAGTGCCCACCTCTGGCAACCCCACGGGTTTTGAAGGTGAGAGGCATTCAGCGGTGGTTTGCTGTGGCCTGCCTCTGCGTGGTGACGCTAGCTTCCTTGGCGGTAGGGCTGCCAACCTCCAGGTGGTGACTGGAGATCTCCTGGGGTTACAGCTGTTCTCCATGCGGCAGAGATCAGTTCACCCGAGAACTTTAACTTGGTTTTGCGTGCGGTGGGGGTGGGGGTCCTCCTATGGGGCCTCAGGAATGCTTGTCTGAGGAGGGCCTGCCCCTCACCGGGCCTTTCTCCCCTTAGATTGGGGGTGGGCGGGCGGGCAGTGGGGCTGGCAGTGCCGGCTCTCCTGTCTGCCCCCTCGCGGTGCACCTCCAACGAAGAGGGGGAGCCCGGCCTCCGGACCTCCTCCCTGGCCGGCCACTCCTCTTGAGGCTGCGAGGCCCCGATCTTGCGGCCTCACAGCTGCTGCTGCTGCTGTCTCACGGCTGTGGCCATGTCTGGACCACCATCGGGGACCACAGAGCCTTGGACCCCCCCCCCCGCCCTGTCAAGTCAGCCTTGTTCGGTTGTGGCTTTGGAAGTGTGTGTCTCTGTGTGTGTGGGGGGGGGGGTGGGGGTTGGTGTGTGTTCTGCAGCTGAGCCAAAGCAAAGCATTTTCTAACCCCGTGATTCAAGCGAGGGAGAGTCTCGTCTGTTCTGGACTGTCCTGTCAAAGGCCGTGAGGCTTGCTTAGCAGCTCCCCACCATGCACGGCGGGGCCTTCTGTTAGACGCTGCGGACGGCGTTTCCAGAGAAAGTCAGGAGGACTCTCCGAGGGAGACAAGTGGGGGGCGCAAGGCTGCCCTCCTGCTTCATTTCCGAGCTTGCCTTGTGCTAAGAGGGCCCTTCTGGTTGGAGCTTTTGGTGGTCCTGGCTGGGAATCCTGCCCCGTTTCTCCTTTTAATGCTGCGCCTGCTTCCCTCCCACTCCGATGTCTTCAGATGAGGAGCTTTCTTTAGCCACTGGGTTAGCACTGATTATAACCTTACAATGTGAAGGACCTCAGGAAGCAGCGTGGAAAAAGGTCCTTAAAATAGAACGACCTGAGCACACGTCTCCGTCTAACCATTAGGCTGTAATTAGGGGATGAAAGCCAAGACCTTTCTGGGAGCCGCGGGAGCCGTGGTTCGGCCCTCCCACCGTGTCTGTCCAGACCCCACCCAATTAATCCACACTGGGAGGGTGAGGAACTGCCTCTGCACCCTGCCCGCCACGAGCATCTCTGTTGATGCAGCTGCACTCGGGGTGTGGGGACAGGTGGCGCGTTTTGCTCTCCATGCTCTCTACCCCGGGAAGATGCATCAGGTGCAGTGCCCGGAGGCACCTGTTGTTGTTCAGTCGCACAGTCGAGTCCGACTCTTTGCGACCCCCTGGACCACATCACGCCAGGCCCTCCTGCCTTCCGTCATGCTCCAGAGTTTGCTTAATTTCATGTTGGTTGCCTCAGCGACACTGCCCAGCCACCTCATCCTTTGCCATCCCTTTCTTCTTCTTCTTTGACCTTCAGTCTTTCCCAGCGTGCATCAGGGTCTTCTCCTCCAGCGAGGGCTCCCTTCTCATTGGGTGGCCAAAGCATTGGAGCTTCAGCTTCAGTCTCTGGCCTTCCAGGGAACAGCCAGGGTTGATTTCTTTTAGGACTGGCGGATTCGATCTCCTTGCAGTCCAAGGGGACTCTCGCTTTCTCCAGCTGGGAGCGTGTAAATCCACCCTGAGCTTGGACGTGGCTGCAACTGTGTCGCTGTTGGCCTGACAAGCAGCGCTGTCTGAAAGGCTGCAGAAATCTCTGCCAGGGAGGCCAGGCTGCGTCTGGGGGTGGGCCAGGTCATACCCTCATCCTCCCATCCTTCATGGGGCACCTGTGCTCGGCTGAGGCAGGTCATGTGGAGTTAAAGGGCGCAAATGGCCCCCTGAGATTAGGTCTACTCTGTGTTGAGAGCCAGTGTGGTGGTGGTGAAGAGTGTGGGACTATGATCTTGGAGACCCAGGTTCGAGTCCCTGGCTGTGCCACGGAAGCTTGGGCCAGTCATGCTCTGCCCGCCTGACCCACCCCACGAGGCTTTCATGAGGATAAAACGGGGGGGAGGGGGGAATGATGGAAGCCATCTTGGGTCCCCATTGGTGAGGGAAGCAGGGCACGAATGGAATAAATAGATGAATGAATACAAGTACTTAAGGTGTGAGAGCAGGTTCCTGGCACTCTAAGGACATCACGCCGTCCTCTGTGCTGAACCGTCTGCTCTGGGGACGGAGGCCACAGTCCTGACTATCGCAACAGGCGGTGGAGCTGCGTGCGCAGGGGAATGGGTGGCGGCCCCAACAACAAGGTTTCGGGCCTGGTTATGTGACCCTTTTTGGACGCCTGTTGCTTCCTTGCAGTCCTGGTCCAGACCCGCGGCGGCAACTCCAACGGTGCCCTGTGCCACTTCCCCTTCATCTACAACAACCGGAATTACACGGACTGCACCTCCGAGGGGCGGAGAGACAACATGAAGTGGTGCGGCACCACCCCAAACTACGACGCCGACCAGAAATTTGGCTTCTGTCCCATGGCAGGTGAGCTGCCTGCGTCTTCACTGCGCCTGATGCATCTTCCCGGGGTAGAGAGCATGGAGAGCAAAACGCGCCCGTCCGGGAAGGCGGCTGGCTGGCTGGCTGGCTGGCTGGTGGGGGGGGGGGTGTCTCTGCTTTCCCTCGGGGATCGCTGGCTGGTGGCTGGCTGGTGCATTGCTGCCCAAGGGCTCATGAGACGTCAAGCGATGATGTCCTTGCTGAGCCCTGAAGTTCCCCCACTAGGAGCCCCCCCTCCGCCACCAGAGTCAGGTTGCTCACAAGAGGGCTCCACAGCTGAGAGGGGGAGCCTTGCTCAGGACTGGGTGGGGTGGGGTCTGGTGAAGTCATGGGGGGGGGCTGGTGACGTCACAGGCAAGTTCCCTTCTGGCCGACGTGGCTGCGTGAGCCGTGCCCCCTTCCCCCGTGGCTCTCCGTGCAAACAGTAGGGCCTCGCTGGAGTCCAGCCCTCCCTTCCTTTAGATTCCGACTGCAGCGCCCCCGAGGCCGTGACGTGTCTCTGCCCCCGGCTGGTGTGGCACGGGAATCCACGGGAGGGGGAGGGGACCGGGCCTCCTTTGGCTTCACACGTAGCACAGAACGAGCAGAGAGGAATGCTCCCGGGGAGCCAACGTGACTCTTGTCCTCCCTTTGGCAGCGCATGAGGAGATCTGCACCACCAACGAGGGAGTCATGTACCGGGTGGGAGACCAGTGGGACAAGCAGCACGACATGGGCCACATGATGCGCTGCACCTGCGTGGGGAATGGGCGTGGCGAGTGGACCTGCATCGCCTACTCCCAGCTCAGAGGTATGCCAGCCGACCGTCCTCCCCTGCGGCACACCCCCCCCCAGTGGCAGGCAGGCAGGCAGGCTCCTCTGACCCTGGGAGATTCCATCCCCCACCCCGTGGAGGCACTTCGCTCCCCTCCCCACTGCAGCCCCCCAACGAATATCCAGACAGGTCCCAAAACTAAGCCTCTGAATCCCAGAGCCAGGAGGCAACATCAAGGGAAGGCCTCGGCCTCTCTGCCCTGCGGTTGGCCCTCCAAAGGAACTGGTTGGCCCCTGTGTGAGATGGGAGGCTGGACTGGATGGACCCTCCCTGGTCTGACCCAGCAGGGCTCTTCTGATGCTCTTATCAGGGGAAGGCCTCGGCCTCTCTGCCCTGTTGTTGGCCCTCCAGAGGAACTGGCTGGCCCCTGCGTGAGACGGGAGGCTGGACTGGATGGACCCTCCCTGGTCTGACCCAGCAGGGCCCTTCTGATGCTCTTATCGGGGGAAGGCCTCGGCCTCTCTGCCCTGTTGCTGGCCCTCCAGAGGAACCGGTTGGCCCCTGTGTGAGACGGGAGGCTGGACTGGATGGACCCTCATGGATCTGCCCCCCAGCAGGGCTCTTCTGAGGTTCTGACCTCAGGATTAATTTTTAGTGAGGCTAGGAAGGACTGCTGGGGGAGGAGAAAGCCGGGAAGACCTGCGACCCTTATGCAGCCCTCCCACGGCCGTTCCTTGCCTGGGTGTCCAGCCCTGCATGCTGTGGGGGTCCAGCCCTCATGGCAGCCCAAGGATGCACGGGTACCGCAAGTTGTCCCGAACTGGCCTCCGATGTGATCCAGCCCTGCCTGTCCATAGGGAGCAGCTGCTGGGTGAAGCAGGGATATTCTGTGAGCTTCACTGGGAACGGGATCAGGCCCAGAGTCACGGGAGGCCTCTCTTTCAAAGCCCTTTCCCCTCCTCGCTGCCTCGTTGGCACAGTCTCTGTGGCCGATGCGGCTGCCGGTTGGCTCCTTCAGTGGGGGGAGTGACCCCGTCGTGATTCTGCCTGAGTCTCAAGCCTGTAGGGAGTTGGGTCGGGGCCCAGAAGTGGGCTGCCTCAGGCTCCTGAGAAATTCCCACACTGCAGAGAGACGGGGCCTCCCACGGTTTGCACTCTGTGAGTCCAAAAGATAATACTGGCCAGCAACTCGAGAGACCCCTTGGCCTTTGGCCTCCCCTCCCCTGGTCGCTTTGCCCTCTGCTCCTCAGCCCCCCCCCCCAACTTCCTGCTGCATCCTTTGATCTCGAAAAGACGGCTTCCCGCTGGGTGTCGGAAGCGCAGTAAACAAATCAAACGCCTTCCTGCAGAGCCTGTGCCGATGAGGGGCATGGAGCCCCCGTTTCAATAAGCAGATTGGGGGGGGGTGGTGCTTCAGCACGGAAGAAGAAGTCCCGCTGTTTGTGCAGCTGCTGGAAGTGACGGATAAACGAAACCTTCAGCCGGTGTGTTTCCTGCGCGGCCATTTTGCTCACCTTGAATGGTGTTGTTGATTTTGCCTAGAGGGGACTCAGAGCTCCATTCTGTCTGCTGGTGCCACTGCCGGTGCCACAGCTGCCGGTTCTTTTCAGGGTGGGGACGGAGAAGTGCTTAGGAAGGCGGGGGGAGGGGGAAGGAGCCCTTCAGAGGTGGGGCGTCCCATGCCTGCCTTGCAGCGGTGGACGGCTTCTGCTTGGGAGGTGCAGGCAAGGTGTGTGTGGAGAAAGGACTCCGGAGCTGCGGCTGAAATGGAACCTAGTATACGGAGTGCTTGTTTTCAGCGTTGTTCGTGCACTTTGCTCAGCTCGGGAACTCTCCAGCGCCTTGCCTTTTCATTGCCAAAGTCCAGACAACTTCAGTTGATCTCTGCTTGTCTTTGCTTAGTTGTGTCACGACTGGGGTCCTCCAGGGCCACGTCGCTGGTCTGATTGTTCAGAATTCAGGCTGGTTTTTATTATCACTGGAAGGTCTAGTAATTCCCACTGCATCCCAGGGGGTTGGTATTAGGACAGCTGGTAACGCCTGTTGCAAGATTTGGGCTGTGTCACTGGCTGACCGGCCTGCTTTTAGGGAATTTAGCATTGCCCATCATATTACGTGGAACGACCCCGTGCATCCCCCCACCCACCCCCCGTGCGTAGGATCTGAGCTGAGGGTGTGTGAATAAAAGGTGCTGAGCGAGCAGGGGATTGTGTGTGTGTGTGGGGGGGGGGAGTGCTTTGAGAATCTGTAGGGCTGCAAAGACATCTGGGAGAGAGCCGGGGGGGGGACAGAATGGATGAGCGAAGAGGCGGGAAGGGAGGAAGGCAGAGTGGAGGGAATGAGACCGCGCCCCGTCTGCTGGCGAGAGAAGGCTCCTTCTGTTTCATGTCAGCAGCGGGAGAAGGTTTGGGGTGGGGGCAGAACCAGCTAGAAACTGGTGGGGCACAAAAGACCGTTTTGATGCACCTGCTGTCAAGATGGTGGGCCGGAGAGGTCTCGGGTCCCTCATGGAGCATCTGCCAACTGACGCTCTTGGCCAGAGTCCCTTGCCGGGGGGCTGGGATTAGAGAGATGTTAGGGTCTGTGCTCTCAGTGCGGGAAATGCTGGGACCTGACGTGCTGCTGGAAGATCTGAGCTTTTGCAGGGGATGCTGAGAGAGGACGCGTCCAGATGATATAGTGGGGAGAGCAAGGTGGGCCTGGCCGGGGTGACTGAATTGCCCAGGTGGCAACAAATAGACAGGAGACGGGGAGGCAGTCCTGACCAGGGGCCTGATTAGGTTTCCGGAGAGGTTTTGCATAGAAAAGGAGTTTCCTGAGGGGCCTGGGATGGGCGGTTATTGCCCTGGAAACCGGGGTCTTTGACCCATGCCCCCCCCCTGAATCAAATAAGGTGTTCTGGAGTAGCAGCGTGAAGGCTTGGGGGGGGAAATGGAAAAAATGCGGGGGGGGGAGGCATTTCTAATGTTTCCCCCTCCCCCAAGGACTCCCCCTCCCATTTTTCCAGTGAAATATTTTTTCCTATGAAACATTTATTCTTTTGGAGTGAGAAAAACATCATCTTAAAATAATTTAACTCATTTCAAAGGTATAACGTGAAGACATTCGTGGGCTTTCTCAATTCTTCCGACAGAAAAATCGGGAAATTTTGACAAGCCCTGAAAATAAAACTGTGAAACATTTTCTCTTTTGGAGAATGAAACGCAGCACTTGTGGCGCTTTTTCAAGTCTAGGTTATTCTTGTAGTTTTTCCTGCAGAAGATTATTAATTTGTCCTTTTAAATTCCATAAACACTGTAAATACGACCCTGTTCTGGTGGAACCAGCTGTCAGACGGTACGCAAGCCCTGCGGGACTTCTCTAAGTTCTGCGGGGCCTGCAAAGCACAGCTCTTTTGTTTAGCTTTTTATCAGTCAGGTCTGTTTATGTGGGCTGCCTTTTAGTTTTATTTTTATTATGTTCTTAAGTGATATCTGTTAATATTTTCACTGTTATTAGCTCCCTCAAGACCCCTTGGTGGCAAGAAGCAGATGAGGAGGATGATAATAATAATAATAGTAGTACAAACATATATAGAATCATAGAGTTGGAAGGGACGTCCAGGGTCCTATAGTCCAACCCCCCCTGCACAATGCAGGACATTCACAAATACCTCCCCCCCTCCGCACCCACTGTGACCCCTGTTCCATGCCCAGAAGATGACAAAAAAGCCCTTCCAAGATCCCTGGCCAAATTGATCTGGAGAAAATGGCTTCCTGACCCCAAAGTGGTGACCAGCATTTCCCTGGGGGTGTTAGAAAGGGCCAAAAAGAACTAAGCCCTGGTGAAGCCACCCTTCCCCGCCCGCCCTCTCACGATCTGCCCAAGTTCACACCATCATCACCACTGTCAGGCGGCCACCTAGCCTCTGTTTGAAAACCTCCAGAGAAGTTCTGAAAGATGCATTTTATATTGTTTAATCAGGAAAAGAAGTTTAGGGTTTAGGAGGAAGTCAGGATTGCATCTATTTGGGTTTCTCACCAAAATGCCATTTCGCCCCCCTTGGCTCTCAAATTTACTTTGCTAGAAACGGCGCTCAGATTAAAGCTGGGAAGGGAGAAACTGTGCTGGGGCCAGACGGGTAGTGGAGAAGCAGTAGCTGCTGGGGTGCCCCGCGTGCCTCATGACGGGGGCCGAGGGGGTCCGTGTGTCGTCCCCCCCCGCCCGCTCCGCCCTTAAGCTTGCGGCAGAGGGGTTTTGTCGTCCCCCCCCGCCCCGTGTCCGACTCGTGCAGCGTGATCCAGGGGGCCTGAACCCTCCTCCTGCTTGTTTCTTGGGACAGACCAGTGCATAGTCGACGGGATCACGTACGACGTCAACCAGACCTTCCACAAGCGCCACGAGGAAGGGCACATGCTGAACTGCACCTGCTTCGGCCAAGGGCGGGGCCGGTGGAAGTGCGACCCCATTGGTAAGTCTGCGCCTGGCTGAATTATCACCACGGGGCTTCCCACCCCCCATGAAAACCTCCTCACATTCGTGAAATGGCCGCAGGTCTGGTCAGTTGGGATTGGGGGGAGAGTCCTGCCCATGCTGCTTTCTGATGGGAAATCGGTTGCAGAAGTTTGCTCCCTGGTAGATGGTTCGCGTTTGACACATGCAGGGATCTCATCCAAACCAAAGAGGCAAGACGAGCCGTCGAAAGTGTTGGGTCATGATTTCCTTCCCGGCGTAATTGGGTCCCACGGTCTAGCGGTGTAACCCGAGTCCCCCCCCCCGCCTCCCCCGGCTTCGGCTGTCAGAGGATGGAAACTTCTCCCCCCTCCCTCCAGCGGGGACTGGTTGTGGTGTGCCGCCCCACGGCTTTCTGCCGTTACCCCCTTCCCCCCCCCCCCAGACATCCCTTGAGCCATACGTGTGGCGGTGCCGCCGCTTCCTTCCGCCTGCTCCTCCCCTGGCAGGCTCCCCCTGGGGATCAGGCCCCCGAGCGGGGGGAGCAGGTGCGGCGGGCCTCCTCCTGGAGAATCTGAGGTGGGGGGGAGACTGTTTCGGCTGCCAGCCTCCTGGACATGAAGTGTGTCCAGGAGAGCTCCTCCAACAGTCTCTCGGCCGAGGTTCGGCTTCTTTGACTGGCCTGGCCTGGCTTCTATCGTTTTTTTCTGGGGCGAAGGGGCGAGGAAGGCCCCTCGTTCACGACCCTTCTAAACCTGACCACATCCCCGCCCCCCCCCCCCGTTTCTGAAAACGAACAATGACTTTTTTCCCTGAGTGAAGGACTCCCCCCCCCCCCCGGTCATTGTGATCAAATGATGAGCAGATTCTTTAAATCTCTGGTTTCTCATTCCCCGGAGAGCTTTAACGTGCTTTTCCTGGCATGAGTCTAAAAAGCGCTGGTGGTGAAGTCTGGCCTAATTGAGAAAACATCTGCAGGGACTCACACATTCGTTGCGCTTGGGAAAGCGTAGAACCGTTTCAGAAAGTCAGTGTACTTGTTCCTGAAGTTAAAATCCAGTCTTGTTCTTTGGGAGGCTAGCGGAATGGCAGTGCTTTTTGACCTCCCGTCCGAATAGGGCTGCATCCCGTGGTGGCGTGGTGGTGTATCAGTCAGCTGGGAGTGGGCCGTGTGATGCAAGGGTAAAAAAAAGGCGAATCCAGTCCTGGGTTGTGTTAAAAGGGCCATGGCATCAAAATTGCAGGAGGTCACAGCCCCTCTCTGTAGACTGCCTTGGTCAGGCCACACCGGGAGTCCCGTGTGCCGTTCTGGAGGCCTCATTTTAAAAAGGGTGTGGGCAAAATCGAGAGGGTGCAGAAGAGAGTGATGAGGATGATCCGGGGTCTGGAGACGGAGCCCTGCGAGGAAAGGCTGAGGGACTCCTTGGGAATGTTTAGTCTGGAGAAGAGGAGATTGGGGGAGGGACAGGATGGCTCTCTTTCAATATCTGAAAGGCTGTCATTGGGAGGAGGGCAAGGAGCTGTTCCGGTTGGCAGCAGAGGAAAGGACCCAAAGCAATGGGTTTAAATCACACGCAGAAAGGTATCGGCTGGATATTAGGAAGAACTTTTCCACAGCCAGAGTGGTCCAAAGGTGGAATCAGCTGCCCAGGGAGGTGGTGAGCTCCCCTTCGCTGGCAGCTTCCAAGAAGAGGCTGGAGAAATATTTGTCAGGGATGCTTTCGGCTGGTCCTGCACTGGGCAGGGGGTTGGACTAGATGGTCTGTATGGCCCCTTCCCACTCTCTGTGATTCTATGAGTAGATGCCCTTCCCAGCCTTTCGGCCGCATGCAGGCCACTGTGGAAGAAAGGAGGGTGGGAATCATTGTGGTGGGAGGGGGAGCCTCTCCTCCTCAGCCCCCACCCCAGCCTCCCTCCCTTGGTGATGCCCCAGTTGCTGTGGGGTGGCCTGTTCAGTTTTCTGGCCGGCCCCCTGTGCAGGCCAGTCCAAAGAGAGTCGCAGGGATGAGGACCGCTTCCCCGCAGAAGGTGCCGCTACATCTCAGCAGCTGTCCGAGGCCCCATAGCCTGCTGGGAACTGGCCCTCCGAAGAGTGGCAAGGACTCCGGGGGGGGGGTTGGGGGGTGTCTCCTGCCCGGCGGCTTCTCAGTCCCATCAGGCTGCTGGGCCCTTCTGTTCCCAGCAGGGGAGCCTCCCTCGGCCCAGGCCCAGTCCTGGTGCCGTCTCTGAGGAGTGAGCCAAAGGAGGGTGGGGGGGCTTTCAGGGCTGATGGAGCTTGGGCGGGGGGGGGGGTCTGAGGCATGCCGGCATCCCTCGGATGAAGTCCTTTCCCCCTCCCCTTTCAGACCAGTGCCAGGATTCAGAGAGCCAGACCTTCTACCAGATTGGAGACTCGTGGGAGAAGCACGTCCACGGCGTCAGATACCAGTGCTACTGTTACGGGCGGGGCATCGGGGAGTGGCACTGCCAGCCTCTGAGCACCTACCCAGGTAAGACTCCTCGGCCCTGCAAGAAATGTCCCCGCGTGCGTACCCTCTGAGCAGGCATCCTCGTCCCCCGCGATCCGTTGTCCTGAGTTCTGCACGGACTTCCCTCGCTTCCATGGTTTCATTCACTCTCTTAGCATGAGAGGGAGACCAGCAGGTCCCTCATCTGGCAGCCTTTGCAGGAACCGCCCCCTTTGGGGTTCCCACCCCTGGCCCCGGGGGCCGCCCTCCTTCAGCGGTGCCACTGGCGGTGAAGAACAAAGTTTGAGTCCGGTGGCACCTTTAAGAGACGAACAGAGTTTAATTTGGTTGTCGAAGGCTTTCGCGGCTGGAGTTCATTAGTCTTCGCGGCCAGAGTTCATTAGTTGCTGTAGATTTCCCGGGTTGTCTGGCCGTGGTCTTGGCACTGTAGGACCTGACATTTTGCCAGTAGCTGTGACACCTTAACACAGAGAGACTCCACCTTTCTGTGTTATACCCCTGAGGATGCCAGGCACAGGTCCTGGCGAAACGTCAGGTCCTACAATGCCAGGACCACAGCCACGCAACCCGGGAAATCTACAGCAACTGAGAGTTTAATTCTGCTTTTGTGTGCGTGGACGCTTACATAAGAACTTAAGAGAGAAGCCCGTGTTGGATCAGGCCAACGGCCCATCTCGTCCAACACTCTTCTGGGTCACACCGTGGGCAGAAATGCCAGGGGCCACCAGGAGGTCCACCAGGCGGGCCCGGGACACTTCTTCAGGTTCACCATTGGGGACAAAGGTTCGCTGGATCTTTTCACAGGGAAATGCCCAACTTCTACTTGAATCCACCTGCCTTCCTTTTCCTTTTCCAGTTTGGGCTTTTTAACAGCGAGGGCCAGTTCAGCTGGGGGGGGTGTGTGACCCTTGCATGAAGCAGCAGCCCCGGCCGACTTTCTCCCGTCCCTGAAGAGCGAAGGGCCTCTGCTCGGAAAGGTGCCAACAGCCCGGCTCTGTGTATTGGCTTGAAGCCGCTGTCCCGATGTCCTCCCTGTGGGGAGCCTGGCAGAGGGAGGCCTCTCCCCCCCCGCCCATCATTCGGCCCCTCCTCTCCCACCAGCTCCCCGGTGCCTCTCCCATCGGCTCCTGTTGCAACCACTGGCGGCTCCCTCTTTGCCTAGAGAGTTCCTGCCGCTGATCCTGCCGGCGGGTGTAGGGGCTGATGCAATCGGTTCTGTGAACTGGCTGTTTGCACTCTGCTGCTCATCCAGTTCCAGGAACTCTCCGGAAGCGTGGTCAGTTTGAGCGCATTGTCCTGCACATTGATAAGGGGTGATAAGGGAGATGGACCTTGGTGCTTCCCAGCTGCTGCGCGTTTGTGTGCTTAGTTTTTAAACTTGTTGAGCCCAAGAGCGCTTCTTCCCTCTCTGCGCACGGCATCAGTGTGGGGGACTCACAGAGGAATGCTGTGGGGGGAGGGTGTGACTGTGGGAGGTCAGCCCTGAGAGAGGGAGGCATGTCTGTGGCTGCTTCCAGTCCACTGGGGTTCTCACTGTGGGATTAGGCAGGCTGTGGGGGTCACACAGAACTCTGCCTGAAGAGTTGTACATTACTGGAGAGCTTGCATAGCCTTGTGCGGATGGAGGCAGTAAAGGTAACGCCTTCCTCCCACATCAGGGCAGGTTGCGTCATCCATCTGCCCTTCACCTGCAAACCCAGGTGATCCAGAGCTGCAGTGAAACAAGGCAGGAATGAACAGTTTCCTTCCCCTCGTCCGTCCGTCCCCCCCGTCAAGGTGCCTGCTTAGCAGAGAGTTACGTGTTGCTCGGTCAAGTGAGCCAAGCCACGTGCCACAAGAGGAAGGCAAGTGAGTCCAGCGGGTGAGAAGAAGGAGTAGGCTCACTTATCTGTGGCGAATTAAAATTACCTTAATGGAAACGTGGAAGTGGCAGTCTGGCTTGGAACATGAAACAAGTTGTGGGGAACCGTGGAGGGGCGCATGCCTTCATTCAGCACCAGGGCGTGAAACTGTGGCCCGCCCTGAAGTCCTCGAGGGTCACCGAGTCCCCACAGCCCCTGGAGCGCTTTCCTGTGTCCCTTCTACTCCCGGCGTTCCGGCTGCCCCGTCCACAGGGCCCGGTGGGTACCCGTCTGCCCCGTTTTCTTCCCTCAGTCGTCTCCCGTTAATAGGTCAGGGCGGACTTCAGACGTGCCGTTCTCCTGGGGCCCGTGCCCTCCTTTCAGATTTTGAGCTTGTTGGCCTGGCGGGAGCCGTGCCAGAGGCCGAGGCGAGTGGGAGGCTACTGGCTGGTCACGGTGTGTCTTCGTGCTCCGCATTGGCTAATGTGGCTGACATGTGCTGGGAGCGGCACATGCGTGTGTTAAGTGGCTCATTTTCTGTGTGACCCGCATGAAGGGAATGGCTAGGAAGGCACAAAACCCCACCACTGGGGATACGGTTGGGGGGGAAAGACTGGCCGCGCATTGGCTGACCCCGGCTGGGCACATTTTGTCCTGGGATGTCCACAGGAGGCGGTAGAAGGTCGCAGGAGGAGACGCTCAGGGCTAACAGGGCCCCCTCCCCCCCCGCCCCCAATGAGGCTGTTTGTTTTTAAGCTTTTGCTCTTCAGGTACAGCTGGGCTGTTGAAGGCAGCCGGCCCAGGAGCCATTGCACAAAGCACAGTTTGAGCCCAAGAGCCCCTTCGAGACCAGCAGCGCTTTCCGTGATGTGACCTTCCGGGAGTCAGAGCTCCTTTGGTCAGAGACGGGTGGGAATGGATCCTCGTCCCTGCTTGGAGCGGACGAGCCGAGCTTCGACTCGTGACGATGTCTACCCTGGAACATGCTGCTGGTCTTCAGGGCGCTCCGGTATCCGGATTTTGCTGTGTTTCTGCAGACTCATATGACTGCCCTCCTGGCACCGCGACTCAAAACAATTTCCCCCATGGAGCACAGAATCCTCACAAGCGAGTGGGAGGCAATTCTTGATGGGAACCTGGGTTGTGCCCTTCCTTGGCCGCTGCCGTTTCAAGGAGATGTTCCAAAGCTGCGGCAGCAAGCATGATGGGAAGTGGGGGGGGGGGTGTTTCAAAGCACCCTGGCCATGGTGGAGGGTTGGCTGGCCTGAAACAGCCGGGAATGCCTGGCCTGGAGGGGAAGGTGACGATTTCCTCAGGAGATTAAAAATAAGGCCAACGCTGACAGTGCAAGAAAAGTAAACATACACACATGTGCACACACATATTATTAACTAAAAATGCCCTACGCGGTTCACCAACAGGCTTCTTCAGGGGAACCTGCTTGTCTTTCAGTGTTCCTTCGGCAAGGGTACAGGATCAGCAGCCAGTCCCTGCTTGCACCGTCAGCCTTGGCCTTGTTTTTTTAATCACTTTGTGACCCGTGCAGCCCTTTTGTTTTCGCCTTGATTACCTCAGGAGAGCGGCTCTGGGGGAGCACCCTTAAATGGCAGTGCGTCTTCGGTGGGACGGTCGACCTACAGCAGATAAGAGTCCGTTTACAAACTGGCCACGATCTGTCATGACCTCTCGTGCCCCACAGCAGGCTCTGGGAAATGCCACATTCCTGGCGCATCTTCAAGGAAAAGGCCCTCTGGTTTCTTGGTTAGCTTCTGAGGCCCCGTGTCTGTGGCCTGATGGGTCACACCAGCGTCTTGTGGAGCTGTCTGCCACCTGTGTGCGCTCAGAAGTGGTAGCCCCCCCCCCCCGGTCCCTCTTCAGACACCAGCCGGTGGGGGAATGCGCCAGGCAGTCAAGCAGCTGAATTCCTGAGCGGCTCTCGGGGAATTAGGCCAGCTTTGATCTCTGCGTGTACGTGGGGGCGAGGTTCGTTTTTACGGAAGGCCCTTAAAAGTTCCCACAGGTATGTTAAGTTATGCAGGTTCAGAAAGGGAGGCTGTTTCAGATGGAAGAATTTAATTTGCTAAAATAACAGAGGTTCCCACCGAGTCAGATGGTTGTTTGCTGGCGTGCTTAGTCGTCTGGGTCTTGCTTGCAAAACCCCCACCTGCTTGTTCAGCATCTAGACGGAGTCATTCAGTTGGGAAGGTCCCAGGGGTGGGGTGGGTGGGTGGGTGGGGGTGGGTGGGACAGGAACGGGAGGTCCACAGTGTGAATGGAACGGAGTTCCTTTCTGTGGCTTTTAGCTGTGTGTGGGTGGCCTCAGTGGTGACAGAGTGAGTAGTTTGGAGGGCTGAACTGCCGTATGACAGGCGCAGGCCGTGGAAGGCCGTGTTCGTGCCCGGCAGCCCGCTGACCCCGTCTCGGCCCCAGCGCCTTCTCTTCCTGCGGTTGGAGCCGGGCAGAGTTTCCAGGCTGTAGAGCACAGAGGGGCTGGCGTGAGAAGTGGCACCACATGAAACCTTCGTCCGGATAAGTGTTTTTCCTGAGCGCCCCCTGCCCCCCCCAATCTTGAGTCAACCAAGGGCCAGTTCGGATATTACGATTTTCTTGTCCTGAAAGCTTAACCCACACAGGGCAGTGCTGGGAAGCCCCACAGAACACAATGAGTTCTGCTTGAGAGTTCTGCCACAAGAGTGACTCTGGGAATCGGTCTGTATGCGGCGAACAATAGAGCAGAATACTTTTGCATTCAGACCGCTGCTCCCTCTCAGCTGGGGAGTCTTGTGAGCAGAAATTCTGCTTTGTGAGCCACTGGCACTGAAGCTGGGAGCGAGCGGTTTGGCGACTGCATAAATTAGTTTGCTCTGGAGCCCCATCCTCCCTGAACCAAGACAAAAATGTGTGAGCTGGAGGCTAAGAAGCTGTGAGCCAGTTCAGCTTAGAGGGAGCACTGATTCAGACCAGTCTTTCTACGCTGTACAGGGGTGGTAGATAAATAATTTAGTACGCCAGCATTTGGTATCGGGGCCTTGTTGCAGAAGGGGGCCAGGGCTGAACCTCGTTTCTGGGGAGGGACGGGCTTTCTGCGAAGTGGGGGGCGGAGGAAGCCCTCAGTAAAAGGATCAATGTCCTTTCTGTTCTAGGCTCCACCGGTCCCGTCCAGGTGATCATCACAGACGTCCCAATTCATCCGGATTCTCACCCCGTCCAGTGGATCGCCCCCGAATCCTCGCATATCTCCAAGTACATCCTCCGATGGAAACCAGTAAGGACTCCCGCCATTTAATCAAAGAAATCCCTGGGCCTTGACCAAGCGCCGTCCAGGGGAAGGGGCTTGTGCTGAAGACCAGCAGGGGCCCTCCCTGTGCCCGGAGTCTGGGAATTGGCAGAGCCGAGCTGAATGGCACAGTCCCAGTTTCACATCCCTGCTCGCCTGTGCTGGAGCGGCTTTCAACGGCATCTTGGGGGGGGGAGGATAAGAAGGCTATGGACAGGGGAAGTCATGCCCGGGGCAGGCAAGGGCACATTCTTTGTTGCGGTGGGCGCTGGGCTGTGGCTCCCAGTTATGCTGTCCTGCAGCCTTAGTGCAGCTTAGCAGAACAAGAGGGTGGTCGTCACCCAGGTGGCTGTGGGGGGGGGGGGTCCTCACTCTTGACTGGGGCCTCTCCTCGGTGTATGGGGCCAACAGGCCGGGAGGGGAAAGGGGATTGGGGCCCAACCTACACGTTACATTTAACAGATGATTATAATGTGGGGATTCAGGTCATGGCCACGGCACAGGCGGAGGAGGGACTCTGGCCTTCCCCCTTTTCCCCTGGGGCCATTTTGGGTCAGGAGAGGGGGGTGGGAGGAAAGCTGGAGCCCCTCCCCCACACCGTGGTCCTGATCCGAGTTGGGCCCCCGAGGTGCATGAGAGTTCAGCTCCCATAAGGAGCTTGCAGCTGGCGTGTGGCTGCCGGTCCCCGTTGGGATCCCACGTTCAGGGTAATGTGTGTGCTTTGGGGGGGCGAGGGTGCTGACATGCATTTATCCCGCTCACCTTGGAGTCCGGCACAAACAAGCGAGTCAGTTCAGGACCCCTGTCGATATATTATACAAACATTGGTTCTTTTGAGGGCACAGCCACAGTTTGACCTCATGGGATGAACGCTTAGGTAAGATCTCCAAATGTTTTCCCACCCAGAGGAGCTGCAAGGCGTTTATGCGAGGGCCTGTCCCAACCGTTATCAGGCACGTTGCAGTCCAGGCCTTTGGCAAATGGAATCTTTGTTTTGTCCTTCAGCGTGCTGTTCATCTCAGTCCGCCACACCAGTAGCAGTTGTTAGACCCTGATGCATTTCTCCCTGTAAGGAAAAATCCCTTCCTCACAATGTTCTTCACAACCTGGAGCAAGGAATCGGATGTTCTTGGTTGTTCCTTGTCATTTAGGCACGGAAGCCTCTTCAAGGGTGTGTTTCATTGTCATGACACTGCTCCGCTTTCTGGAAATCAATAGCTGGACTTTGCCCAGTTTTCAGGCATTGAAAAGATAACCACAAATATCTTTTGAATCCCTGTTCTTACTGGTAATGTTCCGTAAACAGGGCACATCCAAACTGGGAAAGAAACTGAAAATTGCTGAGCAGCCAGTCTTTCTTGGTGACCATGTTGTCTCTGTGAATTGCTGACTTCATCATGTGGCACTCCAGGATGTGAAGTCATGTTGTCCTAGGATGCGCTGGTATCCTTGGCTGACTGAGCCTGGAGTTGGAACGTGCCCCTCAATTCAAGGCTGTGGATGTCGCCATGACGGCCACACTTCCTCGCCTCTCTCTCCAGCTCCATTCAGCCACAGTTGAGCCTGGTTGAATCAAACCTAATCCAATCTCTTGTGTGACATCCTCAGTTTCCAGTTTTGAATCTGGCAAGGATTGCATTTCAGTGATGTCCAAAGTGTCCTTCTTTGTCTAGTTATTGTGGTTATAAAGCGTGAAGAACGGTATCATGGAAGCATATCAACAGAAGATCTCTGATTTTCTATAGCGAACAGCAGACTTTCACCCATCTTCACCAGGAAGACAAGTTAGGTCATCTAGCTATGAACAAAGTTTTCCTTAATGTTGTGGAATACAGAGTTGTACAGCAGATCATTTACACTGAATCTGGGTGTCACTAATTCCCTCGAATGACGATGAGTCGTTCACAGTCCATGCATGTTTGGAACTGAAGACTGGTCACATCCACCAGCTGAAAAGGCCAGATGGTATTTTGTCCCCCCGGATCCCATGATCCTCTTCTGGCTGGCTGTGGTGCAGCGAGGCCCAGGTCAGGCGGTGTCAAGAAGACCTCTCTGATGGACACCGTACACAGAAGCAGTTAAACAGACACGCCTTTCCATTGAGCAGAAAGCTGGATCTTATGTTGTGGGATCTCAGGGGGCTGTTGAATAGGCACGGCTCAGACATGCAGGTTAAAGTCGCCTGCCTGCGAACACCCTTGGGAGTCCCATTTGGGATGCCGAGGCGGAGGCTGGCCTTCCGGTCAGAGCTGCCGAGACAAGCGTTGGAGGTGCAGTGCTGTGCGGAAGGGTGGGGAAGGAGGAGGCGGCTCTCTGGACCTGGAGACGGAGACACGTCCCCCTCATCAGACAGTGCCTCATTCTGCAGCACGAGGCTTTGAACGGTTGTTTTTTCAGCCCCTTAATCCTGCTGTAGAAGTCTTATTTATGCACGGCAGCCGCACCTCCTTTCCGCCCTTGCAAGGGGCCTCCCAGGCAGCCGGGAGTTCACAGCGCGCGTAAGCAGGGACGGTTCGGACGGGGCCCTGTGCTGAGGCTCTCTCAAAGAAGGCGCGTCCTCTCAGATCTAGCAGCTTCCATTCCGTTCCAGATTCTTCTAGACAGGTGGTCCGCACAGTCTGCAGGTTGGGGCTGCAGTGTGGGTCTTCTTGACCCTCTTGCCGGGGGGGGGTGTCCTGGTGCCAGGAGAGAGGCAGCGGCTCAGGGCGAGCCAGGGAAAAAGGCTCAGCAGCAATCCTCCCTCTACGCCGCGGAGTCCTGTGAGCAAAAATTCTACTGGGTGAGCTCCTGGCATGAAAGTTGTGAGCCAGCGATTTGGCGCCTGCATTAGTTAGTTTGCTCTGGAGCCCTCCTTCCTGAGCGAAGGCAAAAATGTGGGAGCTGGGGGCTAAAGAACTGAGCAAGCTCACACTAACTCAGCTTAGAGGGAACACTGGTCAGCAGCAAATCTGAGGCAGCCGCTGCATGATGCGGGAAGTGGCCAAGAAGGGCAGGCTTCTGCTCCGGAGGGCTGCCTACCAGGCAATAGCAGTCATGGGCCTCAGACATGGAACCGAGTCTGTTAACCTGTTCCGTGCCAGCTGCTGTGAGGCACCTGCATTTTGTGCCGGGAACGGAGGGGGGGAATCTAATGGAGGCACTTGGCAGATGGTTCCTGAGAGGTAAGCCTAGCAGAGTGTTTTCAGAACCGCTCCTTTAGGCCGCTTTTTGTTCCTTCCACGAGTTAGCATCACTTCTAGGAAACGGCGACCGTGGCGATCTCCCTCCGTCTGCCGACTTTGATGCTCCCTCCACCTGCCCTGATTTCCGTTGTGTTTGGCTTTTCAGAAGAACTCTGGAGCGAGGTGGAAAGAGGTCACCATTCCGGGTTACTTGAATTCCTACACGATCTCCGGCCTGAAGCCCGGTGTCCTCTACGAGGGGCAGCTGATCTGCGTGCAGCACTATGGGCAGAAGGAAGTCACCCGCTTTGAATTCACCACCTCAAGTACCACAGCCGTTTCAAGTAGGTAACCCCGGGGGAAGAGGAACTCTCTGGCCCTCCCCCAGTCCTCTTGTCTCTGGCCCCTTGGGCACGTTGACCCCAGCGGACGCATTTCGGGCGTAGTTTTTGCTTTGTTCTTGCTCGGCTGATAGCGTGCCTTCCGTGCCGCCGTGTTTTTGGTTTGCAGTGTGTTTTCTTATGCAAAAGGAATGGGATAGAGTTTTATCTCCTTACACAGGAGTGATGTGATTGCTTTGGGCCTCCCAGTCCGCTCTGGATGTCCCCATTCATCCTCTTGTCTGGCATGCAGTTAGATGCCTTGCATTTGCCTCCGACGGCGGCCACTCTGGTGTTTTTCTTCTTTGCCTCCCAGATCTCATCTCTCTGTGTTCCTCTGAATACCTCTCTGCATTGTGACTTTTAGCTTTTGGAAGGATGGCATGTGTTTTGCTACACAGTTGATCCACTCGTTTTTGCAAAAACAGTATTAAAGGTCAACTTTGTGCAAGGACAAAATTCTGCATACTTGCGGAACCTAATTGAAGATTATTTTGATGCTTAATGTCGATTTGCTGTCTTGCCTCTTGATCTTCACGCTACAGCCAGCCATGTGTCTGGAGAAACCACAGCACTTCCTTCCGTGGTGACGACCTCGGAGTCGGTCACAGAAATCACAGCCAACAGCTTCGTGGTCTCCTGGGTTTCTGCTTCACACACAATCTCAGGATTCCGTGTCGAATATGAATTGAGTGAAGAGGGCGATGAGCCCCAGTATCTGGGTAAGAGAGCGCGAGAGGCCTGCATCGGTTGATCAAGTGTTTGGTGGTAGCAGTAGGATTAATTCCTGGGAGCTGCAAGAATTTGTTTGACCCAGCCCGCATGTTCTGTGGCTCACAGTCCGTCTCATGCGCACACCCGGCAGGTTGGGTGGGACTTCCTTGGACTCCTCACCTGGTGCATGATGTTTCTGCTGACAGAAGGGCCCTTCCCATCCCAGATTTTTGTCCACTTGCTAGAAGTGCCAGATTCCATCCAGAATTACGTATATTTGTGTGGGAATGGGGGACACTGGGCATATAAACTGAAGCCCCTTAATAAATTGGCAAAGGCTTAAGTAGCCAAAATAACCAGGATGGCCTCTGTCATCGTCTCGGCCCGCTTTGCTAACAGAAGTCTGAAGTGGGGGGAGGGTAGGGAACGAGGTGTGCGTCCTCAGAGGAATGAGCCTCTCTGTTTTGTGCTTGTCCTGTCCCTAAAGACCTTCCAAATACGGCCACGTCGGTCAATATCCCCAACTTGCTTCCGGGCCGCAGATACATCGTGAATGTCTATCAGATTTCGGAGGAGGGGGAGCAGAACCTGATCCTGTCCACTTCACAGACGACAGGTATGTCTGGCAAGGTCTGGTGGCCGGCTGCAGTTTGGGTTTTAGTGCGCCCCGTTTCCGCTTTGCCATTCACCTTTGCTTCTTGTTCCTTTCCGCAGCCCCTGATGCTCCTCCGGAACACCTGGTGGAAAGCGTGGATGACACGTCCATCATCGTGAGGTGGAGCCGGCCGGAGGCCCCCATCACAGGTCCGTCCTGCTTGCCTGCGTCAGCCTTAACAGTCCTGGTGGTTTCGTCTCTGTGCTCCTCTGCAAGAGGGACGAGGGGGTGTCCAGAGGGTCCCGTGAGGAGGACCGTTCAGGCCAGAAAGGGGGGGGGGCTTCTCCTGCCTAGCTGAGGCTGACGGCTGATTTGTGTTGCCTTTTCCCCCTCCAAAGCGTAGAATTTGTGTTTTTTTAATATATTGGTAGACTACCCTCTCTCCCAGAAAACTGGGACCCAAGTTGGGCAACAGCAATAGCACCAACAATTCTTTAAAACATCAAAAAATAAGCATCACACCAGCCAGCAGTGGTCAGAGCGCCGTGGCTCTTCCTTCTCTGAAGATGTTGCCCCAGCGGGCCGTGCAGCCACAGGATGAGCTGAGGCCCTGGTCCTCTGGCTCTGCCTGGCGCTCCGCTCCCCATTTGATTTGACGCGAAGATGCTTCGGATTAATTCCAGAATCGGCACAGGGGCTTATTTCTGTGCTTTGTTTAAAAATGCACCCCCCCCTTGTGGGGCCCAGGGCTCTGGGGGCAGCTTGCGGTGGAATGAGCACAAAGATGCAATGAATACAAGGTCTGACTCAGAGACTAGAACCCAGTTGGGTGTCTCTTTGCTAAGGGAAGGCAGTGCCTGTGCAAAGCATCATGCGAAAGGGAATGCTGTTTCAGTGGCACAGTGGCATCGGGATTCTGCCTTGGGCTGCGATGTGCAGTGTTGCATTATGCATATTTACTCGGAAGCAAAGCCTACTTTGCTCATTGGGGCTTACTCCCGGGTAAGTGTACATAGGACCACATGCTTTTTTCCATACACAGTGAATAATGTGCTCTCAGTCCACTTCCAATCCACTTTCATGATCATTTGTAAGTGGATTTGACCCTGCCCACAATAGAATTCAGCTGCAAAGTGGATTGAAAAGTGCATTATTTAGCAAGCTAACCCGTCTGTGTGAGTAATCTGACGTGCCCACATGCAGCAGTCAAAATGAGCAGGAGCCCTGTAGTTCCGTGGTTCCACCCCACAAACAAGATCCGGTGACTTGGAACCCCCAATCCCAGGTGGAGTTCATTTGGGGAGGAGTCCGCAGCGTTACCCACGTGAGGAACAGCGCTCCAGAATCAAAAGTGCAAATGTTCAGGTCTCGGGTGCTGGTTTCATACAAATCTTGTAGAGCTTCCTCAAGTAACACTTGAGGTAAATTGTCCTGTTTGATGTATTGTTTCTCTTCTTAAATTCTAGCCCTCAGGATGGATGAGAGTTTGTTTTGGGAGAAGTCTCATAACTAGATGGCCCTTCACGGGCAGTTTTGTGTGTCCGTGAAATGAATGAGGCTTGCGAATGCAGTTAGGCAGTGAAGTCCCCTGGAGGTCAGTGGTGGGCAGGTGGGCCTCCCGGTTCCCTGTCGACTGGGCTCAGGGTCTGCTGAAGGCTTTGGAGGCAAAGGGCAGGGCAGCCGCTGCTTTCACACAGGTCTGTGGCAGAGGCTTCTGAACCAGTTTGGTGTGGTGGTTAAGTGCGCGGACTCTTATCTGGGAGAACTAGGTTTGATTCCCCACTCCTCCACTTGCACCTGCTGGTGTGACCTTGGGTCAGTCACAAGCTCTGGCACAGCTGTTCTCTCAAGGACAGTTTCTGTCAAGAGCTCTCTCAGCCCCACCTACCTCACAGGGGGTGTCTGTTGTGGGGAGGGGAAGGGAAAGGAGTTTGTAAGCTGCTTTGAGATGCCTTT
This sequence comes from Gekko gecko, assembly GCA_029375565.1. Lineage (NCBI taxonomy): Eukaryota > Metazoa > Chordata > Lepidosauria > Squamata > Gekkonidae > Gekko > Gekko gecko. Next base: position 4,788,290 of record JAPDNY010000003.1, on the reverse strand, counting down.
GGGCAGTGAAGGGCAAGGGGTATAAATCCAATCTCTTCTCTTCTTCTTCTTTTCAACTCCTTGATTTGCCACGTCCCTGTTTCTCCAGGCCGCTCCTCTTAATCTTTAAGATTGTGTTTGAAATCAGCAAAATAACCTGAAGACCGTGATAAAAAATAGACATGCAAGTTACTGAAAATGTGTTTTCTGACTGCTGACATTTAGTTGATTCGAAGGGGCTTCCAGGGGGGCATTTTTTTTAACACCTTTGGCTCCCCCCAGGTTACCGCATCGTCTACACGCCGTCCGTGGAGGGCAGCAGCACAGAACTGAACCTGCCCGAGTCGGCCACCTCCGTGACCCTCAGCGACCTGATGCCGGGGGTGCAGTACAACATCACCATCTACGCCGTGGAGGAGAGCCAGGAGAGCAGCCCTGTGTTCATCCAGCAGAAGACCACCGGCGTGCCGCAGGAAGGTAACGCGGCACCCTCCGGGAGCGGGGCTTCCTTGCACTGATTCACGTATCGGCTTCCTGGATGGCTTGCCGGTCTCACTGGCATGCGAGGTGGGTGGCCAGCCAGACAACACGAGGCAGCCAGTGGACGATGCAGTAAGACGAGGACCGCAAAATTAGAAGACTAAAAAAACCCCCCAACCTAGGACATGCCATGCCGTAAACGATACAGGAAAAGGATATAGCGGCAGCAAAAGCAAGATAGTGGAGCGGGCGCAGAGGAGAGCAACGAGGAGACCAAGCACTGGGAGGGAAGGCCGATGACGGTCTGGAGGAGAGGAGGTGGCGGGGGGGGGGATGGCTCCCTCGGAGTCACTGAAGGGCCGTGTCACTCAGAGGAGGGCAGGGAGCTGCTCCTGTTGGCAGCAGAGGAGAGAACTCGCAAGAGTAGGTTTAAATTGTCGGCAGAAAGGCAAGTTGCAGCTTGGTTATTAGCGGGATCTATTTTGAGCATTCATATCACTGTTGTTCTGTAGGCGTTACCGTGGGTTGGACTCGGTGACTACTCAGGAGGGTCTGGGGCATGCCGTGTCCCGTCCCCCATCCCCCCCCCCCGTACTGCCTTTCCTGCCAATGGACTCGGGGGCATGCATGGGGTCAAAGTCATTTCTGAACTTGGGGGCTGCAGGGGTTTATACTTTTCAGTTCAGGACAAGGCACATTTTACTCCCCGGTTATTTTCCTGATTTGTTTTCCCTTCTGGAATTCGGACACCCTCTTGGGGAGTGCCCAGTTCCTCCCAGTTGCTGGCCGTTCCCTTCACTGGTCCAGGGAGTATGAGGGGAGGAGGCCAGACGGGAGCCTCTGCTCTTCCCAGCACGACACCCTCCGCAGTTGTGTTGGCGCCTTTCACGGCTTGCGTCCCAGAAGACTGGGAAGGCAAAGCCGGGATTTCGGTTTGATGGGGTGTGACATGATGCCAGGTTTAGCTTATTTTGCGCTCATGGCCACCAGGAAGCCCGTCCTCTCACCAGCCGGAAGGGGAAGATGGCTGCGGCCCTCGTGGTGCCGGGATCCAGGCCAGACTCCCTGTCGCTGCTGCCTTGTTTGCAGTTCAGTGAGGGATGTCCTTTGCCCGTCTCTTCTCACCCAGGTGAGATTCCTGCCCCCAAGGACCTGCAGTTCGTGGATGTCACAGACGTCAAAATCACCATCATGTGGAGTCCGCCCGAGAGCACCGTCTCCGGCTACCGCGTGGAAGTGATCCCCGTCAACCGCCCGGGTGAACACGGGCAGAAGTTGCCCGTCACCAGGTATTCCTTCGCAGAGGTCACTGAGCTCTTACCTGGGACGACCTACCTCTTCAAGATCTATGCCCTGGCACAAGGCAGAGAAAGCAAACCTCTCACGGGACAGCAAGCAACCAGTAAGTGCCCTTCCTCCTCCACGGTCATGCTCACAGTCACGTGTTCCTCAGTTCTCCCGCCTGAAGGGCCGTCTGTGCTCAACAGCTTCATGCTGCAGACGAGGGCTCCTACAGTCGGTCCCTTCAGGCACTCGGATTTCGTGCACATAGGGGGAAAAAGGGTGTTAGTGAAACGGCAAGGCTAGAACCTCCCTGGCATGTCTGGGCCCCGCTGCCAGGTCTCCTGGTGGCCCCTGGTCTTTTTGGCCACTGTGTGACCCAGAGGGTTGGACTGGAGGGGCCATTGGCCTGGTCCAATGTTGGCTTCTCTTGTGTTCTTATGCCCGTTCCCTGTGTGACGGGATTTTTTGAGTCTGGAGGGGCAAACACGAACCCCTCTCTGTGTGGTATAGCCAGACATGGGTTCCTTTCTCAGTGCCCAAGCTTCTGTGTGCATTGCTGCCCCCCCGCCCCCCCCCCCAGCTTCTGAGAGCACCCTTGGCGGAGATCTGGCCGTGTGTGTTCGGGCAACCGTTTTCCCAGGTGAGGGTTAAAAGTCTGGGGAAGCGGCACGTTCACACGGACAAAGAAAGTGTGGAGAGCAGTTTGCCCCAGTGCCCGGCAACTTGCGGATGAGGGGAGAGGGGTGAGGGTGCTCCTTGCCTGGAGTCTGCCAGCCCCTGCTCTTGTCTGTGGGAGCCCCCCTGCCTCCCGGTGGGGTGGGCCCCCTGAGGAGGTGAGGGCGGGGGGGGGGAGGCAGCACCTTGAGAAGTGTGCAGGGGGCCCTGCCGGGCTGTTTCACTGGCTGGGGGTGGGGGGTGGGGGTCTTAACGAGGTGTGAGCTGCCGGCATTTTGGGGGGTGGGTGGAGAAGGGTTGTTACTTTGGGCTTTATTGTACTTCGTGTGTTTTAAAATTTGGAACTGTGAGTTGCCTGGAGCCTCAGATGTGCCAATAATGAAACCAGTAAACAGTCTGAATAGACGAACCAAAGATTTAGAGGAGCGGTTTGATTCTTCCTTCAAGGACTTGATGGCCCCACCCACTTGCGGTTTGTCAACGAGACCGATTCCACCGTGCTGGTGACCTGGAGGCCCCCCCTGGCCCACATCACAGGCTACGTGCTGACTGTGGGGCTCACCAGAGGAGGACAGCCCAAAAAGTACACCCTGGGACCCTCGGCCTCCCGCCACCCGCTGAGGAACTTGCAGCCGGGCTCCGAATACACCGTGTCCCTGGTGGCCGCCAAGGGCAACCAGCAGAGCAGCCCCGAAACGGGAGTCTTCTCAACCCGTAAGTGCTTTGTGGTTCTTCTTCCGCTCCGTCCGCTCTCTCCCCCGAAAGCTGTACTTCAGTGATGGTCTCAGGCCCAGGGAAAGAAATCTGCCCTGGTCGTGAAACGATGTGAGGTTTGGGCTGTAGAATTCTAGAAATCAATGTTCTAACAAAAATCTATGGGAATTTCTGCCAGTTTCATTCCATATCCTAAGGTTTCTCTTTGTCAAATAGTACCCGATGTGCCCTGGCAGTCCCAGTGAAGAGCTGCAAAGAGTTTCTGGGGGCTGCCTAACTTTCGTTGGGATTTCTGGCCGGTGATTCCTTAAAGAGGGCGGGTCATGAGCTTTGCCTTCCTCCTACCCAGCCATGACAAGTTCCACAAGGATCAGTCTCGACAGATGCACGTTTGCAGGGCGAAGCAGTGTCCAAAAGCCACGGGGTCTCCGCATGGAGCAATAGTTACATTAAGCAGTCCGTGCATGTTCATAGTACCGAGAAGCAGCAGCGTTGCTACCTTCCCCAAAGGAGCACCGTGTTGAGTATTGTAGAGAAACGACGGGCTGGGGTCCGGAAAAGCATTTCCACGGAGGGTGGGCTTTCCACCCGTGGAGCGTGACTGCCTTGCCTTCCCCTCCCACTGCTGCCCAGAGTGGGCCGTAGCAGTTCAGAGGAGCATTTGGGACTCTGGCCGGAGGGCGGAGGTGAGAAGGTTGCCCTCCTCAGACGGAAACGCTCACGTCTGCAGTGCTGCAACTTGAAGTAGGTCCGGTGAGGTGATGCCTGTACCAGGTCCCGGGTCCCCGTCCCCGTCCCCCCCCCTTCGTGGCCTCTGTGCCTGTGGGCTCCGTAGTGAGAAGCTGCAGACTTCTAGTCCAGAACCCGGTGTTAAGATCCCCTCCTCCGCTGAGGGGGGACGGTGCCTCTCCGGGTGCCCCTGCTTGGCTCTTTTCTGCCTGCTGAGCCGTTGGCAGCTCCGCGTCGGCCCTCTTGAGGCCTGCTCCAGCGTCTGCTGTTCTTTCTTACTCTTTTCCCTGCAGGATGAAAGTTCGTGCCTTCTGCTGCTTCCTCTTGCCCAGGTCTTGCCTCTCTTCCGTCTGTCTTTTCTCTTTCCTTCCTTCAGGCTGAGAGGAAATGGTCAGAGCGAGCCTGAGGAAATCAGAAAGGAGTATGGGAATGTGAAGGGGAGACTGTGTGGTGCCAGTGAGTGGGCTCGCTTCCTTTTCAGAACGGGAAACGGGGGCTCAGGAAAGAGTATTCAGGCCAATGGTCCATGCTGCATCTGTATGTTAAAAGTCCAAACCCAATTCAGTTGCCCAGATAAATAGCAATTCATTGTAATGTTAAAGCAGCATGTACAGGCCCCAGGTGAGTAGGTGAGGCTTCTTTGTGAGAACTGGGGGGCCAAATGCAGTTTCATCTCTCGACCGTGTTCAGTGGGGATTCTCCTTGTGGTTTTGCCCCACAGTGCAGCGCCTGGGCTCCCTCCCCCCCTACAACACGGAAGTGACGGAGACCTCCATCGTCATCACCTGGACTCCTGCACCCAGAATTGGCTTCAAGGTAGGGGAAGGGTGCCCGGGTCCGCCTCTCCCGGCAGTCGTGCAAATTGCCCTGCACTACGGGGTGGGGGTGGGGGTGTCTCCCCGGGCTCAGGGATGCGGCACGGAGGGGTCCTTAAAAAAACACCCCAGCAAAAGAAGGCCTGGACGGCCCCGGCTGGCCCAATCTTGTCAGCTCTCAGGAGCTAAGAAGGAGCGGCCCTGGTTAGTATTTCGATGGGAGACCACCAGGAAGAAGAGAGGAGATTGGATTTATTCCCCTTGCCCTTAACTCGGTGTCTCAGAGTGGCTGACAAACTCCTTCCCCTTCCCCTCCCCACAACAGACAGACACCCTGGGAGGTAGGCGGGGCTGAGAGAGCTCTGACAGAAACTGCTCTTTTTCAAGAACAGTTGTGCCAGAACTATGGCTTGCCCAAGGTCATCCAGTAGGTGAAAATGGAGGAGTGGGGAATCAAACCCGGTTCACCCAGGTTAGAGTCCGCGCACTTAACCACAGACACCAAACTGGCTCTCGAGGAAGTCCAGGGTCGCTGTGCAGAGGAAGGCCGCGGCCAACCGCCTTTGCTCATCTTTTGCCTTGAAAACCCCACGGGATCGCCTTTCAGTCGCCCGTGACTGGACGGCTGTCTCCACCACCAACAAGGAGGCCACACCCGGTTGGGCCAGTGTGTAGCGGCAGGTTCCTGTGGGGCCTCTCAGCAGTAGCAGGCCGGGGGCGCTCAGCACAACCCCCCCCCCCCAGGCTCCGCACCAAGCAGACTCTTATTCTGGGCCCACAGTGTGTAATGCAGAGATGCACAGGACAGCTTGATAGGAATAACTGGAACCGAATCCTTGGTGCCTGACATGCTTTGGAATGAGTTGCTTGGAGCCACGGTGGGGCAGAAGGCTGTGGAAGGGAGGGAGGTCTGGGATGGGAGGGGAGCGGGTGCAGGAGGTTATAGAGCGAGGCCCGAGGGAAGGATCACGGCAGCCGCCGATAAGCAGCACCCCGCCTGTGACCTGTGGCGCCTGAGATGTTTTGTGCATTCCCTGTGCAAAAATGGCCCATTCTGAACCCACGAGGCCTCCTGTGCTCTTAGCCAAAGCGGTGTCCTGTTGAGGGCCCCTTCTTCCCGGCCCGGAGCTCCAGCTGCCAGGGAAGTTGGCCCCGTGGAATGCGTTCCTCACACGTCACTGTAAAAGCTGGGAGGCCTGCCTTCTGCCTCTCTCCAGCTATACATTTCAGAAGTTTCCTCAACAGTCACGCATGGACCGGAGCCCAAGAGGCGGACCCAAAAATCTGCCAGGAGGTCCCTGTTTTGTTTTGTTTGGCTAGCCCATGTAACCCTCTAGAACCTCTCAGCAATGTATAGGCTTGTTTTTCTAAAACGTAAATGTGAGAAGCTCAAATAACTGAGCTTTGTTGCCCAAAGGTAAACTCCGTGCATGGTAGCTGGCATGTAGTTATGCCGAACGGAGCTCCTACCAGGCCGGGACCCTGTGAGGAATCGTGTTGGAGGATAGTTCGGAAATTTCCGTCCTCCGAATTCTTGTAGTTCCCAGGGCCTCGAGCGGTCTGCATTCTCCTTCTTTTCTTGAACTTACTTAGTTCTTGTTTTTTACGATTCTTTCCTGAAAACAATTAGTTAACAAAGTCACGATTTTGTGCATCCTCTGGGAGCCCGCCAAGTAGGTGGAGCTCCTGGGCTTGTCTGCAGACGGCCCCGCTCCGTCACGCTCTCTCTGCGACTGATGCAGGCGGGAGGCCCGGCCGCTCTCCTGTTAGGCAGTGGGTGGGCACCAGGCTCTTCCCCGGGGGTCACAGGGAATGACTCCCGATCCTTTGTGCTGCAGCTGGGTGTGCGGCCAAGCCAAGGTGGAGAAGCACCACGGGAGGTCGTCTCTGAGTCGGGAAGCATCGTCATCTCTGGCTTGACTCCTGGCGTGGAATACATCTACAGCATCACCGTCCTCACTGATGGCCAAGAGAGGGACGCGCCAATCATCAAGACCATCGTTACCCGTAAGACTCCTTGACCCGTTGCACGGTGGGCAGTCGTCACCTGGGGCCCCCAGAGACCCCCGGAGTCCTTTACCAGGGTCTCTCACTACACCCAGCAGGATCATGTGGACTAAAGAATGCCGGAGTGGCTAACGAAATAAATTGGGCAAATCCCTGACCTTGAGCCAGGAGATCTGGGAGCGTGGGGAATTCCTATCGCTGATGAGCGATGTGATGGTGGCGCAGTCATTCCCCTTCCATATGCTTTGATGCTGCCCGCATTACGCGTGTGCGGAAGGCTGACCTTGATTCGTTGATAGACGGTGGCTGAAGGTCTGGGAGACCCACCTGTGTCGGTCAGTTGGCCTCGCTGGACCAAATTCTGACGCACGTCCACAGTGGGGAGCATCCTCCTGGACAGCTGCCACAGAGACATCTTCGGCTGCCCTTGGCCGCTGCTCCCCCCCCCCCTTCCCAGAGCGGTGTCGTACAGAGAGTCTGCCCACCGGGGAGCCCCATTGGGGTTGCTAGAGACTGTCTGCCCGTCTCTCGGGCCTGGTGCATGTGGGTACCCGGAGTGGGACCCACTTCTGCGGGGGGGTGGTGCTGGAGTGAACCCCACACTGGTTGCATGAAGGACACGGGGAAGGTTCCATTTACTGCCCACCACCCAGAGGAGCTCTGGGAACGTGCGGAAGCTTTGCTCTTCAAGGAAGAAAATGCTGCATTTCTGGAGAAGTCTTTAACTATTGATTTTGTGTTCCTTCAGCTGTCTCACCCCCGTCCAACCTGCGCCTGGAGTCTAATCCAGACACTGGAATCCTCACTGTCTCTTGGGAAAGAAGTACAACCCCAGGTATTTTGGCTACACAGTGTCATAGATGACGGTGACTTTGCTGGCTTATTGCTTAGTTCATATGCAAGTGGTAATCAGGGGTCATTTGACAAATTTTAGTTTAAATGAACTGTGGTTGTTCTGTGAGACCGTGAATGCGTACACACTCACCTAGAGAGAGAATATGAGATCATACTCAAGGGCCCCTCTTGGTTTAAAATGTGTATCGCAGCATTATGTGGAGTACTTGGTAGAGGGGATCCACGCTCTGGGGTGTCTGAGTTTCTGGGGTTCCCATTTATGGGCTAAAATATACTCATCGTCTCTCTGATGATTGTTCTGCAGATATCACAGCATACAGAATAACTACCATCCCTACCAATGGACAGCAGGGTTACACCCTGGAGGAACTGGTCCGCGCAGAGCAGACCTCCTGCATCTTTGAAAACTTGAGCCCCGGCGTGGAGTACAACGTCAGTGTCTACACTGTCAAAGACGATCAGGAGAGCGTGCCCATCTTCGAAACCATCACGCAAGGTAAAATTCAGGACTGAATCCTGACTCTGAGTCCTGCAAGCCCCCTGGACGCGTGAGCTTACTTTTCACTGATCACGTCTGCTCAGAAATGGGACCGTGTTCTTTCAGAGGGGCTTACTTAGGATCAGATCACTAGATATTGCAGACGGGTCGTTTCTCTGCTTGCTGCAAAGAGAACTGTTGTTTTGCTGTATAGTATACCTTATTCTAGGGGCTGCGGTGGCTCAGGTGGTTAAGATGCTGAGCTGCAGACCAGAAAGTCTGTAGTTTGGCAGTTTGAGTGCCGCGTGACGGAGTGAGCACCTGTCTCTGGCCCCAGCCCCTGCCAACCTTGCAGTTCGAAAGCAAGAAATTGCAAGTCGATAAATAGGCACCGCTTCAGTGGGAAGGGGACAGTGTTCCGTGCGCCTCGGCATCTAGTCATGCCGGCCACATGACCACGGAAACATCTTTGGACAGCGCTGGAAGCAGAGATGAGCACTGCCCCCTAGAGTTGGATTTGACTGGCTTTGGAGCAAGGGAAACCTTTACCTTTATGTACACCTTATTCTGTGCAAGGGGTAGATAAGCTGGGCAAGCAGGCAATGTTCCTTCTAAGCTGTGGAGTCTTGTGAGCAAGAGTGCTACCTTGTGAGCTCCTGGCATTAAAGTTGTGAGGGAGCCGTTCAGCTACTGCATAAATCAGGTTGCTCTGGAGATCTCCTTCCTGAGCTAGGACAAAAAGGTGTGAGCTGGAGGCTAGAAAACTGGGCAGGTTCACACTGGCTCAACCTAGAGGGAACAGTGCAAGCCGTCTCTGCCCAAGGGTATCTCGCCCAGTGCAAGGGATCCGGTGCCTTTTGAGCTGACATTGGCCATTAAAAAAACCAACCAACCAGTGGCTGAAAAGATTCCAAGAGAGGGCAGCTGTCCACATCACGGGAGTTGTGAGGCAGAGCCTGCAAGCCACAGTGCCGACATCCTTCTTTTCGGAAGAGCCTGGCCAGCGGGTGACCAGAAATAGAGACGCTTCCCCTACTGAGCCCACAAAATCCAAAACGAGGGAGACCATTCAGAGGGCCCCCCTGATTCTGTGGGTGTTTGCCGGGAGGCCGCTCCTCCTCTGTGCCGTGAGACTCGCCGCTGTCGTCCCATGAAAGGGATCGTCTCACCCTTTCTTAGGTGCTCCGAAGGATTGGAGTTGAACGTCTTTTCCAAGCCCTGTTTGTGTTGAGACTGCTCCGTCTAGCCCTGTGCTTTGTGTGCAGGGAAATCCCAAGCCTGTGATTATGCGGAGTTCCCACATTTCTGCTCAGCCACAAAATGGCTCCCAGACAGACGCTTGCTGTTAACGTTGCTTGACTTATTTCTGTGCTTTGGCCCAGGCCGTCTTTGCCCTGTGGGTAAACTAACGCCCTGGCATGAGCTCTTCCACGCCATCGCGCTCGTCGACTCCTGCCACTTTCTAAAGCAAAGAAGGACCAAAAAGGCGTCTTTGGAGGGGATATGCTAGTGGTGTTTGGGGGGAATGTGAAGCTTGTTTCTCCAGTTCTGCAAAGTATATTTTTATAGCGGTTTTGTATAACAGGACAAAAGGGGTTCCTAAAAGCAACTGAAGAAGATGCTTCTAACTCTTGGCCCAGGCTAAATTTTCCATTGGCAAGAAGGTGCTTCCAGCAGAGCCCCAGGACTCTCCCACCTTTCCCTCCCACGGCATCTTGGGAAGGCTGCTCCGGGGAGGCTGGAAACCACTTTCTTTTGGGGGGGGGAGGCAGTTGAGGGAGGGACCGAAAGTGTCCGTTCTGCTGATGGAAGGGCCCTCTCTCTCTGTCTCTCTCTCTCTCTCTCTCCCTCTCCCTCCCTCTCTCTCTCCGGATGCTGGACTCTTGGAGCCAAGCCATTTAATATGGCAGCATAAACAACCGTGTTTTCCATTGCCTTTCTCAGGTGGTGAGCTGACGGCTTCCTGCTTGTGAGCACAGTCGTTTGCCCTGCATTTGGCATACTGCTTCTTTGTCTTTTTTACCTTAACTAGCTCCTTAGGATAAGTCCCTCCAGTGCTGACATGGTGTGTTCCCTGCTGCCCTGCCCCAGCTCATGGCAGAGCTCCTTTCCTTGCTGGCCTCAAGTGAGGTCCGCCTGCCTTCTCCCAAAGACGGCCTGTTCTTCTTACCTGTCCCTCGTTCCCTTCCGGCTGCTCCTCACTCCCCCCCCCTGCCCCCCTTTCACGTGCAGAGTGCCGTGGCACAGACCTCCAGCTCCGGGGACCGTGAAGTGGGCTGTGATGTTTGAATGCTGGTGCCTGGGGGCAGGCAGGAGATTGCTTCCTCCCCGCTCTCCGGGGCTCTGGACCAGCGCTTTCCCACAGTCCTGCCGCACAGGCAGAGGGTTGACCAGAAGGCGTGTGGCAGCACAGAAAGAAGCCATGCCCGTGCCCATCATGAGCAGGCAGAGGGACGCCTGAGGGCAGCTGGCCTCTTCTGCAGCCGAATGCTGGCCAGCCACTGCTGCTGCTCCCCTGCGCTGCAAGGAGGTTCCAGGCGATTCTGTCCTTGGGGCGCCGGAGGCCGTGGGAATCGCTGCCTCGGGTGCTTCGGTGTGATGGGCCTGGAAAGTGGGATGTCGCAAGAACAAATCCAAGGTCAGGGGCTTGGTTTTAGTCTGGCAGTGAAGGTGGTTGGTTTGAGCCATTGCTCCATCGGCCTAAAGCACTGGACCTGCCCACACGGCGTGTTCCGCACTAACCAGGGAAGCTGTGAGGAGCTGCAAATGAGGAGGAGGGGAGGGGGAGGGCTTGCCGGCGGGTCAGCGTGTCGGCTGCAGTCGAAGGCTCAGACTTCAGAAGCGAAATGAAGCCCCTCGGAGGTCCGTCACCTGGAGACCTCCCGGTTTTCTCTTTGGGCAGGAGCTGCTCCCTCCTGCACACGGATTTATTTACTTATTTATTTTACGTATACCCCGCCCTCCCCACCGAGGCAGCCTGTGTCCTCAGGTTGAGCGTAAAAGCTTGTAGGGGTCCTGGATGGTGCTTGAAAGGGTTTTGCATCACACGCCCTGTGGATGGCTGTGCACTGCAAATGGTGTGGGCTGTTGCCGAGGGGGCCTCACGTATCACTGTGATGACTTTGCTCCCGCTTTCATGTTTAATTCATGCAACCTGACGGTCACGGCTTTTGTTTTTTCTCTTCCTCCTGTGTGTTGTCTCCTCCTCCTCCTCCTCCTCCTCCTCCGCCGCCTGTGTCTGTCCCCTGCTTCGTGGCGTTTGCTCTCTCCCTCTCCCTCTCCGACCCCGCAGAGGTGCCCCCGCTCACTGACTTAGGCTTTGTTGACATAACTGACACCAGTATCGGCCTGCGGTGGACCCCTCTAAACGCCTCCTCCATTATCGGCTACCGCATCACGGTCGTGGTGGCTGGGGAAAGTGTCCCCATTTTTGAAGATTTTGTGGACTCCTCGGTGGGCTACTACACGGTCACCGGCCTGGAGCCCGGCATTGGCTATGAGATCAGCGTGATCACCCTCATTAGTGGCGGAGAGAGCGCCCCTGCGACGCTGACTCAGCAGACGGGTGATTGTCGGAGACCTGCCGTGCGGGGGGGGGGGGGGCTGCCTCACGCCCCGCCGCTAGCTGCTTGGAGGACTCTGGCTCCCCTGGGGAGGAACTGGGCCCCTCCAGCTCGACTGGGCTGGGCCGGGCCGGGCTGGGGGCGGCTTTCCTTTCAGAGAGCCCCGTGGGGCCGGACGTGCAGCACTGGGGGCCTTTGACCACTTCCCGCTGTCTGCAGCTGCAGGTCTCCGTTGCCTCAGCTAATTCTCAGCCCTGGTGACTTCGCTGCTGTCCGTTAGTCCCTCTCTGAGCAGGAGCTTGAAAATGTGTGTTCAGGATAAAGTAGGCCACGTGGTCTCTCTCTCTCTCAGCACTCCATATCCTGGTCCTGAAGGAGAGTGTGACGACTGCTGTGGCCCCCCCAAGGGATTTCCTCCCTCCCTCCCTCCCCCCCCAAAAAAAAGTGTCCGAAAGAAGAAGTCCTCCAAGCTCATGCTAGTGGCAGGTGGAGCAGTCTGTGAAAAGCCGTCTTAGTGCATGTGCCGAAATGACCATAGGAGCCTGTTGTGCATGGAAGCCAGCCGTGCCCCCCTTGGTTGTGGGAAGACTTTAGTCACCTTGTTTTAATGCAAGTCAAGTCGTTGGGGGCCGCCCTCCCGTTCGTCTGCATGCGGGTGTCGCGGAAGGTGGGGGGCGGGGGAGGTGATGGTCTTCCCACCTGGGAGCTGCTGTCGGGCAAGAGGGGCCTTCCTGCGGAGTGGCACGCCACGGGTGGCTTTGCAAAGACAGGAACGGATGGACTGTCTTTTTTTTTATAAGTGCCATAAGATATTGTTTAGAATCCAGGAGGTTTGAGAAGATGGCGATGCTTTACAGCAGTTCTTATCACAGTGGAATGAACCATAGTTTGCTAGTTAACGTCTGCATGGATCTGACTCCGTGGTACATTTTGTTCGTTTGTTTTTGAAAGTTTTTTGCATGGGCCTTGTTTGTGTGTTCCTTGAATGTCTTTCAAGTCCAGCTGCGTCCCCTCCAAAAGAACTAAAAAGTGAACTCTTTAAACTTAGCGGTCCCTCCTCCCACCGATCTCCGTTTCACCAACGTGCGACACGATACGATCAGAGTGACTTGGACTCCCCCCGCGTCCATTGAACTGACGAGCTTCCTCGTGCGTTACTCGCCGGTGAAGAATGAGGAGGACGTCACAGAGCTGAGCATCTCCCCCTCGGACAACGCCGTGGTTTTGACAAGTAAGGGTCCCCCGTGTGGTTGTTCACTGGTGCACGGGATGTTTTCTGCAGGGACGGCCCGCAGGTGTGTGTTTGTGTCCCTCCCCTTCTTGTGTTTTCTTTTTGTAATATCGTGTTGTCTTCTCCTCTTTTGGCTTTCTTGTTTTTCCCTGCCACCTCCCCTCTTGCCTTGTGCCGAGGGATGGGCTGACTTCCGCAGCTCACCAAGTGCCATTTAGAGGGCATGGAGCCATTCCGTTCCCACTCCTGGCATCGAGGAACAAATCACATTTCAGGAGCTCCGCAAAAGCACTTAAAATGCCCTGAGGGTTTCATTATTGTCCAGACAGGAGCACTTCGATAAATACCTCCTTTCCCCCGTGGACTCACAGGCAACCACTCTCAGCTTATTGAGCGATCCACGGAGATTTCGGGCTGACGTGTCCTCGCTCTCTCCTCCCCCCCCAAAAAAAATCCATACCAGACAGGGGGATTCCTTCGTGTCTTCATGGCGTTGCCATTTCACCTTTTGGGACGAAGGAAATGGTGGATGAAATTTTAAGGAAGGGGAAATAAATCCGGGTTTGTGTGATCGGCCTTTCCTACCAGCTGAAGGGACCCACGCAGCCTCTTACGATTTGGGGGAACTGTTTTTCTGTTTGTTTGTTTTTAAGTGTAAACCTTCTCCTCAGTTCAGGATGTTTTTATGGCAGAAAGTGTCAAGGGTTTGGGGTTTGCTTCCATGAGGTAAATTCTGTGGTGAGCAAGTAGAACACACAGATCACGGAGGCGCAGGAGTTGTATGTAAATGACAAAGAAGATTTTTTAATTTGTGGGTCGGCTTCAAAGAACAGATCAGCGGGCGGGGGGGGGGGGGTCTGTCCAGACCGTCAGAGGAGGAACCTGGCGGAGGCACTTGAATTTAAGCTACTTCTGGCTTCAGAGTGTGGTTTGAATTCTTCTGAACGCTCACAGGTGCAACAAACAGGCTCTCACTGACCGGCCACCAGGCCCATAGTCAGGATTTTTTTTTAAGTCAGGGGGCATTTAATTTTTTTAGGGGGCCCTGGCTAATCAGATTAATCCAGGGGAGAAGGCCGTGACACCCTGGGCTGGATGGGAAGTCAGGGGGCCTTGCCAGCAAGTCGGGGGGCCTAGCCCCAAGATGCCCCGCTGTAGCTACGGGCCTGCCGGGCACCAGGTTGGATCCTTCCAGGCCCATGCAGGGTTCCACCCAGACCAGCCTGCCCTTCCAGAGAGAGAGACTAAATGGTATGAGGTCTGCTCCAGATCAGACTACTGCAGTTTGCTCCGCGTAGGGGCCCCCTTGAAAACGCTTTGGAGACGACTGCGGGTGGTCCAGAAGGTGGCTGCCGGGTTGCTGCCTGGGACGTCCCAGGTCACCTCATATCACTCCAATTCTGCAGCAGCTGCACTGGCCACCCGTTAATCTCCGGGTCCAATTCAGGGTACCGGTGTTAACCTTTAAAGCCCTTGATGGTCTGGGACCCTCACGCCTACAAGAGCGTGTCTCCTGTCACAACCCCTGGTGCTCCCTTCGGTCCTTGTCTAGGGGCCTCTTGCAGGTGCCTAGGGGCCCCAGGATGGCCCTGCTACCCGTCACCAGGGGAAGGGCCTTCCCAGTTGTGGCCCCTGCCTTGCGGAATGCACCCTCGGATGACACCCGTGCCCTGCCGGACTGGCTTAGTTTCCACAGGGCGGGCAAGGCCTAATCATTTTGGTTGGCCTTTGGAGAGTAACCACATGTTTGGGCTGTTTTAATAGTGGGATGGGGATAGCCACGTATTTTAATATTTTACATTTGTTTGTATGTTGTTTTACCTTATTGGTTTTAATATTGTAAGTCACCATGAGACCTTTTTGGTGAGTGGTGACTAAAAATATCTAATAAATAAAATAAAAAGTCAGGCCTCACAGCTAGGTAATCAGTCCTCTCCCCGAGGTAGAGTTGAGCCACTCTGCCACACGACCAGGCAGAGGCACCTTCAAACTGTCCGCTCTTTTTCTGAGCCGGACCTGAGCTATTCCTGCACCCTCCCTGAGGAAGACCTGAACTCATCACCCGCAGTGCTTCCCTCCCACGTGCCATCCCCGCCCCCCGAAAGGTGATTGGACGTTGGAGCAGCCCTCCCATAGACTCAGGGATGATGAAGCATCCTGGGTGGCTGTTTTTCCCTTCAGGGGCGGGACAGCCTCCTGTCCATCGCACCTTGACATGGGTGGGTGGGAAGTAAAATAAGGACCGGAGTGATGTCGATGTCACGGGGGGGATGGGATGTGGTGGTGCCAGTGGGGCTGGGGAGTGGCTGGGTTTGGAGAAGGAAGAGGGGGAGTCGTCACACAGACGCAGTCTCACTGTGAGCAGAGCCATCAGGATCGTGGCTTTTGGGGAAAATGAACTCAAACCGAAAAAGCAAGAAAAGGCGCACACAACGGGATCCATTCAACGGGAGTAACATTCAGAAGTCTGTTAAGGCTCCTGAGCTGGAGCCAGCGGCTTGCTCGCTAAGCAGAGGCGGTTCCTTTTGGCTCAGGAATTCTGCCGGGTGAGCAGCTCGGATTTCCACGTCCTGAGGAGTTCTGCTAACTGAGCGATGGTAAATGTTTGCTTTTTGAACCCTCCAGATCTCCTGCCGGGCACGGTGTACTTAATCCGGGTCTACAGTGTCTATGAAGAGCACGAGAGCAAACCTCTGAGTGGCGAGCAGAGAACAGGTGTGTGGAACGACCGGCCCCGGGACCGTTTTCGCCTGCCTTAAATACCAGGACAGGCCTGCATTCGTGGGACGGTGATTCATGGCCTTCGGGTGTCCCCTGCCCTTTCCCCCCAGGGGGGCCCAACACAGTTCACGTCACTCTTCAGGTGGGGCAGCCGTGCTGGACGGGAGCAACAGAAGAACGTTCGAGTCTGGGGCGGGGGGGGGGGGCACCATGAAGACCAACAAAGTCTAATTCTGCGCATGAGCTTTGTATGCACAGAAATGAAAGCTTATACCCAGAATTAAACTTCATACACCAGTCAGTTTGGCGTAGTGGTTTAAGTGCACAGACCCTAATCTGGGAGAACTGGGTTTGATTCCCCACTCCTCCACTTGCACGTGGCTGGATGACCTTGGGCAAGCCATAGTTCTGATAAGAGCTGTCCTTGAAAAAGAGCAGTTTCGGTCAGAGCTCTCTCCGCCCCACCTACCTCACAGGGTGTCTGTTGTGGGGAGGGGAAGGGAGACTCCGAGTGAAGGGTGGAGTATAAATCCAGTCTCTTTCTCCTCCTCCTCCTCCTCCTCCTCCTCTCTCTCCTCTCTCCTCTCTTCTCCATTTTATCCTCATAACCACACTGTGATGGTGGGTTAGGCTTTGACTGTCCTGCCTGCTACCTTTGTAAACCACTCTCTGCATTTTTATGGTAGCTAATGTGTTGGACAGTTTCCTGTTAGCGTTGCTTCCTGAATCTGCGATCCCGGTCTTGTTGCCTTACTTATAATCGGAGCCCGTGGGGGTGTGGTGGGCAAAAGAGTCAGCCTGTAGGATCTGGGAGGCCTTGGTCTGAACCTCCGTTCCACCTGGGAAGCTTCCTGGAGCCCCTCGCAGGCTCTCAGCTGCACCTGCCTCGCAGGGCTGTAGTGAGGATAAAGCGGAGGGGGAAGAGAACAAGGTAGAGGCAGCTCTTGGGTCCCCACTCTGGTGGGAGAGGAAAGAAGAAATTTAAAAACCCTGCAATATCTCATGCTGTCTCATTGGAAATTTTTGCATATATATATATATATATATATATACATTTCGTAGTCTGCCTTGAGACTTGGTGAGAGAAGGGGGCTATAAAGGAGGCCAACCAACAAATCGATAAAATTGTGGTAGAATATATACCCTTTCATCCTCATCTATTCAGAGTTCCGTGTTGATGGGACTTTAGTTAGCACCCGTGCCCGTTTCCTGCAGGAGCGAAGTTCTGGCAGTAAGGAGCCCAGGGGGCCGGCACATGCAGGAAGCCCCGCCCCCTGCTCCCAGCAGCCCCCTCCCCGCCTTTCCCAGCCTGCTGGCCAACCCAACGGAGCACTGCTGCAAGCTGGCCCTCGAGCTGCTCCACCACCGCGTGGGCCGTGGTACCCAGCCTGCCCAGGCTCTGCCCGTCCTCATGCCGGCCCTGGCGTGGCGCCTCTGCAAGGTGGGCCCCGCGACTCCTGCGAGGAGCTCCGCCCTGGCCTCCTGCGCCTCCTCGGCCTCCTCCTGAGCCTCTGCCCCGCCACCACCGCCCTGGCCCCCGGGCCCCCTACCTGCTCGAGGCCATGCGCATCAGCTTAATTCTGGGCAGAAGCTTTCGTGTGCATGCACGCCTGCACGCACGCATGTACACATCTTCAGCCACGGATGTCTCTGAAGAAGAAGTACGCACGCAGATTTAAACGTAGACCCAGAATAAAACTTTGTTGGTCTTAAAAGAGGCCTGACTGGACTCCAACTTTGTCTGCTGCTTCAGACCAACCCAGCCGACCCCCACCTGCATCTGTCCTCTAATCAGTGTGTCGGTGTACCTGTTCCTTTTTTCCCTTTCAAAAGGCATTTCCCAGTTGTCTGCTTGAAGTAAACCTGCATTTTCTTTGGGCAAACAGGGCTCGATTCCCCGACGGGGCTTGACTTCTCCGAAATAACGGCCCACTCCTTCACGGTCCACTGGATTGCTCCCCGCGCCGCCATCACTGGCTACAAGATACGGCACTTCCTCGAGCAGGGCGGAAGCCGGCCCAAAGAAGTCCGCATTGCACCGTCTCGTAACTCCATCACGCTTACGGACCTGATCCCAGGGTCCGAGTACGTGGTGAGCATTTCCGCCTTCAACGGCAAAGAAGAAAGTGGGCCCCTGACTGGACAGCAAAGCACAGGTGAGAACTGGACGAATCAAATGGGAGCCTTCAGTCGGCTCTGTGTGGAATCGTCTCCCGAGGGCTGCTGGGGGAAGAGGGGGGAGGCGGCTGTGCCCCTCGTTTAGCGTTTAGTTCTGGCCGAGGGCCTTCCCAGGGCTGAATGGTGCTTCCGTCCCAACCGGGTGGGCTTGTGGCAGACACAGAGGCATGGAGATGGGCGTCAACCCCATCCCTTGCAGGGGACTTTCTGAAAAGTCTCGGGCCAGAAGACGTGCTTGAGGATGCAGGAGGTGATCAAGAGATGCATCAGGCAGGGCTCTCGTGAGGTTGCGCGAGGCAAGGAAATATCTGTCAGGGAACATCATGGAGCAAGATCTCAGACCCAGGCCCGTCTTAAGTGTTGTTGGCAAAGGCGGTCTAAATGCTTCGCTGGCTGTTGCATTTCTCTGTCGTGTGGCAGATGAGATGTGGACGGGGTGAATGCAGGGCAGCCTGAACTCTGCCTGAACTCTCCTTTTCAGTTTCTGACGTTCCGGGAGATCTGCAGGTCACCTCCGCCAGCCCGACCAGCCTGGTCATCTCCTGGGACGCTCCGGCTGTGACTGTCCGATACTACAGGATAACGTATGGAGAGACAGGTGAGCACTGCGCGTGGGGCATTGCTCTGTGTGTGGGGGCCCTCGGAGGGCTGCCGGGGTTGTGGAAAGCTCTTTGGCAGGATCTCAAACCAAGGGGTGGAGGAGTTTGTGTGCCGTGGCTCTAGCCTACACACTTGGCTTTGAGCTATTGGCCCGTGGCACCGAAGGGAAGCCAAGACTTGCCCATGCAAAGGGGGAAGCTCCGCCTGGATCGCCGCAGTCTCCTTCTGCCTTCTTGTTAGCAACCTGGGGGGGCTGCGGAAGGAACGAGGTGCCTCGTCTGCCCATGAGGAGGGTGCTGGGGTGCCGGGAGAGGAGGAGGAGGAGGAGGAGGGCCCGGCTGTTCTGCCGTGGCTCGGAGGGCCCGGACGGGAGCCCGGGCCGGTCTCCGTGGAGGAGAACGCTTGGCTCCCCCTGCCCAGGCTCGGCCCGGCCTCAGGCCCTCGCTGCAGGCCCACCCTCCGTAGCTGGGTGTCTGCCTCGGAGGTGCGAGGCCTGTCGTTAAAGCAGCAAGTGTGGATGCAGCAAAGGCACCCCCGCAGCCGTGTGTGTCTCGCGCAGGCCCTTGTGTGGAGGGTTCGCCCCAGGGGCCTGTTGAGCGCCCACCGTGAGCCAGGCTGTGGGCCGGCCAGGGGCCTCCGGCTTCTCCCTGGCCTGTTGCAAATGAAGCGCAGCCCGTCGGAGCGAGCGGCAGCAGCGGAAGCGCCAGGGTGGCTGACCCTTTCCTCCCGGTCATCCCGCTCCAAGTAGCTCCCCCCCCCATACTGCTTTTCCCTTCCGGGGGGGGGAATATGGGGATCTCCGTCCTTCCCCGGGGCCCTAAGCGGGAGAAGCCCACGCTGGGGGGCGTTGTGCAGAGGGGAAGCGCCTGGTGGGAGACGGGTCAGGCCCTCGCGCTTTCCTTGCTGGTGGCGGCCATGTCTGGGGCACCTTTGGACTCCTGGCGCTCAGGGCAGTCGGGGGGGGGGCACAGGCCCCAAATGGCCCTCCCCAGAGGCGGAGCCAGCCGCAAAGCATCGGGGAGCAGGGGTTATGCGTAACGTTAACAGTGACTCTTCAGCATTTCAGGCACAAGGCCTGTCTAACAGGAGGCTTTTTAAGATGAACGGCCTTTTAAAAAGAAACCAGCGTTGCCTCGCCTCCAGGCACACAGCCCACCTTCCGTCGTTCGCAGGAGGCCTCGGGGCTGGGCTGACGCAGCCGCTCCCAAAGCAGCCTTTCCAGAGCTCTGCTCAGCCCGGCAGGTCTCCAGGGGCCAGTCAGGAGCCGTCGCTCTGAAAACGCTTGCCCGGTGCCTGGGAAGGTGTTGGTGGGCACCCGTGGGCAGCCTGCTGAGCCCCCCCGCTCTGGGAACCAGCAGGGCCGTCCCAGGCCGAGCTTTGCCTCCTGGAAGGGTGTCTGCCGCGTGCTCAGGACTGCAGCGTGTTTGGGGTTTCCCCAGAACTCTGTGCAGCAGACGGTGCGGTTCTCGATCAGCTGCGTGGCGCGCGCAGGAGCCTTTCGGGTGACCCGGTGGAGGGGGAGGCATCTTCACCCTCCCCACTGAGAACCAAGCAAGAACAGCGGGCGCCGTGATGAGTGTGCAGATGCCCGCGTTTGGGAGAACTCCTCCTGGGTAGGCGGTGGAACCAGAGGCACCCGGCGGCTTCAGATTCAGGGTCCTGGGGGGTTTGGGGAGAAGCTTGGCTAGGCATCTGTTGTGATAGGCCACACCTATGCATCGTCACGTGCGCCTCGGCCCAATCTGTCCTGTGCTTCCTGTGTCCCAACCTTCCCAGGAGGCAGCGGCCCTGTCCAGGAGTTCACGGTGCCCGGCCACCTGTCCACGGCGACCATCCCCGGCCTGAAGCCCGGCGCAGAGTACACCATCACGGTCTACGCCGTCACCGGCCGTGGAGACAGCCCGGCCAGCAGCAAGCCCGTCACCGTCAGCTACAAGATGGGTAAGCCTCGAGCAAGCGGGCCTTCCCCTGCTGCCGCACCTCCTCCTGCTGCCCCCCGGACAGGGGCCTTCCGCAAGAGCAACGCTGCATGTGCCGGAGGCTGCCGCTCTTGGGGCGGGCGGGAGGGAGGGAGGGCTCTTCCTTCCACAAGAGGGTCTCTCTCTCTCTCTCTCGGCCTGCCTGCTCCACCTGGAAGTGGGGGCAGCCAGCTCTTCTCCGTAGGTCCTTGCCTGGGCCCCGTTCAGATTCCAGCGCTCCTGCCCAGTTGCCTCCCCCGTGATATTTATTTTACTTTGTTTTCCATCTGATGTTTTCTAGTTCCTTTTATTCTTCTTGTTGCCGGCAGGGCTCCGTTTTGCTGCCTGTGCTTTTATGGGCAGGTTTCAGTTGTTTGGGGGGTTCCGATTCCCCCGCACTGCCCTGGATCCCGGCCTTGTGGTGCTCGGGTGCACAGGACAGCGGAAGGGGTGATGAGAGACTCGCGGCGGGTGGTGGGTGAATCGACTGAGAACGGGGGCTTCCGGTCCCCCTCCCCCTCCGAAGAATTGCGGCACCGCGCCAGACGGGGAGGGTCGTTTTCCTGACCTCCCCCTGAGGAACAACAAAATGTCCCCAGCAGAAGAGGACCAGAAGCGGCCTCCCAGCTGATCCCGCCAGTGGGGATCCAGGTTCTGGCGCCTGCTCCCGAGTAGCCTGTTCCCGAGAACAAACGCACAGGTTGCCCAGAGCCAAACAGCCTGCCGGTTAAATGGCTGCCTGCTTGCCCACCTCACCTCCGGAGACTGGGATGCGAGTCGAATCTGCAGACGCCGGAGAGTCCCTGCTCCCTTCGTGGCGAGGGAGGGGGATGAGGAAGGAAGGGGGGGGTCACCCTCTTCCCACCACGCCTTCCCCGGATGCCAGACTGAGAGGGTGGAGGGGACTCGGAGCACTTCAAGGGGAACCGGCCCTCCTTGGATTGGGGATCCCAGAAAGTGGCCAGATCCCAGATAAACAAGACACACACACACGCACACACACGCACACGTTGTCCAGACTGGGATTAGCACCTTATATTGGATTGTGCTTGAATTGCTTTAATGGCTGGAGCCCTGCGGGGGACAGGCAGGCTGTGAATGTGTTAAGAGTCAACGTAATCCCGTGTGTTGTATTTGCCATGAGAAGGAGGTGGTGCAGGGGAACGGAAGGAGTCCCACTGATGCCGCTTTGCCTTCCCCCGCGCAGAGATCGGCACCCCGTCCCAGCTCCAAGTGGTTGATGTCCAGGACAGCCGCCTCACCGTCCGGTGGCAGCCCCCCTCCTCCCCCGTCACTGGGTACCGAGTGACAGCGGCCCCCAAGAATGGCCACGGCCCCACAAAAACCAAAGTTCTCCCTGCAGGTAAAACGGCTGGGCTCGGCTTGGTTTCCAGGGGGGGGGGGCAACCTTTGTCGCCTCTTTCAGCGCCCCCCCCCGAGGTGGTTCACTTTGTTGGAAGCAGGGAGAGGAGCCGGCCCCCTTTCCCTCGCCTCTTTGCGTGTGGGGAAAGCAGCCTGGTCCCTGGGCTGCCTCCCCTGGGCGCGTGGGATTGGGGGGTGGCCGCCCTCCCTGCTGGTGGGCGGCTGAGTAGAGTTGCCGAATGAACCCGGCCCGAGAAGGGGGGGGGGGTCCCTGTCGGAAGCGCTAAGGGCCATCTTCTGGGGTGACGGGTTTGGCCCTGCACGTGCTATAAATGCCACCGTGCTTAGCCCTGGGTGTTATTTGCCGTTTTGGTGTTTCATCTGTTTTGCTTTATAGTGTTTTTTCACACAAGACCCCCAGAGCAGACTGTGGCGTCACAAAACCCAGTAACAGTATCAGAACAGAACGAAAAACCAGCTTGCTTATAGAGCCCTGCAGAAGATTCCACTCTTGGCAGATGGGTGGCGAAACCCCTCCAGGGCACAGCAGGCTCTGCTGAAACGTTTCTGCATTTTGCGCCCTTGAGAATTTGTCGCCCTAAATGATTCCAAGCAGCTCAGCAGAGTAGAGCAGATCGCCCTGGTGCAGTGAACCCTCCGGGGCAGGGGGCCACTCTCAAGACGCGGGGACTGTCCCAACGTGACACGTTCTTTCCTGATGGCTCTCTTGTCGGCCGCTTGTTGCAGATCTAACCGAAGTCACCATCGAAGGGCTGCAGCCCACCGTTGAGTACGTGGTCAGCGTCTACGCCCAGGGCCAGGACGGAGAGAGCCAGCCGCTGGTGGAGACGGCCGTGACAAGTACGTTTGTCTGCCTTTCCCGAGTTCCAGGGCAGGAATCAGGTCTCTCCTCCGTCCCGAACGGACACGTTTTGCTTCCCAAACACTCCCGAGACACAGCAGGAAAGGGCATCGTTCCTCCCTCAGAAGTCCTGGCGAGGCGGCCAAAATCCACCCCTCTCCTCCACACACACACACACACACAGACACCCTACAAACACCGAAACCTGTGCTTTGAGTCTCAGCATAAATGGCCAATGGGAAGAAAAATCTTAGCGGCCTTGGGCAAATCTGTGGGCGCTGGTGCTTGGGAAGGGCCTCTCTTTTCTATGGGAAGGTGGCAAAGGTGATTTGACCCTTGGGCTGGCGGAGCTGTTCTGAGGATCAGCACCTGATAGGCGGGCGGGCGGGCGGGCTGTCGTTCCTCTCAGCAGCCTGTTGGGAGGGAGGATAAGGGAGGGAGATGAAATCCCGTTGCTCCCGCCTTCTGCTTGGGCAAGGTACAGGTGCTTCCAGGTGTGCAAAACATGGCCCAGTGGTAGAGGGAGAGCAGCCAGATCAGCCTCCCGGTCCCTCCGGTCCAGCCTCCTCTTTCCAGCAACGGCAACCCAGGCCCCGGTGCACCTGCTGTTGGGGGAAGGGGCCTGGGCTGCGTTTGGCCCCTCCCCAGTTACCACCGCATTCCCCACCCACCACCCCCAGTGGCGAAGGGACCAAGCAGGGCCCCAGCAGCCCTCCCCTGGTGGCAGGTCTCCCGTGCAGGGAAGTGCCACCCTCTGGAAGTGTACAAAAGACCTGGGGAACTGAAAGAGAGAGACAGAGCAGCCTCCTCAAAGCCCAAACTGTGTTGCATAAGACAAATCACCTTTCTCACCTTGGAAGACATAGAAACATGCAGCTAACAGCACCCTGCGATCAGTCATGGCAGATCTGAGCCATCGCTTGAACCTTGTGACGGAAATCCGTGGGTTGGGGAGATTGGCTGGCAGGTCGAAATTAATGCATGCCTGCTCAAAACGAGGGCGTAAGGGGGCTGACTTCCAAGTAAACGTGCACAGGATTGCGGCACTGGCTTTACTGACGAGGTTCAACCGGATTCCTACTGATCGCCATTGTCTTAAGGTTCGCTTGCAAAATATTTAGATGCCCAGAAGGCTTCCTGCAAGTCACTTGTGAAACATCTGGGGGAAGAGGAGGCAGAGGTGTGAACTGCTTTGGGAGCTCATAACGCACCTGCCCAGAGCCACTCTGCTGGCCATCCAGAGCCTCCCTTCCAACAGGTGCTTTTCAGGCATGAAGCGACTTGTCTTTGTGCTTACACCGTAACACAAAAACAGACCAACATTCTGGTTTGCCTTTAATTTGTGCTTGGTCCATCCTCACGCATAGGCTGCAGAAGTAATTTTCAGAAGCAATGTTTTGTCAGGTGATTGATGTAAACATTCCTTGGGGAGAAGGGAGTAGCTGCCCCGATGCCTCTTGCTGCCAAATACGGCTCTGCAGTCCTCCGATTAGGCGGAGGGGCCCTCTTTCAACACAGTAATCAGGTGGGGGGCTCTGGGGGCCAAATTGGCTGCTGGCCCGCGGGGCGGGGGGGAAGCATTTCCCAGCGAGGGGAGCTGGGCAGTCTCGGCCGGCCCTCCTGGAGATCCGAGCTGAGCCTGATCTTGGGCGGGATCCTGCCACCTGCTTATTGGCCCGCCCGTCCCACAGCCTTTTCCGAACCAGTCCGGTTCCGGGACACGAATGTGCGTTCTCTGGCAAGGCCACCTGACGACGGGCAGTCACAGCATGAGCCTCACTGCTGGCCACCCCCCACTGCATCGCTGTAGAGGTCTGCAGGAGGCTCTGGGGCAGCTCAAACCCCCCACCCTGTTTCTGAGTATGCAGGAGGCAGAGGTTGCTTTGCATGTCCCTTTGCCAAGTGCTTTGTCTCACCGCAGTGCCTGCTTTCCCCCCCCTTTCCACATAACCTTTTCACCATTAATTTGCCTAACAGACATTGATCGCCCTAGAGGATTAACATTCACCGATGTGGATGTTGATTCCATCAAAATTGCTTGGGAAAGCCCACAGGGGCAAGTCAGCAGGTACAGGGTGACCTACTCCACCCCGGAGGATGGAATCCACGAGCTTTTCCCGGCCCCAGACGGTGAAGACGACACCGCGGAGCTGCGTGGCCTCCGGCCCGGCTCCGAGTACACGGTCCGCATCGTGGCCTTGCATGACGAGCTGGAGAGCCCGCCTCTGGTCGGAACCCAGTCCACAGGTACACGCCCCGCCCCCTGGCCCCCGCCCTTCTGGTGCCTCCCCTGGGGGAGACCCAGAGCCAGGCAAAAGCGCACGCGGGGGGGGGGGGTTGGCGCTGGCGGGGGTGGGTGGGATGTTGCCTGGTGTGTGTGTGTGTGTGTCTGTGAAAGATGGGCAGTTGTCAGTGGCGAAACAAAGTTTGAGTCCCACTCCAGGAACAGAACTTTGCTGGTCTTCACGGAGCCCCTGGATGCGAGCTGTGTTTCGCCCCTTCATACCAACACAGCCGCCCACCCACAGTTGTCCATGGTGCCTGTGCAGCCCCTTGGAGGCTTGGGGAGTCTCACGCCCCCGGTGCAGAGCTTGGCAGCTGCAAGCGACAGATTTGTCAGTGTTGCTGGTGTCGTTGTTTGCGCGTTCTGTGTCCAGTTGCAAAATGCCGAGGAAGCCGTTCACAGTCCAGTGAGGATGCTGTGCAGAAGGTTGCTAGTATTTTTGTGAGATCGAGAAACAGTTTCTTGCCCTGACCTGGAATAGCCCAAGAGGCAAGCCCGATCTCGGAAGCGAAGCAGGGCCGGCCCTGGGAAGTACTTGGAGGGGAGACCTCCAGAGAATACCAGGGCCGGGAGGCAGAGGCGGGCCATCAAGCCTCTTCTCTCAACCACCTCCACGCCCCAGGAGGAGTCGCCGGAGGTCGCCATGACTCCCAGGCACAGGCACACATACACAAGTAGAAGAATTCCAAACATAAAAGAAATAGTTCCTTGAACCCGGATCGCCAGGTTCCAGTCCATCCCGCTTTGGTTTGGGGGCAAGAAAACCCCAGGCGCGGCTGCGTGGGACTCCCCTGTCCGGGGCCCTGCCGTTGCCGGACGGCTTCCGTTGCCTTCGCTCCTTCCAAGGGGTGCCTGGTCTTCGGGGCCTTGCCTCTCCTGGCTGAGGGTGGCCCCCGGCAGTTGGGAGACGCACCCGTACGCTTTATGCTCAGACTGCATGGCAGGGGATCAAGAAACTGGCGCGGGGCTTGGTTCTCTGGGAATTTCTCCTCTGTTGCTTCTTAAAGACACCCTTTAAGGCGCTGCCTTGAAGCCGGACCGTGTTGTGTTTGGAATCCATCCGCTTCAGGACAGGCATGCTCTGCAGTTTTTGACAAGGAAGGCCTTTGTCTCCCTGCTCGGCTGCTGCTGCTGCTGGCGGCCCACCTCCTCTTTGCGGGCCAGGAGGCTTGTCTTTCGGAAAGGAGACTGGGCAGAGGTCACGGGGCTGGGGGGCCTGTCCAGTTTTCCTCCTCCAGCCAGCCTCCTTCCTGCCTGTGAAGGTTTTTGCCTTGGTCAGTCGGAACCACATCTGTACAGCTGCCTCTTCCGTCCTGGAGATGAGAAGCCTTCAGGCCGGGCTTCAAAGAGAGCGAGAGGCTTAGAGGCTGGGGGCAGGAGGATGCCGCCGCCGCTGCGGCTGCCACCCAGAGTCAGGCGTTCCGATCTTCGGACCCAGCCAGGAGAGCCACAGTCGTCTGTGGGCAGCAGGACCCGCCTGGACTGTGGCCCTGGCACGGAAGCGGCACTCGGCACGGCTGAATGCCAACCTTGCTGCGCAGCTCCTGGGAAGATCAGAATACTTTGTTTGTTGTCTGTAGGGACACGACTTGCTTGCCCTTCGGCCGCTGGGCGCCGATTCCCCCCCCCGCCGCCCCACAGTCCTTTGTGAGGCTCCACCCGCAGTGGGCCCTGCCTGCCTGCCTGCCTTGGGCACCTGCGTCCTAAAGGGGCAAGATTTAGGCCCGTAGCCAGGATTTATTGAAGTCGGGGCGTTTAAATTTCTGAGGGGGCACTGGCTAATCAAGTTATAGGAATACCCGGCTCCTTCCCTGCCCCTGCAGTCGTTCGGGGGCCCTGGGCTGGATGGGAAGTCGGGGGGGGTGGCCTTGCCAGGAAGTCGGGGGGGGGAGGCTGGCCCTGAGACGCCCCACTGTAGCTACAGGCCTGGCAAGATTGGAGTCCGGCAGTACCTTAAAGACCAACAAGATTTCCCTCCATTAGAGGAAGGGAGCCTTGACCCTGGGAAACTTTGACCCTGGGAATCTTCTTGGAAGGTGCTGCCGAACTCTAGTTTTGCTCTGCTGCAGGAGGCCAGCGCGGTCACCCATCGGAAATGACTGCGTTCTGAAGGGGGTTCCCTTTTGGACTCTTTTGAAGCTTTGGGAAGGTGCTGGGCTTCTTCCCCACCACCCAGACACAAACCGGGCAGGTGCCCCAGAAGGACCAGGACGAACGGGCCGCGTTTCTTCTTGCGCCTTCCTTCTCCTGGGAGGTTCTGCAGTTGCTCAGAGGCCGATGGGCTGCGGACCGGGCTGCTTCTGGGACGGGCGTGACCTTGTCCCTTCTCCATTTCACAGCCATCCCGCCCCCAACCAATCTGAAGTTCATTCAGGTCACGCCAACCAGCCTGACTGTGACCTGGGTGGCGCCGAATGTCCGGCTGACCGGGTACCGACTCCGAGTGAATCCCCAGGAGAAGAACGGGCCCATGAAGGAGATCCACCTCGCTCCAGATAGCACCTCGGCAGTCGTCTCTGGGCTCATGGTCAGTCTCCCCTTTTCTTCTGGGGTTGGGGTTGGGCAGGCAGGAGGGTTGAAGCCCTCGGAAAGGTTTCTGTGGCAGATGCTCACCCAATATGAACTCCGTTGCTCTACTAGAGAAAGACTTAGATGGCCCCAGAATCTGCCACCAAAACAAGAACCTCAGGAGAGCCCTGCTGGGTCAGACCGGGGAGGGTCCATCCAGTCCAGCCGCCCGTCTCACACAGGGGCCAACCAGTTCCTCTGGAGGGCCAAGCAACAGGGCAGGGAGGCCGAGGCCTTCCCCTGATAAGAACCTCAGAAGGGCCCTGCTGGGTCAGACCTGGGAGGGTCCATCCAGTCCAACCTCCCGTCTCACACGGGGGCCAGCCAGTTCCTCTGGAGGGCCAAGAACAGGGCAGAGAGACCGAGGCCTTCACCTAAGAAGAGCATCAGAAGAGCCCTGCTGGGTCAGACCAGGGAGGGTCCATCCAGTCCAGCCTCCCGCCTCACACAGGGGCCAGGCAGTTCCTCTGGAGGGCCAGCAACAGGGCAGAGAGGCCGAGGCCTTCACCTAAGAAGAGCATCAGAAGAGCCCTGCTGGGTCAGACCAGGGAGGGTCCATCCAGTCCAGCCTCCCGTCTCACCCAGGGGCCAGCCAGTCCCTCTGGAGGGCCAACAACAGGGCAGAGAGGCTGAGGCCTTCCCCTGATAAGAACCTCAGAAGAGCCCTGCTGGGTCAGACCTGGGAAGGTCCATCCAGTCCAGCCTCCCGCCTCACACAGGGGCCAGGCAGTTCCTCTGGAGGGCCAGCAACAGGGCAGAGAGGCCAAGGCTTTCCCCTGAGAAGAGCATCAGAAGAGCCCTGCTGGGTCAGACCAGGGAGGGTCCATCCAGTCCAGCCTCCCGCCTCACACAGGGGCCAGGCAGTTCCTCTGGAGGGCCAGCAACAGGGCAGAGAGACCGAGGCCTTTACCTAAGAAGAGCATCAGAAGAGCCCTGCTGGGTCAGACCAGGGAGGGTCCATCCAGTCCAGCCTCCCGTCTCACCCAGGGGCCAGCCAGTCCCTCTGGAGGGCCAACAACAGGGCAGAGAGGCTGAGGCCTTCCCCTGATAAGAACCTCAGAAGAGCCCTGCTGGGTCAGACCTGGGAAGGTCCATCCAGTCCAGCCTCCCGCCTCACACAGGGGCCAGGCAGTTCCTCTGGAGGGCCAGCAACAGGGCAGAGAGGCCGAGGCCTTCCCCTGAGAAGAGCATCAGAAGAGCCCTGCTGGGTCAGACCAGGGAGGGTCTCTCTAGTCCAGCCTCCCGCCTCACACAGGGGCCAGCCAGTTCCTCTGGAGGGCCAGCAACAGGGCAGAGAGGCCGAGGCCTTCCCCTGAGAAGGACACCAGAAGAGCCCTGCTGGGTCAGACCAGGGAGGGTCCGTCCAGTCCAGCCTCCCGTCTCACACAGTAGCCAGCTGGTTCCTCTGGAGGGCCAGCAACAGGGCAGAGAGGCCGAGGCCTTCCCCTGAGAAGGACACCAGAAGAGCCCTGCTGGGTCAGACCAGGGAGGGTCCGTCCAGTCCAGCCTCCCGTCTCACACAGGGGCCAACCAGTTCCTCTCGAGGGCCAGCAACAGGGCAGGGAGACCAAGGCCTTCCCCTGAGAAGAACCTCAGAAGAGCCCTGCTGGATCCGACCAGGGAGGGTCCCTCCAGTCCCGCCTCCCATCTCACACAGGGGCCAGCCAGTTCCTCTGGAGGGCCAGCAACAGGGCAGAGAGGCCGAGGCCTTCCCCTGAGAAGGACACCAGAAGAGCCCTGCTGGGTCAGACCAGGGAGGGTCTCTCTAGTCCAGCCTCCCGCCTCACACAGGGGCCACCCAGTTCCCCTGGCCATCCAATGACAGGGCAGAGAGGTCGAGGCCTTCCCCTGGTGTTGCCTCCTGTTTTGTGGGTTTCAAATGATTAGTTTTGTGTCAGTTGCATGTTCTAGTTATATTTTGATTATGTTTGTTTGATGATCTTTGTTACTGAATTGTCCTGTAAATTGCTCCAGCTTAAGAGACAACAGGAAATTGGGGCGTTTCCTTCTTGCTGTACTACAGAAATCCACTTGCTAATGTCTGTGCTGAGAAGTAAATGCTTCATTCTGCTACCGGTATCCAGGCCATAAGCAGCAATCAGGCCAGCTGAAGCGGCCCACGTCTCCTTCTGGGGAATGTACACCTGACGCTTCCTGGTTCTGTTTCTTCCAGATGGCGACCAAATATGAAGTCAACGTCTATGCCCTGAAAGACTCTCTGACCAGCCGACCCGTCCAGGGGGTCGTCACTACCCTAGAGAGTAAGCCACCCCCTATCGTAAAATATCCCGGCAGGCACAGAGCCGGGGGCGGGGGAACCAGGGGAGGCACCGTTGGAACCAGTAGAGGACTGTGGAAGTGGGGATCCTGGGCGTAGCTGCTGGGGTGTCTCTGCAGTGGCCAACCTGGGCTGGAGAACTCTTTCTCGGACCTTTTGGTAAATCCTTCATCTTGTGACTGTGGGTGAACGTTGCCCCTCTCTTCTGCAGACGTCAGTCCTCCTCGCAGGCCACGAGTGACCGACGTCACTGAAAGAACCGTCACCATCACATGGCGCACCAAGACCGAGACCATCACAGGCTTCCAGATCGATGCCATCCCTGCAAGCGGCCAGAACCCCGTCCAGAGGACCATTAGCCCTGACATCCGGAGCTACACCATCACCGGTACGTGAGCAGCATCCCGGCCCCGCCTCGCAGAGAGTTCTGTCCCGTGCTCAAAACACTTGGCCGGAAAGATGGTGGAGGACCAAAACCGCAGCCTGCCACTGAGGGGTTGGGGCTCCACTGGACTGCCCTTTTTCAATGGGAGCAGGGTGCCCATCCAGTGGAGGCAGCTCTGAGAAAAGCAGCTGCTATGGTAGAGGCGTTGGGAACCGATGGCTTGGTCTTGGAGATCTGTAAAGCTCTCAAAGCCCCCCTGCCCCCCCTTGCAGGCTTTGGGGTTGCTGAGGCACTAAGCGGGTGACTTGGCCAAGGGAGGCTTTTCCTGCCCGTTCCCTGGCTCCTACGATGGGAGTAGCACCTCGGGGTGGCATTTTACCTTCTGGGCTCACAGGGCTCCCTGGGTCACCACCACAGCCTCGGCACCGCTGGCTTTTCTGTTGGCTTCCTGTGCCCCGTTATTTCCGATTCTCTTCTCCACCCTCTTGTCCTCACAGCCCCTTGCAGCCTCCCCCCCCCACCCCCTGTGAGATGCAGAAGGCCCAGGTCGTTGTGATTCCCTCCACCTGAGTCCCATGCCCGGAGGGCTCTCCTGAGACAGTCTCCTCTCCCCCGACTTCCTCTCTGCCGGCAGCACATTGTCCTCCCCCCCCCCGGCGGTATGAGAGCGGCCCCTGCCTCTCTGGGGTTCCGAGTCCCTGCAGCCTCCCTGCCCTGTCCGTGTCGTGGGCATCACCCCCCCTTTCCCGCAGGAAGTGGCATGGTGTGCTCGCCTCACATTCCCCGTGAGCTTCTCTGTGGGTCCCCTGGGTGCTTCTCTGTGGGTGCTTCTCTGTGGGTCCCCTGGGAGGACCTGCCGGCTGTCTGAGGGACCTCGGGGCGGGGTGCCGTGCTCACAGGGGGAGCCTGATGCCCCTTCCGGTTTTGTTTTGCACGGCAGGTTTGCAGCCAGGCACCGACTACAAGATTTACATCTACTCCCTGAACGACAACGCTCGCAGCTCCCCGGCCGTGGTTGATGCTTCCACTGGTAAGGCTCTGGCTCTTCCCAACGGAAGCGATGGTTTCCTTTCCATTGATTATTTAGATCACAGCCGTACTTTCCCCTTTGAGAACGAAGGTTCGTGAAACGTGCCGAACGGCTGAAACGTGCAGAAACTCTGCTTCCCCTCTGGGGATACGACCGGCGTCTCGGCAGGCGTTTGTTCAAGTGCTTTTGTCTCTCCGCAGCCATTGATGCGCCGTCCAACTTGCGCTTCCTGACGACCACCAGCAACTCCCTGCTGCTCACTTGGCAGCCCCCCCGGGCCAAGATCACGGGATACATCATCAGATACGAGACCCCCGGGGGGCAACCCAGAGAGCTGCTCCCTCGCCCCCGCCCTGCCACCACGGAGGCCACGATCACGGGTAGGTCCTTCGGGCCGGGGAGGGGCCGGGGCTGTGGCGCAGAGCACGCGAGGCTTCCGTTTAGCCTCCCGACGCGAAGAGCTCTTGGGAGCCCTCTGGGGCGGCTGCATCCCAGCCGGTCTCCAAGAAGTCACAAGGAACGTCCCTTCTACCGCTGAAGACCAGTTGCTGTGGCAGGGGGTGGGTCGGGGAGGGCATCGTGCCTGGGGTGGGCGTTGTGCCCGGGATTCCCCCGAAGCCCCTGCCTGGCCACTGTCACAAAGGGGGTGGCGGGCGACGTGGAGCCGTTGGAGTCTGAAAAGAAGGCGCCTCCGACTCATTTGTGGAGGGGGACATGGTGATGCTGCCTCCCCCACAGTCTCGCTCAGACAGTTTACCAGTAAACATAATACGATGATGCCGTACCCTGATAATAGATTATCAATATAGAACCAAGACAAGCTGGAAACATAAAAACTGTGCCCAAAAATCCATAAATCAGACTCACATCTGGAGGAGACCACAGAACGACTGAAGGCATAAAGCCAGTTTGAGAGCCAGTTTGGTGTGGTGGTGAAGTGCGCAGACTCCGATCTGGGAGAACCGGGTTTGATTCCCCCACTCCTCCACTTGCTGGGTGACCTTGGGCAAGCCGTAGTTCTGTCAGAGCTGTCCTTGGAAAAGAGCAGCTTCTCTCAGAGCTCTCTCAGCCCCACCTCCCTCCCAGGGTGTCTGTTGTGGGGAGGGGAAGGGAAAGGAGTTTTTGAGCTGCTCTGAGACTCCGAGTGAAGGGCGGGGGGTATAACTCCAGTCTCCTCCTCCTACCTCCTTCCAGCTGGGCCAGCCTCTCCGGAAGGATACCACACTTGTGGTCATCTTAGGTTCTAATCAGAGTTTTACATGGACTGGAGAACATTTCCATGGAAAAAGAAACACAGAGCGGGAAGGGACCTCCAGGGTCATCTAGTCCAACTCCCAGCACAAGGCTGGAGATTCACCGCTGGCTCCCACCCCTCCCCTCGCCCAGGGACCCCGGCTCTGTGCCCAGGGGGAGGAGGCCTTTCTCCAGGAGCAGGAGCTGCACTGGGTGGCTTCTTGAGGTTGATGGTCTGAGAAGTGGGACATAGGTGTAAGAAAAATATAATATACAAAAAAATAATTTAAAAGGCACGTGTACACACGCAGCCACTGTTGCCGAGGGGGAAAAAAGGCCACGAAGTGCCCAAAGTCCGTTACGTCTCCTCAGTCTCCTGCAGCAACCCTCCCACGCGCACAAGAGAAGCTGCACATTGTAGACATTAGGACCAGTGTTCCCTCTGAGCTGAGTTAGTGTGAGTTAGCTCACAGTGTTTTAGCCTCCAGCTCACACATTTCTGCCTCGGCTCAGGAAGGGATATCTCTGGGGCAAACTAACTCACGCAGCAGCCCAATCGCTGGCTCACAACTTCCATGCCAGTTGCTCACCAAGTATAATTTTTGCTCACCAGACTCCCCAGCTTAGCGGGAGCCTTGAAGGACTCTGGCTAGAGTGGCCTCGGCCCTCCAGTTCCCCTTGCGGTTCACGGCCGTTTGGCCGCCTGTATGTGTCCGCCAGTGAAAGCTGGGGCAGGAGAGAGAGGGAGGGGAAGACTTCTGCCATTGGCCAGCTGCCCCCTGGCCCCTCCCCTCCAGGCCTGTGATCCCCCCCCTCCAGCCCCCTGGGGAGGGGTGAGCTGCCTTGGATGTCTTTGGGGAACGAACAAACGAGACCTGTGGATGCCGTGCCACGTCCGACTCAGCCACGCCCTGCTGGGACCCGCCTCCTGCTTGCCCCGGAAGGGGCTGGATCCGGGAGCCTGGCACTGTGTGCTCAGCCTCCAGTGATCCCTCTCCTGGTGGCGCCGGAAGGTGAAGGTCTCAGGCCGGCCGGCCGGCTGACCAACTGCTAGCTGTGTCACTCCAGAATGCAGAGCGTTCTGGGACCGGCAGACCTTGCCTCCAGCTGCTAAACTGATCCCGGATAGTTTTGTCGTTTGGTGCCACTTAGAGGTGGGCTGCTTCTGGTCTTCCCTCAGGGCTGGAGCCGGGGACGGAGTACACCGTCTACATCATCGCGGTGAAGAACAGCCAGAAGAGCGAGCCCTTGATTGGCAGGACCACGACAGGTACCGGAACCTTGAGCTGGCTGAGCATGGAGAGCTGGGGACTGATGCCGCCGCTGCAGTGCTTAGCATTGCCCTGGGCTTGGGCACGGCGGGGCGGGGGGGCGCAGTCTGCGCAGGCTTCTCTCTTGACCTGGGTGTGTGTGCGCGTGTGGGGATGTCCGTAGTTCAGCTGCTCTGCGCTGCTGGAACGGTGATGCTTCATGCAGGAGAATCCTGGGCTCAGTCTGATGGGGGTGTTCAGAAGACTTTTGCTCTTGAGCGCTTGTGTTTGGAGGGGAGGCTGTGGCACCCCTCGGAATCCACCGAAAGCTCGGGAACAGTCCAGCCACAGATAAAGACACGTGAACAGTCTCCAGTGATTTCAGTGTGAGCTTCCTTTGCTTTGGTTTCGTTCTTGCTTCTAATGGATTCATAGGAGGAAGTTCAGCCTATGGAAACTGATCTTGGCTCTTTTGGGTTTAGGTAGTGGCTTCAGGGGCCGCGGTGGCTCAGAGGTTAAGATGCTAAGCTGCAGACCAGAAGGTCGGTAGCTCGGCAGTTCGAGACCTGAGCGCCGCATGAGGGAGTGAGTTCCTGTCTCTGACCCCAGCCCCTGCCAACCTAGCAGTTCGAAAGCAAGGAATTGCAAGTAGATAAATGGGTACTGCTTTGGTGGGAAGGGAACAGCGTTCCGTGTGCCTCGGCGTCTAGTCATGCCGGCCACATGACCACGGAAACGTCTTTGGACAGTGCTGGCTCTTCAGCTTGGAAACAGAGATGAGCACTGTCCCCTAGAGTCGGATTTGACTGGCTTTCGAGCAAGGGGAACCTTGACTAGTGGTTTCTACCCAGCTGCTGAGATTCAGGGGCTGGTTGGGTTGCTTTTGAGTCCTTTTTGTCACCAGTTTTTTTGTTTCTGACGCATGAAAACTCATCAACTGCCACAAATTTTGTTGGTCTTTAAGGTGCCCCTAGACTCTGTCTCTTTTCCACTCCTGTTTCGTTGTGTACTGTACAACCGTCAACAAAACGAGGCTGTCCCCCCTAGGAGCCCGCTAAGGAGAGCGCTGCTGGCATTTCGCGGTTGGACCCTGGCACAGCGTTTTCTGCCAGCGCAGCTGCCTCACGCGCCCCCTAACGACCGCCGTGCTTGCCGTGGCTGGAGGGCTGGGCTTCACGCGCTTCTAACCCTCTCTTTGGCTTAGATGTGCTTCCCCACCTGGTCACGCACCCACACCCTGGCCAGACCGGACCAGAGATCCTGGACGTGCCGTCGGTTGTCGAGAACACGCCTTACATCACGGACGCCCATGACAATGGCAATGGTATCCAACTTCCAGGCACTTCTGGCCAGCAGCCCGCCCTGAGCAACCAAGGCCAGCAGGTCTTTGTGGAAGTATACGGGTCTCGGACCCCCGCGAAGACGACCGTGGCAACGCCGATCAGGCACCGGCCGAGGCCGAATGTGGACGAAGAGCCGGGAGTGGTGAGCCGGCATCCCGTACGCATCCCAGACCTGGACGAACCTTCCTACCCACACAGCCTGGGGCCCAGGAACAATTACACCCGGCTCCAGGAGGCTCTTTCCCAGACCACCATTGCGTGGAAACCCTTGCTGGAGAGCTCCGAATACGTCATCTCCTGCCACCCTCTCGGAACCGAAGAGGAGCCCTCAGAGGTACGGCCTCCTCGCCTGGTCTCGCGGGGCTTCGGGAGCCGAGAGAGTTCAAAGCAGGCAACGGGTGGACGCCGGGGGAGGGAGGGGGCCCTGTGGGCGGCTGCAGAGACCGGGGGGTGGGGGTGGGGGGGAGACAGATCGAAGGGGGATGCCAGAAGCAGTGAGGCGCTGGCGAGAGACCCCTGCTCGGAGGAGGACGGTCAGGCATGGGGGGAGCAGGAGCAGGAATGCTGAAGTTTGATTCATACAGAATTGCAAATATCCTCAATAATGAAGTGGGGGGAGGGGATTAAAACTGCTGTGCCATGTGCTCTCTTCCCCCATTTCCCTTATCCTCTGTGTGTGTGTGTGTGTGTGTCTTAGTGCTCCCCCAAATTTCAGTTTCTCAAAGGGAAGAATAAAGTCCTCAGACTTCCATGCTCTACGTTTTGAGTGAATAAAACCTTGAATTAAAAAGCATTTCATTGCGGAAGAAAAAAAACCCATATTCCATAGGAATTTTTTTGATACTCCTCCACATTTGCTATTTCCCCCTTAGAAACGTTGAAAAAATGCCCCTGGTTTCCATGCTGTGTGTTTTGAGTGCGGAAAGCCCTGGCTTAACAAGCAGCTCACTCGTTCCAAGGGGGGGGGGCGAGGGGGTTCATACAAGGTGGTGGGTGGTTTTGGGGTTCCCCAAATTTCCCTAATATTTTTCATCAGAAAAATTGGTTAAAAACGGTCCAGGGGAAAAACACAGAGAGAGAGAGAGAGAGAGATTTTCCAGGCCTGAGCAGAGAAGTGAATCTGTGAAAGAAGCGTGTGATAGGTTTTCATTGCTTGTCTCGTGTTCAGTCTGTTTTAACTTGGCGAATAAGCTTGAGGGTGCCCCTTTGCGCGGAAGGGTGTGCTGTGAGTGGTCGAAATAGCTGGCCGGAGTGGCGGGAGGAGGGTGAAGGCCCCGGGCAGCGGGATTCAGGCGGAGGCAGGCCAGAGAGGAGAAGGCTGCCCTACTCAGTGTGGGAGGCGACCAGAACATGGACTGGCGTTTCAGCAGAGAGGAAAGAGCCATTTCTCCCATGCCGGACAGAAAGAGGGAAACTCTCCGTGGCAGCCTTTACGTGGAGCTGAGTCGGAGACAGGTCTCCGTGAGCTGGCTGGCCGTGGGGGGCTGTGGGTGGGTGGGTGGGTGGACGGCGACAGAGCTGGGCAGCAACCATCTTCTGGGCTGCCTCTTTCCCTCCTGGCGGGGTGGGAGGCCCCAGGCCGTGGGCCGGCAAGCGAGCAGCGGGTTCATCCGAGCAGGAAGAGGAAGGGCTGGAAAAGGCAGTGGGCAGGAGGGACATCGGGGAAGGAGGCTGGTTGTCGGGAGGACGGCTCCCCCTCTAAGCTTGTGAGCAAAAAGTCTACTGGGTGAGCTCCTTCTGGCATTCAAGTTGTGAGCCAGCGATTTGGCTCCTGCATAGATTAGCTTGCTCTGGAGCCCCATCCTTCCTGAGCTAAGACAGAAACATGTGAGCCGGGAGTTTAAAAAGTCTGAGCTGGCGCACACTAGCTCAGCTTAGAGGAAACACTGGGCCGGAGGAAAGAGTGCCAGAGAGGAGGCGAAGGCCGAGGCGATGTGGAGCCCGGAGCTGGGGACACCCCCCCGCCCTTGGGCCGCCCAGCACCAGAGAGCTCTTGGCAGAGGCCTGACTGGACGGCAGGATGGGAGCCCCGGAGGCGCACGGGAAAGAGTGCTGGGGAACGGGGGGGGGGGGGGGGCAAGCACTTGGGCTGGACTGGATGGTGCAGAACATAGTCCTGCTCCAGAGACTCCTGGGAGACCTGGACCCGGTTCAGAGCCGGTCCTCTTTTCTTTCTCGGTGAAAGTGAAAGGTTGCGTTCTGACACGTTGCCTTTTCTCCGACCGCAGTTCAAAGTTCCCGGCACTTCCTCCAGCGCCACCCTCACCGGTCTGACTCGGGGTGTCACCTACAACATCATCGTGGAGGCCGTCAAGAACCAGAGGCGGCACAAGGTCCTCGAGGAGAAGGTCACCGTGGGCAACGCCAGTAAGAGCAGCCGGCTCCGCTCAGCATCACTGCCGGGGGTGGGGGTGGGGGGAGGACCCCGTGCGTGCCCTGGCGCGCCTGTATCGGAGCACCTTTCCTGCCAGCTCGCCTCCTGCATGTGGTTCCAGGGGAGGACCAAG
Organism: Gekko gecko; assembly: GCA_029375565.1. Lineage (NCBI taxonomy): Eukaryota > Metazoa > Chordata > Lepidosauria > Squamata > Gekkonidae > Gekko > Gekko gecko. The sequence goes on along the minus strand of JAPDNY010000003.1, from coordinate 4,750,921 downwards.
GCCAGAGAGCTGCACAGACCGGCCCGTGGTCAGGGCCAAAGCAAGCGGGCAGGCCGAGGGGTTCTGCAGGGCTTTCATTGGCAGCCAATCACACAGCCGCCGGATGAGTGGGCAGGTCGGCTTCAAAGGGAAAGGGGGGGGCTCCTCCTGCCAGGGGAAGTGGCGCGAGCAAACCTGCCCACAGGCCTCCTGCCGCTCTTCTCTGGCTGGGGTGGCGGCCCCGGTGGGAGGAAGGACTTTCCCTCCCCCAAAGTGGTCCAGAGCTGCTTGCCAAGAACAGCGGTGAGTCCTGAACTGAAGTAAAAACAGACGGGACTCTTGTGGCACCCAAAGTTTGCTTTTGCTGCAGCAGACCAAGACGGCTGCCCGTCAGGAACGGAAGTCGCCGCGTTCCCTCCCTGCGCAGAGCCCCGGGTGTCTTCCCTAAGGGTCTTATCGGGGTGGTCACCCTATTGAGGAAATGATAGTCTGTCGATCGAGTGAGCTTTAGCTGGTAAATCTGCATGAACGTGGAGGAACAGTTCTGACGGGCAAAGCCTGCCTTGTTTTCCAGTGACGGACACACAGCCAGAGAAGAGGCACTCCCACGTAACTGTGAGAGGAATGCTTTTTGGAAGAGGCGCATAGGACTGTTCTGTGCTGCCAGTCCCTGAAGCATCGCTGAGCGCGTCAGGCCTCCCTCCCTGCTGAAGGCACAGGGTTCTGTCTCGCCTAGTTTTGGCATCCTTAGTTGCGGGGAGGAAGAAGGGCCAGCCAGCCAGCCCCCTCCAGAGTCAGGGACTAGCAGCTCAAGTTCTGGTTGTGTGGAAGTCCCACGAGGCCGGTGGCTTGCTTTGGAGGCCTGGCAAGAGGCCCCGGTGGCCGCCGGCCCCTCTCCTTCCCTGCCGCCCGGTCCTTCAGTGCAGGCACAGCCCGGGTGTCCAGCTGGCATGCTGAGCTTGGCAGACAGACGGCGGCTTCCTTGTTCCCCTCAGGAGGAATGAAGGCCCCCCCACACACACAAAGAACAGGCGCTCGGGCCACAGCCTGAGTCTGGGCTCTGGATTTTGGTGGTTAACCTCAGAGCTGTGGCCTTTTCCCTTCTGAAGTGGGTGGTCCTCGTTTCCCGGCCGACTCCTGTGGTGTTGGGATGTTCACTGCAGCTTGGTTTCATCCCAGGTTTCATCCTGGCAGTGGGAAGGATTCCCTCTTTCCTTTTTTTGTTTTAACCCTATCAATGACATTTACATTATTATTACACTTGTAGTCCCCCGTTTGTGAGGTGTCCTGGCCCTGCTGGTGGACCTCCTGGTGGCCCCTGGCATTTGGGGCCACTGCGTGACACAGAAGAGTGTTGGACTGGAGGGGCCACGGGCCGGGCCCAACATTGGCTCCTCTCTTATGTTCTTAAATTTGGGGGTTTGGGGATCAAAGGCTGAGGGGGTGATGTTTTCTGTCTGGGGGAGAGTCCTACCTGAGCATGGGTCTACCGGAGCAGCAGGCGGGTCTCTTTCATGAGAATAAGGACACTTCCTTAGGGCTGGGGGCTGATTTGAGAGGGGAAACCCACCGTGCTGTCGTCCCACGTCTCTTAATCCTCTCTCTGCTTTTCAGTTACTGACGGACTGAACCAGCCCTCCGAAGACACGTGCTACGACACTTACACGGGCTCCTTCTACTCTGTCGGGGAGGAATGGGAGAGGCTGTCCGAATCGGGCTTCAAGCTCTGGTGCCAGTGCCTGGGCCTGGGCAGCGGGCACTTCCGGTGTGACTCCTCCAGTGAGTGGCAGGCGGGTGGGCGGGCGGCTCTCCAGGAGGGCGGGGGCGGCAGCCAAGGCATGCTTGGGGGGGGGGGGGCTGGCCAGAAGTCCAGAGAGAGGATTTGCTGTTTGGCTTTGCGGTGGTCCCAGAATGAGGGTGCCGTTTTAGGGGTTACACTTGCAGTCCCCTGTTTGCGAGGTGAGCAGAAGAGGACTGGGAGTGCTTAAAGTGCTTCTCATGGGCCAAACCCACCCCAAGGAAATGAAGACAGTTGGATACGATTGGGCTAAATGCGGTGCCTGGACCACAGTCTGAGTCTCTTCACCTGTGGATGTGCCAACAGCTGTTTAGAGAGAGAGAGAAAGAGAGAGAGAGAGCCCCACGGTTCCTGTGGGCGCCTGAGAAAATAGCTAGTGCTCCTCGGACTTACTGTCACCTTCGGGGTTGCTCACGTTTTCCAGTGGGGAATCAGAAGTGGGGAAGCCCGGAGAGTTGGCTGCCACTCCCGGCCACAGGTCAGGTTCCCCGGGCTCAGCCTGGAAGGAGTCACTTTTATGGGTGGAGACCATAAAAATTCTGTGGGGCTCATTAGCAAACAGGTGTGGCTGAGGCAGCCTGGAGTCCCCTCGCTGACGGGGGCAGGCAAGTGCTGAGGCCTGAGCCCTCGTTTCCGGAAACTGGCTGTGTAAACACGGTCGCTGTTGAGTCTGCCCGGCTGTCGCTTCACCTCGGCGGTCTCTGGAGAAGAGCTCGTCGCTGCTTTGTGCCTGGAAGACCGCTTTGGGTGTCGCAGCCCTGGGTGCGGGAATCGCACTGCCACCTCGCAGTCGCCACGCGCGGGGTCAGGATCGCTCGGGAGTGGATGCGGCCTCACGCAGATGACGGAGCCCCCTCGGCTTTGTTCTTTTCAGAGTGGTGTCACGACAACGGCGTCAACTACAAGATTGGGGAGAAGTGGGACCGGCAGGGGGAGAACGGGCAGGTGATGAGCTGCACCTGCCTGGGAAACGGGAAAGGGGAGTTCAAGTGTGAGCCGCGTAAGTAACCCGTCAGCACCCCTCTTTGCATCCTCCGCTGCCTCTTTCTTCTTCCTTTGAAAAGCGAGGGATATGCAGTGATGATTTTGAATGCAGGAGGGGGGAAATACCTGCCAGTGTCCAAGTTCGACATTTATTTCCCGTGTAGTGATTTTTTTATCCTTTAAAGACTGATTTCACCCATTCTTGCTGGGTTAATGGGGTAGTCATGCTCTTTCCTTGTCAACCAGAAGACAGGTGACAAAATAGCAGCATTCACACATAACAAAAGACCGGGGGGTGGGGGGTTGTTGTTACAGGAGTGTGCTTTGGAAAGCCTGACTCCTCCTCCGCCGCCTCCTCCTCCTCTCTCTCTCTCCCATATGCACCTCCGAAATTACTCATTTCTGCATTTTCATGCTGGCCTAGAGTTCAGGAGATCAGAGCGGTTTGCCATTTTGCCTGGCTCACCACCTGTGTGAGGGATTAATTTCTGGGTAGCATGTGAAGGGGGGGGCAGGGCTGGTGAGCCCAAAGGTTTCTGAGGCTCTGGCTTAGATGCCACCGGTCTGTCGGCTGCCCGCATGAGGGTCTGCCCAGCTTAGGTGCTGCCCTCTCTAGGGACATCATTGCCGTGGCGTTGCCCTGGCAAACCATGGATTCTGTTTTGTTCACTTCGTTTGGTGTAGTGGCAGTAGAGCCAGTTTGGTGTAGTGGTTAAGTGCCTGGACTTTAATCTGGGACAACCGGGTTTGATTCCTCCACTTGCAGCTACTGGATGACCCTTGGGTCAGTCATAAGTGCTCTCAGAGCTGTTCTCTCAAGGGCAGTCCTCAAGAGAGCTCTCCCAGCCCCACCCACCTCACAGGGTGTCTGTTGTGGGGAGGGGAGGGGAAAGGAGTTTGTCAGCCGCTCTGAGACTCCTTTGGATAGTAAAGGGTGGGGTATAAATCCAATCTCTTCTCTTCTTCTACCTCACAGGGTGTCTGTTGTGGGGAGGGGAAGGGAAGGGAGTTTGTAAGCCGCTCTTGAGACTCCTTTGGGTAGTGAAGGGCGGGGTAGAAATCCAACCTCTTCTCTCTCTCCTTGTTCTTGTACCCCGCCTTACTCCCAGTGTGTGTGTGGGGGGGAAATACCCAAAGCAGCTTGCCTCATCATTGTTCTGCGAGTGTGTGTGTGATTGGCCCAGGGTCACCCAACCAATGAGCTTCCACGGCAGGGTGGAGATGTGGGTCTCGGCCTCCCGGATCCTCGGCCAGCCCTCCGGCCACTCCAGGAATGAGCCGCTCCGGCCCGGTTTCTTCTTCTGGGCCGTGCCTCTTGCTTGTAGGGCGGGGAGACCTTAGCAAATTCCCGCTGCCCGGGTGACATACTTTCTTTTAAAAAAATATACTGGAGATTCTTGCTTCCTGTTGCTGTCGGACACATTTTAAAAGGTGAATCCAATGAAAGGCATCGTGTGTGTCCCATCTGCCCTGAGACAGACCAAACGGCGGTGGGATTTGTCCATTATTCCTGATGGGTTTTTTTGGTTTCTTTTCTGCAGACGAGGCCACGTGCTACGATGACGGCAAGATGTACCAGGTGGGGGAGCAGTGGCAGAAGGAGTACCTGGGGGCCATCTGCTCCTGCACTTGCTACGGAGGGCAGCAGGTGGGTGGCGGAGCGCGGCCTGCAGGGGCAGGGGGAGTGGGGGAGGATTTGGTACATTCAGGGAGTTGGTGCCATTTTCAGAACGTTCGTCTCAGAGGCGGCTGACAAGAATCCCTGCCAGGCTCTCTCCCGGGTCTGCCCGGCGCTGGCCTTGCCTGCGGGAACAAAAGCCTGTTTGCGTGTCCTGAGAGGCCCTCCTCCCTTTGGACCACTGCAGCCACCCCAACGACTTGGCATGTCAAGGGATTCACTCGTCTGTTGTGCAGGACAATTTCATTGACGATGTCCTTGCCCCTAAATTGGTTTCAGCATCTCTGCAAGGCCACCATTGCCGCACTTAGCAGCTTGGGTTTTTTGCTGCTAAATCACAGCCCAACTGACAGTAACCCTGTAGGGTTTTCGCGGCAGGAGAGGTCCCAAGGCAGCTTGCCACTGTCTGCCTTTATGTTCGGTCCAAGTCCAGGAGCACCTCTGAGACCGCTGTGGACTTCCTTGGGCGGGGGGGTGGGGGCGCTCTTTCCATCCAAGTACGCACCAGGGCCCACGCGGCTTAGCTTCCGAGAGCTAGCCTGGGCCGTCCAGGTCAGGGTTGAATCAGTTGGGCATCCTGAATTCTGTTGGGTTCGGTGGGAGCAAAAATCTGAAGGAAGACAATGAAGGGCCAGGGGGAGACGTGGGCACAGACCCCTTCCAAGCGGCACGTTCTGCCTCCTTCGGCTAAGAGGAGTTGTTCCTGGGCATCCTTTCGAAACGTGCCTTGCAGTGCAATTGGGAGCAGCATGTTGACCTGTTGTGTGCAGCAGCGGCAGCAGCGGTGGCAGCATCTGCTTTTTGGGTGCTTCGTTGTAACTTGTGGGATGTTTGTCTTCCGCAGGGCTGGCGGTGCGACAACTGTCGCAGACCTGGGGCTGCAAGTTCTCCGGAAGGCTCCCCCGGCCACACCCATTCCCAGTACTCACAGAGACAACATCAGACCACGACGACTGTAAGTGTTGCGCCCCCCACGTTACTACCATATAGTCTTAAAACATTTTAAGTTTGCATACCAATCTAAAGCAGTTACGAAGCAGACTGATAACAGCTTTCCAGCAGTGACCTCTTTTGGGAATTTTAACTTTGCAAGTAGACTTTGAAACCTGTCATGTATGTTTATATCGGCAGCTGTTAATAGACCTGCACCGCCTGTGCCTTTGGGGAAGGGTGGAAGGGGGAGAAGGGAAGAGCACTGCTGGGCGTAAGGAAACAAAATTTGACAGGGCCGTTCAGCAGTGGCATCGGCTGCTTCGGGAGGTGGTGGGCTCCCCCTCCCTGGCAGTCTCCGAGCAGCGGCTGGGCAAAGACTTGTCAGGGGTGCTCTAGGCTGATCCTGCACTGAGCAGGGGGGCGGGGTTGGACCGGATGGGCTGCCTGGCCCCTTCCAGCTCTGGGATTCTGTTGTGAGGTGGGCGGGTCGGAGAAGAGAGGTCTGCTCAGCACGGTTCAAGCTGGTAACGTAATATATGATTCCAGGTCAAATGAGATGAACATGGGAACTCTTCCAGCCTGCTCAGAAGAATTTCATAGATCAGGCATTCCTAAAAGACCAGGGTCATTTGCCATAATAGAATGGCACTGAATCCTACACCTGATCTGGATGCAAAGTGGGGGGGGGAGAAGCCTCAAGAAACAGGCCACTGAGATCCCCTGACAAAGTACCTGCTTTGTCTTTGTCAAAGTGTCTGCTCTTGCCTTAAACTTCTTAGTTGGACACATAGAACAGGATGGCCTGGTTATATCTGGGGGAATGACTGAGCGGTCAGTTTGTGGGGGTGGCTCTGAGTGAAAAGGGGATCCTTTACGCTAAATGAAATGGCTGCTTTCACTTAAACATAAATGCAGCTTATTAAGGAGTATTGTGGCAAAGCACTTTCACTACCGTTCATAAGCCTAGTGGTTTCAGATAGGCAGTTCTCCTTCTGCCTCTGAAGTCCCTTAAAGAGACCTAGCCACAATGGCGTCTTCCCCTCACTAGCCACTTGGCTAATAACTGCCGCAAAGGTTTCTTTCCCTCACTGGCCACTTAGGCTAATTACTGCCACAAAGTACGTGGATTTCCCTTACTCCTCCAGCACCTCACTTCGGGCTCATCCGCATTCTAATTTTCATTGCTTGTGGGTCCCTGTCGCTTTGGGTTTTTTTCCTTCTCTGCATGATTCTTGCTCCCTTTAGTGGTCGATTCGATATTACATTGCGGAACAAAATCAGTTTAAATCTTCAGGTTTTTGTGTCGGATGTACAGCGATGTAATATTGAATTGACCACTAGAGGCAGCAAAACATGTGTGGAAAAGCTCCCTCCAAACAATGAGGACACACAAGCGAGGAAGAGGTGAATGTGAAAGAACCCTTGAATGGATCTCTTCACTCTCTTCTCCCTCATTCCAGCTCTCGGAACAACCCAGTCCAGCTCCCGTCCAGTCACAACACCCTCCATACACCTTCACCGCCCCTCTCTTTCTCACTTTGGAGGCCTGCATTTTAAACCACAGCAACTTACATATAAAATTCCACACTGAAATGCAGAAATAAAATGCACATAAGATACTTGTCTCAGATCCCCGCAGCACATGTAGTGGGAAGAAGCCAGGCCCTTGGCCAAGGAGCCAGAGGCAGCAACGCCCTTGGGGCCAGGCCTCATGTTTTGAGTTGGATTGCCTCCAGTCCAGCCACTGGAAGGAAGGAGGACTGACCAGCAGACAGGCCAGGGGAGGGGCACGGCCGCAGACCTGACTGAGGGGCTGGGGAGGGAGAGAAAAGCTCGTGCGCCCCCTCACGGCCTCCGCATCAAGCGTGGAAATAAAGGCCAGAGCTGTGCACATGGCAGGCTTAGCAGCTCACTCCTGGGGCTTGTACTTGGGTCTGGTGAGCTATGGGCACCAGAAGGCTCCCCAGTAGAGTGACTGGTCAGGGCTCTGGCTGGAATTCTCCCCTTGCAGGAGGAGGGGCAGGGCGAGGACGGAGTCTCTGTGGGAATGGTCAGCCGATGCCAGTTGGCTGTGCGGAGGAGGGCCTCTCTGGTGGGGGCCCGTGAGCACTAACCCCTTCCCCCCTCTCTTCCAGCAGAACGTCCACTGTCCGATCGAGTGCTTCTATCCTCTCCATCTACAGTCAGACGCGCAAAACCGACGTGGGGATTAACCCGCCACAGAATGTCACGAAGCCCAGGCAGAGCTGCTTGCCAGGACCCCCTGCGGTAGAATTTGACTAGGAAAAGGCAGGTCTGTCTCCTGGCGGCCGGAGGCCCTCCCTCGCTTGGCTCAGCGCGCAGCCTCTTCCAGGCAGGGCACTCTGGGACTGCCCCCCCCCCGCGGATACGGTCGGCTTCTCTCTCTGCTCAGTGTTTCCAGTCCCAGCCCGTCTTTCTGCTCTCCCCCCACCCCCCTCCCAAGGGGAACGACACGGGATCCGTCCGGGACAGAGGGGGGAAGCCGCCCTGCCCTAGCAAGAAAGGAAGGGAAGGCCGGGGTGCTTGCTTCCCTCTCCCTGCCGCTCTCAGGCCCCCGTCACCGTGACACCGAAAACGGGTCCCAGCCGCCTCTCCTGTCCCGAGCGCCACGTTAGCCTTTGTTTCTGTTATTTATCAAATTGATCTTCCCCTCCCTTCCCCCCTTCCCCCAAGTGTGTTTCTATGGGAAAATATATTGGAGACACGTAGAACACAATTGACAGAGGAATTTGGTGTAATTATGATCAGTAATTATTTTTATACTGTTTAAGTGCCAAAGCTTTACTACTGTGGGAGACCACTCTTTTAATAAAAAGATCTACAAACCCCAGGCGGTGTCCTTCTTTCTGGGCCTGGGAGTCAGACGCTCGTCTCCCTCCTGCAGCACCGGGGGCGGGGGGGGGTGTTCCCTTCCCACTATTGGGGGGGGGCGGGGGGAGAGAGGAGTGCCAAAGAGCTCCCTTGCCGAAGGAAGCGGTGGGTGGTCAGCACAGAGCAGGGGTGTCAAACATGCGGCCCCCGGAGGGCTTCTCTCAGGCCCGCAATGGAACTGGCTGCCTTCTGCTGCTGCTTCCAGTTCTGCTGCTGCTGCGTCATCGTAGGTTTGCCGCTTACAGATACACACAGCTGAACAGCAGACTTGGGACTGCAACAAGCACAGACATTTTGATGCACTAATTCAGAGCAAGAGGGGTCAGTTGCCAGACACTGTTAAATAAACACGATACTGCAAGAGTGCTGATGTTTTAAGCATGATTTCATTTTAAGTAAAAAAATACCCCTTTGTGTTTGTGCCCTTTTATAAAGTTTACATCTCCGCTCCCTGGCATTCCATCTTATGACACGCCCGGCCCGGCCCAGCGAGGTCTCGTTTATGTCAGATCCGGCCCTCCTAAGAAATGAGTTGGGCGCCCCGGCACAGAGGGCGTCAGGAGAAGCGCCCGTGTGCAGGAGAGCAGCGTAGCAGAGTCCTGGGTTCGGCTCCAGGACCGCTCTGGTCTCCCCCTTCTTTGTTCTTCATTATGCAAAGCCCACGGTGGGGTCTGGACGCAAGAGGATCCCGCCTGGAGCCCAGAGACTGGACCGGGCTGCCCACCCGCGCCACCCGCCCTCTGACCTCGCCCAGCTCCGCGTGGTCAGCAGAGCCCAGAAACGTCTTCCTCCTCCTCCTCCTCCTCCCGCACAGAGCCAGAGAGTGCTGCTGCTGCCGCCACTGCCTGTGAGCGCGACTGAGGCCTTCCTCGAGTGCAGCCCGTGCAGAGCCAGCCCTGGTGCGGTCTCGCTTCCCAGCAGCCCCTCCGTTCCTCTCCTCCCCAGGGCAGCCTTGCGGGTCCTGACGAGGGGCTGCGTCCCGCTGGTGGGACTCTCTGGCAGCAGCTCCACGAGTTCCGGCACCTCTGCCCTAAACGGCGCTCACCCCCTCCCACCCCCCAGGAGCTCTGCGTGCAGCACGGCAGCGTGGGGGGGGGAACGCAGCAGGCCCTTCGACTCCCTCGCCCACCTGGGGGGCTGCAGACTGGCTTCCGGAGAGGACAGCTTGGATGCCCGAGTGGGTGGGAGGAGACGTCTCCCAAAGGTGCAGCAGCAGCAAATGACGGGGTGACTCATTCATTCAAGGAAAGGGGGGGGGAGCTTCCAGAGTCCCCTCTCTGCCGATGGGGTCCCAGTGCCCACAAGGATCCCACACGTCTGCGTCTGGGTTTGCAAAAACAAAGCGACTCCCCTTCCTGTGGGGATGCTCTTGACTCAGGCAAACACTCCCCATCGCTTTGGAGCAAGTGTGCAGAAATATGGGGGAGGAATCCCTGGAGGGCCTTCCTGACGAGAACAGCCCGATTCAGGTGGGTCCCTGCGTCGGTCGGAAGCAGCAGAACAAAGCTTGAGTCCTGCGGGGGGGGCACCCTGAAGGCCAACAGAGCTTCATTCCAGGCAGAAGCTTCCGTGTGCTTGAGAGGGAGGGAGGCTGCAGGAAGGGCGGCCTCACCAGGGCTGAGTTCTCGAGGCCCTTTCTGACCCCCCCCAGGGGGAAATGCCGATCGCCACTTTGGCGTCAGGGAGCCATTCTTCTCCAGGCCAGTTTGGCCGGGGATAATGGAAGGGTTTTTGCCATCTCCTGGCCATGGAGCAGGGGTCACAGGGATGTGTGTGTGTGTGGGGAAGTATTTGTGAATTTCCTGCCTTGCGCAGGGGGTTGGACTAGATGACCCTGGGGATCCCTTCCCACTCTATGACTCCTCAGATCTTTGGGTGCCTGCACACAAAAGCTACCCAGAATGAAACTTTGTTGGCCTTAAAGGTGCCCCCACTGGGCTCAGACTTTGTCCGAACGGACAGCGAGTTCACACTGTGGAAAGCTCAGAGGCTTTGCCTCATCTCAAGAACCTCAGCAAGAGCAGCACCCAGGTGGACTTCAGGTCGGTACAGCTGACGGCAGCCGGCACGAATAAGATTATGGACAAGAGCGCTTCTGCGTCACCAGGATGCCATCCCATTGAGACGCATGATGTGCATCCCCACCCCAGGCCAAAGAGGTTCCCAGCAGCGCTGTACCAGCGACTGTGGATGGCAGTCTTCTACGCTGGGGTGCCCGCGGTCAGGGGCCATGCTCAGCAAGGCTCTCTTTGCAACAGGGACTCCTTTGCAGATTAGGCCACCCCCCCCCCAATGTAGCCGATCTCCCAAGAGCTTGCAGGGGCTCTTCTTAGAGGGGCTACTGTCAGCTCTGGGAGGACTGGCTCCATCAGGGGTGTGTGGCCTAACAGGCAAAGGAGTTCCTGCTGCAAAAGAGCCCCGATGCTCAGGGACCGCCGACTCCAGAGTGAACAGCCCCAGCTCTTGAGAGCCCGCAGAGAAGCGTGAACTGGCTGCCTTCCAAGAAGAAGTCAGAGTGCCCTTGTGATGGCCACTGGGCACCGCAGCGGAGGGGCCACCAGACATCTGAAGGAGGCCCTTCTCCTGACCAGGGGGCAGCAACTCCTCCTGCCCATCTCAGCAGGGAGCAGACCTTCACCCACGGGCCCCCAACACCTGCCCGGGAACTGGGCCCGTTGTGATCTTGGGCCCATAGTGGTGCAGCCCAGGGGAGCCTGTATTAGAGTGACTATCTGGGACTACATTTCCCAGGTTCCCTCTGGACCCTGTGACTGGCTAGCAGGGGATCTGGAGGGAAAACTTACTCCGGTAGGATAGGAGAGGGCGGTGCCTGGGAAGAAGAGCTCAAAGGCCTTGCCCCAAAGCGGGAGGGGGGCTCTCCCGGGGAGCAGAGCGGGGGGGGCTGCAGGAGGAGGGAGGAGGAGGAGGAGGGGTGGGTCAGCCTGGGGCCCGGTGCCCGGGGCAGGGCTAGGGCAGGGCAGCCAGAGGCGGCGTCGGGGTTCCTCATTTTACTGATTCGCCCACCTTTACTGTGCTCGTTCTTCCTACTTGTTTTTGGACTAGTTATTCGATCTCTTGGATCAAGCCGGCTTGCTGCTCTGCCTGGGTCCTCCTCACGCCTCACCGGGTCAGGTCTAGAGGGGAGCCTGTGGGAAGAGGGGTGTACGAAGGGGCGGGGAGGGTGCGCTGGGCCCTCCCGAGGAGACCCACGCCAGAGTGGTGGCAGCCACGGGAGGACCTTTCCAGCCCCTGCCCACAACCGGGGCCCTCTCGTCCCCGGGCTTCTCCCCCCCGCCCCCGCCTATGTGTCCCTTGAGGCAACCAAGAGGCTTGTAGGTGTCAGGGATGCTCTAGGCTGAGCCTGCACTGAGCCGTGGCCTCGGCTGGGTGGCCGATACAGCCCCTTCCAGCTCTTATGCTTCTAAACAGGTCAGAGTCCGCCCCGACGGGTCTAAGCCCCAGAGGAACTTTGTTTCTAGAAGGTTTTATTCTGCAGGTGTGTCTTGAAGTGGGAGAGAATCCGCCCCAGCAGAGGAGGCCGGAAGCCATCCTGCCTCTCCAGACGCACTGGGAGGAGCTGCACGGGAAAGCCTCCCTCGCCTCTGCCTGGACGTCCTTCTGCTCCTTCGGCCTCTACCCTGGCAGGGACCCCGAGGATTCCCGAGGGCCCCGACAGTAGAGGATCAGGCCAGCAGCCCCTCCAGCCCAACACTCTGTGTCACCAGGGGCCCTCGGGAGGTCCAGCAGCGGGGCCACGACACCAGAAAGCCCTCCCACGGTTGCCCACCCCCCAAGCACCAAGAAGACAAGAGCATCACAAGCAGTATCTGACTTGGAGGGTCTTAAAATTCAGACTCAGCTGCTGACCTTGAGGATTCAGAGCAGCAAACGGTCATTTGTGTCCCCCAACTTAACCAGCTGAAGGCAAACGGGCTCCACATTAAAAAAACCCTCTCGCCTGGGCAGGCTGTGTAGATCCACACGTGGCCAACCCCCCAGAAAGGGCTCCAGGCCCCGTCCACCAAGCCCCATCCCAAAGCCCCAACCGCGGCCAGCTTTCCTTCCGGCTAGAGATGTGCCTGGAGGATTCGGAGAACAATATTCTCAAACTCGAGCCATTATGCTGCTTGGGTTCGTCTAATGCCAACATGAGTCACCAGTGAGAACAGGAAGGCTGCAGTTTTTAAAGCCGCAAGTCTGGACTGTGGCAGACGAGGCCGACACCCCGAAGGAGAGCAGGGCCCGCTTCACGCAACTTCACCAGGATGACTCCCCCCCCCCCGCGGCAGATTTCTTTTCCCTGGCCTGCTAGGATTGCTGGCTTTTTGCTCCACATGAGTTTCCTGGCCAGAGGCTTTTTTGGCTGGGAACATGTGAATAAGCACCCCGGCTCTAAAAGGGTTGAGGTTTCTCCCCCTTCCCTGGGCAAGTATGGGGCAAAGGGGACTTTCCTCGGAGCCTTTTCTGCCAGCCTTTTAACAGACAGCTGTCCACAGCTGGGTGTCCTGAGCAGGGGTCTCCAATGTGGCGCCCGCCAACACCCTCTGGAGCCTTCAGAAAGGAAGAAGGGCCAGGTGAGGGCCTTGCTCAGCAGGGCTTCTGATTGGCCACTGGAGACCCGACCGGCTGTGCTGATTAAAGCAGCCTTGTTCCAGGGGCAGCTGCCACCACGGTGCCTGTCTTTCCGAGTGTGCCTTCCAATGACACCTCTTCCCTCCCTGCACTTGGGCGTCCTCTCTGCGCGTGTGGCTCCGCCTCCCACGGTAGCCATCTTGTGGTCCCGCCCACTCCCTGCACCAACATTCCAAAGGGGCCCAGAGCCTCCAAAAGGGTGGGGGACCTCCCCCCCTCCCCCGGGTCTAGGGGGACTGCCTGACCCATTCCGATGAGCAGCCGGGGACCCTGCTGGGGTTTTGCTAGCCAGAAACTGTGCTTTTATTTTCCACATTCTGAACCATCTAACCACAAATCCCCCTTTTCTGGTCTGTGGCTAGAAACAAACATGGATTTTCTTTTCCCTGCTGGCTGAGAAACTGGGGACGACCCTCCCCACTTGAGGGCGAGGGAGCCTCCCAGCCGTTCAGTGATCCTGGCCTGGGCCGGCTCAGCGGGGTCCTGATCCTGGCCAAGGAGGCCCAGGTGGTGGCAGACACCGGCCATGAGGAGCTGGAGCCAAGGACTGCGGGGCTGTGCCCGGAAAGCCTTGCTTGCCTAGGCATGCGCAGGGCGACCCAGGCTGGCACACGGCCCGAGTAAAAGGCAGGGGGGAAAGACCCATTTGGAAAACACCAGGAGACTCTGGGGCAGCATAAAGGCCGTAAAAGCGGCAAGACGACACTTCAGAAACCCCTTCCGACCGGAGCCTTTGGCGCATTTATTTTTCGTTTCAAGACAGCCGTTGTAGGAGGACCAGTGGCTTTGCCTTCACATTCACAGAAAAACGGGCGTTAGGCTGATTTGAAAGGGAAAAGGGACTTTGCAGGCAGCTTTCAAATCCTTGTTAGAGAAGATGCAGCTTTCGCAGGTGAATTAGCCAAGAGGAACGCCTGCCGCGTGTCTCCGGAGCACCTCAGTGATGGAAGAGACGGAGGCTGGTGTGGACCAGAGTGATCCCCAGCTCATCACACGCTTCAATCACCACTTGGTCGGCGGCCGAACCAGACGGGGCAGCGATGAACTGGACGCCACTCTGCAGGGGCGGGGGGGAGGGAGAACAAGATGCCACTCACTGCATCAGGGTGATCCGTGCGGCACCGGTCAGGATGCAAAATGGTCCAGTGGAACACAGCACCACACACAGCTGGCCCCTCCACTGACCTCCTCTCGCCAGCTCGGTGGGCCACGCCTGGCAGTCTGGGATCAGCAGGCACCTGCGACCTGTGCTGAATCTGGCCGGCACCCCACCTGTCTGGCATTCCGCACTTGCCGTCGTAGACGACGTCAGCCAAGGCAAAGGCAGGGAGGCTCCCATCCAGCCCTCCCCTCCCCGTCCAGGGACAGGAATCGCCCACTCCCCCGGGGGTGGGGCCTTACCCGTTTTGCCCTGTCCACGTTATCCCGAAAGGGAAAGAAGGCATCCGAGCTGAGCGAGACTCCGTGCAGCTTAGCAATCCAAGTCTTCTTCTCCGCCTCCGTTAAGAGAGCAGGGACTTCCTCAAACAGGGCCTTCCATTTGACCAAATCCTCGTCCTGAAAAAATATTTTTTAATTACCCACTAAATACGTTGAATCGGAATCAACACTTCACAACAAGTGTGGTGACAGAAGTGTTTGGTGAGTGTTACTTCCAGTACACTGTCGCGAGGAGTGGCGCACTTTCTACTTGGATGCACACATCTGTTCTACAGTTACAACATTACTAATTCTGGAAAATTTATAGCCAGAATACATTAAAATCTGCGCCAAAGGAGACTGTCATAGCTTTAAAACCTCGAAATCTCTTACTCAAGTTTCCCTCCGCTTGCTTCACATGCTTTGCTTGGCCTGGTTTGTGCCGCTCCAGTCGGGGAGCAAACATTGGAACACCCAAAACACAGGACCCCGTTCAAGGAACGAGACAGGAAGTTTGGCCAGCAGGATCTTGACTCGCTGCCCACCTCCTTAAGCACCATCCCGCCAGCTCCCGTTTGCCCTCAGGAAACAACCAGATTCCCTGCCATGGTTGGCAAAGCAGACGCAACCCGCCTGGATTTCCGGAGTTCATCGTTTTAAATGGGCAGGCCGCTTGCTGAGCTATGCGGTGCATCTAACGGAAGCCATTGGACTGCTTAAGTACAAGCAGCTGAACACACACCCATCTCTCTGCTCACAGTGGTGAGGAGGGGGGCAAGAAGGCTGGCCTTTCCGCTCTGGACACTTGTTTTAACCCTCCGGAGCTCGCTCCTTCAGGGCAGTTCTGGCTTCGCTGGGAATTCAGACCGAAGTCTCCAACATTCTAACTGCCTCCTCTCGTGGATGAACCAGAGTCAGCGCATGCGGAAGCAGAAGGACTGGGCATCCGTGCCCCACGCGCTCTGGTGGACCTGACAAATCCCCCTAAACTGACCGCCTCGTCCCTGAACTGTGGAAGGAGGGAGAGGGCTGGGCGAAGGAAGAAAGGCCCTTCCCCCTGAGAACTCCACCCTCCTTCGGAGGGGAAATCTGCCCCCCCCCCCCCAGTGGTGCAGGGATTTCTAAAACTCTCTGGGCAGCAGAGTCCAGCAACAGTCCTCTGCTTCTCACAGGCAAAGCGAGAAACAGTCGCTTATGGGGGAAGGGACATGATGGTCGTTTTCTGTCCCCACCGCACTCCTGAGGGGACAGGCTGGAAGAACACCTCCGACCTGACCGCACTCAGCACCGCGTTCACTTTAAACACAAAAAACAGGGACGTCGTTGGCAAAAGGGCCGTCTGCTTTACCTCACCGATGGTCCCCGTGACGTACTGGTCAATCGCGTTGGAGATCTCCGCCCTTTTCACTCCGCTTCTGAACTGCATGGAGAGCACGTGGGGGTGATGCCTCAGCCACCAGTGGTTGGCCTTGTCTCCGGCCAGGCGGGTGCAGTGGATGCGGGACTGCTGCCCCGCCCCAATGCCAATCACCTGAAACAGACCAGCCGCGGGCAGAGCAAAAACCTTACCAGAAACGCAGCTCGAGGGCTCGCCTGCATGGGCAAACGGGGAACCACCCCAGGGACTAACACGGACGGTTCGAGGGGCGAGATTTCTGTAGATTTTCCCCTTCTTGAGAGGATGCTCGGCCACCAGTTACAAAGAATAATTTCATCTGAACAAGAAGACAATTGGCTGCGTTCTGCGTTTTCAGTTAAGTCTAACAACAGGAAGACACTCAAAACGAATACAGCCAACAACAGATGGTGCCAAAGGATGCATCAGACAGGACTCCAGACAAGCAAGCAGGAACCGTCACCTCCAGCGCCGCAGGGAGACCCCAGAAGCACCGGGCAGTGTTCCTTGCCAGGACCCAAAGGAAACGCACCAGGCAGTTCCTCGCTCCTCAGCACCTGCCTCTCAGAAAAGAGGGGCTCGGTGGGCGTGGATGTCTGGGGAGAGCAAAGGCCTTTGGCCCCCAGGCACTCTCTGCACCTGCAGCTTCCCCCAAGTTGCAGGAGGAGGAGGAAGAAGCCCCGCCTGCGTGTCTTCTGCTCGGGACTGCCTCAGGGGAAGCAAGCTGTTCTTCCTTTATCGCCCGGGTATCAAACGTAGCCCCCCCCCTGGGTCAGAACTGGCCGGGCCCAGGCTTTTATGTGGCCCCTGAGCAACTCAAGAGAGGCGACACCAGGGGTGGCCAAACTGCGGCTCGGAAGTGGGGAGGCAGACATTTTTCTCCCTCCCATTTGCTTTATTTCTCTCTCTCTCTCTTTCCACCTCTTTCATTCCTTCTTTCCACCTCTCTCTTTTCTGTCTCTCTTTGACAAATAAATATCATTAACAAACAAATAAATACCATTGGACAAATAAGTATCATTATCAATATCTGTTTTTACCCCTTTTGTTTTTATTTTTGGCAGCCTCATTTAATGCCAATGAAAAAGCAAATTTGCATATTTTTAAATAAAAACATGCTTGTAAGATTTGTTCCTGTCTTGCGGCTCTCAGACATCTGACATTTATTCTACGTGGCTCTTATGCTGAGCAAGTTTGGCCACCCCAGGGCGATGCCTTCTGTCCCCGTGTCCTGTCCCAGGGCTCCCGAGTCACGGGCGGAGGAACCGGGAGGGAGGGCGTCCGGGAGAGACTGCCAGGCAACACTCCATGCGGGTTACCGTTTTAAGCATGTCTGTATTTTGAGTTAAAAAATAATATCGTTAATTGGGTTTGCCTGTGTCCTTTCTGAAGCTGATACCTCCCTGTACCTGGCGTCACATTCTACGGCACACGTGGCCCGGCATTTATGTCAGAGCCGGCCCTGGCAGCCAACGAGTCTGATGGCTCTGCAAGTCTACAGCATCCTGAGCAGCGCTGGGCGCCCGGTTCCCAGGGGCAGGCCGGTCAGAGAGCAAGACCAGCCCAGTCAGCCACGCAGCTCTGAGCCCCACGGCCAAGGGCTGCGGCCACCCCCTCCCGTCCCTCTTGGCAGGCCTCCCATGGAGCCATCCGAGTGCGAAAGAAAGAGGGACCCCGCCAGGCCTGACCAGGAGAAATGCCACAGAAGGGGCCCATCAGACCTGACCAAGAGAAATGTCCCTCTCCCCGCACCCTTTGGAGGGTTTGCCTGCTCGCTCTGCGGTCTGGGATCAAGAGAGAGAGAGGTGAGAAACCAGGAGCAGATTCTGAAGGGACAAAGGCCAAGCCGGGGCCAGGGAACCTGACAGGGACAAATAAGAAGGCCTTCACAGGCCAGTCAGAGCTTGCAGAGTCAGCCGCAGCCCGCCTGGTTTGTCCGCTCAGGTTGGCTTCCCCTAGTGAGCTTCAAGGCGGGCCTTGGCCAGGCTGCCCTCCCTTGGCTTACCTGTCCATCCTTGGCGTAACACACCGAGTTCGACTGAGTGTACTTGACAGCGATGCTGGCCACAATCAGGTCCCGGATGGCTGGCTCGGGCAGCTGGAAGAACAAGGAGGCGGCCGTCATGAAGGCATCTCTCCCAACATTAACACCAGCAGACAGCCCTCACTCAAATGCCCGCGTGGCACTGCCCATGCAACACGAGGAATTCCTCAGAGAGCTACTCAAGAGGCTTCTCTCGAGCAGACACGCAACTGGACAAAGCGCTGCTTCCCTTTGTTCTGGAAAATTCTGAACCGCTGGCTGGTTTGCTCTGGCTGGCATGGCTCAGCTGCGGGCGACCCACTCATGCCCAGGTGGCAGCTCCCAGGGACACGTTCAGACAAGCAGGCAAGAGGCACCTCAAAGAGTCGGGTGCAGTCGGGAAGCGGCACTGGAGTTTTTAAAAGTGGGTGTTTGGGTTAGGTCCAGGGAGCTGTCAATAAAGGCTCCATCACTGACCCTCATGGCAAAGCCAAACCCCCCCCCCCACGTTCCTCAGAGGGGCTAAAAGCGAGAAGGAACCTCTCTCAGGCAAGAAGGGATTTTCCCCCTTGCAGAACCTACTGCTGATGCCACGGCCCCTTCCTCCGTCCTGTTCTGGGCAGTTCTGGGCTCCCTCCGGTTAGAGTGGAAGTGGACATTGCAATTAACTGCATTAACTGAGGAGACTTGGGAAAGGCAGTGGGGCTCTTGGCAAAAGTCGACTTTATCCCAGAGTGCCACCAACAGGAAGGCTTGGTGAGGACTGGGAGTTCAGCACTGGTCCCTCCCTCTCCCGGGAGTAAGAGCTGAAAGGGCCCCCCACCCCCAGGCGGACTGCCGGGCCAGGGTGGCTGGACAGAGGGGCCTGCTCCAAGAACCCCTGGGGCACCGGGGCATGTGTGTGTGTGTGTGTCTGTCCCTGGACATTTCGGAGAGTGCTGGCGCGAGGGCACCCAGGTGTGCAGCAGGATACCTGGCTTCAGGAAGCGTCACAGGGCCGGGCCCATGGGACTCCTTCAGAGACAAGAGTCGGCTGGATGGGAGGCCAAGGAGAGGAGTGTCGCCTGGCACACCAGTGAGACCCCAGGTTGTTTAGCACAAGGGAGCGTGGCCCATTAAGGTGGCCTCCAGTCAGCCTTCCTCCCCCCCCCCGCCTCTGCTAACCACATGGAACTACGAACAGATCTGTGCAGAGAACTGCAACACGCCCACTTCAGCATCCCAAAACGGGGGCCAAGTAATGAAAAGCTTCTCAGCTGCCTGAAAACACTGTCTACAAAAAACGTGATGTGACTTTAAAAACCTGAGACACACATCAAGGCTCACTGGAACAACTTTATAAGCGACTTTATGAAATACAAGAGAAGCATCTTCTAGGTGTTTCAGCCTCGTCGCCAGGGCTATGGAAACTGTGTCTTTCAGGAGACAATTGGATTTGAGCAGCTCCTTTTAATCTGAGCACTGGAAGGATTTCAGGTCAGCTCCAAAAAGGAGCTGGAGATGCCAGTTACAGCACAGACATCATCCAATCTGCCTCGGTTAAAATCCAGGATAAGTTTTCCATCTCACTGGTGCTGAGAGATCCCTGGCTGAATCTTTTAAGTTTTCACTGAGAATTCAGAAATGCAAGGCAGATAACTTTCAGAGTTTTGGAATGGGAAGACTTGCTAAGTTGTAAGTAAATCTATTCCACCAGGTAAAAAACTGTGCATTCGATTACTCGAGAGATGTGCTGATTCAGCCAGGCCAAGTTCACTAAGTCTGAACAGCTGTCCCGGCAGGAAACTAGGCGCCCTCCCAGCCAGGATGGATCGCGCCGTAGGTGACTTCACAAAATCAAGTCAGAAAGGGGGAGAGTTTTCGTCATCCATATACCAGACACTTTGCAGGGTAAACTGGAAGTGCGGCTCAGCTGGCACGACACATCTGGCAGGAATGGGCAACATGGCCAAGGGGAGCCTCTGACCTCTGTTCGAGGTGGACAACCCAAGCCGGAGCAGAGGTTCACGCAAGACTCGGCAGAGAAGAGGACGTGTGCCGTTACCCAAAAATCCTGACAATGGCGGCCAGGACTCTTGGCACAGTCTTGGAAACAAAACCGTTTGCCAAGTGCAGATTCAAAACATATGACGGCGACAGTCACGAACAAAATAAACAAAACAGTACACCCAAAAACAGTCTGCCGTTTCTGAGCAACCATCCCTTAGCAAACATGGAAAACATCAGCACTTCTGTGAAATATTTATAAAAGGTGGTAATGTCAGGTGCATTAAAATGAAATGTGGGAATTCTCTAAGCTGGTATTTCCCTGGTTACGACTGGGCCTCGGTCTCTGCTCCTGCAAACAGCGGTCCTGGCCCTGGCCCTGGGCCCCCCAAACCGCAGCAGGAAAACTGGGGCTGCCACAGGTACATTTCTCCAAAAGTGCCCCTGTCCTTCCTCTGCTGTGTTTGGATTGGACTCCAAAAGACACAGCATGGGACTCTACGAAATGCAATATGATGTCTCAAAATAAAACAGCTCACAAAACACGTTGCAGTTCCTACTCTGTCAGTGCAAGAAGTGTGTGCACATAAGAATGTAAGAGAAGCCAATGTTGGATCCGGCCAATGGACCATCGAGTCCAACACTCTGTGTCACACAGTGGCCAAAAATACCAGGTGCCATCAGGAGGTCCAGCGGTGGGGCCAGAACACCAGAAGCCCTCCCACTGTTGACCCCCCAGGCACCAAGGATACAGAGCATCACTTGCCCCAGACTGAGAGTTCCCATCTATACCTTGTGGCTAATAGCCACTGATGGATCTCTGCTCCAGATGTTTATCTAATTCCCTCTTGAAGCCATCCATGCTTGTAGCTGCCACCACCTCCTGTGGCAGTGAATTCCACGTGTTAATCACTCTTTGGGTGAAGAAGGACTTCCTTTTATCAGTTCTAACCGAACTGCTCAGCAATTTCATGGAGTGTTCTTGTATTGTGAGAAAAGGGAAAAAGTACTTCTTTCTCAACCTGCTGTATCCCATGCATAATCTTATAAACCTTGATCATGTCACCCCTCAGCCATCATTTCTCTAAGCTAAAGAGCCTCAAGCATTTTAACCTTCATAGGGAAAGTGTTCCAACCCTTTTATCATACTAGTTGCCCTTCTCTGCACTTTTCCCAATGCTATAGTATCCTTTTTGAGGTGTGGTGACCAGAACTGTACACAGGACTCCAAATGAGGTTGCACCATTGATTTATACAGGGGCATGATGATACTGGCTGATTTGTTTTCAATTCCCTTCCTAATAATCCCCAGCATAGCATTGGCCTTTTTTATTGCAGTTGCACACTGTCTTTCATCAAATTATCTACTATGACTCCAAGATCTCTCTCTTGGTCAGTCTATGCCAGTTTGGACCCCATCAATGTGTATTTATATTTAGAATTTTTGGCTCCAACGTGCATCACTTTGCACTTGGCCACATTGAACACCATTTGCCACATTGACGCCCACTCGTCCATCCTCGACAGATTCCTTTGGAGTGCCTCACAATCCTTCCTGGTTCTCACCACCCTGAACAACTTCGTGTCATCTGCAAATTTAGCCACTTCATTGCTTACTCCCAACTCCAAATCATTAATGAACAAGTTAAAAAGCATCAGACCGAGTACTGATCCCTGTGGTACCCCACTGCTTACCACCCTCCACTGAGAAAGTTTCCCATTTATACTCACTCTCTGATTTCTATTTATAAGCCAGTTTTTGATCCACAAGAGGACTTGTCCTTTTATCCCATGACTACTGAGCTTACTTAGGAGCCTTTGATGAGGAACTGTATCAAAAGCTTTCCGGAAGTCAAGGTAAACAACATCTATTGGGTCCCCCTTGTCCACTTGTTTGTTCACCCCCTCAAAGAACACTAACAGGTCGGTGAGACAAGATCTTCCTTTACAGAGCCCACGCTGAGTCTGCCTCAATAGGTTTTGTTCATCAGTGTGCCTACTCATTCTTTCCTTAATCACAGTCTCCACCAACTTACCCGGTATCGACGTCAGACTGACTGGCCCAAAAGTCACGTCAGGACGTCAGACCGTGGCCAGCCCAGCAACGCTTACCACACACTGAGTTGGACGGGTGCTGCTTGCCCAGAGATGTCAATGCCAAGAGAAGCTCCAGAGTCTGCAAAGTCAGCTGCCCAGGCGTCCACGCGGGACGGGCCTCCTGCTCTCCTCTACCCCACTGCCCAGTCTGGGACCATCCCTGGCTGGGGCAATGCCAGTTTCCTCGTCTCCGGGTGGCCCTGTGCTTTCTGGTGGCCGCCTGCTTGAGCCAGGGGCCTCGGGCAACCCTCTGAGCCAGCTGATGCAGACGCAGCTGTGCCCAAGCAGCCCTCTTTCCTGTCTCGCCCTCAGACGCTCAGCCCTGGTGTCTCCTGCACAGCCTCGAACAAGCGCCATCTCACTCGCTTACCCACCCTGCATCAGTGCAACAGCTCTGGCGCCGGAACAGAGCTGCCGGAGGAGGAGCAGGAGGAGCAGCTGGACCCCGGCTTCCCCCAGCCCAGGACCAACCAGCCGGGACTCTCCAGTCAGGCAGGCGTCCTTCCCCGGCCCCCGACTTCTGGCATGCCAAGTGTGGGCACGACTGCCTGGAGCACGACTGCCGCCCTTCTCCCTGGCCCACAGCGCTGGAAGCCGGGCAAGGGGGCTCTCTGGCCAGCCTCCGCTCCTCTCCTCCTGACTGGAGCGCCCCACACCCTGCCGGATGAGCTCCGTTGCAAAGATGTCGCCGTCCCCCCTCCTCCCCCCCCCCGGGATCCCCTTACGTTTTTATTTTTCGTCACGATGTTTTTGAAGAGGGCCCGGTCGACCCGGCCGTCGTTCCTTCTCTGCATGAGATGCAGGCCGAAGAGGGTGCGGACCTCGTTCTCCTCGGGCTCGTAGGCCGGGTCCATCTGGGGGCAGAAGCGGGGGAGGGGGGAAAGAAAGCACTTTGGGGGGCAGCCTCGCCGGCATCGCTCCTCACCACCGTCCAGGGACCCCGTGCCCCCCAAGCGAGCCGGGAGAAAGAAGCGGCACCCCAAAGACCCTCGGCTCCTCCCGGCCCAGAGGAAAGCTCACCCCAAATCCCTGTTCCAGCAGGCGTGGAGACGACACTGCAAAGTGCAGCAGCAAGCGGCCCCGACGCGTCTATCGGGTCAGAGCTTGGGGTGTGTGTGTGGGGGGGGTTGAAGCCCCTTCCTCAAGCTCTCGCAGGGGGTTGGCCCTGGCCCTGGGCAGTGACCCTCGGCTCCCTCCGCGGTCTCCCTTCCAAGGACCAGCCCGGCTCCGCCTCCAAGATCGGACGCGATCGGGCCACCCGGGGCTACTCGGGGCAGGGCGGGGTGGGGGGGAGACCATTCCGCAGAAAGGAGTCGAGACAGGACAGGAGGGCTGATTCTCGTGGCGGGAACCATTTTTTTAATAAACTTTCAGAATTCTGTATCAAATCTGGTGTGGGGGTGGGTGGGCGATGAACACGAATTTTCCAGAAAAGCCACAAGCCATGCAGGACAGGCCCGGATCCTCCCCCTGGAGAGAGGACTGGACTGCTGAGGACAAACCTCACAGGCAGCTTCAAGAGACCTCTGGATTAGATGAAGCCGGTTCGTTTTCTTCCAGGCCACGACAGAAGGAACCGGCGGGGGGGGCGCTGGGCAGGGAAGTCTGCCGATCCACTGAACCGGGTTGGGGGAAGGGGCTACGAGGCACTTTCAAATCCCTCGAGGGCACCCGGAAGCCCCCTCCCCCCCCTGGGCACTGACCTGGAGCACACAGTAGCCCCCGTTCTTCTTTTTGGACAGGATCTTCAGTGCTTCTTCCTCATACCCGGGAGCCACCACTCCATCCGAGACCTGCGGGCAGAACAGCAGCACAGCTGGGTCAGCCGGCAGAGGCGGAAGGCAGCGCACAGGGGGCCACACCCAAGCCCCCTTGTCCTCCCAGGGGGAGAGAAGCAGCCTGCCATCGGGACGGGAGGGGAGGGGAGGGGGGGGTCACGCGCTCCCACCCTGCCCCTTAGGAAACCGCCTCTCTGGGCAGAACGCTGCTCCGTTACTTGGAGAGGGTCTGGGTGTCGCCTTCTCACCAGCGTGCTAATTTCTGAGATGCGGAGCAGCGTTTCATCACGGAAGTGCGCCCCCCCCCCGGCACAGACTGAGCTCTGCCAAGAGAGCTGGGGCTGACCGCCTGAGGACCGGGAGATTTCCTGTCATCAGAATCACAGAGTTGGAAGCGTCCTCCAGGGTCATCTAGTCCAGCCACCGGTCATCTTCTGGGCGTGGAACAGTGGCCACTGCGGGCGTGGAGGGGGAGGCGTTTGTGAATTTCCAGCCTTGTGCAGGGGGTTGGACTAGATGACCCTGGAGGTCCCTCCCAACTCTATGGCCTGTTCACTGTGGAGGGGCCAAACACTCTGGAGGCCCCTGGCAGGAGAACGGTCCCTTTGCCTGGGTGCTTTCCTGGCTGCCCTGACAGGAACAAGAGCTCTTTCTTACACACACAATTAAGAGCAGCTGATTTGAACACAGAGAGCAGGGAGAATGACAAATGAGAGGGGCTCATGTTCTATAAGGACAGAAAGGGGAGTGGGTGAACAGACAGCTCCTTGCAAGACAGGCAACCGTAACCACTCAGGTGTTAAAATCACACATCTCGTAAAACCAACAAGAAGGCACGTTCCCGGCCACCACGCAGACCAACACAGACGACTCAAGTCCTCCATCTGTCTGTGTTATATCTCTGAGGATGCCAGTCACAGCCACTGGTGAAACATCAGGTCCTACAATGCCAAGACCACGGCCACACAGCAACCCGGGAAATCTACAGCAACTAATGAAATGGATCTGTCGCAACCCTGAAGATTTCTAGCAACGTAACCCCCACACACACCTACTTGGGGAGTCCAGCCCCTTCTGCAGGGTGGGGGGCTACAGAGGGGAAGGAACGGGGGGGGGCGGCCTCGGGTGGGCTCCGGCCAGGCCTCCGTAGAAGGGGGAACAGGCCGCCCAGGCTGGGAGGGGGGCCGGCACAGGGCCAAAGGGTGTCTGGTGGGAAGCGGAGCCGCCACGCTGAAGGAAACACCGCAGGCAGCAAGTCAACGTCCAGGCGGAGGGGAAACGGCCGATGGGGAATTCCACAGGACAGATTCGTTTTGACACTTCAAACAGAGATGACAGCGACCCAAAACACTGATAAACGAACTAAGCACACATGAATAGGAGTTGCAAATTCTAAACATATAAAAAATTTTGGGTTCAAACGCAGACTCATAGATCTGGCTCTTGGGCGGTGACCTCCCTTTGGACCCAGCCGTGAGCATCTCTGGCCGAGTCAAACCGATCGTTACCCGAGGCCGTGCAAAAGAGTAGGAGCCCGGGGGCACTCGGAAGACGAACAAGACTCGTGAGACCAAGGGGCATGAGCCTCAGTCTTACCCCATTAGGTTATCCAGTGTCTGACGGCTTAGTAGCATCAGTTAAAAACCCCCAAAACTAATAATGCTCTTTGTTCTTTGAGAAACGCACCATGATCGGAAGAGACTCCCTGGTGCCTCATCTTGTCGGTTTAACAGATGCCGTGCACTCAAATCACCAGGAGGCTGGGTTTGGAGGAAAGGAATGGCGCTTCCAGCGGCTTGACGTTTTTGGCTTGAAAACATGCCTTTGCCAAATTATTTCTGAACCATCCCAAAAGAATGGTGGCGCGGGAGAATTAATTTTAAGTGCTACATTCCAGGAATTGATGGGACACAATTACGGTGGCTGAGACGTGTGGGAATTTAGAGCGTGACACATTTGGCATAACCATATGTTGTGGCCTATGGAGTCCAGGCGTGCTGTTTCTAGGGGCTCCCTCCCACCCACCAGGCCCTCCGGAGCCCAAGCCCACCTTGGCTCCTTCTTGCCACCCGACTGTATTTCGCACACAGCCCCCACCCCCCACCCCAAGCTGCCCTTCCAGATTTCCCCCAGGTTCCAAAGGCAGGTTCCAAAGACCCGAAAACGTTTCCCTCCATCAGTGCAGCAAATGGGCAGCGCCCTAAAAACACCCCCTCTTCACCACCCCCACCCCGCCAACCTGCTGGGACTCTGCCACCCTGGCCCAACACAGCGAGTGACAGCCCAACACCTTGGGAACAACGGGACTGCACCTCTCTGGAAATGATCTTCGCCGTGGGGACGTCGCAGATGTCCGAGAGAGCAATGAAGTCCCCGAAAGATGACATCCTGTCAGCCCCTGGGGGGGGGGAGGCAGCAAGAGACCAGTCAACGACTGAAGGTGCCACTGCTGAGTTTCGTAGCTGCCCTGAGCCCACCTCGGCAAGGAGGGCGGGAGACAAACCGAATTAAAAATAAATAGTTCAGAGGTGGGTACTTAAACCGTGTTGAACATGCAAGGACTTTGGAAGTCCAGCAGAAGTCCATCAGCAGAAGTCCACCAGTGGCTATTAGCCACAGGGTATAGATGGGAGCTCTCAGTCTGGGGCAGGTGATGCACTCTATCCTTGGTGCTGGAGGGGGCAGCAGTGGGAGGGCTTCGAGTGTCCTGGCTCCACTGCTGGACCTCCTGATGGCCCCTGGTATATTTTGGCTACTGTGTGACACAGAGAGTGTTGGACTGGAGGGGCCATTGGCCTGATCCAGCATTGGCTTCTCTCTTATGCTCTTATGAATCCCGGGAAAGCAGTGGGCATCATCCCCCCGTCTCTCTCAGCCTCCCTGTCTCCCTCCAAAACTACTCCCCCCCCCCCAAGGATGGGGCAGAAACCTGTCCTTGAATGGTATTGGAGCTTATATTGGGGGGGGGGGTGGTGGACAAATCCCGGCCCCTGCCGGTTTGTAAAATCAAGGTTCAATAATGCAATGAAAAGGTTTGGGCAAAACTGGGAAGGCCGGAGTCTTGTCTGGGGACCAAGGGAAGCCTTCAGGTGATGCTCCAAGTTGACGAAGGCGTCTCCAGCTGGCATCCGTGGGGGTGGGGGGGTGCCCGACTGGTCACCTGCAGTCCTCCGTGGGACCAGGAAACCCTGAGAGGGCGGCCAAACTGAAGCCAAGACCGGGGAGTTCCTGAGCTTCTGTAACAACAGGTTTTATGTGGCGGGGAGAGAAACAGTCTGGAAGTGGGGCAGGGTGGTTTCCTGGCCCAGACTGAAGAAGTGCCAGTCCTCTTCTTTTTCATCCCCTTATCTCAAACTCGGGTTTGGTTCCCCACCCCTCCCCACCTGCTGGATGACCTTGGGCAAGCCACAGTTCTGACAAGAGCCTGTCCTTGAAAAAGAGCCGTTTCTGTCAGAGCTCTCTCAGCCCCACCCACCTCCCAGGGTGGTCTGTCTGTTGTGGGGAGGGGGAAGGGAAAGGAGTTTGTCAGCCTCTCTGAGACTCCCTTGGGGAATGAAGGGCGGGGTGTAAATCCAATCTCCTCCTCCTCCTCCTCTTCTGGGGTGGGTCACCCCCCTACTTCCTTTCTGCTGGCCCTGTTGCAGGGAAGTCGGTGAAAGGCAACACACATTCCTAATGGGACACCCATCAAGCCAACCTGAGCTTAGGGGCCACGGTGGCCTCCAGGGAGATCACTTGGGGCCGGGGTGGGAGGGACAAAAGGTGATGGGGTCCTCTTTCCCCCCGAGTCTCTCACTGCCTCCAGCTGCAGGATTGGGATAAACAGCTGTCCACAGCTACACAAGGGACCTTCCTCCTCATTCAGAATCAGCCTGGTAGAGCTAATTCGAGTAAAGAAAAGAAGGGACCCGAGGGTGGAAATCTAACATTTCCCTTACTTCCCTGAGGAGTCTGCAGGGCCTACAGGCAGGACTCAGTCACAGGACATAAAGAGGCCCAACCATGTCTCTGTGGATACGCTCCCACCCGCCTCTAAAATGCATCGTGGCCAGTGAGGTCAACAGTGAGGTCTAGCGCCCTCTTCTCTCTCTCTCTCCAGCAATGGTCAGGAACCCAGAACAACCCCTTGCAGTCCTCGCAACCTGGTCATGGGGGGGGGGTTTTCACGGTCAATCCAGAGGAGGAGGAGGAAGAGCAGATTGGATTTATACGCTGCCCTTCACTACCCGAAGGCTTCTCAGAGCGGCTCACAAACTCCTTTCCCTTCCCCTCCCCACAACAGACACCCTGGGAGGCAGGTGGGGCTGGGAGAGCTCTCTCTCTCTTGAGGACTGCCCTTGAGAGAACAGCTCTGAAAGAACCTGTGGCTGACCCAAGGTGGCCACACAAGCAGCTGCAGGTGGAGGAGGAGTGGGGAGTCCAGCCCAGTTCTCCCGGATGAGAAGGCAGTGAAGGCTGCTGAAAAGGATGCACCCACCTCTTGCCCGTGCGTACGCGGCTGCCAAGGGGGTCAGAGTCGTGAGCAAGTCGTGCACCATGCAGACTCGAGCCTCTTCCTCGCTGAGCGGGACTCCAACGGCTGCACCTGGGGGGCAAAAGGAGACGGGAGGTCTGGGCAACATCCAAGCAGGACGCAAGACAATGGTTCACCGCGGGGTCTGGAGCAGGCGCACGCGGGAGGGAGGCAGAAACAGGAGCGGAGGGACGCCACTCTGACAAAGGACGGCTGGGGGTCATTTTCAAGGTCTGGGGGACAGCTTTGCGACTCTGAACGCGACGAATCCAGGGAGCCGCCATGCACAGTCGAGTGGGAGGAAGGAGGATGCGTTGCACGGCAAACTGCACGGAGGACCCAAGCAACCCACACCAAACCAGGGGCGGGAAGAACATGGCTTCAGGCCCACGGGGCCACTCCAACCACCTCACGCAGCTCTGCCAAGCACGGGGCAGCAAACTCATTCCACCATAATTTCATGAAGTCATTCATGTGCTCATTTATGTCCGAATGGGATTAATGCTTGAGTTATGACCGCCATGCCCTTTAAGGCAGGCACAAGAGGAAAAGCACGTGGCGGCGGCAGCCCTTCCCCTCCCGTGGCCATATCAAAGCCGCACCATGTTAGGACATGTATGTATTTATCAAGGGGACAATCAGCACAGCCACCCGGCCTCTGTTCGGCAAAAGCCAGACAAGAGCAGATTCTTTGTACCGGGAGGGCGTTGTGGGCATTTCAGCTACCTCCAGGCCGCTGGCCGGGGCCTGAAGGATATCAGCTGGGGTGACCTGCAGGCGGAGTCCAGGGTGCATGCACCTGTGTTCCAGGTGAGAATAACTTCCACGCCCAACACAACGTCAGCTCAGGCTATGTGCTCTGCTGAGCTGAGCTGCAAGGCCGTCACGTCCTGCGTGTCCTCCAGCCAAAGCCATGGCCCATGCAAAGCCGTCCGGTGGAGTGGGGCGGTCATGACATGAAATGACACACCAGGGAGCCTGCAGGTCAAATCTCACCTTTACCATGAACTGGCCAGGTGGCAAGCCACACAAACTCTGGGTCTTGGACCCTCATCTGCAACACGGAAATGTTAATAACTCAGTGCGGTCACACAAGCCCACGCACCCTCGTCTTGACCAGGGGGGAGGAGGGGTTTACTCAGCAGGCCGGCCTCGCAAGCCGCTAGACCTCCCCGGGAGTGCCTCCTTCACTGACAGGGCTTACGCTCTGCTGCCACCAACCGCCCACGAGAAGCACTGCGGCTCTGCAGCCTCCGGTCAGCCCTCTCGGCTCAAATTCAGGACCCCCACCCCCGTTTTAACCACCACGAAGGCCGGAGGAAACGGCCTGGACAGACCCCAAACTGCCCAGTGGAGGCTCCCCCCTGCATTTCGTCTACTTCTGTAAGCAAGAGCCAAAGGTGGAGGCTTTCTCTGCGAATGAGAAGACCTCGTGATGCTAGTTTGGGGTGGGGAATCTTGACGTAACACAACTGAAAGCATGCAGCCCACAGCCAAAGACTGCAAGCACCTGAGCCTGGGCAAAAGCAAAACAGGTATGAAACACCCCCCCCTTTCCCCAGGCTTAGGTCTCGGCGACGCGAGACGGAGACGGGCAGAAGCACCTTCATGGCTGTTCCGGGCTCCCTGCTCAGGCTCCGCCCCTCCCCATTTTGCCTCCTCCCCGGACTCCTCCCTTCAGGGCTGTTCTGCCTCAAGCACGCCTCCGTCCACTTCCCCCCAAGAGACGTCACCCGCCCTCCCCACAAGCACCCCCAACCCCTCCCAGGGCAAGGAAGAGGCAGATGCTGGCCCAGCCTCCAAGACTCGGGGGGGGGGCACCACACACACACACACTGCTCCTCTGCTGCCAGGCCACGCCCCCTCCCGGCTCTTCTGTCCTCTGGGGCTGCACCACCAAACAGAGCGCAGACCCAACATTCACCCAGCAGCAGCAGGCAGCAACTCTTGGGTGATGCCCTCCACCTGCTCTCTCCCCCACGCACTGCTGGCTCTTCTAATCTGGGCACGAGCACACGCAGGCTGCTGCAGCCCCACCCCACACAGCCAAAGCAGCAGGCGGAGAAAGCCCAGGGGTGTCTCCCCCCGCCCCCGACCGGCCATCGCCTCACCTGCTGGACTGACGTGCTTGAAGGAGGTGGCGGCTGGGATGCCCAAGGCCCGCTGGAGCTCCCGCACCAGCTGCCAGGCGTTCAGGGCATCGCACAGGTTGATGAACCCCGGAGAGCCGTTGAGCACTGCAGGGGCGGGGAGAGGGAGAGAGAGAGAGAGAGATCGGGGCAGCACTGTCAGTCAGGGAAGCCTCCGCAGCCCCCCTGCAAGAAGTTCTCCACCGACCCAGGGTGGGCTGCAAACAGCCTCTGCAGCGGACCCCTTCCCAGGCCTTCCTGGACCCAGCAGCACGTGGCAGTGGGGGCAGCAGGATGGGAGACGGTCCTTTTTGTGCCACACACGTGAAGTCACAGAAAAGCACACCTGGCCCAAGAACGGGGGTACAAGGAGGGGTGCTCCACATACACTCCCTGCTCCGTCCAACAAACCCATTCCTGTGAGTGCAGTCCCTGGTGTGCTTGGGCCAACCTGAGGGGTAAATCCTTACCCACAGAGACCAGATCTAGAAGCCTGTGGCCCTTTGGGGAGGGGGCCTGCACTGCCCGCTCTTGCCTGACTCGTGGGGGGGGTCACAATTGGGCATAAATACTCTGGGTAAGACTGGCAGGCGCGCCAGAGAACTTGGGAGTGAGGGCAGGATGGCGAAGGAAGGCCCTGTGCAGAGAGGCAAAGGGACCCGGGGAGGTGAAGGTTGCTGGCGAGGGAGAGAGAGACACCCCCCCACACACATGCCGACGCAAGAAGCCTCCAAGCCGAGATGGAGGAGCTGGGTGGCTTGGTGCTCCGTGACAATTTAGACACAGCGGGGACCTCTGACACAGGACTTTGTCTCCGTCTCCCAAAATGCGAGAACCCGGGGGGCACCCAGTGAAGCAGACGGGCCGCAGGTCCAGGACAGACAGAAGGAAACACAAAGAGCGACAGTCCATCAGTGGCTACTAGCCGTGGTGACGGAAGGGAACCTCGACATCGTGACGGAAGGAGACCTGGCCCCACTGCTGGACCTCCTGAGTGCCCCTGGTATTTCTGGCCACTGCGTGACACAGAAGAGTGTTGGACTGGGTGGGCCTTTGGCCTGATCCAGCAGTGGCTTCTCTCTGATGTTCTTATGACATTCAGAGGCAGTAAACTTCTGGATCCCAGCGGCAGGAGGCAGCCCCCGCGGGAAGGCCTTGGCCTCTCTGCCCTGCGGTTGGCCCTCCAGAGGAACTGGTTGGCCGCGGTGCGAGACGGGAGGCTGGTCTAGATGGACCCTCCCTGGTCTGACCCAGCATGTTCACGCGCATTGTGTGTCAGGAACAGAGTGCTGGAAAGACTGCCCAGCGGAAAAGGACAGACAGGAACGTGGATAGGCACAGAACAAGGATATTATTTCAGCTGAACACGGAAGTTATTTTCAGGTACTTCTGGCCACTGCAGACACGACGGATGAAGGGGTTGGGTTATTTTGACGCGTGAAAAGCCGCCAGCCTGGAAGTCCAAGGACTGCTGCAGCTGTGCTACAAAGCCAGAGAGTCTCCGCCATGAGCTCATGTGGGGGGCCCCTCCTCCTCCTCCCCCCATGGGCCGAAGGACGCTTCCCCCACATCACCACGGACGGGCTCCTCTGACTACACACCAGAAGGCACGCGAGGCCCTCTGAACTCCCAGAAGCACGACATGAATGCCACAAGCAGTGTTCCCTCTAAGCTGAGTCAGTGTGAGCTAGCTCACAGTTTTCTAGCCTCCAGCTCACACATTTTTGCCGTAGCTCAGGAAGGAGGGCTCCGGAAGAGCAAACTCATTGATGCAGCAGCCAAACCACTTGCTCACAGCTTTAATTCCAATCACTCACAAAGTTGGATTTCTGCTCACAAGACTCCGTAGCTTAGAGGGAACATTGGCCACAAGTATGTTTTAACTGTGTTTTTACGTATGCATTGTAGGTAAGCTGCCCTGAGCCCACCTTGGCGGGGAGGGCAGGGTATAAACCGAATAAACAAACCAGCGAGTAGCCCCAGACCTCCTGTGACGCAGAGTGGGCGGTCCCAGGCACCCTACCTGAAAGGGGAAGTTGAGGGCTGAGCGTGTAGAGCTGAGCGGGCGTCTGGTGTGGATTCATGCCGTATCTCAGGGGGAGGTGAGAGACGCCTTTGCTGTACTGCTTCCGGAAGTAGTCGGCGATGGCTGTGTCGTACTGAGCCGTGTGGGTGAACGCCTGGAGGGGAAGCAGCCGAGGTGCCCTGAGAACCTGGGGATCGGTGCCCGGACACGGGCCACCCAGCCCAGCCCCGCCCCGCCCCATCTCGGAAGCTGAGCAGGGCCGACCCTGGCAAGCACTCGGACCATGGGAGGCCTCCTTGGAAGACCAGCAGACGGGAGGGGCAGGGGCAGGCTTGAGTCAGCCCCCTCTCTGAATACCCTCCAGGCCCCCCGTAGGGGACAGTCCCCAGAGGTCGCCATGACTTCCGGGTGTGCACGCACGCACCCACACACATGCACATATGGAAAATACCAAAAAAGGAAAAGAAAAGAGAAAACCGGGATGTTGGAGATCTTTGGCTGGTCCAGCACTGCTTCCCCACCCCAAGAACACACGATGTACCTTAAGGGCCAACTGGCGGCGGGTCTCCAGCGCGGTATCGTTATTACTCGATGCCTTCATCTCCTTCGCTACAACCGCGTAGTCCCCAGGATCACACACCACCGTCACCCGGGCGTGGTTCTTCGCAGCCGCTCTCAGCAAAGCCACACCGCCTTTGGTTTAAAGAAAGGGTGTTTATTGCTCAAGGCGACTTGATTAAGTTGGACGTGGTTTGACTTGTGTTTTTTTTAGCGGCTACATCAGTCACGCTTGCATCTTTGCCCACAGAGAATGTGTGACCCATTTAAATTTTCTTTAGACTTACCTATGTCAATCTGCTCAACTGCCTCTTGGACGGTGACATTCGGGGACTCTACAGTCTTGACGAAGGGGTAGAGGTTGCAAACCACAACTCTAGAAGAAGAAGACGACAAGGGGGGGGGGTCACTCCAAATGATCTGCTCCAGGCCCGCTCTGCAGGCAGCTCCGTCTGTGTGCTCTTCCACCCCAAAGCGCCACCCCCCCAGCCTCTGAGGGGCCTGTGCTGGCACCATTACGGGGGCGGGGGTGGGGGGCATTAGAGCGCTGCCACACAGATTTTGCCCTGTGCTGGTCTTCACGAAGAACCCGAGCCCGGGCCTCCCTTTCTCACCGCTTCCCAGCACAGCTGTTTGAGGGGTGCAGCAGGTCACGACACCTGGCCAGCTCAGATATGCCCCCCCCAGGTCTGTGACCCTCCCCCCATCAAACCAGGGGCTCTGATTCCAGCTTGGCGGCGGGACGCAAACTCCTCCATCACACTGAACCACAATTACGCCACTGCCACCTTTATTTGTGCGTAAGTGTCCATAAAAGATGACTTGCTCCATACCACAAAGCACAACACAACCAAACAGCTGAGTTGCTCAGATGGAGCCAACAAGGAAGCTTTTTTTTTTTTAAAAAAAGAAAAGATTCTCCCAGTTGGGGACCAGTGTTCCCTCTAAGCTGAGTTAGTGTGAGCTAGCTCAGTTTTTTAGCCTCCAGCTCACACATTTTTGCCTCAGCTCAGGAAGGATGGGGCTCCAGAGCAAACTAAATCACGCAGCAGCCAAATCACCGGCTCACCACTTTGAATGCCAGCAGCTCACAGAGTAGAATTTTTGCTCACAGGACCCCGCAGCTGAGAGGGAGCATTGCTGGGGCCACAGCAGTGAAGCCGGGAAGCACAGAAGAAAAGTCCCCCGCTTGGCCTCTGAGTTTACTTCCCAGGAGGCCCACAGGGCAACAGATGCCCAACAGATCATGGCTGAAGAACCACAGCGGCAGCAGGAGGGACGAAAAGATACGGATCAGGTCCCCTTGGCGCTTCCGAGCAGCCGGGGCCGGCCCTGAACCTTTGCACTGCATTAACCCGCATGTCGAAATTCAAACAGTATTACGTCAGTCTCAAAGGGTATGTTTGTCCGTAGGTCAAAATCAGAGCTCCTGACCGGAGGTTCCTTTCCCTGTGGAATTTCTCGGGCCAAATTCACAAAATGTCTAAAAAATTATCTGGTAGACCCGAGAGTGCCGCGTGACAGAGTGAGCTCCCGTCTCTAGTTCCAGCTCCTGCCAGCCTAGCAGTTCGAAAGCAAGAATTTGCAAGTAGATCAGTAGGTACCACTTTGGTGGGAAGGTAGCAGCGTTCCGTGCGCCTCGGTGTTTAGTCATGCCGGCCACATGACCACGGAAACGTCTTTGGACAGCGCTGGCTCTTCAGCTTTGAAACGGAGATGAGCACCGCAACCCTAGAGTCGGATTCGACTGGCTTCCGAGCAAGGGAATCTTTACCTTTTTAACTTCAAAATGGAAAAGAACCACTTCAAGATGGAAAGGTGGGAAGCCGTCGTCTCTCCCGCAAATCAGCATCCGCTGACTGGAATCAGAGGTTTCACCTCACGATTACTTATTACTCGCAATAACCCCGCAGAAGGCTCACCTCACAAGGCTGAAGTCCAGTTTCTTCATGTCCGCGGCATCTTGTGGAAGGTCACGAGCCAGGATGCCTGGTTGGGGGTGGGGGGAAGCACGGTTTGAAAGCGACTAAAAACAGGGCTTTGGTTATGCTACAAGCAAGTCCTGTTTCGCCATGAAAATCGTAAGGATTAACGTGGCTGTCCTTAGAATAATCACCACAAATCACACAGCGTGACCCTAAACACACACTGAGGAAGATCCAGAGAGTTCAATGGGACCGTCTCCCAGGTAACTGAAGGCTGTACAGATGCAACAGGTTGCAGGCTCGAGACTTAAAAGATGCTCCCTGACTGAGCAATGCTTTGCGAGGACTACCTTTCAGCACAAA
This sequence comes from Gekko gecko, assembly GCA_029375565.1. Lineage (NCBI taxonomy): Eukaryota > Metazoa > Chordata > Lepidosauria > Squamata > Gekkonidae > Gekko > Gekko gecko. Next base: position 4,715,812 of record JAPDNY010000003.1, on the reverse strand, counting down.
TTATTCACGGGTTCCAAACGACAAAAGAAAAACACCACCCAGTAGAAACACAGTGTACGTGAGAGCCGGTCCAGGGTAGCACGAGAGTGTCGGATCAGCACCTGGGAAACGCCGGTTCAACCCCCCGCTCCACCCCGAACCTCCCTGGGTGAGACTACTCTCTCCGTGACCAGCCTCCCCACCTTTCAGCCTCACCTACACCACAGGGCTGTTGTGAGGACAAAACAGTGGAAGGGCCTAGGTGTGACGTGCGTGTGTGCCTAGAATTGATAGGGTTTTACCTCTATCTTCTATCTTTCTGCATTTACCCTTTAGTCCTAACAAAGGCTTGGAACCCACAGCATCATCTCTCTAATAAAGCATAACCCTGCCTGTAGTGTGTGCGGAGAGTGTATTGATTGGAGAACCTGACGCTCTGCTTCCCAGGTTTCTAAAAACTAAAATATTTGAAAATGTTGGACTGGATGTTTTAAGCTACAACTTAAGCAATCCGTGAAGCAAGAACTTCAGCAGCAGAGCCCTTAGAGCTGGATGTGAATTCAGTGTTACTGATGGATTCTCATCCTCCATGATCCTCAGCTAGGGAAGTCTTTGTCCAGAGGAGGGCGACCGGGCGGGTGAGAGAGTTGGGATCTAACAAGTCTTATGAGGAAAGGCTGAAAGAGTTGGGTCTGTTTAGCCTGGGAAAGAGAAGGCTCAGAGGGGACATGATTGCAGTCCTCAAGTATCTGAAGGGCTGCCATGTAGAAGACGGAGCGGATCTATTCTCTCTTGCTCTGGATTGCAAGACTAGATCTGATGGGTGGAAATTACAAGGGAGTCGTTACTGGCTAGATATCAGGAGAACCTTCCTAACTGTCAGAGTGGTTGAGCGGTGGAACAGTCTGCCTCCATTTTTAAGCAGAGGCTGGACGACCATCTTTCGGGGATGTTGTAGGGCTCTCCTTCGGCTGTGCTCCTGCAGAGTGCCAAGGGTTGGACTAGATGACCTGCAAAGGTCCCTTCCAGCTCTAACATTCGATGATCCTCTGATGGGGAATAAACTCCACTCGCTTGTGGCTGCTGTAGCTGAGCTGCTATGGCTTGATCTGGCACGCCGTGGGGCCGCCAAGGCCCTGCTTCTGTCGAAAAAGAGTACCTGAAAGACTAACCAGATTTGGGGCAGGGAAGGCTCTTCTGAAGGAGAGACCGCAGGGACTCAGGGGAGCCCCTCCCGTGCCACAAATCTGGTTAGTCCTGAAGGTGCTCCTGGACTCTCCGGCTCTTTTCTGCGGCTGCGACAGATGGATGGACACGGCCCTGCCCATCTTGGTCCATCTCCCTGGAAGGCACCACATTTAGCCCCACAGAACGGAAGCCCATCAGCCTTGTGACAGAAGGACAGACGCACCCACATTCTAGCTGTATCCGAAGAAGTGGCTGCCGTGACTCCCAGAAGCTCCTCCCCGGCCACGTATTTTGTTAGTCTTTCGGGTGCTCCTGGACTCTGCAGACAGGGTCGGGTGCTCCTACTGCTGCAGACAGACTCCCCACCCTGGTCTATACAACAAGACTGGATCGGAAGTGACAGGAAGCCCCCCCCACCCTTCATTTCTTCTGACCGGGGAACTATCCCAACAGTCAGGCTGCCCCAACCAGAGAACATATTCAGAAGACCCAGGCTACACAGCTTTACAGGGACCATAAAGAATGTAAAACCAAACAGAACTCCCGTGGCACCACAGGGAATGTCACCTTAAAGAGTTAACAGATTTATTGTGGCCAAAGCTTTCATGACCCACTATGTTAAACTGGCAAAAATACAGACACACAAAGCTACCAGAAGGACGGTAGGGGACCAGTTATTGTTTTTAGAACTTCATTTTGAAGCTAAGCAAGCCCCCCCTGCCTCCCGCCCAAGTTTCCTGCTACATGAATCTTGCTTTTCCTGCGTCCTCAGTGGTGGGCAACCGTCCCTTCTTCAACAGAGGGGGCAGGCCACCTATCTGAACGACCAGTGGAGAAAAGCCTTCTTCCCTCCCAGACCAGTCCTGGGCAAGAGCAGCCGAAAATGTGGCACCCCCTCCCTGGGCTCTGCCCGCATCCCCATCCCCTTTCCTGGAGAGAAAGGAGCCGGGCCCCCACACTCTGCAGCCGGCCCTAAAACTCCCAAGACCACCTTGCCAAGGCCTGAAACAGCGAGCAGCATTTTGCTTTCTCTCTCTCTCTCTCTCTCTCTCTCTCTTTCTCTCTCTCTCTCTCGTACTGCATGTGTGTACAATTTGACTCATGGAAAACAAAGGCATTTACACTTTTAAATGTCACAGATACAACTCTCTGTGTAATTAAGTTGTGGAATTCACTGCCAGAGGATGTAGTGATGGCCACAGGAATACCAGTTATAAAGGGGGGTTATACGGATTCATGGAGGATAAGTCTATCAGTGGCTCCTAGCCGTGGTGGCTGAGGGGAGCCTCCACATCCAGAGGCACCAATCCCTTGAATCCCAGAGCCAGGAGGCAATATCAGGGGAAGGCCTCGGCCTCTCTGCCCTGTTGCTGGCCCTCCAGAGGAACTGGCTGGCCACTGTGAGAGATAGGATGCTGGACTAGATGGACCCTCACTGGTCTGACCCAGCAGGGCTCTTCCGATGTTCTTCTCAGGGGAAGGCCTCGGCCTCTCTGCCCTGTTGCTGGCCGTCCAGAGGAACTGGCTGGCCCCTGTGTGAGGCGGGAGGCTGGACTGGATGGACCATCCCTGGTCTGGCCCAGCAGGGCTCTTCTGATGTCCTTATCAGGGGAAGGCCTCGGCCTCTCTGCCCTGTTGCTGGCCGTCCAGAGGAACTGGCTGGCCCCTGTGTGAGGCAGGAGGCTGGACTGGATGGACCCTCCCTGGTCTGGCCCAGCAGGGCTCTTCTGGTGTCCTTATCAGGGGAAGGCCTCGGCCTCTCTGCCCTGTTGCTGGTCCTCCAGAGGAACTGGCTGGCCCCTGTGTGAGACGGGAGGCTGGACTGGAGGAACCCTCCCTGGTCTGACCCAGCAGGGCTCTTCTGGTGTTCTTAAGTAATGTCACAATTGCACACACTAATTAAATTTTAAATGATGATTTTATGTTCTCAACACAGTAAAATATATTTAGGCTCGATAAGAAAGCTATTGCATATATAAGAGTATTTCCCCCAAATTCCAGGGTAGCCCCAGGTCCCTGGGGAATTTTTTAAAAAATCATGGCTTCAAAACGTCAGGAAGTTTTGCCCCTCTATTCGGGAGGGACTCCCGGCCTCTCCTGAGAGGGAACTTTTGTGTTTGTGGCCGGGGACTTCAACACGTGACCCTCCACCAGCATTCGAAAGTGATAAGAGCCACAGACGGGTTGCACTACACAATTCCTCTGAACAAAGACTGGATCTCCGGCACCAGTACCGGCATTTTTGTCTCTACCTAAGTAAGGAGTTGCAGACCCACACCCTGCAGAGAGCCTGCGTGGGCGGGGCCACATGCCCCCAGGCACGGAATGGTGGAAAGGTTGCTGGGGGGGGGGTCAGTCAGCAGGTGCTCTTGGGGGGGGGCCTGCAGCCTGATGGGCGTGTCTCGGTCAGCCTATCACGAGGCCGTACCCAGGATTCACACCACAAAGAGAGACAGGCAGGCGGTGGGCTCCACTTACCAGCATGTACTGCAGGATGGAGGGTCTTCACACGCCCTCCTAGCATTTCAGGAAATCCCGTAAGATCAGAAACATCTCTGTGGAAATGGAAAAAGAAATCACACAGCCGGCAATCATTTGGCACCTTATTATTTGTTTTACTTCTTTTATACCTACCGCTCTTTCCAGCGGGGAACCAAGGCAGCTTAAGTTGTTCTGTTCTCTGTTGCAATCTCACACCAACCCTGTGAGATAGACTAGGCTAGTTTGGTGTAGTGGTTAAGTGCATGAGAGCCAGTTTGGTGTAGTGGTTAAAGTGCGCAGTACTCTAATCTGGGAGAACCGGGTTTGATTCCCCACTCCTCCACTTGCACCTGCTGGATGACCTTGGGCAAGCCATAGTTCTGTCAGAGCTGTTCTTGAAAAAGAGCCGTTTCTATCAGAGCTCTCTCAGCCCCCACCTCCCTCACAGGATGTCTGTTGTGGGGAGGGGAAGGGAAAAGAGTTTGTAAGCCGCTCTGAGACTCCTCTGGGTAGTGAAGGGCTGGGTATAAATCCAATCTCTTCTCTTCGTCTTCTACCTCACAGGGTGTCTGTTGTGGGGAGGGGAAGGGAAAAGAGTTTGTAAGCCGCTCTGAGACTCCTCTGGGTAGTGAAGAGCAGGGTATAAATCCAATCTCCTCTTCTTCAATACAGCTGTCCTTAATGTAGTGAATTATTTTCTAAGAAAAATGTGACATTTAGCATTTTTATACCTGGTAATCTTTTGGGACCAGCTACCAAACACTGGGGAGATGGCCATTTGAATCTGTTTGAGCTGTCAACTTGCTGCTCTCTCACTTCCTGATGGCCCCTGGTATATTTGGCCACTGTGTGACAAAGTCTTGGGCTAGATGGGCCATTGGCTTGATCCAGCACTGGCTTCCCTCGTGCTCTCCCAAAAAGGGGAACAAAGACCCAGGACCCAACAGTGTTCTGAAAATCAGTGCCCATCCTACAGGTCACTTTTCATCCTAGGAAAGGGCTGGTAATGAAACCATCTGCATTCCCCAACACTATGAGGTTGCCCCAGTCCTCACACACTTTGTGTTACGCAACCAGGTCACGCGGTCAACTACTCAGGTATGGAACTAAGCAACCTTGGAGGACATGCTGAGCGCAAGAGTCCATGGGGCATACGTGTGGGCCACTGTAAGTCTAACCCTGTACGTCTAACCCAATATCAGAGCCTTGGGCGAGCGTTCTACCTCAACTTAATGGATTTCCTTCAGTTATCGGGGGCCAGATTCAATGCAATTACTGGTTACATCAAGGACAGAGACTTTAAACATCTCCTTTCGAAAGTCCCAGCATCAAGCAAGCATCAAATGACTTCCACATGACTACAAAGAGCATGGGTTCTCATGACACTGGAAATAATAATTCAATCAAGCGTCGGAAAAGAAATCCGCCTCGGCTTGTACTTCAAAGAAAACACGGGCACATGTTACAGACTCTCAGAAGAGAACCAGCGGCAATATGGACTTCTCCCCTACATATCTGACCTATCGATGACCTACAACTTCTCCCAGATCATTAAAACATTAAACAGTAAAGGCGGCGCCAGTAATACCTGGTTCCCAACTACTGAAAGCCCCCCCCTTGCGCCCCCCCCCAACAGAGCAGCCCTGAGAACTGATTTTTGTCCTCGTCGTACAGATTTTAGACAAGGGCGGCAGAAGACAAGTGAGGGGTGGGGCTCAGACCCACCCTCCTCCGAGAAGCTCACAGGGAGACCTGGGGGCTCCTCACTCCCACCAAGCCCTGTCTCATTGGACAAAAGGGAAGGCGGGTAGAGCCGTGCAAAGCCAGCCGGAGGGAGGGAGGGAGGACAGAGTAACGCACAGTCCAGCGGCCCTTGACCTGCAGAGCCCAAAGGACCCCGTTTCTCTTTAGCACATTCCAGGCCTCCCAGTCACAGAGAGGCGCTTGAAAAAACAGGACAGAAGATGTTGCAAGTCTCTCTGTCCCTGATGTAACCAGTTGAAAAATAAGCTCAGTGTTTCACTCCCAAGCCTGTTTCTTCCAAGCCATCCGTGGGGCCAAAAAAGTAACTTTATCTGAAGCGGTAACAAAGTCTACGTAACAGGCTCCGATCCAAGGACAGGGCCCAGCAGAGGTTACAGTTCCAGGTTTTTCGGACTTTACACACGGAGAATGTGCAATAATAGGAAACTAGGGCCTGACAAATAACTGCACAAATTACAAGGGCAAAAAAACCCTCTTCCAGACATAGTTATACAGAAAATGGACTGTCTTAGTATCTTCTGCTGACTTCCATAAGAAGTCTGGCCTGTGCCCTGAAAAACTGAGATCAATCTATATCTAAGTGGTCTTTAAATCTTCACAAAAACCACGTAAAATACTGCACCTCTATGACATACAGTAGATGGTGGAATCACAGAGTTGGAAGGGACCTCCAGGGTCATCTAGTCCAACCCCCTGCACAAGGCAGTTTGCCGGTTCTTACTGCCTTTGACAGACCTGCCAAAATTCATAACCTCCTGCTCTATATCAGGGGTGCTGAACTCCTTTGTTACGAGGGCCGGATCTGACAGAAATGAGACCTTGTTGGGCCCGGCCATTTGTGTCATAAAATGTAATGCCAGGTAATGGAGACAACAACTTTATAAAGGACACAAACATAAAGATTTTTTTTAAAACTCTGGCAGCCTCTCCAGCTGGAAGGATCTGGTAGGAGGTGATGCGAAAGACCCTTTTCTCCCTGAGCCCCTGGAGAGCGGCTGCCAGTCAGAGTCGGCAATGGACCAGCGGCCTGATTCCGAGCAGAGCAAGTTCACAGAAGGGCTTTTTGACCCCTCACTCTTCCCGTTTCAGCCCCATCGTGAACCATTCGAGTGGCACTGGAGGCAGGAGGAGAAAAGGGCGCAGGGAGAGCCACTGGGCAGAGCCAGGCCCCCCTCTCCTGGCTGCCCGTCCACCCCACTGACGGCTTGATCCCTGCAGTGCCATGGGCCTCCTCGATACCCGGCTCCGACCCTGAAAAAGAAACGCCAGGGTGACTGGCCTCGGGCTCCTGGCCGCCAGCGGGGCCGTTGTTACCTGACGTCCAGGCCTGCGTCCCGAAGGGCTTTTGCTGTCCCTCCAGAGGCCACGAGGGCCAAGCCCAGAGAGCGGAGGCATTGCGCCAACCCCACCAGGCCCGTCTTGTCTGACACGCTGAACAAGGCTGGAGAGGAAACAGAAGGGAGAAGTCGGCCTTTGACGGGGGGGTCGCAGGTGGCAAAGACCCAACATTCTCTGGGCCACGCTCAGGATCAAGGGCTGGGCGACTGTCAGGGAAGCCTGAGGGGGGGGGGCCTTCCTCCCCCAGAAGCGGCCAGTGAGATCCACCTGAATACGGGAGCCTGTGCGCACCACCCCCTGAACAGTCCGGCCAGTGTGGTCACCCCGGGTGCATTCGGGCAGTGTTCCCTCTAAGCTGAGTCAGTGTGCGCCAGCCCACCGGTTTCTAGCCTCGGGCTCACACATTTGTGTCTTGGCTCAGGAAGGGAGGGCTCCAGAGCAAACCGATTTATGCGGCAGCCCCGTCGCTGGCTCCCCACTTTCAGGCCAGGAGCTCAGAAGGCGAAAACTTTTGCTCACCAGCCTGCACAGCCTGGAGGGAGCCTGGCACCCAGGAAGTGCCCCCCACCCCACCGGCCTGTGCTCCCCGGGCCCCCGCCCCCCGAGGAGGCCCTGCCCAGGGGGAGCCCCCCCGCCCAGCGCCCCCCCGCCCCCCGCAGCGGGGAGGTCAGGAGGGACGCCACCTTCCAGGCGGGGCCCGCCCGGGGACCCCCAGGATCCCAGCTCACCCCCAGGCGGCGGGGGCCAGGGCTGCCCGGGAGGGGAGGGGCGGGGCGCTCTCGGGGAGCCCACCGGGCGCGGGGGGGAGGGGGGGAGGGGGGGGGAGCGAGCAGGCCCCCGGGGGCCCCCGCCGGGCCTCACCCAGCTGCTGCTGCTGCGCCGCCGCCATCTCCGCGCCGAGGGACCGCGACTGGGGCTGGGGCTGGGCCCGGCCGGGCAAGGCAGCGGGGCGGGGGAACGGGGGGCGGGGGCGGGGCGAGGGCGGCGATTGGCCCTCCGCGCCCGCGCCTCCTTCGCCCGTCTTGCTCGGCCGGGGGCGCCAAGCCCCGCCCCGCCCCGCCCCGCCCCGCCCCGCCCGCCGCCGGAGGAGGAGGAGGAGGCCGCCACGTGCGCGCCCGCCCCTGGCCCGTCCGGCCTGGCTCGCGGGGGGGGGCGGGGGCCGTCGCGGGCCTGGGGACCCCCCCCTCCGGGCACTGGGTCGGGAGGGACCGGGCAGCCCACCCCGACGGCTTCCGCGATCAGACCGCGGGACGTCCATCCGTGGCCAGTCAGGACCCGTTCAGGCTGGGCCTTCCCCGGCGCCTTTTGCCGCCGCCTCCTTCCCCAGATGGGGCTGCCCGATCCTGCCCTTTCGAGCCACCCCGGTAGCCACAGCGGAGCCGGGTCTCAAGGCCGGCCTGGCCGCCTGCTGTTGCTGCACCACGTTCACCTGCTACCCAGAATGAGGCTCTGCTGGTCTGAAAGGCCGCCCCCCCCCCCCCCCCGGACTCAGACTTGGCTTCCTTGCCTCAGCCCAACAGGGCCGCCCGCTTGAGTCTCTGTAATGCTTCCTGCAGGCTGGAGTGGCAAGCCCGGCCGGCACCTTAGAACTGGGAGGGAGGGAGAGGGAGAGAGCCTAGAGTGCTGTCAGGCCGCAGCCGGCTTCCAGCGCCCCCTCCCCGCCGCCAGGGGCTTCCAAGGCGCGGGAGAGGCAGAGGGGGGTTTGCCGCGGCCTTCCTCTGCAGAGCCTCCCTGGGCGGCCAATCTCCCTCCCAAGTACTGACCCTGCTGCTCAGCTTCCGAGAGGTGGTGAGATCAGGGGAGTCCCTGCTGCCTTTCCTCCTGTTGGAGCTTATACAAGAACTTCAGGGGGGAAACAGTCACTCAGCTTCAAGGTGCAATCTTATAAGCCTTCCCAGAATTAGAACTGGGAGCCCCTGTATGCAGACATGTAAGAGGGTGGAGTGCTTCTTTCCACTGCAAAGGCCAGGTTGGGAAAGTGTCACACTGCACAGATGTCACTAGACTGATCTGAATTTCGCTGGCTCCCTTCTTGGAGACTCTGGTCTCTTCCCTCTGAGTTCTTCCATTGCACCCCGACCCTTCTTTCTTTTCTGGAACGCTCTGCTTTCCTTGGGAGGTGGAACCTGTGCAGATGCTTCCTTTGTGCTCTGCACTCTTCACTGCTGCACCCCATTGCCATCTCACTTTCTTCTCTCTAGCAAGCTCAACATGGCAAAAACAGAGCACAGGGTGAGGGGAGGGAGTTGCAGCCTAGGATCCGCATAGGGGTAGTATGTAAACACCTAAGTTTCTTTAAATGAAACCAAGTCCTCAGGGCCAGATGAATTGCATCCAGGCATACTAAAAGTACTCGTGGATGTAATTTCTGAGCCTCTGTCCACTTTTTTTGAGAATTCTTGGCGAACAGGTGAGGTGCCAGAAGACTGGAGGCGGGCAAATGTTGTCACCATCTTCGAGAAGGGGGGGAAGGAGGGTCTGGGTAACTACCGACCTGTCAGTTTGACGTCTATGCCTGGGAAAGTTTTAGAACAAATCATCAAACAGACAGTCCTTGAGCATTTAGGAAGGACAGCTTCGATTATTAAGAGCCAGCATGGGCTTCTCAAGAAAAAGTAATGTCAGACTAACCTTATCTCTTTTTTGAGAAAGTTACTACCTTGCTGGACCAGGGGAATACTGTAGACATGGTTTATCTTGATTTCAGTAAGGCTTCTGATAAGGTTCCACATAGTATTCTTGTTGGCTGGGGACAGACTGGCAATTTGCTGCAGGAGCCAGTTGCAGCAAAAAAGCCCATTCGCACAGCCCGGACTCCTGCAGGAGCATACCGGGAGGAGGCGCACCGGAGTGTTCAGACTGCTGCCCCAGAGGCGCAGTGTTTCCCCATTAATTCGGCTGTGGGTGTATGGGTGCATAAGCACATTTTGCTGATTGGGGGAGGACCCCGCAGCTCCGGCACCGCATTGGGCAGCAGAGTGGAGCACGGCCAATCATACCGCTGCTGCCTTCTGCTCAATGCAGGTTTCTCCCGGCTTTTCAGCTGCATGTTCAGACTTCCTGGAAGCGGAGAAACACGTGACGCATGAACGCTTTAGGGATTTGCTACCCGTTTCTTCAGGTATCTTTTTAATGCGGCAGTGAAACGGAACAGCGCAGGTTGGCTATGGGTGGGGGACGCCAGGCAGATGGGCCCGTGTGGATGCCCTGTTGACTGCAGGTTTGAAGCGTCGCTGAAACGGATCCCTACTGGGGCAAATTGCCAGTCTGAACTCAGCCGTTGACAAGTTGGTAAAATGTGGTTTGGATCCTATGCCTCTTAAGTAGATCAGTAACTGGTTGACAAATCTGACCCAAAGGGTGCTTGTGAAGGGTTCCTCATCCACCTGGAGAGGAGTAACAAGTGGAGTGCCTCAAGGATCTGTCCTGGGACCTGTTTTGTTCAACATCTTTGTCAGTTACTTGGATGAAGGGATAGAGGGAATGCTTATTAAATCTGCAGATGATACTAAATGGAGAGGGGTAACAAATACGGTAGAAGACAGAGTCAGGATAAAGGATGATCTTGACAGGCTGCAAAACTGGGCTGAAACAAATACAATGAATTTCAATTGGGATAAATGTAAAGTTCTGCATTTAGGTAAGAAAAATCAAATGCATAATTATAGGATGGGAGAGACTTGTCTTGCCGGTAGTATGTGAGAAAAGGATCTTGGGGTCTTAGTAGACCATACACTGAACATGAGTCAGCAGTGATGTGGTAACTAAAAAGGCAAATGCAGTTTTGGGCTGTATCTACAGAAGTATTGTGTCCAGATCATGTGAAGTGATGGTATTGCTTTATCTATTCATGAATTTATTTCTTTTAGGAAATTTGTATCCTGCAGGCTCAGGGCAGGTTCCATACAAACTGATCTGCATAAAGCACAGATTTACAATTAAAATTAGGAACATGTACATCAATTAAAATTAAACAATAAATTAAAATTTAACAATTCAATATGCTTCGGCAGATGATGTTGATACTGGCAATTCAAGATCTGCAGTCACTGGCAGGGAGGCCATATCAGGTGGATGCCTGCAGCCTCAGCTGAAGGCCTGGTGGAACAGCTCCACCTTACAGGTTCTGCAGGACTGTAATAGGTCCTGCAGGGCCCTGAGCTCATAAGGGAGCTCATCCCACCAGGTGGCAGCCAGGGCCAAAAAGGCCCTGGCCCTCGTAGAGGCAAGTCGGACCTCCTTAGGGCCAGGGACTACTGGCCGATGCTGTCCTGCAGAGACCAATGCTCTGCAGGGCTCCTATGGGGAGAGGCAGTCTTGAATATATGCAGGCCCCTCTCTGTATAGGGTTTTAAAGGTAATCACCAGCACCTTGAAGTGGATCTGGAATTCAATTGGCAGCCAGTGCAGTTAATGCAGCACCGGGTGGATGAGGGTCCACACAGGCAGTAGGTAGACAAGCATTGTACAAATAAGGCAGACCACAAGTGCTCAAGAAATTATGTACAAAAGTCAATTTATATAATAGGGGACCACATATATCAGTAAAACCAGATTACATCATATAATGTGCAGGTCCAGAAATGGTACACAGACAAAATGGACGAAGACTCCAGATTTTGATCTTTGTTTCAATGATTCTTCTTCAAGAAGTTCACACTACTTCATGAAGTACTCATTTGTTGTTGTTCAGTCGCACAGTCGAGTCCGACTCTTCGCGACCCCATGGACCAGATTACGCCAGGCCCTCCTGTCTTCCGCTGTCCGCTGAAGTTTGCTCAATTTCATGTTCGTTGCATCGATGACACTGTCTAACCATCTCATTCTTTGCCGTCCCCTTCTTCTTTTACCTTCAATCTTTCCCAGCATCAGGTCTTCTCCAGTGAATGCTCCTTCTCATTTGGTGGCCAAAGTATTTGAGCTTCAGCTTCAGGATCTGGCCTTCCAGGGAACAGTCAGGGTTGATTTCTTTTAGGATTGACTGAAGTACTCATAGTGCACAGAAAACTCTTAGAAGGAAAAATACTTAACCTAGCACTCACAGTGTATAAAAGCCTTCAAACCAATATTACAGGGAAAAATTCTGAAACAGGGAAGAATAGGAAAATCCTCTTATAATATTATTATTTGCAGTTACAATATACAAAAACCATTAAAGGGTCGTAATGTTCACCATTCCTATTATAGTCACCCAAAGCCGGGCACCCGATCAACAATAGCACAAACTCTCGAATAGTCGGTAAGCCTCAAAGAATAATCAACACCCAGGGCTTAATGTACTGTAGCTAATATCTGTTAGGCATCATAGCAGTCAAAGGTTTACGATGACAAAGAGTTGAAAAAACACTATTTCTACTCGTAAAAGTAACAACTATGTAGCAGCAACTCATAAGTAGTAGCCAAGTTCTAATAATTGATTAAGACCATAAGGGTAAATGAAAAAACCAGTAACTATTTCTACAGCTAAATTATAGAGACAAGTTACAACAACTCACAAATAGCAGCCAAATTCCAACGATTGGTTAAGACTATAAGGATCATATGTTTTGAGTTTAAAAATCCAAAATGTTTCACGTTGTCTTAGCCTTTTTTGAACACCTAAACTAATATATTGGTGAGTTTTAAGTATTTCCAGGACCACAAATTGAAAATCATTAGGAGAGTGCTTCATATTCATATAATGTTGCACTAAAGGCGAATCCAGACGTGAGTTTCTGATGCAGGACCTATGCTTAATCATACAAGTTCTAATGGTTCTAGCTGACATTCCTACAAATAAACATGAACAGGGGCACTTTAAAAGATAAACAACCCATTTAGTATAACAGGAGGAAAATTTTTTTAACTCATATATAAAATTTCTACTTGGGATCTCAATTCTACTTGTTTTCCAAACCAATGGGCAAACAGAGCACCTGCCACACAGATAGTGGCCACTAGGTGTCACTGTGGTATCAGAATTGCAAACCTGAAAGTCAGAATGTACTAGCGAATCACGAATATTTTTAGTTCTCCTGAATCCTTGACAGCCTGAAATACCCTCCACAATATGCCAATGCTTTAGAACTATGTTTTTAATTTGAGATGCCAAAGTCAAAAGCACAGAACAAAGAATATTGTTGCTGACTACGTCCTGTCTCTTTAAATAAATCTGAACTATTGACATTTGCAGCCCTAACAGCTGCCTGTTGTATAATCTTTGTTGGATAGCCTCTTTCCTAAAATTGTTGGGAAAGTTTAAAAGATTCTATCTCATAATGCTGATTAAACGTGGAATTCCTTTTAGCCCTCAAATACCGTCCATAATGTAAATTATTATGTATATGTCTGATGTGATGGGGCTAATATGAGTTTTTATCAGTATTCTTAGAAAAAAGTTTAACAGCCAGAGAACCTGTTGCTGAAATGAAAACAGTGGTGTCAAGAAAGTCAATGCTATCAGGACTACTCTGAAAATAAAATTTAATGGTTGGATGTACAGAATTAAGCCAATGAACAAACTCAAGAATATGAATATCTTTACATAAAAAGAAAAGATCATCTATATATCTTTTAAAAAATAAGATATAATCAAAGAAAATATTGTTCTCTGAATTCAATATCCACTTAGTTCCAAAGAAAGACATAAACAGGTTGGTGACACTAGGTGCAAAGGTGGATCCCATAGCTACACCCCTAACCTGAAGAAAGAAGTCATTTTGAAATCTAAAGAAACTTCTGTCAAAAATAATGTCTATGAGGTCAAGTAAAAAGTGTGTGGGAGGAGAAAGAACCTCTCGGCTATTCAGATGTTCAGCCAAAATTAGGTGTGCCTCTTCATGAGGTATATTGGAATACAATGAAGAAACATCCACAGTGGCCAGTCGTGTGCTCCTAGGTGCTGGCAAGCTTCAATCTTAGATATAAAATCTTTAGTATCTTTAATATAAGTGGATGTTTTCTGTACAAAGGGCTGTAAGAAAGACTCAGTGTATTGAGACAGGGGCTCAAGAATGGAGTTGAAACCTGAGACAATAGGCCGGCCAGGAGGAGGAAATCCTGGCTTATGAATCTTAGGAGGTGCATAAAAGGCTGGCACACGGGGGCAGTCATTGATAAGAAAGCCTGATACATGTCGATCCACATAGTTTAAGGACACAGCCTCATACACCACAGTTCTAATAATAATCTTTACTTGTTCAGTAGGATCCTTAGAAATAGGTTGATAAAACTCTGAATCAGACAAGCAGGTTATGCACTATAGATAAATAATCACCACTATTCAAGATCACTGTAGCACCTCCCTTATCAGCCTCCTTAACAATAATGCTCTTAGCCTTATCCAGAGCCTGCAGAAGATCTGACTCCTCGCGAGAAAGATTGTATTTATAGCGTGGTCTAGATTTTTCAAGAGTCTCAATATCTCTAAACACTACACATTCAAATAACTGTATTTCTGGAGTAGTCAGATTTGGAATGAATTGAGATTTCTTTTTAAAGAGAACAGGTGGTCCTACCACTAGAATCCTGAAACAGTGATTTTAGTTTAAGCATCCTGATAAGTCTAAAGACATCTACGCGCGTTTTGAAAGAGTCATATTTGGGAATAGAGACAAAACCAAGGCCAAGATTTAAAAGCTGGATTTCTTGTGCAGTTAATGTTCTAGAGGAAAGGTTAACAATTAGATCAGATTTTATTTCCTCTTCCGGCCTTGAGGAGGAGGCCGTTGCTGTAAAAAATTCTGATTAGCTGCGTGCTTAGTTCTTCTAAACAGACTTGATCGACAGGAGGGACCCACTTCACCAGAAGTGGTGGCCGTGTCCTCTGCCTCCGTGGTCTCATAATCCGTGGCTCCACTACACTCATCAGCCCACGATGCCTTCTTGTCTGCATTGGCCCTAAGAAATCCCCATTTGTAAACCTTATTGTTTGAATAATCCTTCCTATCTCTCTCAAGTTTCTTAAATTTAGTGTCCACAGTGTTCTTCACATACATCCGAAGTTCCTCTTCGGTTTCTTTAATACGTTTTGTCTTCCACAGTCTTGATTTCAGAACCCAGCTTCTCTATATCTAAAGCTGCTTGTTCTGTGATCAGTAACATTAAATCAAAAGAACATTTATTTAAAACGGCTGTCCACTTACTGGCAAACTCTTGGTCGTCAACAAATAAAGTAGGGCCTTCTTGTAGTCTAAGACCTCTGGGAATCAAAGCAGAGTGACAATAGTCACTACGAAAAGAAGCATGGAGTGATAATCTTATCTTGCGTATGTTTAGGAGCATGAGACAAAATTCTATTTCTATCATCTTCTGAAAAGGCAAATCTATTAATACTCTGCGTCATATCAAAAACAGTATCATTAACAATTGCGATATCACAGTATACCATATACAGCAGGTAGGCAAGCACTGTACAAATAACGCAGACCACAAGTGCTCAAGAAGCTATGCACAAAAGTCAATTTATATAATAGGGGACCACGTACATCAGTAAAATGGACTTGTACTATTTATGGACCTGTACATTATATGATGTAATCTGTTTTTACTGATATGATATGTGACTTTTGTGCATAACTTCTTGAGCACTTGTGGTCTGCGTTATTTGTACAGTGCTTGCCTACCTGCTGTATGTTGTGGGCTGTGATTCCACACAGGCAGTGGCATCAACACCGATGCTGCTTCATTCTGTACGTCTCGTAGTAGTTTTCCCTCAGAGCTGAATTTGGTGTGTATCCATCCCTTAGATGCCCTTCCAGTTGCTCACAGTTAATGCAGCTGCAGGCCGGAAGGTCGATAGTTCAGCAGTTTGAGACCCGAGTGCCACATGATGGAGTGAGCTTCTACTGTATTAACAACCAACCAGACCATTAAAAAGCCCAGATAATTATGCAGCTTAGAAGGAATACCGGTTTCCAGGCTAAAGTGCACCAGAGCTTAACTGAGGGGCTGAACACTATGGGAGGAGGTCGTCCTTCGTGTTGTCCAGCCCACCAGTTAAGATTTCTCGGGCAAGTCTCACACTCAGAGGGGAGGTGCGTGGCTTTTTGGGTGGTGGCGCCTTGCCTGTGGAATGCCCTTCACACTCACCTCCTCCCTGCGTCACTCTCTTTTAAGCACCAGGCCAAAACATTTTCGCCGCCATTTTGATAGTCTGTTTTAGCCTGTGTTTTCAGTTTTCATTTCAAGCTACTTAATTGTTTTATGTGCTGGTTGTTGGTTGTTTCATGCTGGGTTTTAATCAAGAATTGCTAACGCTTTATGTTCTTACCGTGTTTTATTTTCTACGCTGCCTCAGGGACAGTTTTCCCCAGAGAGGTGGTGTTGTGTATGCAGTCAACATCGTGCCATCAACGAAGAGCCAGAGCTTGAGTACCTGAGAACAATGGGACTGAGGTTCCTGGCTCCCGCGTAGGGGGACCAATGGGAACGGCGGCGGGAATTCAAACCCGCCAATGGTACCAGGGGGCGGCCCCTCCCCAATGTATATAGTTGGCCTCCGGGCCGGTTATCGGTGTCTCGTGTTGTATAATAGCGAACCATGCTGATCACTACATCGCTGTCTGTGGTTTCTTTATGCGTCTAACCCACTATACAACAATGGCGACGAGGATGGGATCCTGTTGAGCGCTCCAGCCGGGCTGTCGGACAACGCTACCGAAGACTCGCTCCACCGCTCCACGGGCATCCTCCATGAGCGCCTCCGAGGGTGAATCCAGAGCCGTGTCGCTGCCGCCGACTGGCACAATGGCCATCGCTCCAGGATCCGGGCTGATACCGCCGTTCGACGCTTCCCAGCCCCAACGATGGGGAGCCTGGGTCACGGGTTTGCGGCAAGCCTTCGTGTTCTATCAGATCACGGACGAAGACCGAAAGAGAGGACTGCTGCTCTGCTCTTGCGGCCCCGTGATCGTGGATCTGGCCCAATACCTTCTCTCTCCCAAGAAGGTGGAGGAGTGCACGGTCGACGAGATTGTGAAGGCCGTGCAGAACTACTACTCCCCAAAGCCGTCGGAGATGACCTGCCACGTGGTTTTCCAGCATAGGAACCAGCAGGGCAAAGAAACCGCCGCGGAGTTCCTCGGAGAGCTCCGCCGCCTGGCGGCCGACTGCGCCTTCGGAGAGCACTTGGAGATGGCTCTCCGCGACCGTTTCGTCGCCGGCCTCAGGGAGGAGAAACTCCGGCGCCGAATAATGGAGGGCGAGAAGGTGACCATCACCTCAGCGTTAGCCACCGCCACTGCATGGGAGAGGTCACACCCGACCACCACCACCGCGACGCATCGTGTGGCCTCCCCGGGAACAGCGACATCGACGACCCCGAGGTACACCGCACACTAGCCCAGCATCGCCCGCCAGCACCGTCCGCTAGCTCCGCACGCAAGCAACCCGGCTCGGCGGCGCAGGAGTGTGCCAGCTGCGGAGGGCAGCATGAGAGGAGATCGTGCCGGTTCCGGGACGCCACATGTCGAGACTGCGGCCGCACGGGCCACATCGCAAGGGTTTGCCGGTCCAAGCCATCACGCGCAGCACAAAAACCGCAACCGCCCCGCCGCAGGTCTGAGGCGCACTTCGAGGACTGCGCGGCCCCGGAGGCAGACCTATACCAACTGACCAACGCCCCGGCCGCCCGAACACAGGTACTGAAACTCCCCAGTCAGGCCTCTACCCCAAAAATATACGTCCGGATCAAAGTAGAGGGGGCCCCCTTACAAATGGAACTCGACTCGGGCTCCGCCTGTTCCATCATTTCGGAGGCCACATTAAGACAGATTTGCCCAAAGGGGGCCCCCGCTTGCGGCCATCACCCGTGACGCTCATGGACTTTCAGAGAAACCAAGTGCCAGTGAAGGGGGTCGGGAGTTTCAGGGTGCAGTACCGGGGCTTCAAGGGTTATTTGGACTTGCTCGTAGTCGAGGGCGACCTAGTTAGCCTCCTGGGGAGGGCCTGGTTTGGACCCCTAGGAATCGCGATCGAGGGGGTCCAGCATTGCGCAACCCGCGACTTCCAGGAAGTGTGCCGCGAGTTCCCATCCGTTTTCGACGGGTCCCTGGGCCGATATACGGGCCCCCCGGTTTCGCTACAACTCAACCCCACAGTGGCCCCTATCCGCATGCGTGCCAGGTCCGTTCCGTTTGCCTTAAAACCCAAAATAGACGCGGAACTGGACCGACTGGTGGCGCAAGGGGTTTTGGAGCCGGTCTCTCACGCAGTGTGGGAAACCCCGATCGTGACTCCCATTAAACCTAACGGGGATGTCCGCATCTGCGCGGATTATAAATGCACGATAAATCGGGCATTGCAGGACCATGCCTACCCGGTCCCGGTGGTGAGCCATGTTCTGGCCACCTTGGCAGGGGCCAAGATCTTCGGCAAACTAGATCTGGCCCAAGCGTACCAGCAGCTGCCTGTCGATGGGCCGACAGCAGAGGCCCAAACAATTGTAACGCACCGGGGGGCCTTCAGGGTCAATCGCCTGCAATTCGGGGTGAGCGTGGCACCCGGAATTTTCCAGCAACTGATGGACTCTCTCCTCAAAGGGATCCCCGGCGTCACACCATTCTTCGATGATGTGATGATCGCCGCCGCCACGCCTGATGAGTTCGCCTCCCGCCTCCGCATGGTCCTCAGCCGTTTCCGGGACGCCGGCCTCAAGGTCAAGCGCGAGAAGTGCCAGCTCGGGGTATCATCCGTAGACTTCTTGGGCTTCACGGTGAACGCAGAGGGACTCCACCCGGCCCGGGACAAGGTGAAGGCCATCGTGGAAGCGCCGCCCCCGACCTCCAAAGCCGAGCTCCAGGCTTTTCTCGGACTCTTGAACTTTTACCACGCCTTTCTCCCCCACAAGGCGGCGGTAGCCGAGCCCCTCCACAGGTTGCTCGACAAAAGGCACCCTGGGTCTGGGGCCCGCATCAGGCTGCAGCGTTCCGGGCCGTCAAGGCCCTGCTCATCTCAAACGCGGTCCTGGCACATTTCGACGAGACCCTGCCCGTGGTCTTGGCTTGCGATGCGTCCCCATATGGGGTGGGAGCCGTGCTGGCGCACCGTCTCCCGGACGGCCGGGAGGTCCCGGTCGCGTACTACTCGCGGACCCTGTCTGCGGCCGAGCGGAACTACGCCCAGATAGACCGCGAGGGACTGGCAGTTGTGGCCGGGGTGAAGAAGTTCCACGACTTCGTCTATGGCCGTCCCTTCACAGTCGTCACAGACCACCGGCCGCTGCTGGGCCTCTTCGCGGCGGACCGCCGGACGCCACAGGTACTCTCCCCTCGGGTCTTGCGGTGGTCCATCTTCTTGGCGGGCTACAACTACACGCTCCAGCACCGGCCAGGCAAGGCAATGGGACATGCAGACGCGCTGAGCCGCCTCCCCTGCCAGACGAAGGGGTGGACCCGGCCCCAGCTCATCATGTCCTCCAGTTGGAGGGTCTTCCAGACGCCCCTCTCCAGGCCACGGACATCGCCCGCCGCTCAGCCCGTGACCCCATCATATCCCGGGTTCTCGGCTGGGTGGTGAGGGGGTGGCCTACGGCCTCGGCGGGCCCTGAGTTCAGCGCATTTACAACACGGCGCGAGGAACTATCGGCACACAAGGGCTGCCTGCTGTGGGGGGACCGGGTCGTAGTCCCCAGCGCACTCCAGCAACAGGTCCTGCAGGCTCTGCACGAGGCACACCCCGGCATCGTGCGGATGAAAGCCCTCGCCCGGAGCTACGTCTGGTGGCCAGGCATCGATGGGGAAATAGAGGCCTGGGTGAAGCGTTGCCAGATCTGTCAAGAGGTCCGGCCAAGCCCACCATGTGCACCCACCCAGGCATGGGAATCAACAAGGACCCCGTGGTCCCGGCTCCACATCGACTTCGCCGGGCCCTTCCACGGGTTAACATTCCTGGTCACCGTGGACGCGTACTCCAAGTGGCTGGAGGTGAGTCCAGTCTCCTCCACCTCCGCAAGCGCCACCATCCGAGCCCTCCGGAAGATATTTGCCACGCATGGCTTGCCGGACACCATCGTCTCCGACAACGGCCCGGCGTTCACATCCGAGGAATTCCAGCGGTTCCTGCGGGACAACTTGATCCGGCATATCAGGTCAGCACCCTTCCACCCTGCCACGAACGGCCAAGCGGAACGCATGGTCCGCACGGCTAAGGAAGCTTTAAGCCGCCTGACCGAGGGGGACTGGGAGTCACGCATAGCCCGGTTCTTGCTGGCGAACCGGACAACACCCAACCCGGTCAGTGGCCACTGCCCCGCGGAGCTTCTCATGGGCCGGCGACCCGCCATCCTCCTGGACCGCCTGCACCCCGACAGGGCTCCAACAGGACGGAACTGGGTCGAGGACCGGGAGGCACCACGGGGCTTCTTCCCAGAGGACCCGGTGTTCGCAAGGAACTACGGCCGAGGCCCGGAGTGGATAGCAGGAAAGGTAATCCGCCCCACCGGCCCTGTCTCCTATGAGGTGTCGACAAATGACGGGCAGGTCCTGCGGCGCCACGTGGACCAGCTGAGGCGGCGCCTACTTCCAACGGTAGGAGACCGGGGTAACCAAGGGGAGGTGGAGCAGGCCCCACGAGAAGCTGAGGGAGAGCCCGAGGCGGAACGAGACTGCAGAGAGGCGGACCCCAGCGACGGCCAGCTCAGTATGCCCGAGGCCTCATCAGCCGAGGGCCAGACGGCGTACCCTTCCCCAGCGGAAGGAGGTGAGGGGGCAGGCCCCGCCACACCACCAAGACTTGGCTGCGGAGAAACCCCAACGCCTACACCACGACGGTCCACCAGGGAACGCAGAGCCCCCGCATACCTGAAGGACTATGTCACCTAGACAGGATCGGGACTATGGGGGGAGGGGTGTTGTGTATGCAGTCAACATCGTGCCATCAACGAAGAGCCAGAGCTTGAGTACCTGAGAACAATGGGACTGAGGTTCCTGGCTCCCGCGTAGGGGGACCAATGGGAACGGCGGCGGGAATTCAAACCCGCCAATGGTACCAGGGGGCGGCCCCTCCCCAATGTATATAGTTGGCCTCCGGGCCGGTTATCGGTGTCTCGTGTTGTATAATAGCGAACCATGCTGATCACTACATCGCTGTCTGTGGTTTCTTTATGCGTCTAACCCACTATACAACAGGTGGCATAAAAATTCTCTTAAGTAAATAAAATTAACGCAAAGCTGTGGGACTGGCCCTTTGCTGGGGTTTTGGAGGGGGCATTTTGTCCCTGAGAGGCAGCCCAGGAGGGGCCAGAAGGACAGGGAAGTTCTGCGGAGAAAAGGGCGAGAAGAGCCGTCTGGGTCCCAGCACTGTCGACAGCAAAGCCTGAGGAGGTCTCCCGAGACCCACCACGGCAGCGCCAAGAGCCCCACGGCCACCAGCCGGTGAGACAGAGAGACTTGCAGAAGGCTTCGGAGAGACAGTAAAAGGTTCTTCTTGCCTCTTTGGTTCCCACTTTCCGTGGTGTCATCTACGTTGGAGTTTCATACATGCATGTCTTGCTTTGATCCCCCCCCCCGGTGAATTAAACCTTACTTGCGTTTTAAGTTCTGCTGGTAAAGGCTATAGAGGTGGTTGGTAGGTCTGGGAGTTGTTTTTTGAAATTCTAGTGTCCTGGCCCCACTGCTGGACCCCCTGATGGCACCTGGTATTTTTGGCCACTGTGTGACACAGAGTGTTGGACTGGATGGGCCATTGGCCTGATCCAACGTTGGCTTCTTTTCTGTTCCAATGTTCGTAACCTACTTTGTGAATTGTTGCATGCATACTATTAGGTTTTAGTAATACTGTTGACAGTAAAGTATGTAATAGATTGTACTTGATGTGTTTCCTTTTTATAATTTTTGTAATTCTTCAATCATTGTAATGTTGAGTTTTTGCAATGCAAATTGTAAGGGGGGGGAAATCAGTTGGGCTTCCTTCCAAATGGTAGATTGTGGATTAGAATATTAGTCGCAGTTCCTTTACAGAAACAGGTTTTGTTTCTAAATATGTAGTAGTGAGATCTTGACACCAGAGTGTGCTCGCACATTTGAAACCAAACACTGTTTCGTTCTCTGATTTCACCCAGAAATCAGATTAAACCCAGAGATGAGTGAACAGTTTCTCTACTCTTCCATTATTCTTTATTCTCTTTTTCAGTGCTTCAGATACATAGTGATAAAGTTGTGGAAGTAAAATATTGGAATCTGTAATTATTTGTTTAATTGTATAAACATGTTCTCTTGCTTGACTGCATGTAATATTTCAGCTGCTCAAAATTGTTTGTACCCCATCCCAAAAGACACAAAACAACAGTCCATGGGCGTTTATAATTTAATCCAGATGGGGCTCAGTTTTCTTTGGTAGCTCAAGTTAACAGCTTGGGGATACTCTTGGACTTGACCTTGTTGATGAACAAAGATGCTGGTGCCGTTGGCCAAAGTAGATGTGACGGGGGCAGTGTGGGTGCCATAAGGACACGCCACTGCTGTTTTAAAATACCAGTCAGCGTGGCGCTCCTGTTCCCCTTCCCACGCATTTTCAAATATGAAGTATCCGGGGGGGGGGGAGCATTTTGGTACTTGATAAGGCATGTTGGGGGGGACAAGAGCCCCTCAGACCGCTGCACTGTGGAACTGATCAGGATTGGGCCCTTGCGGTCCTTGTGGTAGCCGTAAGATGGTGTGCCAGCCACAAGGGTGCCGTCGTCGCATCTAGTTTGGCCCTAGAGAGTACCTTCTTTGAGTCACACACCTTGTTTGCAAGCTGGTCCCTTCTTCAGATTATTTATTTATTTATCTTCATTTGATTGCATACTGCCCTCCCTGCAGATGGGCTCGGGGCGGTTCACAGCAATCTCAGTACAATATCATTAAAACAACAATTAAACAACAGTAAAACCATACAGTAAACAATCTAGATCTGATGTCAGTTCAGCAACATTGATGTTAAAATCCAGGCCACCGATGTCGATTCAGCAGTATCGAGGTTAAGATCCAGGCCACTGGAGGGGAGGTAACCAGGAGGGGAAAGGGACGTCCGCTGTCTCAACCAGAAGCCCGGTGGAAGAGCGCTGTCTTGCAGGCCCTGAGGAACTGTAATAGATCCCGCAGGGCCCTGATCTCATATAGGAGCTCATTC
Organism: Gekko gecko; assembly: GCA_029375565.1. Classification (NCBI taxonomy): domain Eukaryota; kingdom Metazoa; phylum Chordata; class Lepidosauria; order Squamata; family Gekkonidae; genus Gekko; species Gekko gecko. Next base: position 4,692,973 of record JAPDNY010000003.1, on the reverse strand, counting down.
CACCAGGTGGGGGCCAGGGCTGAGGCTAGTCGGACGTCCCTGGGGCTGGGGACTGCTGGAAGATGTTGATTCATAGACCTGAGCGTCCTCCGGGGCTCAAATGGGGAGAGGTGGCCTCGAAGGTATGCCGGCCTCTGGCCCTATAGGGCTTTAAAGGTAAGTACCAGAACCTTAAAATGGATCTGGAATTCAATAGGCAGCCAGTGCAGTTCACACAGCACTGGGCGGATGCGAACCCACACAGGCGTTGCCGTCAACACCCATGCTGCCGCGTTCTGTACCTGCTGCAGCTTCCAGAGCAGGGTCAAGAGCAGCCCCATGTAGACAGAGTTACAGTAGCCTGGCCTGGAAGTGACTATTGCATGGGTCACTATAGCCAGGTCTCGTGGGGTGAGATATGGGGCCAACTGCCCGATCTGCCTCAGATGAGAAAAGGCCGACCTGGCAGTGGTGGAGACCAGGGCTGCCACCGTGGTCTCCAGATTTAACTACATGGGGCCCCACTGGTGGACCTTTTGATGGCCCCTGGTATTTTTGACCTCTGTGTGACAGCATGTTGGACTGGAGGGGCCATTGGCCTGGTCCAGCGTTGGCTTCTCTTATGTCCTCATGTTCTTATGAAAGCTTCGATGGGTTCAACATGCAGTGGTGAGATTCCTGTCAGGAAACAAACTGCACCAGCTGTACATCAGTGGCCCTGGGGGTCACCTATCTGCTTCTGGGTCCGGTTCAAAGTTACCTTTAGAAAACTTCGCAGCCAAGCTGTGTTGACTCTGGCCCGTGTGCCGTCTGTACTGAGAAGGGGCAGCTTCATCTGCCTGTGCACCATTCCAGTAACTGAGAGTGCTGATACTGCCAGCTGAGGGGGTGGTTAAGTCTGAATTACGCCTCCTTCAGCTTATTTTTTTGAAGCTGAGCTTGGGTCTGCTGAACAAGCGTCAACCAGTTTAGCTGTTCTGTCTTCCCAGCCGGGACCGTGGCTTTGCTTTGGTCATTCTGAAGTTTTGTCAGGATACAAAGACTTTCTCTTGGAAACTCTGGTAGCCAAGCCAGAAAAACCACCGATGCTCTCTTTCCTCGAAGGCAGCTAGCCGATCATCCTTTCAAAACCTTGCCTCTTTAACGTGCCCAAGGCTTAAATCACCTTTGAGGCTGTCTTCAGAGCTGCGTGCAAATTACAGCCAACGTAGGTGTGTTTGCGTTGCTAACGGGTTGCTGCGTGACCTACTTAGTGGAGCAGGATTGCTGCCAGCATTGCTCCTGGTAACCCTGAGAGTTGCCGCATTGCAAAAAAAGACCCACAGAGAGAGAGAGAGAGAGAGAGAGAGAGAGAGAGAGAGAGAGAGAGAGAGAGAGAGAGAGAGAGAGAGATATGACCTTGCAACCCATCCAGAGCCCCTCCCCATCTAGGATTTTGAGCTCAGGCAGCTATTCGCAAGGGTTGGTCAGAGCAACTGTTCTACACTGCAGGAAGAGGACAAGAAATTTTATTTAATTATTAATTATTTACTTCATTTACAGCCCACCTTTCTCATGAGACTCAAAGCAGATTACAAAATAGAACAAACAGTTCAATCAAACAGCTAAAAGATGTTCAGCGGGCAATGAAATCGGACCAGGATGACAGAATTAGAAAAAATGCAAACCAGAAACCATCTAAGACATGGCAGACCTTAAACACAACAGCAACCGGATTACAAAGGGAGAGAACAGGGGCAGTAAAAACAAGACAATAAATTCCCCCCCCCCATATTTCCCAATGGAAAAATTAGAAAGTTAGGGGGAGGGGACTACTAAAAAACACCCCTGTGGAGAATTTTCTCTTTTAGAATGAATAAAATGCTTTTCAAGGCAAGTGTTTTCACAGTCAAAATGTAGATAAAGTCTGAACACTTCCAGTTTTTCTAATGGAAATGTGGGAAGATCTGGAAAAAATGTCACACTGTAAATGTATGCAACGTTTTCAAAGAAGTTGTTTAAATGATTTTGGCAACAAATAATATCGTATATATTTAATGGTACTATATTGTTAAAGCGTTTGGTGTTTCAATGTGATGAGGCTTAGCTTAATACCCAAACATGCTGGTCGCTGTGCCTGTAGTGAATCTACGAGAGAGAGAGAAACTCTGTTCAGCTAATGCACAGCCTTTTGGTGTAGTGGTGAGGAGCAAGGACTCTAATCTGGGAGACCTGGGTTTGATTCTCCACTCCTCCAGATGCAGCTGCTGGTCAGTCACAAGTTCTGACAAGAGCTGTCCTTGAAAGGGCAGTTTCTGTCAAGAGTTCTCTCAGCCCCACCTACTCCACAGGGTGTCAGTTGTGAGGAGGGGAAGGGAAAGGAGATTGTAAGCTGCTCTGAGACTCTGAGTAAAGGGCTGGGTATAAATCCAGTCTCTTCTTCTTCTTTACTACAGGATATGTTTTCTACCCTCAGCATTTGTATCTTTCCTCCCTCTCAGATGTTAGACATGAAGATTTGTGTGCTCTGGTAGCAGAGGGTGCAACAGTTTACAACTCTTTCTCAACTGCTGGGTATACTTGAAAGTTTTCATTTAGAATACAAAGGTGTTCGTACTTTGAATTCCATAAATATGCCAAATAGCAAAATATTGTGTCTTAACTAAGTTATAAATGACACATTTCATGTTGTTGAATCAGTAAAAATAGTTTAGGGTTGATAGGAGAGTAAATATTATGCACGGGGTGGAGAGAGTGGACAGAGAGAACTTTCTCTCCCTCTCCCAAAAACTAGAACTCGAGGGCATCCCATGAAGCTGATGGGCAGTAGGTTCAGGAGGGACAAAAGGAAATACTACTTTACACAGAGAGTGATGAAAATGTGGACTTCAATTCCAGAGGGAGTAGTGATGGCCACAGGAATAAACAGTTTTAAAAGGGGATGAGAGATATTCATGGAGGATGTCTGTCAATGGCTACCAGCCATGCCGACTGAGGGGAACCTCCACATTCAGAGGCACCAGTCCTCTGAATCCCAAAGCTAGGAGGCAACATCAGTGGAAGGTCTCAGCCTCTGTACCCTGTTGTTGGCCCTCCAGAGGAACTGGCTGGCCCCTGTGTGAAACGGGAGGCTGGACTAGATGGACCCTCCCTGGTCTGACCCAGCAGGGCTCTTCTTGTGTGCTTATGAAGGCCTCAGGCTCTCTGCCTGTCAGGTAGGCCTCTGCGAAGTCCTGGCGGCCAGGAGTGTGGGAGGGGGTGACTCTGGAATGCCTGCTTTCGATTCTGCTGTGCCTTCACTGGTGTTACTGGTGTTACTACCTCTGTGACTTATGCTGCCTGACCTTGAGCGCCTGGTGTAGCTTTTCTCTCGGGAAATGCAGCCCGTTACTTTGGCGGGCTCTTACCTGCTACTTGATTGGATGGACGCTGTGATGTATCCAGTGTGGGATCTGTTTCTAGGTCAGCCATGTGCTCGGACTGGTCCCAGCCGGCCCGACACGTGGTTGGGCGAAGCACCTGAGCTTCGTCCCTGAAAACAGTGGACGGTCGGATCCTGGCTCCCTCCCAGTTGGGGACCTAGGATCCGGGGAGATAATACAATTAGTGTACATAGACCAATCACGGGGTTGTGTGTGTGTTGGGGTGTGGGTTTGCTTGGGAATATAAGCCGGCCTGCGAGCCGGCTAAAGTTGTCTTGTTCCTGATCTTGAAATAAAAGTATGAGCTGGTTTCACCCTGCTGTCTTGTCAGTCTCAGTACTTTTCAGACGCCATCAGGGGACCCCTTTGAATAATGTACATCTGCTTGTTTCACGCACTTTCCCCCAGTTCCAGCACCAAGTAGTTAAGATAGCCTCATAGCCTCAATGTCTTAATAAATCTTTACTTCTTTGAATGAGAGTTGTTGGGAACCGATTTCTGCAGGAGTCGGATGCTGCCCTGCCGCTGGCCCTCCAGAGGGACTGGTTGAGGCCCCCATATGAGACAGGAGGCTGGACGAGATTGACGGTTGGTTTGATCCAGCAGGGCTCCTCTGATGTTCTTGATACTGCGTACATTTCAATTTTCAAAAAAGATTTTTTTTCTGGAAATTTTACATCTCTACTCTGACCTCCTTGGGCATGCAGTTACACAACGTCGGAGCCTTGCATGTGTGTACAATCCGTGTGTCCAAGCAGTTGCCAATATTACCCATTTGCAGGTGAGCAAAGCCGTCCTAGCAGAGTATAGCCGGAAGGGCAGCCCTGCAGGCCTTTATTTGTGATGGCTGGTTAGTGCCTTGCATTGACCCCGGCAACTGATGCACAGCCAGTGGAGGGACTGCAGAACCGGCCTCCTACACACCCTGTCTTTTGCTCCTGGTAGTAGTCAACGGTGGCATTTTGTACCGACTGGAGTCTCAAAACTAACTTGTAAGCAATGACCAGTACTTGGAATTGAACCTAGGAGCTGATTAGTGGCCAGTGAAGTGTCTGCAGAATGAGTGTGAAATGCCTGCCCCGCCCCCCCAGCTGTGGATGGTGGCTGAGCCGTGGCGTCCGGTCTAAGGCAGACTCAGGTGGAGTCGCCAATGCTCCCTCTAAGCTGTGGAGTCTGGTGAGCAAAAATTCCACTTTGTGAGCTCCTGGCATTAAAGTTGTAAGTGAGCGATTTGGCTGCTGCATCCATTAGTTTGCACTGGAGCCATCCTTCCTGAGCTGAGACAAAAATGTGTGAGCTAGCTCACACGAACTCAGCTTAGAGGGAACACTGGACTTGAGGCCTGAGGTTAGTGTGGTATGGATCTATGTGTCCAGGTGGCTCGCCACCCCCTAGGCAACCGATTCTCCTGCTGAACTACTCTTACTGTAATCTCCCCCCCCAATATCCAGCCAGTATCTTTCTGCCCCTAATCTAAACCCATCCTTGCGAGTCCTCTCCTCTGCTGCCCACAGGAACAGCTCCCTGCCCTCCTCTAAGTGACGCAGCCCTTCAGATACTTCAAGAGAGAAATCGTGTCCCCCTTCTGCCTCCTCTTCTCCAGGCTAAACAATCCCAAGAAGACCCTCTGCCTTTCCTCACAGTGCTTCTAGGTCTCCAGGCCCCCCAACCATCCCTGTTGTCCTACTGCATTAAACTGCTATTCCTGCAACATGCTAAGTGGGGGTAAAATTTCTGGAAATGTTGAAGCCGTTGAAAAACAGTTTGTAAGTTTGTTATCAGTTGAAGTCTGTTTGCACTCATTAAGGCAAAGAGGCAAAAATAATTTGTTTACCAGCTGATATGATTCAGAATGTAGTTCCTAAGAGAATACGAAAGAAGACATTTCTCATTTTCCTGGACGTTTTCAAGCGGAGGCTGGATGACCATCTTTTGGGTATGTTGCAGGGCTGTCTTTCGGCCAGGCGCCTGCAGAGGACAGGGGTTGGACTAGATGACCTGCGAGATCCCTTCCAACTCTAACGTTCCGTGATTCTGATTCTATGATTCCTCTTAATCGTGACAAAGTGTCAAAAATTCTAAGCATGGCTTTATAACCAAGGGCAGCTGGAGACATACCCAGGACACTTTTTTACCAACTTGGTTCCTAAGCCTTTGGAACAGACTTCCATTTTTCAGGGTCTTCTTCTATCAGCTGGTTAAAGCAAAGCTTAGATTCCCAGAAGTCCTGTTCCCCCCCCCATTTTTAATTAAAATGCAGCAATATATAATCAGAGCAAATAACATGTCTAGTTGACGAATGAAAAGCGAATGGAGAGAAAGGGCACGGTTACGGTTATTCCTTTCTTCTTTCCCACTACTGTTCATTTGGCCCAGGGGTCCGGAACAGCCGCTGAGAGTTCATGTTTTAACAGCTAACGGAAAGCTACCCACACAATGGGATCTCCGCATCAGGATACAGCAGGGTTTATGCCTCTGTCTAGAACGTTTCCGTGCTTCTACGGCAGCAGCCAGAAATTTGGCCATCCCGTATGTGACCCATCCCATCTACCTGGCTCAGGTGCCCAGAAGTCTCAGCAGTTGGAGAAGCAGGGCCCTGGCCACATGGTGGTGGTGGTGGGGAATCAGCTCCTGTCCAAGTTCCAAAAGTTCAGGGCAGTTTAAAAGTATGTGGTCAATGGATTCAATGCGATGAAGGTCCCAATTACACATTCTCTCTGAATGCAGAATACCAGCCTCTCTGCCTGTCAAGACTGCAGATGGCAAAGCATTAAGATGCCTCCAAATAAAGGCGTGCCTATATTTAGGATGTGTTAAATCAGTTGCATTGTCTGCACCACCTATGCACTTGATGAGTCTTAGTTTTTAATCATTTTAATACTATTCATGGTGGTTGTATAATTATGTTGTTACTTGCCCTGAGGCCTGCGATAGCAGCAGAGGGCAGGTTAGAGAGCCAGTTTGGTGTAGTGGTTAAGTGCGCGGACTCTAATCTGGGAGAACCGGGTTTGATTCCCCGCTCCTCCACTTGCACCTGCTGGATGACCCTGGGCAAGCCATCGTTCTGCCAAGAGCGGTCCTTGAAAAAAAAGAGCGGTTTCTGTGAGGAGCTCTCTCAGCCCCGCCTGCCTCACAGGGTGTCTGTTGTGGGGAGGGGAAGGGAAGGGAGTTTGTAAGCCTCTCTGAGACGCCTTTGGGTAGTGAAGGGTGGGGTATAAATCCCATCTCTTCTTCTCTTCTTTTAATTAAGAATAATGAATAGAAGCATTGATTGGGACGCCAGTTGATAGGGGAGTGCCGACTGTAAAGGCTGAGCAAACTCTTCTTGACCTTCTTGCTGCGCTTCCACAATCCAGATGTTTCAGGCGAGTTTCAACCAGATGCCTTGGCTCATCCACACGCACTCCTCCCCGCCCGCTCCAGCTCTCCAAACAAGGGCGGCCACACATCTGCCCCCCCCAGATGTACTTCTTTATCCGTTCATTACCCATGAGCCTGAGACTCTGATACGGTGCTGAACACAAGGCCTGCATTATTTCTCTTTCCCTTTTCCAAAACAGTTCTTCATATAGCTTCCTGAGGTGGTATCCTAACTGAGGCTGGAAGAACTGCCGGCTGGAACATCCCCCGGCCTCGGGAGCCTTCCTTGACTGGAAGAGCCACATCAGTTGGAGGACGGCCTGAAATGTCTTGGCGGCTGCAGCCTGCCTTACTCCAGGACCGTGCTGCTGACCACGGGGCCCGGTCTCTTCCGCTGGGTTTGTGATCAGGCTGGGCCTGAGGACTGAGAATGTCGAGTAACTGAGGAAGAACCTCCTGGGATACTAAATATTAGATGGGAGAGATGCATGTTGTGGAAGATAAAAATCTACGGGATCCCACACTTTCAGGAAGCTGGACTGGACAAGCATGCGAGTCCCTTCCAACTTTGTGTCTCTGGAAGGGGCCAAGCTGTGGAATCTGAGCTCAGCGTTGTCCGGAATGGTCCACTCTGATGCTGAACAATCAGGGCCACTCTGGTCTTCCAGGGGCCCCAATCGTAAGTGCCTCCCGTCAGTAGCAAGTGCCTCTGCCTAGCATGATCTAAAGGAAGCTAAACATGCAACCCTGGGAACGGCGGAAGAGAAAGGCCTGGAAGCAGGGCGGGGAATGGGAGTCGGGTTCAATACGGATTGACTCAGCACGCAGCGCTTCCAGCTGCCTCCTGGTTGCCTTGGCTGAGGGCGACATCTGATCTCCCCCCGCCCCCGTGTCACTCCGCAGGCCGATCCGCGCGGCAGCAAACCAGCCTGGCAAGGTGGCAGGAGTGCTCAGGAAGGCAGCTGTGTGAGGCAAGAGCGAGCTGACAGCTCAGGATGAGGGGGTGGCTGGCTCGGGCGGCTGATGAAGACATCGTGGATGAGGCATCCTTTGCCCACTCGGAGCCTGGGAGGATTTCCGCTCAGATGAAGACCCTGTTCCGTGGTTCACGGCTCTGTCTGAGGACCTCTTGACAGTGAATTTTGAAAGAAGAAGAGAAGAGAGGAAGGGATTGGATTCATACCCCTTGCCCTTCACGGCCCGAGGGAGTCTCAGAGCGGCTTGCAGACTCCTTCCCCTTCCCCTCCCCACAACAGACGCCCCCTGGGAGGCAGGCGGGGCCGAGAGAGCTCGGACAGGAACGGCTCTTTTCCAAGGACAGCTCTTGTCAGAAAAAAACAAACATGCAGCAAGAGACGCCTGGACTTGGCTGAGTGGGTGCTGCCTTTCATGGGTGCCACTCCTAGAGGCAAGGGGCTTAAGGAGCACGGTCACAGGTGGCTCTCCCTCCCAGACGGCTCATAAACAAGGAAGCAACCACTCCACACTCCCAACACACCCACTAATGCTGTGGAAGCGTGGGGCTGCCCTGGGTCAAGTGTTTTGGTGTTGTCCCCGTCCCCCCCCCCCAGATTTGAGTGACGTCATTCTGCATTGCTAAGAAGGCCGTGGTGCGGGGCCAGTCGGATGAGAGGCACCCTTTGTGCCTGCGGAGGGACGTGAGTCGGCTTCACGTATTGCTGCCCCTGGAAGCTGCCGTGTGAGAGGTACGCCTGCTTGAAAGGCCCGGGGAAGGAGTGTCCGGTGTTGCCCAACAAAGCAACAGTGTGTGCGAGAGAGGGCTGGTGAGCAATCCGCCCGAGAGCACAAAACTCTCCTGCCTTTTTTCAGCATCCCCCAAAGAGCAGCCGGCTGATGTTGCTGAAGCAAAACCGGTTGTGGGGCAAACCGTGGCAGGATGGGCGCGTCACTGCCCTGAGCTCTGAATGCAATTGAAACATACTTCTCTCTCTCTAACGCAGCACGCGGGGCCGAGGGATACGACGCTTCTGTGCTTTGTTTCAGGGTCTGCTCTACTGGGTGGGACCTCTGAGCCGATGGGGGGGCTCCCTGAGCCCTGGCAGGAAGCAGCACGCGCGGGCTGTCCCCAGGGCCAGAAGGCTGCAGGTGGGCTTACAGGTGGGCTTACAGGTGGGCTTAGTCCAGCTTCCTGCAAAACCTTCCTTAGGATGGGTCTTGGCCATCACAAGCCGCTGCTGGGAAAGACAACGGCCCTTTCTGCAGCCTCCTTTTCACCCACGTTCACCGCCACCATCCTCCAAGCAATTCTGCACTAAAATCAGACGCAGCCTTCTTTTTAGTCCAGGTCCCCCCCCCTCTGCACTAAAATCAGACGCAGCCTTCTTTTTAGTCCAGGTCCCCCCCGCCCTCTGCACTAAAATCAGACGCAGCCTTCTTTTTAGTCCAGGGCTTTCCCCCGTTCTGCGCTAAAATCGAGTCCAACCTTCGTATTATTCTTCGTATTATTATCCCCCTTTCTGCATTGCATTTCCCTCCCTTCAAGGGTCAGCCCAGTTTCAGCCTGCTGTTGCCCCTGGCTTATTTGGATGCTGTTTTGCCCTGGACTTAGGCTCTTTCTGCACCCTCCTTTTAATCCACATTCACCGCCACATCCTCCAAGCAGTTCTGCCCTAAAATTGGATTCAACCTTCTTTTTAATCCAGGTTCCCCCCCACCATTCTGCACTAAATCTGTTATGTACTGAGTTTGGATTGTGCCAGAGAAACTGACCTAGCTTAAGTCACCAGAACAACAGGTAGCCAGGATCCTGGGAGGAATCTATTGAACAGCAGTTGTAGTATAAATAGCCTATCACTGGGAGTGGGTTTTTGTGTAGTGGTTAAGTGCGGTTAAGAAAGCCAGCTTGGTGTAGTGGTTAGGTGCGTGGACTCTAATCTGGGAGAACCGGATTTGATTCCCCACTCCTCCACTTGCACCTCGCTGGATGACCTTGGGCAAGCGGTAGTTCTGAAAAGAGCAGTTTCTGTGAGGAGCTCTCTCAGCCCCACCTGCCTCACAGGGTGTCTGTTGTGGGGAGGGGAAGGGAAAGGAGTTTGTGAGCCGCTCTGAGACACTTTTGGGTGGTGAAGGGCGGGGTATAAATCCAATCTCTTCTTCTTGTGTTGGGTGTGGTTTTGCAAGCATTTACGTTGTCTCCTAGTTTAGTTTATGAAAAGTACTGAGACTGACAAGTGATTTCAGCTCTCACACTTTTATTAGGCGAAGAACAAGACACGGAAGCTGGCTCGCAGGCTGGCTTATATCCCAAAACCAAACCACGCCCAAGCACACCCCAACACTCATGATAGGCCTATTTACAGTGATCAGGTTAACTCCAGGACCCTAGTCTCCCGACTGGAAGGGGAACTAGAATCCGGCCGTCCATTGTTCTGGTGGAGTGAAGCGCCTGCTCTTCGCGTGACCACCTGTGGACCGGCTGAAGCCGGATCACGCACATGGTCGGGTCAGTACACAACACCCCTCCCCCTGTGGTCCGAAACCCTCCTGCAAACATAGTCTATAAGATAAGTGGGCGCTTTCCGTTCCCGTGGTGAGCGGCGAATCTCAGGGGCTACCCTGGGGGCTGGCTCCACCTGGCCTGGATGTGTAGTGGTTGGATCTGGTGGAGGCACTGCGGGTTGCGGAGGGGCCCTTGGCTCGAGGACCCTGGCAAGTCTCGGCTCACTGGCGCCTGGTCCGGTCTGATCATCTGGTGGGGCTGGTGGTTCTTGCAATGGGGCTGATGCGACGGCCTCTGGGCTGTCTGGTACTTCGTACCCATCCTCTGGGTAGGAGGATCCTAGTCTCCCGACTGGAAGGGGAACTAGGATCTGACCGTCTGTTGTTCTGGTGGAGCGAAGCGCCTGCTCTTCGCATGACCACCCGCGGACCGGTTGAAGCCGGATCACGCACATGGTCGGGTCAGTACACAGCAGTTTAACCCACTAATAAAGTATGAGCTGATCACTCGACGCGTCTGAAGCCCCAGTATATTTCAAAACCCAAGTTCAACCTTCTTTTTACTCTGTCCCCCCGCCCCCCCCCTTCTGCATCCCATCCCCTCCCTTCAGGGGTCAGCCCGGTTTCAGCCCGCTGCTGCCCCGGGTGATTTGGATGCTGTTTTGCCCTGGACTTCAATTGCCTCAACTCCAACACTGAGAAAGTCCGGCGCAGCAGACAGATGTGGAAAGGGCCTTAAATTGCCTCGACTCTAACACTGAGACAATCTGGAGTGGCAGGCAAATGCGAAAAGGACCAAAGTCTGGTGTACAAAGAGGAGGAGGAGGGGGGGGCCGCCAGAAGACCCTTTGATAAGGCAGTGAGGTCAGCAGCTTCTCTTTCCCCTGTGGAGCCTCATCCCTTGTCTGTCCCCCGATTGCTACTCTCAGGGCCGTTTTCTCCTTCTTCTTGGAAGTGCCACACTCAATCTATCCCTCCCTCTCAGCTAGAGATGCAGTTAGGGACCTGCCCCTCTCTCTCCTTTTCCCTAGCAAGTACGCTAGTCCCTAAATAAACCTGTATCTACTCTTTAATCAGGCTATGCACCGTTGCTGTGTGTATTACTCTGCCAACAGCCTCGTGGGCGAAAGGGGGTTCCTGAGCAGGCAGGCAACTGGGCACTCTGCCGCCAGAGCTGGGCCGTCTGTCTCCTCTGCTCCAGGGGCTCGGGGGTGCCGACGGGATCCCTGGCGAAGGGCAGGTTTCATTGGCGGGCTCTTCCGGAGGTCCCCGTGTCTGGCTTCTTTTTTTCACCAGCCCTTTGGCTTTCTCATCCCAGAGCCTTGCGGGTGGCCCAAACGAGGCCTGGGTATCAGAGGGCCCAGGGACTGTGGGGTCTTCCGGGACCTTGATCTCTGCAGGGTTTGCGGCCATACAAGGAGGCGTCATCAGGCCCAACCCATCGGGCATAAGCAGGGATCTCCGAGTTGTCCCTGCACTGCTGGACCTCCTGTTTAGCCGATGATGCCTTTCGGGGGTCAGCAGGGCTCCTTCTCTTTGGAGGCCGGCTGTCCACATTGTCGGACTCTCGGGTGCCTTCCCTCCCTCCCGCCCTCCTTCTGCCTTCCTAGAGTTACTCAGATGTCTCTGGCCCAATCTGCATCTAGCATTTGCTCCCCTGTTTTACCAAACCCACACTGGAACAGAAAAAGATGCGGCTGAAAACCACATTCAAGTATGCAGACGGCCACCATAAAACCGAGAGATCAAAGGAAGGGAAAGTGGTGTGCGGTCTGGACACTGCCATGAAATCCGACGCTCGATCAAAGTGAAAGTGGCATGCAGCGTAGGTGGTGGATTTCTGTTCCGGCGTGGGTTTGGTAGGACAGTGGAGCAGATGCCTGATGCAGATTGGGCCTCTGTCATGACGACCCGTGCGCATCGCGAGATGGGAGGTGGAAAGGCTGCCTCCTCGTGAGGTTTGCCTGATGTCAGCGTTTCCCTTCGCTTGCCCCCCCCCCCGATCCTTCAGCTCTTTTGAGGGAGAGCCAGTTTGCGTCATTGGTGTCATCCTTTCCAAGCTAGGTTGGAAGCAGGCAGCTGTTGCCTTTGCTGCAGGCGGCTTCCATCTCGTGCTGAGACATGTTTGATTTTCTTTGTCAGGGGAGACCTACTGGCAGCTGAGCTGTTTTGATGTCTGTTCATTTGGCCTCTGCCTTTACAAGATCATTTCCAGCATTTCCATTCATCAGTTGGCTGAACTGCCCTCTATACTTGACTGGACGGTTTTAAAAGTGGTACCCAGATTGTCTGAAACGGTCTGGACGGTGGCCACGGTGGGACAGCTCTGTCTATAACACTCGTTTGCTCCACCTACGAATTTGCTGGAAAGTGAACTTTTAAATTAGTTTCATGAAACTTCCATTGAAAGCATGTGTTTGCTTTTAAAACAAGAAAACATAGGGTTGGTTTTTCTAAAAAAAAAATAGCAGCTGTTCTCCCAACCCGGCCCTTGAATCGACCAGCCTGGTTTCTCCAGATTTGAAACGGACAGATCACTCTTTTCAGGCTTTAAATGATCGTCCAGGAAAACAAGCCTTTCAACTGAGCCTGGAAGCCTCCATAAAGGGGGCAAGGGGCACCTCCCCTTGGACATGGCGGGGGGGGGAGACCTCCTGGCAGCGAGGGCGGCTCGCGTTCTCTTTGGCCAAGCTGCCCAAGGCCCGGAGTTTCCTGTCTAGGACGCCACCCCTCATCCCTCCCTCAAATGGGGGAGGTCTGCCTTCTCCCACCACCCCGAGGAGGCCTGGCCCAGCCCACCAGCTGCTGAGAGATGGCCGAGTGGCGCCACCTGGCTGGGCGAAGAGCAAGACTGTGCAAGGCCCTCGGTCCTACGTGGAGATCCCACTAAAGGTCGCTCACTCAAAGTGCAAGACAGGCTCCAGCGGAACAGGAGAGGCAAGGAATGCCAGCGATAAAAATATGGCTTACTAGAGCAGAATAATGGACCAGGTTATGAAATTCCTGAAGCCCTCCTTTCCCATGAAACATCCTTCCGTTTCCTTTACGAGACGATGCATCGTATGTCCTGTCGCCTCGCCCGCCTTCGTCTTAAAAAGAAAGCACATCCTTCTTATAGCAGCTGTGGGCGCAGGAAGACTTTCACTGCCCGTCACCAGCCAGGTAGGGAGTGAATGCAGAGCTGGGACTAAACCTATCAGCTGCGTCCCCTCCTGCTTCTGAGTCGCCAGCCACACACCCAGAGGTTTTCAAATTACATCGTCTGTAATTTTGTCAAAATGACCGCCTGGATTTGGGGCCATTTTTCTGGAAGCCAGGCACTTTTGGAATCAGAGGCGCACCCACCCACCGATGCCAGCTTTCACCAAGTCAAGGCAAGAAATCCAGCAAATGAGCACTCAGTATGGTTGCCAGCTCCGGGTTGGGAAGTACCTGGAGAAGCGGGAGGGGTGGAGCCTGAGGAGGGTGGGGTTTGGGGAGGGGAGGGACTTTAATGGGGTAGAGAGCCATAGAGAGCCCACCGTCCAACGAGGCCATCTTCTCCAGGGGAACTGACCTCTGTCGCCTGGAGATCAGATGGAATCCCAGGAGAAATCCAGCTACCCCCTGGAGGCTGGCAACCTTAATATTCAAAGACAGAAAGTGGATCTTTTCAGAACCAGCTGGTCTGTGGATGTCTGCCAGGGGGGACAGACAGACGACAAGTCCTTTCTCTGTTGCCTCTTCAGTCTGAGAGCCAGACTGTAGTGGTTAAGTGCACGGACTCTGACCTGGGAGAACTGGGCTTGATTTCCCACGCCTCCACATGCAGCTTCTGGTGTGACCTTGGGTCAGTCACAAGTTCTCTCGGAGCTGTTCTCTCAAGGGCAGTTCTCTCAAGAGCTCTCTCAGACCCACCTACGTCACAGGGTGTCTGTCTGTTGTGGGGAGGGGAAGGGAAAGGAGTTTGTAAGCCGCTCTGAGACTCCGAGTGAAGGGCAAAGGGGTATAAATCCAATCTCCTCCTCCTCCTCCTCCTCCTCCTCCTCCCTCCCTCTTCTGTGCTTCCGGGTGGGATCCAAAGCCAGCAGTCCTCCTTGCCTTCCAGTAGCAGCAGCAGCAGCTCCTCCCTTCGGCTTCCCGGGCTGCTCTTCTGACCCTGAACAGCAGCGAGGGGTGGCCCAGTGGCGCTTTCACGTGCCTGGGGGGGGCCCAACAAGGTTTATTTCCTTCACAGCCGTAGGACTGAGACAGTCAGGTCAAGGGGGCTCAACAGCCGGGCACTTTGCAAAGGCTGGTCTTTGTCCGGAGTGCTTTAGCAAAACGACAGTCACCTGGTGGAGAGGCGTGAATAAGCACTCGGGGGAAGGGGGAAGCCCGGAAGATTTGCCAGTTGAACTACATCCTGCGAGCAGTGCGTGTTCGGCTACACCTCTGCCTACTTCGTGGTCCCGCACTGGGAGCCTGTACCCAGAGCGTGGGAAACAATGGGGAGACTCCATCACAAAGTCCAGTGCCAGACTTAAATAGCCCCATTCCTCGGTCCTGGCCAGGACGCCTCAGCAACGGCAGGCCAGTTTGCCAGAGATAACATAACAGGAGGCAATCGGGAGTTAAGGAACGGCGTGATGGTGTGAATGTGTGTGAGGGGACCTGCAAGTTCTTAACACAAGCAAACCTCTTTCCTTTGTGCTGCTGAGGGTCACGGATCACGACATTGTGTCCCCTTCCCCTTTCTTCTCTTGTTGTGAAATTGGAAAGCCAGACATTCTGGCTGGGTCTCTAGCACTTGGCCACTTTTCTTTGGTGACGTGGAACAAAAAGACGCCCACAAAGGGCCACAACTTAACAAGCTTTGGGCTGCGGTCATCATGCACACTAAATAATGCGCTTTCAATCCACTCTCGGTGCACTTCCCAGCTGGATTTTGCTGTTGTTGTGAGCTGGCAAAATCCAGTTGGAACAGGCATGGAAAGTGGATGGAAAGTGGATTGTTTCGTGTGTGAGGATTGCAGCCTCGAAGCCGTTCCCACCCAGCCTGGGGTACCTTCCTGGGAAGAAGATGTCGTTCTTCAGCCACGCAGGTTCTTTGTCTCCATTTCAGCTCTGATGAAAACTTTGGCCCTGATCTTGTATGCCTGACGGTAGAGTAGCTACTATTTTAATAATACTTATTTTACATATTGTAGTATCTATTTATTACAAGAACAGTCTTTACTCTGCCTTTCCTCCCAGCTCAAGGCAGTTTCCTGTTGATGCAAACTTCATGATGTCCTCAAGCAAGAACAGCCTGGCCAGAACTCACTTTCAAACCGAACATTAACAAAGGCTGGGTGCTGCCTGAGATCAGCAGATAACTGAGCAAGGACGGGAACTGGCGTAATTGCTTCAGCCATTCTGGGACCGCTTGAGAGACACCGGAGTCTTTTGCATATCTTTTGTCTGCCTTGCTGAGGGCTTTCCTCCTGAGCAGAACATGGCCAAAACTTCATCCATTCTCTCCTTCTCGTCAGCCCGGCACCAGGGATTTACGTGAATTCTCCTGCTGCGTCTTCATCACCATAATCACAAGGCTGGATCAAAATGCAGGGTGCCAAATTTTGTTTAAGAACAGAGCCACTTACGTGTTTTAATAACTTCCAGGTGTGCGCGCACACACACACAAATGTTGTTGTTGTTCAGTTGCACACTCGAGTCCAACTCTTCGCGACCCCATGGACCACGTCACGCCAGGCCCTCCTGTCTTCTATCATGCTCTGGAGTTTGCTCAATTTCATGTTCGTTGCATCAATAGCACTGCCTAACCACCTCATCCTTTGCCGTCCCCTTCTTCTTTGACCTTCAATCTTTCCCAGCATCATCAGGGTCTTCTTCTCCAGTGAGGGCTCCCTTCTCATTTGGTGGTTGCCAAAGTATTTGAGCTTCAGCTTCAGGATCTGGCCTTCCAGGGAACAGTCAGGGTTGATTTCTTTGAGGATTGACTGATTTGATCTCCTTGCAGTCCAAGGGACTCTCAAGAGTCTTCTCCAGCACCATAATTTGAAAGCATCTATTCTTCAGTGCTCGGCCTTCCTTACAGTCCAACTCTTGCAGCCTTACATTACTACAGGGAATACCATTGCTATGACCATGCGGACTTTTGTTGGCAGGGTGATGTCTCCACTTTTTATCATGCTGTTTAGGTTTGCCATCGCTTTCCTCCCCAGGAGCAAGCGTCTTTTAATTTCCTGGCTGCAGTCACCATCTGCGGTGATCTGGGGTCCCAGGAGCATGAAGTCTGTCACTGCTTCCACGACTCCCCCTTCTATTTGCCGAGGAGTGATGGGGCCGGATGCCATGACCTTAGCTTTTTTGATGCTGAGCTTCAAGCCCACTTTTGCGCTCTCCTCTTTCACCCTCAGCAAGACACACACACAGACACATGTGCAAATATTTAACCCCCCCAAAAAACACCCCCTAGAAGCGTTCCCTTCGGGGGGCCCTGGAGGAGCCCACTGCTCCCCTCCCCTCCCTGGCAAAAATGGCTGATTGATTCTCGCCCTTCGCCTCCTCCGTCTGAACCAGTCAGGGACCCATGGGAAGGC
Source organism: Gekko gecko (assembly GCA_029375565.1). NCBI lineage: Eukaryota > Metazoa > Chordata > Lepidosauria > Squamata > Gekkonidae > Gekko > Gekko gecko. Next base: position 4,676,211 of record JAPDNY010000003.1, on the reverse strand, counting down.
ATCCTCCCTCCCGAGCCTTTGGGGAGGCACCTTGTAGAACGGGGCTCTTAACGATTCTTCTGGTTTTTCCCTTTGCGAGGGTTCGTGGCTAAAGTCATTAGGCTCCTTCCGTTTGCTTGCCTTGCCCTGAGAGTTGGGGCTCTCCTCCTGATATGGGAAGGCCTGCGACATGCTTTGCTTGGTTTATTCTTTTACTCCTCCCCACCCCACCCCCTTTGGATTGATTCAGTTAGTTTGTTTAAAGCAGGGGTCCCCAACCTTCTTCATCCTGTGGGCACCTTTATTTATTTATTTACATACTTAATTAATTAATTTGATTTATACCCTACCCGCCTGGCTGAGGCAAGCTCAGGGCAGCTTACAAGAGAAGTAAATACATAAATAACAGTTCAATTTATCATAAAATCATCGAAAAATAGTTCAGTTATAAAACAATTCAATATCATAAACTGCCAGCAGTGTCTGTTTCAGTACAATTGCTTAATGATGACGGTACCGTGTGAGTGCATTCAGAGATCTGTCCCGATATCCATCACATCGATCTTTCCCTGATATAATCGGGAGGCACAGGCTGTGGGTCGCAAAACCAGGGACCAGGCCTCTATGAGCTTCAGCTGTTGCTGCTAGTGCTGGTGGCAGCTCCTTAGCTGAAGGCCTCGTGGAAGAGCTCCATCTTACAGGCCCTGTGGAACTGTCAGAGGTCCCACAGGGCCCTGATCTATTCTGGGAGCTCCTTCCACCCGTGTGGAGCCACCACCAAGAAGTCTCTGGCCCTGGTTGTAGCCAGCCTGGCGTCTTTAAGACCTGGGAGAGCCAGTCAGTTTTGACACCCTGACCATCGTGCTCTCTGGGGTACATATGGGGAAAGGCAGTCCCTCAGGTATGTTGGATCCTGGCCATAAAGGGCTTTAAAGGTGAGAACCAGCACCTTGAAGTGAATTCGGTATGCTATCAGCAGCCAGTGCAGTGCCTTTAGCACAAGCTGGATGTGCTCCCGTCCGGGGAGGGCCATCAAAAGTCTGGCCGTATCATTTTGCACTAGCTGCAGCTTCCAGATTTGTGACAAGGGCAGCCCCATGTAGAGAGCATTACAGTAGTACAGTCTCAAGGTGACCATCACATGGATCACTGTTGCCAAGTCACGGCCGAGGAAGGGAACCAACTGCCTAATCAGCCAAACATGGCAAAAGGCTGGCGCGGCACCAGCAGCGCCCCATTGAAGGTGGGGAGTGGGATCCCCACCCCTGGACCGCCTGGCTCTGGCACAGGACCTCCATCTTTGTGGGATTCAATTTTAGTTGGCTCAGTTAAAGCCAACCACCCATGGCTTGTAACGCCTGGTCCAGATCTTCCAGTCTGGAGTCAGACTGGCTGCCCAGCAACAGGTAGAGCTGGGTGTCATCTGCATCCTAGTGGCGACATCCCAGCCCATGCCTCCGGGCAATCTGGGCAAGGGGGTGCATATAAATGCATGTAGCATCGGGGAAAGCACCACCCCTTGAGGCATTCCACAATCCAGTGGGCGCCTTCAGGGCAGCTGTCCCCCTAGTGCCACCCTTTGTCCCCGACCTTGGAGAAAGGAGGCGAGCCACTGCAAGGCCAGCCCCTGGACTCCTATGTCGGTGAGGTGGGGGAGCAGTAACGGATGGTCAACCGTGTCGAATGCTGCCAACAGCGTCATCCAAAAAGCTCTGTAGCTGGATCGCCACAGCCCTCTCTATTATTTTGCCCAAGTAGGACCAATTGGAAACCGGCCAATAGTTAGCCAATTCGGCTGGATCCAGAGATGGCTTTTTCAGGAGAGGGCCGACCACCACTTCCTTGAGTGCCCCAGGAAACTGTCCCTCCGTGAGAGACTTGTTGATGATCTCCCTGAGGGCACCTCGAAACCCATCACGGCCAGCTTGAATTAGCCATGACGGGCACAGGCCAGGGCGGCATGGGGTAGGGCGTGCAGCTGGGAGCAATTTGTCAACTTCCTCCAGGCTGAGCAGACGGAAACGATCCATAGCCTGACTGACGAGGCACAAGGAGCCCCGGGTTCACTCACTGAGTCGACTGCGACAGGGAGGGTCATGGCAGAGCGACAGGACTTTATCTGCAAAATAGCTCACAAAAGCCTCACAGCCTGTGTCCAGTCCTCGCTGCCACAAAATGGCTGCCACAGGAAGGGGTGCCAGTCACAACATGGCTGCTGTGGTTTCCCTTCAGTCGTGCAGTGAAGATCCTTGTGCTGCGGTGGTGGCTGCAGCCAAAGGAGTATTTTCAGAAAAGTTCACAGCCAGTCAGAAACCCTGCTGAGCAAAAGGCCACACCTGGCCCTGCCCCTTTTCCAAATACACTTGGAGGGCACCAGAAAGGGTGTCAGGGGGCACTATGGCACCCACAGGTAGCACACTGGAGATTCCTGGTTTAGAAGAAGAAGAGGAGGAGGAGGAGGAGGAGGAGATTGGATTTATACCCCACCCTTCACTTGGAGTCTCAGAGTGGCTTACAAACTCCTTCCCCTTCCCCTCCCCACAACAGACACCCTGTGAGGGAGGTGGGGCTGAGAGAGCTCTGGCAGAAATGGCTCTTTTTCAAGAACAGCTCTGACAGAACTATGGCTTGCCCAAGGTCATCCAGCAGGTGCAAGTGGAGGAGTGGGGAGGAGTTCCCCCAGAGTAGTGTCCGTGCAGTTTACCACTGCACCAAACTGGCTTCAACCTGGCACTAAACCAAACTGGTTTAAACACACACATGCACACGTATCAGCCTCAGTCTAGTGTTCTAGTTTTAGGGTTTGGCTTTCATCTTAGCAACTTCACTACATCCTCATTACATGAAAGCAGCCGGTTAATTGAACTGACCCTGACACTTTTCAGTTTCTTGCATTTCTTGATGACTTTGTGGGAAGTAATACTTCTCTTTGTCCATTTTTTCCCTTCTGTTTTTCTTTCTGATGTGGGTAACTCATTCGGCATTCCTCTAGATTTTTCTGATCCTCTTTGTTTCCTCTGAGATCCTATTTCCCTTTTTATTTTGTCTTCATTGACTCTTCTCCTTGACTTACGGTTCTGTGTGTTGACACGAAGGCCCCTCGTCTTCTCTCTGCTGTTTCTCTCCTCTGCCGCTTCTACAGCATCCCCTGCTGATGCTCTCTACCTTCTTTGTCCCCTTCTGGTTCTGACCCGGTCTTCCTGGGCACCCGTGAGCCTGCCATATGTAGAAGATGACACCCCCCCCCGTCCATTAAGGTCAGTATCGTCCTCACAGATGGGCAGTGGCTCTCCAGGGTCTCGGGCAGTGGTTTCTCACATCAGCTACTACTCGATGGTTAACCGGAGATGCTGGGGATTGAACTTGGGACCTTCTGCAGGCCACATGGACACTCTACTGCTGAGCCTTCTTCCCTGTCCCCTTGGCTCCTTCCCAGCCTTGCCGTTACATCTTCTTAGCTCGTATTGCTGCACGGCTGTTGCTGAAATCTCATCCAAGCGTTCACCTCTTCCCTCTGCTTTCTTTGGCTGCTGTATAGTCTCATCTCCCACCCCCCATTACTGTGGTCCTGGATTTTGTCTCCTGTTGGTAACTCTGTCGCATTCTTCTTCTCCTCCATCTCTCCATCCCCACGCTTTTTTGCCCAGTATTTCTTGGATAAATCAGCCCATTGGTCAATTTCTCTTCTAGACAGTCTTTCTCCCCTGCCCTTTCCTCGGGAATGGACTCGTTCAGGGGCTCCAGCTGCAGGCTTGGATTTCATCGACAAGGAATGGCCCTCGGGCCCCTGCCCTGAGTAGCGTCACTCACTCGGTGGCCACCGTCAGAGGGGAACGGGTGGCTTCCGCAGCCTTGCTGACTGGCCTCCGAGCTCTCCTTGGATGTCAACAAATGGAGTGCTTCTATTCGTAGGTCCCGTGCTTCACTTTTGGCGTGAAACGAGGCCAGCCTCATTCTTTTCCCCGGGGCCACACCAGCGTGTCTCTTTTCCGTGTGTCGTGTGCCTTTCCCACCTGGCCTCTCTGTTTCTATGCCACCGTGGAGGGTCAGAGGCCTGCTTGGATCAGCCGGCAGCCGCTCGGCCAGCCCACAAGAGTGCCCAGGAAGGCCCTGCGGGGTGTCCCGGCCTCTGCCCACCTGCCCCGCCCTTCCAGAGGCCCCTTCTGCTCCCCTTTTACCAAAGACAAAACCCCAACGTCTTTTTTGCTTTTCCTGGCACCTGTCCCTGCTTCATATCCCTCCCAGGCAATCTGTGCATATTAAAGCAGGGTGTGTGTGTGTTTGTGTGTGTGTGTGTTTGGTGGGGGGGGGGCGGGAGGGAAGAAGACCAGACTGGCTGTACTGGCTCGACAAGCCGGCTCTCTGCTCTGCTCCTTTTCTTTTATGACGCTTCTTCTGCAGGTAATGTGTGTAGGCTGGTGGGGGATTTCTCAACAGGGAAAGGCGTGCTGCGTCTATTCCAGCTGAAGCATCTTTTTGGAGTGCCACCCATTTCGTCAGGCTCACAAAAGGGGAAAGGCGGCGGCCTACGGTAATTAGCGCAAGCTGGTGCAGGCGGCTGCTCTCCCTGTTCCTTCCTCACCGGAGGAATAACCTGCTGCGCTTGCCAGGAGCGACTGGAGTCGGACCAGCATCTAGTAGGTGTGCGGAGGACGGAGCAGGTGGCTGCGCCGCGGCTGCCTGAGAGTGATGCTGCGGAGAGTGCGCTCATTCAGCGAGTGCCACGAGTCTCGCTGGGTTTCGGCTTGAAGGTTTGGGCTGGGAAAGAGGAGTCCGGCTCGACTTGTCTGAGTTCTCCCTGGGATGGCTTCGCTCTTCCGGCACTTGCGAGTGCTGCTGTGGAAGAACTGGCTCAGCGTCCGGAGGCAGCCGGTGAGTAGAGAAAACGGGACATCTTGTGAGGCCCAGGGTGGGGAGTCCTCTTGGGAGCCTGTTGAGGAATATTTGCCATAGCCGGACTACGCCATGGTGCTGTCTGAGGCTCTGTCTGGTTCCTCGGCAGCCGGCCCAGGTGCTACTCCCGCCTGGGAGTGAGGAAGGGGACCGGTACTCTCTGCTGGCTCAGGGTCCCAAGTCCGGCCGGCCGGTCTCTGCCTGGGGCAGGGGGGAGGTGGAAGGGAGAGAACGGACCGCTGCTCAGCAGGCTGCAGGATGCATTTCTTGCTGCCAACAGGAAAATCGGCATGGTGGGCGGAGGGTTGGGCTGTTGAACCCGTCTCCCTGGTGTGACACATTCAAACTGCCTTTAGTTGCGGGGAGTTTGTGACGTCGGGGTGTGGGGATACATTCAAAACTGATCCAGGTGGGTGGCCGTATTGGTCTGAAGCAACAGAACAAAGTCTGAGTCCAGTGGGGGCACCTTTGAGACCAGCCAAGTTTAATTCTGGGTAGAAGCTCTCATGGGCATAGACTCATAGAGTCGGAAGGGACCTCCAGGGCCATCTAGTCCAACCCCCCTGCACAATGCAGGGAATTCACAGATACCTCCCCACCTCATATACCCAGCAGTGGCCCCTGCTCCATGCCCAGAAGGTGGGGGGAAAACCCTCCAGGATCTCCAGCTAAACTGGCCTGGAGAAAAATTGCTTCCTGACCCCAAAGTGGCGACCAGCATTTCCCTGGGTGTTGTTGTACACCGCCTTGAGCCCTAACCCTGTGCAAGCCAGGTGGGATATAAATAGAAAATAATAAATAAATAAATAAATAAATAAAATAAGAAGAAAGGGCCACAAGAACTGAGCACGGAGGCAACCCTTCCTGCCCTCCCTCTCATGACCCGCCCATGTTCACAGGATCAGCACTGCTGCCAGAGGTCCATCCAGCCTCTGTTTGGAAACCTCCAGAGAAGGAGAGCCCACCACCTCCTCCCGAGGAAGCCCCTTCCACTGGGGAACCGCTCTGACTGTCAGGAAGTTCTTCCTAATGTTTAGCCGAAAACTGTTCTGATTTAATTTCAACCTGTTGGTTCTGGTCCGACCTTCTGGGGCAACAGGAAACAATGCATGCACACAAAGACTTATACTCAGAATAAAACTTTGTTGGTCTTAAAGGTGCCTGATTGGACCTGAATGTTGTTCAGGACTGATGTTCTTCTCCTGCCGTGGGGAAGGGCTTGTTCTCCCGCCTCATTCCACTTCGTGTGGAAATCGGATCTGCTGAAGATAAAATATTAGCAGGTTATTGCGATGGTTATTGACAGATGCTGTACTAAAGTAACAAAGGTACAAATCGGTAGGAGAGACGTCAGATGGCCCATTTAGTGTGGGTTCTTTTTAAGAAAGAGTCATAGCCCTGCCGCCTCCATTTCACACGGTACCACTCGAACACCGTTCCTGTTCACCTCATGTCTTGATGTCCCTGTGTGTCGCAGCAGAGCCATGCCTACCTGAGCCTGTTGGAGAGCTCTAGAAACTGGGGCAGGCATGAGAAGAGCAGCTGCTTAAAATGTGGTTGGGCCGCTGTGTTGGTCTGAAGCATCAGAACAAAGTTTGAGGCTGCGGTCACACGGTTGATTGGATCAGGATTCACGGCTGTTTCCTCTTGCATGTAAATTCGGTGACCAGACAGGCCAATCCGCCTCCCGCCCCAAAGCGGGCTCACTCACTCGCGCAATGCTCCCGGTTCTCTCCCGTATTTTCCTGCACCTGGAAAAATGAGCACTTTCCGGGTATTTCAGCTGCGATTCCATGCTTTCCCCTTTCTGGACCGCCAACTCATAATGAGTGCGATTTGGTCTCCCCCCGCCCCCAGCGGGTGCTATTACGCGCATGCACAGTTATGCACATGATAATGCTTGTGCGTGTGCAAACATATATATATTTTTAAAAAATTCCCACGCCACCACTTGGGCGGCGTGGCTGTCTGAACAGTTTTGATCCGATAAAAAAAGTTGTGGGTATGCTGACAGCAGGAGCAAGTCACAGTAAGAGGTCAGTGTGACGGCACCCCGAGCCCAGTGGCACCTTCAAGACCGACAAAGTTTTATCCTGGGCATAAGTTTTTGCCTGCCTGCACACAAAGAATTTTAAACAGAACAACGTTTGAGTCCAGTGGCACCGTCAAGACCGACAAAGTTTTATCCTGGGTATAAGAATAAAACCTTGTTGGTCTTACAGGTGCCTGACTGGACGCAAACTCTGTTCTGTTTAAAATTCTGCTGAGGTCTATGGAAACTGTGTCCAGTGCCCATGCTCAGGGTATAGTGACCGATAAGCCCCACAATACACGTTTGGGTTTGTAAAGGGGTGTGTTTTTGAGGAAATAATTCAGCAGTTCCTTAGAAACTTTTCAGCAAAGGGGCTTGTTTGTTTCACTTGCCCAGGAGTGTCTAGACCAGAGGTCCCCAAGACATAGCCCCTGGGCACCAGGGCACCTATCGACACCTTTTCTGGCTATGCAGATGAGCAGGGAAGAGACATTGCTTCAGTGGCCACGGCAGCCATGCCCCATGGATCTGAATGGCAGCTGCCCCAGGCCTTGGCCATTGTCCTCCCTTCCCACTGACTTGGCCCTGGCCCAGGGGCAGTAGGGCTGGGGGCAGTAGGGGACAGAGAAGCCCAGCACCAGGGGAAGGGGAAGCCAGCCGGCCTGAATGGGAGAAGGCAGGTTTGTGTGTGTGTGTGGGGAGCCTGCCAAAACCCGCTGCCTGGCTCTTGTCCCCAGCACTGCTGATGCAGCCTGGGACAAAAGCAAGAGGGCCTAGCCTGAACGGGGGAAGGCAGGAAATGAGCCCCTCTCCCCTCCCCCACCAGTGTTCCCTCTAAGCTGAGTTCGTGTGAGCCAGCTTGCAGTTTTTTAGCCTCCAGCTCACACGTTTTTGCCTTCGCTCAGGAAGGGGAGGGCTCCAGAGCCAACTAATTTATGCAGCAACCAAATCGCTTGCTCACAACTTCAATGCCAGTGGCTCACAAAGTACAATTTTTGCTCACAAGACTCCACGGCTTAGAGGGAGCATTGCTCCCCACCCCAAGCCTGCCCTCCCCCTTGAGTGCCACTGTTGCAAGAAGGGAGAACAAGATGGCGGCCAGCAGGGGTGGGAAACAAGAAGTCATTCCCGCTCAAACCTGCCGGCATCCTCTTGTCCCTCTTCTGCCGCTGCTCTAGCTGCCTGGGGCGCAAAGCAAGCAGGCTAGTTTGAATGCGGGTGCAAAGCCACACAAAGCCCCCCCCACCCCAGCCACATGGCTACTTTCTGTCCCAAGCAGCCCCTGATCAGAAGACCAACCAGCTGTCCTGAATGGGGTGGGGGCGTAAAGCTCTCCCGTTCCCTTGTCCTGTGAGGACCACAATGGGGCTGAAGGCGCCGTGGCCTTCTCTCTCTGGAGGGGCTGGGATCTCCCGCTGCTGACATCAGATTGTAATGGTGGGAGAAAAGGTGTGTGTGTGGGGGGAGTCTGGAAAAAGATCTCCCCCCAGTTCTCCTGAGATTTACAGGCACCTGAGACTATTCTTACTTCACCCAGCTTTGGTTATTGAGGGGCTTTGTGTTGTTGAAGACTGGGAGTGTGGGTCTCTCTGTGGTGGAGCTCTGATATCTTGTTCATGTTTGCCTATTTATTTTGTATCTCAGTTTTTATTATTTTTATCTATGTTAGGTACAGCTGGTCAAAAGAGATGATATAACAAGAAAAACCCAGACCCATTTCAGCTAACTGCCCCCCCCGTTTTTAATATTGATATTATTGCCTTCCTCAATGGTGCCACAAAAGAACTGCCAGTGAATCTAAAGGTAATTGCCACATACAAATGTTTCCAAACATCCTGTAAAACAATACATGAAAATACAACGGGAGGGGGGAAATCATTATGAAAACTATTCAGAATATAAAAAATAAACATACATACAAACCATCACATATTGCCGAAAATCGCCTCCTGTTTAACACATGTTGTAGATGTGTAATTCTTGCAGTCTACCTTCAAGGCAAGGCTTTGTGGAAGTCCTGTCACTAACATATGAAGTCCCGGCACATAACCTAAAAGGACAAAATTCCAAAAATTGTTAAAATCCATGAAAATAAGCAATGAAACAGAAGCTTAATTATTAGTTAATTTAACTATCCCCCTTCCAATTCATTTGTGTTGCTATCAAAATCTGACCAGAATCTCTCTCTTCTTGTACATATCATCACCTCTGCAATAGGGGTGTGCAAAAAAAAGAAAATTGGTGTTTTTTTTTCCATTTCAGGTCTATGGGACCCGAAAAATATTGGTATTCTTTTTTTTAATTACTTTATTTATCCATTTTCCACTTGTTAGTTCATACATAATCTTATCTCTATATACAGCTGAGTCTACATTTCCCATACTTTATCTATCCAAATATATAGACATTCCCATCTTTCATAAAATATATCATCATCTTTCCCTTGAAGAATTAAACTTAATTTTTCCATTTCCTCTATTTCTAGTAACTTACATTCCAGTTCTTCTCTTGTGGGTATTTGTTCTTGCTTCCAGTATTTGGCTAATAATATCCTAGCCGTCATTAATACATATATCAACAAATATTTGTCATTTCGCTTAAACCCCTCAGGAATTAAGTTTAACAGAGCTATTTCAGACGTTAATACCAAATTCAAATTCATTATACCTAATATTATTCTCTGTACCATCTTCCAATACTTATTGACTTTACTACAATGCCACCACATATGAAAGATCCTCCCCACATTCACTTTATGCTTCCAGCAATTTTCGGAAGCGGTTGGATGACACTTAGCAATTCTATCCAGGGACCAGTACCACCGATGAAATACTTTATAAATATTTTCCTTATAATTAGTGGCTCTCATATACTGCAAAGATTTCCAAATACTTCGCCATTGATCTATATCTATTGAATATCCTATATCTCTCATCCAAGCTACCATCGTTGAGTTAACCATCTTGTCCAGTAGGTATTTGTCCAACCAAAATTTGTACAGCTTCTGGACCAATTTATCACTTGATGACAACCAAATCCTGTCCAATTGCGTTTTTGACTCTTGAAATCCTAATACTACATCTTTAGAATATCTGTCAGAAATGTCTGTTTGCTATTTCACACTGAGTCCATTGTTCTGTGTTCCCTATCTCGTCCCTGCACTGCGCTTGCGTAGGTATGCTTGCTGTAATGTGGGAGCTTCTTCTCTGCCGCTCGGTCTTATCACAGTGGCCTTGAATATTCTTGAGCTTATGAGAATTTTCCAGTCCTGTGAAGATGAGGGGAGGAGGGAGTCGTCTCCTGCCCATTAAGTAACTCTCCTGCCTGGAGTTTCCCGCGCGCGCGCTTACATTTCATTTGCTAGTCGCCCTTTGCATCACACTATAACCTTGCTTGAGCAGCTTGTCCCGCCATTCCTGACAATGACCCTCCACTGTGGGTTTTAGCACTGTATTCCAATAAAGCCCTTCTTAATCAAAGAATGCTTGGATCTATTTGCTTTTGAACCTGACAGAAATTGTCAGGAATCATCACACTGCTACCTCCAGCCTCCGCCTTCCACCAGGATGAGCGGTGCCGGAGGAATGCCGGTGACGGTCCCACTGACTACCACACCCATCACTACGGTTCCTGTTACTCTCGTGCCGATTCCAGTGACCACAGTTCCCGTTACCACCGTGCCGGTTACGGTCACACCAGTGACTAGGATCCCCGTAACTACAACATTGGTCCCGTACTGCCCAGCCGGACCGGTCACCCCTCCAGTGACCAGCACCGTGGGAGCATCATACAATCTCCCAATCTACAGCCCAGCGGGGCCGACCCAGAGCCATGGAGGGGCGATACCCCGAACCTACTATCATAGAGCACCAATTCCATGGGATAAGTGGGTCACCAGCGGAAGCCGCGGGACTGGACTAAGAATTTATTGGACACAACCCAGACAACCTGGTCCTTACCTGGGAGCCAAAGCCGGGACAGTCTACTGGATCCTCGAGGAAGCTTTGGCCTCCCACAGGGAAGGACCCCACGTGGGCCAACGAGGCCCAGCCCCAGCAAGGATGCCGATACACGCATGGACACTATCGAAGATGATACCCGACAGTTAATGCGAGACATGGGCAAGCTGATGCAGTCCCTCCCGGGGATGATGGACCAGGCTATCCGCACACACACGCTGAACCAGGACCACCGCTACAGCCCAGACAACCTCTCCCTGGTCAACCGGCTCCTGGTCAGCCAGCCCCAGCGAGACCTGTGCCAGGAGGGCCACCCCCAGGACAACCAGCCCCGGGCCAGCCTCTGCCGGTTCTCCCACCTCCAGTTCCTGCGCTGGCGCCCCTGCCACTGCCAGCACCTGCACCGGTCCCAGTACCAGGCATGGTCCCCATCCAACCAATGATAAGGCCCAAGGACATGTTGGAAATCACTTTTGATGGGGACCCCAAGACTGTGTGGTTTTTCATCTTACAGGTCAGGAAATTCGTGCAGCGGTGGGGCCACTTGTTCCCGGATGAAGAGCAACAGGTGGAGTTTATTGCATTGCGCTTCCGGGGAATAGCTACCAGCTGGTACGTGGCCTTGCACAATCTGGAGGCAGTGGAGCTGGGAAATGTAGATGATTTCATGTGGGCCTTGAGGAATTGCTTTGAAGACCCGGCGGCTGCCCAAAAGGCAGAAGCCTTCCTCCGCACTTTCAAGCAAGGGAGGCTTACCGTAAGGGAGTACTCAAGAGAGTTCCAAAAGCATGCTGCCAAAATCCGAGACTGGACCGACCCGGTGCTGGCTCAACAATACCGAATGGGACTTGCGGTGGATGTCCGCCATAATGTCCTCAGCTCCAAGGAGCCACGCACACTCCAAGGTTGGATGGAAGAGGCAGAAAGGGCTGAAAGCAGACTGCGCATCATGAAACTGGATTTATCTCTTGGGAACAGCTGCCCTGGTACTGCCACAACCCAGGCTAGGAGTAAACCAACGCCCACCCAGAGCGGGGTCAGAGATCAACGCATGAGACAGGGCTTGTGCCTAAGATATGGGGAGAAAGGGCATTTTGCAGCCTCCTGTCTCAAGGAGGACCCTGGTCGGGTCCCAACGCGTGAAGAGGAAAGACGACGCTCAACGCCAACCCAAGAAAGGGAACAGCGAAACCGCGCAATCCCCGGGCCCTTTTTGCCAACCAAGACATCGTGGATTCACTGCTCCTGGAAGAAGAAGAGGGTGAGATGCAGGGAAACGAGCAGGTCCTGTTATAAGTGGCGCAGCACAGCAGGACCCTACCCCTGAAGCGCCTAAAATGGTGAGCAATTACCCCTCCCTTTTCTTTGTGACTGTAATTATAATGAATCCAGTGATGATGACCCACATTAGGGTCCAAGGCCTCATTGACTCTGGGTGCGGGAGGGACTTGATAAACCCATCCCTGGTAACGGGGCTAGAAGCAGCGGTTACCAGTCTGAAGGACCCCATCACCTTTACACAAATGGATGGGTCACCGATGAAAGAGCCCTGCCGGTTCGAGACCATCCCCTTACGTGTGGGCGCTGGGGAACATTGGGAGCTCCGCTCATTTGTGGTAGCCCCACAAGCCCAGTTCCCACTGGCTCTGGGTAGTCCGTGGCTACACGGTCATGATCCTTATATTCTTTGGGAAGAAGGGACAGTGCGTTTCATTTCCCCAAAGTGTACGGAGCATAAGTGGGACCCAGTGTGGGGAACCCCTCCCGACAATGATCCACTACGAGCCTGCCTAGCGACAGAGGACATTAACCGCATTCCCACAGAATACAGGCACTTGGTTCGTGTCGTTGAGGAGGAAGAGGCAGACAAACTGCCCCCCCACCGTAACTCAGACTGTGCTATAGAGATTCTCCCAGGGCAGAAATTGCCTAGAGGGAAAATATACGCCATGAGTCCCATGGAAAAAGAGGAGCTACGTAGGTTCATCAATAAGAACCTAGCGCGTGGATTTATCCGACCAGCTTCATCCCCCTTTGCAGCCCCAGTGCTGTTTTGTAAAAAGAAAGATGGGGGACTGAGACTTTGCACTGATTATCAGGGTCTTAATGCAGTTTCAGCCACCAATGCCTATCCCATGCCCCTCATCAAAGACCTGTTAGCAGAGGTGGCGAAGGGGAAGGTGTTTTCTAAATTGGATTTGCGCGATGCCTCCTTCCGAGTCCGCATTAGACAAGGGGATGAACACAAGACTGCCTTTAATAACCCTCTGGGGCAATTTGAATACCGAGTTATGCCATTCGGGTTGCAAGGGGCTCCTGGGGTATTCATGAACTTAATAAATGAGGTGCTGCACCCCTATTTGTTCAAGGGGGTGGTTGTTTACTTGGATGATATCTTGGTGTACAGCCCAGATCTAAAAACTCACATCAAAATGCTCCGGGAGGTACTGGCAAGGTTGTTAGAGCACAAACTGTTTGTCAAACTGTCCAAGTGTGAATTTCATCAAAGGCGCATTGACTTCTTAGGTTACCGCATATCCCCCGATGGCTTGGAAATGGACCCAAAAAAGGTCCAAGATGTATTAGCTTGGGAACCCCCAAGACCAGGCGACAGCTCCAGAGTTTCCTCGGCTTCGCCAAATTTTACCGCCAATTTTTGCCCCACTTTGCCCAGGTCGCCCTCCCTCTCACAGATCTACTCAAAACTAAGGGGAGGGGGGCAAAAGCATCCCAGCCGGGAGCTCGCTTAGAGTGGACACCTCAGTGCCAACAAGCGTTCGACCAACTTAAACATGTGTTCACCTCTGAACCGGTGCTGGTGCACTCAGACGAAACCAAGAAATTCATTGTCCAAGTAGACGCCTCAGACACCGCTATGGGGGGGCGATTTTGCAGGAGGATGCCCAGGGGCACCTCCACCCGCTAGCCTATGTATCTCGAAAATTTAATGAAACTGAGAGGTTTTGGCCCATTTGGGACAAGGAAGCAGCTTCCATCCAGTTGGCTCTACTCACCTGGCAACACTGGCTGGAAGGAGCCCGAGTCCCATTTGAAATTTGGACTGACCATAAGAATCTAGAGGTACTACGGAAGCCCCGGGTCCTAAATGCCAAGCAGTTCCGATGGGCTGAGTTTTTTTCCAAATTCCAATTCACCCTATACTACTTCCCAGGTAAATCTAACCATTTGGCGGATGCTCTCTCACGCCTATCCCAGCATGATAGCAAAAAAACAGAGGTGAGAGAGTCGTTTTTCACCCCGGATCAACTGACCGGGGTGGTAGTGACCCACAAGCAGAGCCGACTAGAACCAGGTCCCCAAACCCCGGGGGTGCCTTGGGAGGAGCGTTTTGCCAAAGCTGTTATTGAGCAGGAAAGGGAAGAGCTACAAGCTCGGGGAGATTTGGTATGCAAACCCAATGGCTGCTGGTACAAGGGGAATAAACTTTTTGTTCCTGAAAGCACAGGTCCGCCCATGATCTGAAACCTGCAGGGCACTTCGGGTATGTGAAATCATTGCACCTTTTGCAACGCAACTTCTGGTGGCCCTGGATGAAGAAGGATTTGTCACTGTACATACAATCCTGCCCAACGTGTAGCCGGTGTAAACCCAGAGTAGGAAAACCCCCGGGGACTCCTGCAGCCATTGCCCACACCAAGCCGTCCCTGGGAAGTTATTTCTATGGACTTTATTACCGACCTGGCCCCACTGCTGGACCTCCTGATGGCACCTGGTATATTTTGGCCGCTGTGTGACAGAGTGTTGGACTAGATGGGCCATTGGCCTGATTCAACATTGGCTTCTCTTATGTTCTTATGTTCTTATGACCTCCCCCCTAGCAAACATATGACTGTCATTTGGGTGGTGGTCGACCTGTTTTCTAAGCAGGCACACTTCGTACCATTTTCTGGCTTGCCAACAGCCAAGGTCTTGGCTAAGGCCTTTTTGCAACACATTGCTCGGCTCCACACCTTGCCAATCAAAATAATATCCGACCGCGGTGTTCAGTTTGTTTCCAAATTATGGACTGAATTAATGGCCCTCATGGGCATAGAACGTGCCTTGAGCAGTGTTTACCACCCGGAAACTGATGGCCAAACGGAAAGGGCGAATCAAACTCTGGAACAATATTTACGTTGTTTCACCAACTATCAACAAGACAATTGGGTGGATTTATTACCGTTGGCGGAATTTGCATACAATAACTCTTGGCATGCTTCTACCGGAATGTCTCCATTCAAAGCCGCCTTGGGCTATGATAGCCCCCCCTCTCCCTTTTCTGAAACCTGGGGGAACGGGAGGGAGATAAAGTGACTGTCCAATTGGACCTGCCTAAAGCACTTAAAACAATTCATCCCATCTTCCATTTCAGCCTCCTCAAACCAGCGTTTCCCCTGACTAAGTGGCATCCTGAGCATCCTGCCCCCCCCCCGCTGATGGTAGATGAAGAGGAACATTATGAACTGGCTGACATCCTGGACTCTAAACAATTAAGGGGACAATTATATTATCTGGTTGAGTGGGTCCACTTTGGGCCCCAACATTGAGAATGGGTGAAAGTTGCTGATATCCATGCACCTGAACTCCTCAAGGACTTTCACTCTCGCTTCCCGGCGAAACCAGGCGGCCCCTTATTTTCCCCTTCCTGAGTGGTGGGTGGGAGGTATTTTGGGAAGGGCAGAGTGTCAGAAATGTCTGTTTGCTATTTCACACTGAGTCCATTGTTCTGTGTTCCCTATCTCGTCCCTGCACTGCGCTTGCGTAGGTATGCTAGCTGTAACATGGGAGCTTCTTCTCTGCTGCTCGGTCTTATCACGGTGGCCTTGAATGCAGGCTTTGGGCTATTCTTAAGCTTCTGAGGATTTTCCAGTCCTGTGAAGACGAGGGGAGGAGGGAGTCGTCTCCCGCCCATTAAGTAATTCTCCCGCCGGGAGTTTCCCACGTGCGCGCTTACATTTCATTTGCTAGTCGCCCTTTGCATCACACTATAACCTTGCTTGAGCAGCTTGTCCCGCCATTCCTGACAATGACCCTTCACTGTGGGTTTTAGCACTGTATTCCAATAAAGCCCTTCTTAATCAAAGAATGCTTGGATCTACTTGCTTTTGAACCTGACAATATCTAGATTGAAGCTGCATGGTTTCCTACCAGGATAATTTTATCTTATGTAACTTTGATAAAATTTCTTCCGACTTCAGCTTATTATTCTTATCTAACAACGTTTCATAGGTTACTCTATTGCATGGGTCTATCAGGGAGGGTTTTATAAATGCTTCCAGAAGTGATACCCATTTTGGTGTCTTCCTATAATATCTTTCCTTAATTCCATTCCAAATTGATAGTAAAGCACCTCTTATCATATGATGTCTATAATTTGAATGAATCCCATACCACACATACACATGCCATCCCATATAAAGGTCATGCCCTTCTAATCTTAAGAGCCTGGTATTATCTAAAGTTAACCACTCTTTTATCCAATGTAAGGCTACCGCTTGATAATACAGCTTCCAGTTAAGTAGCCCAAATCCATCTCTTTCCTTTCTGTCCTGAACTGCCTTCCATTTATTTCTTGCTCTTTTGGGGTACCAAATAAATCTCTTTATATTTTTATCAATTTCAACAAAAGATTAGTATTTTTTTAATATAGGTATGTTTTGGGCTAGACACAAAAATTTGGTAGTATCATCATTTTAATGGTAGCAGTTCTACCCATTAAGGGTACCTGGAGATACTTCCATCGAGATAAGTCCTTCCTAACCCCATCAACTAGTTTATAGTAATTATCTTCGGCCATATATCCAAAATCTTGTATATATTTTAACAAATACATGCTAGATGATATCGGGTTTTCCATTATAAATACAATATCATCCACAAAAGCCAATAATTTAAATTCTTCCCCTTTTATTTTAAGGCCTTGTATTAATTAATTTCTCTTATACCCTTGTTTAAAGTTTCCAAAGCAAATATAAACAGTAATGGTGATAAGCGGCAATCTTGATGAATTCCCTTCTGTATCTCAATGTTCGGTATCATATCTCAATTTATAATCATATTAGCATATTGAGTTTTATATATTGCCTGGACCATTGTAGAAAACAGTTTCTCACAGTTACAGATATCTAATTTTTGAAGTAAAAATCCCCATGATAAATTATCGAAGGCCTTCTCTGCGTCCATAAACATTAATGCCATTTGTTTCTTGGAATGATACTCATAGTATTCTATAACGTTTAGAATGAATTACTAGAAGCAGACATTTTGCCAAAAACTTTCGCCGATCATAAGCCTATGTTACTTGTGTTTAAAGAGGTGCAGAAAAAAGCTAGGTGGAGAATGAATATTGATTTATTGAGGGACAGAGATTTTGTAAGGAAGACAAAAGTAGAAATTCAAGACTTTTTAAAGAGAAATATTTATCATGAAGTTTCTATTGACATAGTATGGGAAACTTTAAAGCCTATATAAGGGGGTGATGTATAAGCCAGGAAGCCTGGAGGAGGAAGAAAAGAAAAGAGGCATATATGGAATTAGGGTCACGAATCAAGATAGAGGAGGATGAACTTAGGAAGCAAGAAACCAAGGAAAGGAGAGATAAATTAAAGATATTGCAACATGAGATGAATCTTTTATTGTCACGGGAGGTAGCAAAGAACATTGAGTATGCTAAACTTTATTATTTTGAAAATGCAAATAAGCCAACAAGGTAGTTAGCTTATAGGCTGAGGAAAGAGAAAGAAAAGCACGTGATAGTAGCTTTAAGGAATGATAGAGGAGAAGTAAAGTACGGGTTACAAGAAATAAAAGAAATTGTAGAACAATACTACAAGAGCTTATATAAACACGAGACCCAAGTAGGTGAGCAAATAAGCAATTACTTACATGAAAGAACTAATAAGAGGTTGGAGCAGACATATAGGGATATCTTAAATGAGAATATCACTATTTGTGGAATAATTGAGGCAATTAAGAAACAGAAAAAGAAAAAAGCGTCAGGACCTGATGGGCTACCTGTGGAACTATTTCAAACCTTTGAAGAACAGATTACTCTTCCATTCAAAGAGTTACTCCAAACTATAGGAAGAACTGGGAAGCTGCCAAATTCATGGTACCAAACAGCCATCACCTTAATTCATAAACCGGAAACTGATGATAAAGATATTAAAAATTATAGGCCTATATCTCTTTTGAATGTTGATTACAAGATTTATGCAACCATTTTGATGACAAGATTAAAGAATGTACTATCACAGGTAATCCACAAAGACCAAGCAGGGTTTCTGCCAAGAAGTTACATAAAAAACAACATGTGGACAATTCTAAACAAAAATTATCAGTGTTCTTGAGTATTCCTGAATACCAATATCAGTTTTGTATTGGGATTCAGGTAAATATTCAGGAAACCCAAATTTATTCAGATCCTTTATATCCTATGGGGACTGTCCTCATCCTCCGGTACATATAATTCTGTTTTGGTCATGGACTCCCCTGAACATTCCAACATGTTCCGAAATCAGTTAGCTCCCTGATCTGTCATTCAGAGGGTCTCCCTATCCACTGGCTGCTTTCCCTGAGTCCTGTCTCCAACATTCTAAACAGTTTGCTGTTCCTCTCCCCCACAGCCAGTCAGAACACAGAAGTCATTTGCATATGTGGCCTGACTGGCTTTTGCCTCGGAACACAGAGGTAGTTTGCATATGCAGCCTCATTGGCCTTTGCCTCTAACATTCTAAACAGTTTGCTGTTGCTGTTCTCAGGTAAAATGTGTTCTGAGGTAAAATACATTTCCCCTTAGTGCCTGTTGGGGGAAACCATTGTTGCCAATCTCCAGGTGAGGGCTAAAGATCACTCAGAATCAATGCTCCCTCTAAGCTGTGGAGTCCTGTGAGCAAAAATCCTACTTTGTGAGCTACTGGCATGAAAGTTGTGAGCGAGTGATTTGGCTGCTGCGTAAATTAGTTTGCTCTGGAGATATCCTTTTTCAGGTTGGCCAAGTCTGCAGGTCTTTCATGTTCTTTCATGTTACCTGCCTACCATTTTTCTGCTCACCTTGACACAGAGAGTATTCCATCTTTCTGTGTTATACCTCTGAGGGCAGTCACAGCTACTGGCGAAACGTCAGGTCCTACATTGCCAAGACCACGGCCACACCACCTGGGAAAATCTCCACCAACTTATATTATTATAACTGTTTTAGTGGTTTTGTAATATTATTGCTGTGACTGCCCTGAGCCTGCGGGATACAAATTGAAATAAATAAATAAATAAATAAAGACTGAATGATATCAGCTTTTATTCGAGCATGGCAACTCTGGTATTTTTATGTGTATTTATTTGGCTGGGTGTATACCGAACACACACCCCTATGCTGCAGTCAGCTCTTACCAGCCTTTCAGCTCCAGGTCGAGGTCCAGATCAGGTTCAAGGTTTTGGTATTAACCTTTAAGGCCCTAAATGGTATGGGACCCATGGATCTTTGGGACCGTCTCTCCTGGTATTCTCTCATGATTAACACATGGAATTCACTGCCACAGGAGGTGGCGGTGGCTACAAGCATGGACGGCATGGATGGCTTCAAGAGGGAATTAGATAAATATATGGAGAAGAGGTCCATCAGTGGCTATTAGCCTCAAGGTAGAGAAAGGGACTCTGAGTCTGGGGCAGGTGATACACTCTATTCTTGGTGCTTGTGTGGGGGGGTCAACAGTGGGAGGGCTTCTAGTGTCCTGGCCCCACTGCTGGACCTCCCGATGGCACCTGGTATTTTTGGTCCCTGTGTGACACAGAGTGTTGGACTGGATGGGCCTTTGGCCTGATCCAACACTGGCTTCTCTTATGTTCTTACGTATACCCCCTGAAGAACGCTGCGCTCTGCAGAGAAGAACCTGCTGATAATGCCTGGCCCAAAACGTTGTATTGTTTGTTTTTATAATTTTACCTGGTTGATATTGTTTTATATTGTTTATATTGTTTAAATTGTTTATATTGTTAGCTGCCCTGAGCCTTCGGGGAGGGCGGGATACAAATCGAAACAAATAAATAAAATAAATAAATAAAAGATATCTGGCTGTCCTTAATCAGACCTGGTGGAACTCTCTGCCAAGCAACATCCGTGCCCTGAAGGACTTGATGCAGTTCCGCGGAGTCCGTAAGGCAGAGATGTCCCCCCCCCGGCTTTTGGCTGAGGACCGCGACAGGTGCTGCCTCGCCTGACACTCTGTTTCCGGTCTCTCCCTCCCACGGGCCAGTGGCACCATCTGGAGCTTTAGTGCCATCTAGTAAATGTTAATTGCTGTATTTTATTTTATCATTTTAAATTGTTGGTTAATTTATAAATGTGCTTTTGTTGTTGTACACCTTTGGAGGGGAGGGTGGTCTACAAGCCTAGTTTATAAATAAATACATCAATTAAAAGAAGCAGCACAGGTTGAAAATGCCTGGGCTCCTCATGAGAGAAGGGCTCACTGAGAGCTAAGAGGCAGGCAGGGGAAGCATGTCCGTCCGTCCCCCCATCCCAGGGCCTGCGTCAGACGCCTGCAAAGGGAAGACAGGTCCAGCCAGGGGCGGGTTGCCTACCTCGCTCACAGAACAAAGTTTGAGTCCAGCCAGGCACCTTTAAGGCCAACAAAGAATTAAACGGCTTCAGACCCACAAGGCTACCCACCTGAATATGCCTCACTCAGGTAGACTTACACATATTTTGGATACTTATTTTGTGTGTGTGTGTGCAAGAAAGTGTTTTTTAAACAACATGTTAATTTTAAAAGGCATCCCATGAAACAGATCTTCTGTCTGAATGGCTGAAGAGCTATTTTCAGCGTTATGCACAGCCTCGGTCCTTGACATTTTGTGGCCGGCTCCGGCTCCCATACCGGCAAGGAGTAAGTGCAAGTAAAGCCTGTCGGTTGCCTTGGTGTTTAGCAGCACATTGTATCAACGGGTATTCCACGTCCTCCATTGTTCATACCAAGAGACGATGCGGTGGGGCAGGCGAGCACGAGGGCCAGGCGGAGGAAGGCATCCATCAGGGCAGGGATCAGTCCCTCATTTCTGTCCTCTTAGTGGACTCTGAGTTGCCGTTTGGGCATTTCCAAATGCAAGGCTTATATGGTCTCTGGGCCTTTCTTCCCACGGTCTCCAGTGATGGGTGATCCTCCTTAAAGCAGAAGACTGGCCTTGGTTATGCAAAGGAGCACTTTGACCAACATAGGGTTTGCATTCCCCTTAGAAAGCCGCCTGACACGCACACCATTTCTGCCTCCGTTGTGAAACCAACAGCCTGTGGCTCACAGATGGAAACGGAGCCCGCTGCCTCGAGGGACCCTCCCTCCCCCTCCCCTCAGTCGGCTTTTGTCTTCACTGCCTCCTCATCCTCCTGCCCCGTCTGAACCCTCCCCCCGAGTTTATTGCCTCCTGCAGGGGAGGCTGGTTACGAATATTCGTATTCTGTACATTTATATGCTTCATGTGGCCCTGCTAGAGATACACCTATTCACACACACACTGGATGCTTGAGAGACAAAGTCTGAGTCCAGCCAGGCGCCTCGAAGACCAACAAAGTCCAATTCTGGCCATAAGCTTTTGTGTGCGCACGCCCATGGAAGCCCATGGCCAGAACTAAGCATTGCGGGCCTTAGAGGCGCCTGGCTGGGCTCAGCCTTCGGTCTGTTGCTGCAGATGGCTCCTCGCCCGAGCCCACCGTGCGGGGATTTCTGTCACCAGACTTTAAACTTGTGCGTATGAATGAGTGGCAGGCACCCCAGGGCCCAGGCCACACGACCCCCTGCACTTTCCCTTGGGGATAACTGGACCTTAAGAGCATTATCTGTTTCGGACCCCTGGATTCCCCCCTCCCCTCCCCTCCCACCCCCCACCTCCCACAGACCGGACATATATTATGCGGAGAGAAGAGAAACAAAACACCAAAACGTGGAGCTGCCACCAGGATCTTGCGTGATGGGAAATTCCCAGCAAGGCTCGCAAAACCCCTCCTGGAAAAAACCCTGTCCACGTTGTCAGTATGCGGCTGCAGCTGCAGTTCTAGGTCTTCTTTTTCCCCACCGTGTGGCCCTGGCCAACGCTCCCTCTCTCCGCTGCGGAGTCCTCTTGTGAGCAACAATCCTACCCGGTGAGCTCCTGGCATTCAAGTGGTGAGCGAGCGGTTTGGCTGCTGCATCAATGAGTTTGCTCTGGAGCCCCACCCTTCCTGAGCGAAGACAAAAAGGTGTGAGCCAGAGGCTAAAAAACCAGTGAGCTGGCTGGTGATGGTCCCTCGCCTTTGGAATCTGTTTATCTTTATTATTTTGGGGTCACGGTGGCTCAGGGGTGGAAAGGGAACAGCATTCTGTGCACCTCGGTGTCTAGTCATGGGGCCAACTGCCTGATCTGTCTCGGGTGAAGAAAGGCAGACCCCGGCACAGTGGCAGGGACCTGGGCCTCCATAGTCAGGGAGGCATCCAGGGACACTCCCAGGCTCTCTTCGCCTTCAACGCCAGCACCGATGGGCCCCTGGCCACGGTTGGGAGCCCAGTCCCCAGTCCCCCGTGACCCAGGGGCAGGACCTCTGTCTTCGATGGATCCAGTTTCAGTCTGCTCTGTTGTCAGCATCTTGCCATGTCTTGTAATGCCCATGTCTTGTAATGCCCTGTCTGGATTTTCTGGGGCAGAGTCTGTGTGGCTGTCCGTCGGTAGGTAGAGCTGGGTGTCGTCAGCATATTGGTGACCGCCCAGCCCATGCCTCCGGATAATCGGGGCAAGGGGGCGCATATAGATATTGAACAACATTGAGGAGAGAATTGCTCCCTGCAGCACCCCACATTTCTAGCAGGTGTCGCTGAGATAATTCCCCCCCCCAAATGCCAGCCTCTGTCCCTGACCTTGGAGGAAGGAGGTCAGCCACGGCAAGGCAAGCCCCCTTCTCCCCACGTCAGCAAGGCGGTGAGTCAGCAGATCCCTTCTTTAGGTGGGGCTACCCCTGAAACTGACCTGGAAGCTCCAACTGGTACAAATTGCGGATGCGCAGGTCCTCACGGGGACCCCAAAGAGGGCACATATCCACCCAGTGCTCTGTGAGCTGCATTGGTTGCCAGTGGAGCACCGGATCAGATTCATGGTTTTGGTGCTCACCTTTAAAGCCCTTAACAGTCGGGGATCTACATACCTTCGGGACTGGCTCTCCTGATATGTCCCCCAAAGGGCATGGAGGTCAGCAGACAAGAACCTCCTGGTGGTTTCCGGCCCCAAAGAGAAGAGAGGAGAGAAGCGAAGGGATTGGATTTATACCCCTTTGCCCTTCACCACCCAGAGGAGTCCCAGAGTGGCTCACAAACTCCCTTCCCCTCCCCTAAACAGACACCTCCTGTGAGGTAGGTGGGGCTGAGAGAGCTCTGACAGAAATGGCTCTTTTTCAAGGACAGCTCTTATCAGAACTACAGCTTGCCCAAGGTCATCCAGCCAGGTGCAAGTGGAGGAGTGGGGAATCAAACCCGGCTCTCCCAGATTAGAGTCTGCCTGCACTTAACCACGACACCAAACTGGATTTATACCCCCGCTCTTCACTACCCAGATATCCAGCTGGCCTCGACCAAGGCTTTCTCAGCCTTGGCCCCAGCCTGGTGGAACTCTCTGAAGAAGAAGAAGAAGAGATTGGATTTATACTCCGCCCTCCACTACCCAAGGGAGTTTCAGAGCGGCTTACAAACTCCTTTCCTTTCCCTTCCCTTCCCCTCCCCACAACAAGACGCCCTGTGAGGCAGGTGGGGCTGAGAGAGCTCTGACAGAAACTGCTCTTTTTTCAAGGACAGCTCTTATCAGAACTTGCCCAAGGCCATCCAGCAGCTGCAAGTGGAGGAGTGGGGAATCAAGCCCGGTTCTCCCAGATTAGAGTCTGCGCACTTAACCACTACACCAAACGGACTCTGCTGAATGACATCCATGCCCTGCCTGACCTATTAAAGCCCCTAAAGCATGCAAGGCAGAGATGTCCCACCAGGCCTTTGGGTTGAGGCCAGCCTTGGCTCCGTACTTCTGTCCGCCACCCTCCCCCCTCCTCCCCCCAAAACTGAATGCTAGATATGCCATCTTGTTCTTAAAATCTTTTCAAATATTTGTGCTGAATATTTATGCTGAATGCTTTTAATATTGAATTTTTATGGTTCTAATTGGTTTTGTAATGTATTGAACTATTTTGTTGCAAACTGCCCTGAGCCCTGCATAAGCGGGGTACAAACAAACAAACAATGTGTTGTCGAAGGCTTTCACAGCCGGAGTTCATGAGTTGCTGTGGATTTCCCGGGTTGTTTGGCCGTGGTCTTGGCATCGTAGGACCTGACGTTTCACCAGCAGCTGTGACTGGCAGCCTCAGAGGTATCACACAGACAGATGGTGACACTTTGACACGGAGAGTACTCCATCTTTCTGTGTTATACCTCTGAGGATGCCAGCTCACAGCTGCTGGCGAAACGTCAGGTCCTACAATGCCAAGACCACGGCCAGACAACAACCTGGGAAATCCACAGCAACTAAATAAATAATAAATTCTTGAGGCTGATTTGACCTCCCTTTAGCATTCCTTCCCTTTAGGTGCCAGGCCACAAGGCTGGTCTTTGCCCAGGGTTTTAACCAAGGGGCTTCATCTTGTTTCCAGCTGTTTTGTCGTTTGCTTCTAGCCTGAGGACTCTTTTTATCAATATCATTTTAGACTGCTCCAATTTATGTGGCTTGGTGGTGTTGACTGGCATATATTTTTATTAATGACTTAGATTCTTCTGTTGATATAGCTAGCTGCAAGTTCAGTAGGCCCTTAGAGACCAACAAGCCTTGTGGGGTGTGAGCTATCCAGAGCCAGCGCTCCCTTCGCCTGACTTTTGAAAGCCTGCCCCCCACGTCCGCTTTTATTGCCATGACGGGCTCTGTTGCCTGCTTGGCTTTCTTGTGGACTGAGCTGCCCCGAGTAGGCCAGCAGGGATTTATTTATTCATTCATTCATTCATTACATTTTTACCCCGCCCTCCCTGCGAACGGGCTCAGGGCGGCTTACATAGGGGCAACCATGTGCCAAGATAAAACAACTTAAAACCATATAAAACAGTTAAACAGATAGCATTCCAAAAAGGTACCTAAGGTGCTCAACAGTTATTCACAAACTCAATCCAATGGCGTCAGGGCTCTTTTTGCAGCAGGGACTCCTTTGCACATTAGGCCACACGCCCCCTAATGTAGCCAATCTTCCAAGAGCTTACAGGGGCTCTTCTTAGAGGGGCTACTCTAAGCTCTGGGAGGACTGGCTCCATCAGGGGTGTGTGGCCTAATAGGCAAAGGAGTTCCTGCTACAAAAGAGCCCTGGACGGCATGACCATTTTTTAAAGGGCTGACAGAGTGCAAAGGGGCCAGTGGCAGGCATCAAAGCAAGAGCGGGCAGGAGCCAGAGTTTGCCCGGAGAACCTGGAAGGGCCCTCCTTGGGAAAGGGCTGGGGGACTTGGCCGCATCTCTCTTCCTAGCCGTCTCCTCCTTGGTGTTGGGAAGAGAAACGGAAAGGAGAAAGGCATTTCTGAGTCGGAAGGGAAGCGTTTCTAATCATGTGCACAAGAACCAAGTTGTTTTTATGACTGCAAGGTGGTTGCCACATGAATGGTCTTATGTACGAAGAGTTTATTGGTATCTCGCTCACATACACCCCATCTGTAATGTGTAGCCGCTGTTAAGCGGTTCGTCCTTTCAGGGATATTGTGAAGCAAACGTGCTCTTTTCATATTTAAAGGCAGCGTCAACTGTCATAAGCACGGGTGGCAGAGGGCTAATGGTCTGCGGGATAGCCCTGGTGCGTGCACACATGTGTGCACACACACTTACCAGGGGAGGGAAGAGGGCCAGTTGGGGCAGCCTGCCTGATGGCGACAGCCTGCATACAGCAGAATTAAGAACACAAGAGAAGCCAATGTTGGATCAGGCCAGTGGCCCATCCAGCCCAACTCTCTGTGTCACACAGTGGCCAAAATATACCAGGCGCCATCAGGAGGTCCAGCAGTGGGGCCAGGACACTAGAAGCCCTCCCACTATTGCCCCCCAAGCACCAAGAATACAGAGCATCACCTGCCCCAGACAGAGTGTTCCATCTATACTTTGTGGCTAACAGCCACTGATGGACCTCTGCTCCAGATGTTCATCCAATCCTCTCTTGAAGCTAGGGTTGCCAGACGCCCTGGTGGAGGCGTGGGTCCCCCACTGACAGGCTCCACCTCCCCACGACCATCAGCTGGTCAGCAGGGGGAACTTACCCTGAAAAAGAGGGAGAGCCATCCGACGTGCAGCGACATGTCTACATCATTGCCCATGTAACAAGTGATGTCATCACATCCAGGACATCAGGGTAGCTCTCTAGTATTTAGACAAAAACTCTATGGCAGAAGTCAAATTTACCATAGAGATTTTGCCCAAATACCAGTTTGTCACCCCACTGTCCCTGATGTGATGACATCACTTCCGGGTCACATGAGCAGTGACATAGACACGTCGCTGCACATCAGATGGGTCTCCCTGCTGCTCCTGGTAAGTCCCCCCCCTCCACCGCCAATTGCGAGGAGGGACCGGGCAACCCTACTTGAAGCCGTCCATGCTTGTAGCTGCCATCACCTCCTGTGGCAGTGAATTCCATGTGTTCATCACCTTTTGGGTGAAGAAGGACTTCTTTTTATCTGTTCTAACCCAGCTGCTCAGCAACTTCATGGAGTGCCCACGAGGTTCTTGCATTATTTACTTATTTATTATCCCTGCAAAGCAGTCTCAGGGCAGCTTACAAAACCATATAAAACACTAAAAAAAGAAGATTAATAAAATCACAACAATACAATCCTACATATAACAAATTATAAAGTGCTAGTACAACGTTTGCAACCATTACAAGTACACAGTCAGCATAGTCTGGGTTGTGTCAGGCTGTTGGTGGTATAATAATCTGGATAATGATGTTAACTGTTGATGTTGGGTCCAGGGCCTCGCTGTGTGTAGTGCAGCTCCCTAGTCGAAGGCCTGGCGGAAGAGCTCCATCTTGCAGGCCCCGCGGAACTGTAAAAGGTCCTGCAGGGCCCTGGCGTCCTCCGGGAACTCATTCCACCAGTATGGAGCTGCCACAGAGAAGGCCCTGGCCCTCATCACAGCCAGCCTGGCTTCCTTGGGGCCAGATGATCTTGGGGGAAAGGGAAAGAAGTCCAGTTTTGTGAGAAAGGAAGAAAAGTCCTTCTTTCTCTATCTTTTCTATCCCATGCATAATCTTATAAACCTCTAGCATGTTACCCCTCTGTCCTTGTTTCTCCGAGCTAAAGAGCCCTAGCCTCTTTAACCTTTCGTCACAGGAAAGGTGTTTGGCTCAGACTTGCCTGTTGGCACTGGTGGTGGTGGTGGTGGGCTCGCTGAAGCCAGCCCAGGCCAGAAGGGCTAGGCGAGGGAGGAACAACGGCCTCATAGGGAGGCCCAAAGCCTTACCGTACCAGCACCAGCTAGCTGGGAGTGAGGTGGGGCAGCCATTTAAGAAAAGTGGAGGGTGAGGCCCGTCTGGCCCAGTCACACCTGATTGACACAACAGCTCCTACCTGTCAAACCAGGGTGGTGGGGCAACCCTCAGGGAGACAGGAAGAAGAAATGGCGGGCAATATCCGGGGCGTCTTCCTCACGAGGACCAGGGACTCCAGCCTGGGGGGACACGCTAGCCCTCTGGCCACCTGACTGGTTGTAGGGGAGGGTGGCAGAAAGGGAGATGGAAGACCTAAGGTGCTGTTAACGCCTTCCCCTCGCAGTGCCCACAAGGAGGCTTAGGAGGGTATCGGTTCCTCCTGGCACACTGATGGTGCTCAAAGCTACATTTCTAGGTCACCCTTTCTCACTGACATCCCAGGTGGATTTAATTGCACAGTATTAAAACGAGACCGACAGACAGCATGACGGGGGGAGATATCTAACAATCAGACAAGGTTTACAAAAATTAGGGAAAGTATCAGGAGTGATATGCCAAACTGTGGGGAGAATGGAATTACAGAATTAGAACCCAGTGCAGCGAGAGTGGTGTCATATTGACAATAAGCAAAAAAAATACACATCATAAACAGTAGCACAGGCAACAGGCTGGTTCCTCTTACGAAAGCTCCCTCCCGAGCCATTCCATTGTCTTACTGTAGCCCTGACGCCTTTGTCGGGATGCCTCCCTGAGCAAGGCAGCTTCTGAATCCATGACTCAGAGAGGCGGAGGTGGCGGAGGAGGAGGAGCGCCGTTTGCCACAGCAGTGGGAGGATGAGCCAGACTACATGGGATGGATTGGGGGGGGGATGAAGCTGAGTGACAGCGATCATGGCCCCACCCACTTTTCTCTCATAACGGCAAGGAGGAGGAGACAGTAATAAACAGTACTGAACAGTACTAAAGACACGTGTACATTCTGTGTCAGTAATGACTAGGTACAGCAGCGCCTACTAGGTTATACTACCTTGAAACACACACACCCCTTAAGCAGAAGCCAATTGATATAGTTCATGCATGTGGGGAGCTAAAGTGGGCAAAGAAGCAAAACATCCTAGGAACCGTTATAATTCCCAGCGAGGCTCCTGCAGCTGGAGCAACAAGGCCAGGGGGCTGGGAAGGGACTGTGTGGGAAAACATCAGAGGAAAGGGAAGAGGCAGCAGCGCTCCTCCCGCATACCATTGACATGACGGGGCTACCTGGCACTTTGGCTGATACTCCCGTTGTGGCAAAGAGTGGGACCTGGCCACAGTGATCCATGTTCTGATCACATTCAGGTTAGATTACCGTAATGCTTTGTACATGAGGATGCCTTTGAAAGCTGTCTGGACATTTCAGCTGGTCAAAAATGCAGTTGCAAAATGCAGCCCCCGCTCAGGCCGAAAGCTCTGCAGGGACTGCAACCAGGCCCAGACCGTTCTTTTTCTACCCAGGCTTTTCATTGGGGCATCTGTCTTTCTAGCCTATTTTTACAGTCTGCTTCTAGCCTAAGAACCGTTCTATGGACGTGCCGCTTCATGTTTGTTTCGTGCTGCCTGTAGCAGTTTTTCAGCTGAGTGTTTCGTGACTGGCTTTTCTGCTGTGGTTCTGTGATCTCATGGTCCTGCTTTTTATTTTCATGAGCTGCCTGGAGCAAGTTATGGGCAGGCAGCTAATACATTTTGTTAATTAATAAACACACATCTAAAAACTGTTCTAGAATTTATTTCAAGTGTATTTACCTGTTCAATGGCTGACCGTTTCTGGAGAGTCCTCCATGGAGGATCTGAGCTTGGAATAATGACTTAGTAAGACTCATGGAAGGACGGCAACGAAATAATGTTTTTTTTCTATCATAATTTATGGGATTTTTAAAAAGATTTCAGCAGAATTTGAGTTAGCGATTATGAGGAATGTGCACTTCTTGTTCACAGCAAAAACTGACACTAACTTGGAGAGGTTGATCTTCCTGGCTCAGTGATATGTATTTTAAAATATTAACACATAACAGTAAAACGGAAGTGACACCAACCTCTAACTGCCTTCTCTTCTCTTCCACAGCTCTGGTCACTGACTTTAGTCACCTGGCCGGCAATTACATTCGTCCTTGTGGCCATTATCCGACTGAGTTTTCCCCCAGAGCCTCAGCCAAATTGTGAGTAATGGTGCTCTTCTTATCTCGTTGAGTTTTCACTGCCCCTCCAGAGAGGAACGCTGCATCTCCCCAAACAAGGTCTTCCTGCAGACTGTTCCATGGGTTTTAGCAAGTATTTCTTCCCACCTTTGCTCATCATGATTGCCTTGCGTAGTTGTGAGTCTGGCTGCCCCTGTGCCTGGTATGGGCCACGCAAAGCCACTTGTCTGGGGGGCTGCCCTGGCCACCTGCCGGATGGTTGTGGTGCCCTGAGGCATTCAAGGTACTGGGTCACGGGGACACGCGAAGCTGCCATATACTGAATCAGACCATCCCGCCATCAAGGTCAGTTTGGTCTGCTTAGGCTGCGGTCACACGTGCCAGTTGAAGTGGGGGGAAGCGAGGCTGTTTCCTCTGGAGGAATTTGACACGCAGTTGCGAGATCACACCTCCCTTTGCAGCTGCGGGCACAGCCCATCACTGTGTGATCAGACACAACTGCAAGCGAGTCTGGGGTTTTTTTGCCATTTGTTTCCCATGCACATAAACAAGGAATCGCACCTCCACACTGAGGGCCCCCTATGGAGTATACAATGATGCGCATATGGCAAAGGGGGGGAACGGCACCAAACCGGGACGGAATGATCAGTCCATCCCGACGACATGAGAACGTGCCTGTGCAATCAGACAAGGGAAAATCCATCTGTGGCCCGTCAGAACCTGTTAGAGCCCGTCACAAACACCCAGAACTCCAGCCAGACGTTTGGGTTGCAAAACAGCTTCCACAGCACTTTTGCAAAAGTCCCTAAGGGGTTCTAACAATCCCCTAAGAATACAGTAGGCCGCCACCAGGTCTTTTTAACAGTCTCTCCCAGTCCTGGAATAAAAGACCAAACCTCCAGAACCAACTGAGACTTAAACACAAGGTCAGTTCTATAGACAAAGCCACAGACTGAGCTGATATGCAAAAAGAATTTGGGGTCGTGGTGGTCCCAAGTCCAGGCAGTTGGAATTAGCCTCTTGAGAGTCACAGAGCACAAACCAGAACAGGCTAAAAAAGTATTTTAAGTTTATTCAGGTGCAAAACAGATTTTAAAACAAGACAATCAAACAGAAAGGACATAAAACAAAAGAGCCTAAGGTTAACCAGCTTTGCTAAGAACTTACAATGCACTTTCACAGTTTACCTTCCAGGTTACAAGGTGTAGTAATCCAACCACTGTACAGTCAAACAAGCAAGCCAATCCAGGCCGATAGTCTGAGATGCCAGGAGTCCTGGGTTGCTCCAAACAAATAGCCCACAAGGTCTGCTTAGTTTCTGGCAGCCACCCTTCTCTCTGCGTGAAAACCTTATTTTATAGAAAATGGGAGCTGCTGGTCCGTTCAGGCCTTCAACCAACCAAAAGCTAGGAGAGTGATGTCAACCTCCTTTGGTTACTATGGTTTCATGACACCCCATAATAGTCTTTCTGGTAGAGAAACGAAACTTATCCCATTAAGGGGCTGCTTGACTCCAACACACAGGTGCTAATAATTCCATCACTTAGGAATGTGCTTGATTGGGGCTAGTTTCCTTCCCAGGCTTCTAACAAGCCTCTTGTACCAGCCGAAACCACTTCTTACCAAGGTCAGATGCTTCAGCATTATCTGTGTCACTTGGGAAAGGATTCTACCAGGCCTCACGACTGGAACCAAACTTTTTAGCTTAAAGCCACACGCATGAACAAATGGCTTTCCGTGGCAGAGCTGGACTTTGCCCGCTGTCTTTGAACTCCTCTTCTGCAGCAGAGCGGCACGGGTTGCCGATGACGGTGGGACGCTTCCCAGATGTTGCCGTGTGATCGCTCCCTTTAGATTCATCAGGCATTCACACCCAGGTTGGATCTAAAGGCGTGTGGGATCGCAGCCTTAGACAGGTGGTGCAAGAGATGGTGCCTATGAGTAGTAACTGGACGGGGCGGGTGCTCCCTGGAAATGCAGTCTTGGGGGAAATGGATGGGATTGTCCCTTGTCCTTATGGCAAAGGCTGTAATTTGCTTCAGTGTAAATTGCAGTGTCTTGTGGTGGCTTCCATTACTGTGGAACCAGAAGCCAGAGTTAGTTCAAGCACCTTCACCAAACCCGGCCAACTGCTATTTATATGCAGCTGAAAAAACCCCAAGAAGCTGCCTGTGAGAAACGGACCCCAACTGGGTTCTTTCTGGAGTCTCTTGCAGCCAAAATCCACAGGAGTCTTCAGGCACCTTCAAGACCGACAACGTGTTCTTCCGGGAGACACCCTTGTGGGTCCAGGCGTCCTTCCCTTTCCTGAGCACAAAATGGGTGGTGGGGAAGGGAGGGGAGAAGCAGGAAGGCTCCGTGGCCCAGGATCTCGGCCTTCGTGTCCCGGCCTCCCTTCCAGCCCAGTTCCCACCTATTGTGGAGCTACTTGCCCAGCCCCAACCGTGAAGGAATTCCCGGGCGGGGTCACCAACTGTCTCACCTTCTCAGCATTTCCCTCTCTGGCCTCCCCCCGCCTCCGTCTTGGCTCCTTGTGCCCAGGGTGGGGGAGGAGAAGGCAGAGCCTCCTTTCTGAGGCTGATGCCTGGAGCCCCGGGGGGGGGGGAAGAGGGGGAGAGCCCAGGGGCCTGGTGCCGTGGCCGCACCTCCCGCATGACGCCCCGTTCCTGTGTCCAGGTTCATCCCTGGAGGACGTCGCTTCTCATTCTGATGGCTGCCCTTCTCCAGGAGATGGTGAGGGCGCCACTGGTTGTAGCTGCAAAGGTAGTGCGCCTCTAGTGAGCAGAGACCTCAGATGACATCCAAAACCAAGGACAAAATCGGTGCAGTACCTTTTATCAGAACCAATGGAATGGACACAGAACGCAGTGCAGGCTTTTGAGATCACCAGAACTATTGATCAGGCTGGATGTTACAGAATTTTTAAAAAGGCAGAGGAGCGCAATGGCTGCGATGCTGGTGGTGCAGTTTATCAAGTGGGGGCAGTTTGTCCCGCATGGGAAGCAGGGAGGTTCTCTTCTTCGTGGCTCAGTGAACTCCAAGCGCACAAGGCCAGGGGAGGGGGAGGGCACAGGACATTGGAGGAAGTGCTTGTAAAAGCAGGGGAGCTGCGAGGACTTGTGGGGGCATCTAATTTTCGTGTTTCTCTGAAACCTGGGGCTCTTCTCGGGCTTGTAGAAAGACCTGCCCTGTCTGTTCATGGCTCCCAACACTAGGTGGACACTTCCACAAATGGGCCAGGTTGAGAATTAGATGTATCGATATTCACCTGAGTGATGACTGGTAGAGGAACAAGTTTGGCACCTGGGAACAGGAGGGGGACCGGTGTGTCCAGAGTCACGAGGTGCCCGCAAGTATAGAACTGGGTTTCCAAGGTGAATGCAGCGTAGCCGTGAGGCTCTCTCCGGGGATCTGATCTTAAAAGGAGGATGTTTCCGATCCTCATAATCACAGAGGTTGGGGGGGGAATGAAGGGTTGGGCTGGTTTCTCCAGGAAAAGGAGGGGGTTTTCTGGTCTTCCTCCTTGCTGCAAGTCCTCCCTCCCCTATCTCTGCCTACTGCTCACCAACATCCCACAAGTCTCCTCCCTCTGTTTCCTATCTGGCCCAACCATGACACATGGAGACCGATCGGACGGCTCTATAGATCCGCATGAGGCACGAATGCCTCATGGATTTAAATGTAATGTCCAGACATCAACATCTGGGAAACATCCGTCTTTCATGAGCATCCCGTTTTGCCGCGCTTCAGAGCCATACTAAAAAGGTACTACTTTAAAACTGGAGTTTTCAGTTCCCAATGGGCCATTCATGGGCTTTTCCCCATCTGATCGTTCCAGTGCACGATTAAAAAATGGCGCCCATTCGGGATGTTTGTCAGGTTCCCCAGATAGTCAGGCAAACACCAGACTTCTTCAGAAGATAGCGTTTATTCAAAACAAGGCTAGAGATTCAGTTATAAGCTCTTTGTCAGTGATACCTTGAAACAGCAAGCCCATTCAAACAGCCCCTCCCAATACCTAAGCCAATAGACACCCTGCGCGCGTGCGCGAAACCCCTAATGAAAAAAGCTTAAGAAAGTAACCCAGACCAGTAAATTCCCAGCTCCAGGATGGCAGCGACATGAGACCCAAGGTCAGGCAAATTGATAAGATACAAAACAGACACTACTAAATCAGTGAGAGACCAGAGGCTCTGAACACTCCCGCATTCCAACAGTTGAACGAACGCCTCCCTTTACTTCACAATGGCAGGGTACCTGACAATGGGCTGACATCAGACCATCCCGAATGGGCACCATTTAAAAAAAATCTTGATTCTGTGCATGCACGAATAAACAAGGCTGCTGTATCACGTCTATGCGCATTCACAAAAAGTTTTTTTTAAAAAAAGCCATCGCGAATGCCTCCTTCAGTGGAGGCCATTTACACACTCCACAGCGGAAGCAGTGCACGGCAAGGCGATTCCCCGGGTGATGTCTGGTCATGCAAGGACAGATTTAAAAGATCAGGATCAAATGTGAGCCAGCATAATGGCGGGATTAGCTGCCCATCTGAACACACCCATGGACGGGCCCCACTTCAGCTGAAGCGATTCTGTCTTGGGGAGCTGCCATTCCCCCTGCCCCTGTTGCCATTTTGAAAAAAATGTTTTGCACCCAGCACCACTTAACCCCTTTCCATGCCTCATGTCAAGCTGCTTCTTCCCAGCCTGCCCTGCGACATCTGCCCTTGCTCTCTCTCCCCCCCCCAGCCTCCTTCTTTTCTTTGTGTTCTGGGCAGGGGTCCCGATGGAGGGTTCTGGGGAACTGGAAGGCTTGCTGCTTTGTGGTCTCAGGGCTGGTCCCGGTGGGCCAGGTGTTGCAGAATGGTTGGTTTTGAAGCCAGCCGAGAACATCTCCCTTCCCCACCTGTTGTGAGGACAGCCAGTGCTCTCCTAGCATCTTCAGCCAACAGCGCCATGCCGCCAAGTGCGAAGCCTTTCCCTCTGCCCTCTACAGTGTCCCTGTGTGGATTTGTGGCTGCCTTTTGACTTAAAGGAGGGTGAACAGAATGATTCTTGGTGTGCACATCACTGCGCCCGGCCGGTTGTTTCTTCTCCCCTGCCCCAGAGCATCACTGTGCCAGTGGCTGCCTTTCCCCAACCAGCTTGTTTAAGAACCGGTTTTCGGAGCGCTCTGCACACAAAGATTTGGGAAGTGCAGAAGCCCCCCCCCGCCTAGCTCCTTTTCCCAGCAGGTGCCTGCTTGCGTGTGAATCGTGGGCACACCTGAGATCTAATCCGAAGTCACTGTGCACATCGCCAGTTGGGTGGAACCTGTTTGCTTGGAATGCTAATAGTTTTTCCAGCATCTTTAAAAATGGTATGCCTGGGAAGCAAGCGATATCACGTGATCTCCTGAGAACTATGGAGGCCGGCAGGAGTGCCTGCAGCCGCGTGAACCTCGTCCCACAGGATCCTTCCCCTCTGGGCCAGTGAAGCCCACCCCCAAGTCCAAATAATGTACAAAAAGAGCAGGATTCGCCATCCTCTCTCTCTCCCTCTCTCTCCCTCTCTCTCCCTGACCCCACCCTCCCTTGCTGACTCTTGGTTTAATCGCTGCCTAGAGCAGGGGTGTCAAACATGTGGCCCAGGGGCCAGATCAGGCCCCTAGAGTGCTTCTCTCAGGCCTGCAGTGGAACTGGCTGCCTTCTGCTTCAGCTTCCAGTTCTGCTGCTGCTGCTGCTGCGTCATCGTAGGTTTGCGGCTTACAGATACACGCCTGGACAGCAGACTCAGGATTGCCACAGCACAGACATTTTGATGCAATAATTCAGAGCAAGAGGTGTCAGTCATCAGGCACTGTTAAATAAAGAAAATACTGCAAGAGTGCTCATATTTTAAGCATGTTTTTATTTTAAGTTAAAAAAAACCCTTTGTGTCCTTTATAAAGTTTATACTTTTGCTACCTGGCATTATATTTTATGACACACCCAGCCTGGCCCAGCAAGGTCTCATTTATGTCAGATCCACCCCTCATAACAAATGAGTTTGACACCCCTGGCCTAGAGTCTCTCCACCTGTTCTGTCGGTTCAGAATACGACCCTTTTCCCCTTATAGTCTCCCCTACTTTTCCGCTGTAATGATCGCTTCATCATGTTGGACAGGTGAGTATTGCCCAACCAATGAACTCCCTTTCAGCCTATTTTTCTTAGTGCTATATTGACTGAGTGTGTGATTGTGTTTACTTGTATGTGTGCAAATCCTCCAGTAAAGAAACCAATTCACTAAGATCTGGTCTCTGCATCTGTTTCTGGGATTACTGGAATAAGTGGGACTCCTGTATACAAAGGTTATTGTTCCCTATTTGCCAATTGCCATTTAATATATTCAAATTCCCCATCTGTATTAATAGATCAAGGCAATTTGGCTAACACCCCTCCTCTTTTTCCAAAGGGTAGGTCAAGCCATTTTGCAGGGCCTTTAGCTGAGCATCTGGAGAGTCTGTGTTGAGGCTCTGCACGCAGGCCCACTGGAATTGTCTGGAACATTTGAGCGGAGCTCTGCGGCTGTCACACGTTTACACATTTATGCACATATTGCTTAGAATTTTTTTAAATGGTGCCCACTCGGGATGGTCTGACGTCAGACCATCCCGATGGGACATTTGCACGCTGGAACGATCAGACAGGGGAAAGCCCACAATTGGCCCATCGGGAAGCGAAAACTGTAGGCTTCAACTAGTATCTTTTAAGGGCGGCTCTGAAGGGCGGCAAAACGGGATGCTTACGGAAGAGGCACATTTCCCAGATGTTGCTGCCTGGTCATTACCTTTAAATCTGCCAGGCACAAGTGCCTGGCACAGACCTGAAGACCCGTCTGATTGATCAGCCTTTGGTAGGATATGCTACAGAATTTCAAGCCTATTTGTGGGCTTTTCTGAATGGAGCTTTTTCATCGGTTTGGGTCCCATACAGCTTCATTTTATCCCCTGGTTTCCACGTGCATTTTTGTGCCTTTAGTTTTTACTTCGTTTTTTCTGTTTGTTTTTCTCTTGTTTCCCCCTCAGCTCTTTTGAGACCACTTTTACCCCAGTGTTTTTCTGGAAGCTGATTTGGAGTCACCGTTTCCCCTTGTGCTCAGAGTCCCCACTGGTGTTCTTTGTCCTGCTCATTCCCACCCGCTCCCGGCCCAATTTTTGATGATTGGCCTCTCATCATCATTAAACTACCTCTCCTCCACTCCCTTTCCCCCAAGAGAAGTGATTTCTATTTTTTAAAAAATGCCGTAATATATGGATACAGTGCTGGAGTGTTGTAATGACCGGTCCAGCTGCTTCTCTGAATGCCCGGCCTTCGGGGGTTTTTAAAAAAAGAAAAGTAAGCCTCTGCCCGCTTCCCTCACAGAGATGGGCCTTTTCCCTCATAGTTCCATGAGGGAAGAGGCTAGAGACTTTGAAATGAAAGCTGGGAATTCAGAGAATTTGCTTGAACTATCCCCACCACCCTACAGCATTATATCAATATTTTATTACTTTTTAAAAAGAAAATAAGGGGGGGGGTGCTGTGACAGATGGCACTGGTCACCCTCACAGATGACCTCTGTAGGCACCTGGATCGAGGTGGGTCAGCACTGCTGTTTTTGCTTGATCTTACAGCAGCAGTTGACCCGCCGCCTTGCCTACGTGGGGATTCGTGGGACAGCCTTGAGATGGTTTCTCTCATTTCTCCACAGTCGGGGACCGAGGCTGGCGTTTGGGGAGCAGGTCTCAGCGCAACACCCTTTGGTGCGCAGCATCCCCCAGGGGACAATCCTCTCCCCAATGTTATTTAACATCTATATGCACCCTCTTGCCCAGCTGATACGGCGCTTTGGGCTGGGATGTCACCGGCACACTGATGACACCCGGCTGTGTCCGTTGATGGACGACTGCCTGACTGCCACCCCAGACATTCTGGCCAGGGGCCTAGAGGCTGTGGTGGGTTGGCTGAAGCAGAGCTGGCTGAAGCTAAATCCATCAGGGATGGAGGTCCTGTGGCTGAACTGGGGAGAGCCCAGGCTGGGATGCCAAACTTCCAGCTCTTGGCAGTAAGCTGCAAACACCAAGGCCACTTGTGAAGAGCTTACAAATGAGTCCGGGTGCCTCCCTCTCAGTGAAGACTCAGGTCACAAATGTCGCTAGACTGGCATGTTCCCATCTGCCCCAAGTTTGGCCATTGGTTCCCTTCCTGTCACACCCTGACTTAGCCACAGGGGTCCATGCAACGGTCACCTCCAGACTAGACTACTGTAACTTGCTCTGTGCAGGCCTGCCCTTGAGACTAACCCGGAAACAACAGCTGGTCCAGAATGTGGTGGTGCGTGTGCTTACAAGCACCCCATCCAGAGCCCACATCCAACTGGTGCTCCCCCAGCTCCATGGGCTCCAAGTTGAATCCCAGATCAGATTCGAGGTTCTGGTTCTGACCTTTAAAGCCCTTTACGGTCTTGGACCAACATATCTTTGGGACCTTCTCTCCTGGTATGCCCCCCCCCCCGAGAGCATTGCACTCAACAAATAAAAGCCTTCTGGTGGTCCTTGGCCCAAAAAAGTATTTGTCTTGCCTGAACCCAGCCCAGAGCCTTCTCGGTTCTGGCCCCATCCTGGTGGAACACCCCTCCAGATGAGATCCAGGCCCTGCGGAATCTGATTTAAGTTCTGCCGGGCCTGTAAAACAGAAATGTTCCGCCAGGCATACATTTGAGGCAGTGAAGTTTCTATTAAATCTGGCCTGCCCCAGCCCCCTCCCCATTTGGTGTAGTGGTTAAGTGTGTGGACACTAATCTGGGAGAACCAGATTTGATTCCACACTCCTCCACTCGCAGCTGCTGGATGACCTTGGGCAAGCCATAGTTCAGACAAGAGCTTTCCTTGAAAGAGCTCTCTCAGCCCCACCTACCTCACAGGGTGTCTGTTGTGGGGAGGGGAAGGGAAAGGAGCTTGTAAGCCGCTCTGAGACTCCAAGTGAAGGGCGGGGCATAAATCCAATCTCCTCCTCCTCCTCCTCCTCCTCCTCCTCCTCCTCCTCCTCCTCCTCCTTCTCCTTCCTCCTCCTCTTCCTTCTCCTCTTCTCCTTCTTCTTCTTCTCCTTCTTCTTCTTCTTCTTCTTCTTCTTCTTCTTCTTCTTCTTCTTCTTCTTCTTCTTCTTCTTCTTCTTCTTCTTCTCATAAGACCATAAGAGAAGCCAATGGTGATCAGGCCACGGCCATCCAGTCCAACAGTCTATCACACAGTGACCAGAAATACTACGTGCCATCAGGAGGCCCACCAGTGGGGCCAGGACACTCAATGCCTCCCCACTGTTGACCCCCCCAAGCACCAAGAATACAGACCCTCACTTGCCCCAGAGTCCCTATCTATACCTTGTGGCTAATAGCCACTGATGGACTTCTGCTTCAGATGTTTCTCCAATTCCCTCTTGCAGCCGTCCATGCTTGTAGCTGCCACCATGTCCTGTGGCAGTGAATTCCATGCGTTAATCACTTTTTAGGTAAAGAAGGACTTCCTTTTATCCGTTCTAACCCGAGCGCTCAGCAGCTTCATGGAGTGCCCACCTGAGTTCTTGTATTCTGAGAAAGGGAGAAAAGTACCTCTTTCTCTACCTGCTCTATCCCATGCATAATCTTATAAACCTCGATCATGTCACCCCTCAGCTGTCATTTCTCCAAGCTAAAGAGCCCCAAGCGTTTTAACCTTTCTTCGTAGGGAAAGTGTTCCAACCTTTTATCATTCTAGTTGCCCTTCTCTGCACTTTTTCCAAAGCTATAATATCCTTTTTAAGGTGTGGTGACCAGAACTGTCGCACCATTGATTTAAATAGGGGCATTATGATATTGGCTGATCTGTTTTCAGTACCCTTCCTAATAATCCCCAGCATAGTGTTGGCTTTTTATATTGCAGTCGCACACTGTCTCGACATTTTCAGTGAGTTATCTACTACGACTCCAAGATCTTTCTCTTGTTCAGTCTCTGCCACTTCAGACCCCGTCAACGTGTATTTATAGTTAGGATTTTTGGCTCCAATGTGCATCACCTTGCACTTGGCCACATTGAACCCCATTTGCCATGTTGATGCACACTCGCCCATCCTCAACAGATCCCTTTGGAGTGCCTCACAATCCTCCCTGGTTTTCACCACCCTGAAAAACTTTGTATCATCCACAAATTTAGCCACTTCACTGCTTACTCTCAACTCCAAATCATTAATGAACAAGTTAAAAAGCATTGGACTGAATACTGATCCCTGCGGTACCCCACTGCTTACCACCCTCCACTGAGAAAATTGCCCATTTATACTCACTATCTGTTTCCTATGAATTAGCCAGTTTTTGATCCACAAAAGGACTTGTCCTTTTATCCCATGACTATTGAGCTTACTTAGGAGCCTTTGATGAGGAACTGTATCAAAAGCTTTCTGGAAGTCAAGGTAAACAACATCTCTTGGGTCCTCGTTGTCCACATGTTTGTTCACCCCCTCAAAGAACACTAATAGGTTAGTGAGACAAGATCTTCCCTTACAGAACCCATGCTGAGTCTTCTTCTTCTTCATTATTATACTAGCTTTCACAAACACACAGGCTGCACAACCGCAGTCAGAGAAATTATATTATTGGTTCCTAAGTTGCCATCTGATTTTTATCTTTGATTGTCATTATGTCAACCTGTTTTAGTCTTGTTGCTACCTGCCCTGAGCCTTGCAGCACAGGGGAGGGTGGGCTAAAAGTCTAATAGAGTAAATAAATAAAATAAAATAATAAGGTGGTAAAGCTGCATATGATAAATGAGATGTGACACGTGACAGTACCGTGGTCAGGACCCCGCTGTCAGCCTTTTTCTGGGGTGTGGCCCTTGGGATGGCGTTCCCTTGTGAGGAGCTTTGCCCGTAGAAAGCCACCACGTCAGAAGGGAAGGGCGGAGGCGAGACTAGAACTTTCTGTCTGGCTTCCAGTCTTCTCTGTGTAGGGATACCCACCCCCGCAGGAGCACGCAGGCACGCAGAGTCTGAAACAACACAGACCTCCCTTAGAACTCTTTGTGAATTCTTCTCATGATAACATTTGGCGCTCCCGTGACTTTACGCAGCTGTGGTCTTCCTGCATTGCATGGCCGTTTTGATCCCGACATTGTTTCCCCCCGCCCTTCCTATTGCCTCATGAGAACCCATATGACCAGGTGGCCTCTCGCACAGTGTCCCCCAGCCTTTGGGTCGGGATCCCAAAGCGGGTTTTGAAGCTTCTGCAAATGGGTCGCAGGCCAGCACCCCCTGATGTCCCCCCACCCTTTCCATCTCTCTCTCTTTTTGTAGTTTGCAAACCAAGACCTGACCCTGGACAGTGTACCTGCCATGTCATACATTAGTTGGTGTTTTTCCTTGAGGGCGGAGACACGTTGGCCAAGTGAAACGTGTCCTGATGGTTACTAGAGTGAGTTTCTTAGACTCTCGGGGTGGATTAAAGGGAGCAGTGGAGGAGGAGAGGGTGCTCAAAGGCTGGAATGCAGCCCCTGTATGCAAAACTCGTGTCCGTCGAGATGCCGCTTGTTTGGGGTTCCTCGTTGGGGCACCTGCTGCCATGGTAAAAAATGAAGTGCTGAACTAGCTGGGTGCCACGGTCACTGATGGCCCCGGGGACCAACCCCCCCCCGCCTCCGGTGCCAGCTTTTGACGGGTCACCATCCCTCTGCGCTGTGGGCAGGAGCAGCCGCTCGTTAACGCAGAGAGCCCCGCTCAGCAGCAGCCTGGAGCCAGGCAGGGTCTTGCTCTGCCCGTGGCCCATCTCAGGATTTCCGGGCTGAACTCCCGGCAGGCAGGAAACGAAGGCAAACCTGTAAAGCTCAAGATATTCTGCTCGGGACATGAACTGCATCCCTTAGTAGGGGGGTGGGATGAGAAGGAGTGCTGGTCGCCACACCAGAGCACACCACACAAAGGTCGGGAGCCACTGATCTAGTCCACCAAAGCAGACCCCCACCCCACTCCTTTCTACTGCAGCAGCCAGACTGGCATAGTGACACACACACACACACACACACCCATGGCGGAGTTGATGGACCACAATCTGTGGATTACCACGTGAGCATGACTGCACGTTAGCCGTGTTAGTCTGTAACACCCAAATGGAACAAAAGTCCAGGGGCCCCTTAAAGACTTCATGGTGTTTGTTTCCTTAAGAGTCTTCTTCATGAGTCACAGCTCACTTCTCTAGACCTGTGGGCGGTTGAACATGGTCCATTCTGCTGCTCTAAGTTCCATTGTATTTGTTTGTTTGTTGCATTTGTTTTCGGTAGACCACCGTCCCCCAAAGGAGTTCTCACTACGAAAGAGAGAGCGTCCCTGTTTTGAGGCCCTTTGCACTGAAGGGGCTGGAGGAGAAAGAGAGGAGAGGGTCACTCAGGCCCTTTCTGCGCTGACCGCTTGCTCCGGAGAATCTGAGGAGTCAAGCCTTAAAGGCTGACTTTGCAGTCGCACGCATTCCCTCTGCACTGGCTTTTCTCCCTCTGGTTTGTTTATTTGTGTCTTCGGTGTGCATTCTGCATCTACAAGCAAAACCCACATTTTTTTGAGCTAACTGGCTGCCACCCCCACCCTCCCGCCCATGATTCTGCAAAAAGATGGGAAGGGAGGGGGAATCCAGGCCCACACATGCAAGACTGAGACACTTGGAAGCAGGGGATCCCCCAGTCCTTTAGATTTATTGATTCCTTCTTGTGCTCTCTCTGGCTTTTTAAAAGTTTGCCTGAGTGGGAGGAGACACCCTCTTTTGTCTTTGGAGAAGGAGGGAAAGAAAACAGAACAGGGAGGGAGCGTCAGCCTCAAGAGAGGGGGGCGGAAATGGGGGAGGGGCGGTGGGCAGCACAATTCTACGGAAGAAAGGATCCGTGTTTTGAAAGTGTCTGAGAACAAAGAATCACTGCAAAAGGAGTTTGGGTAGCTGCGGGGCAACAGTGTGCTGGAAGCCGTCTGAATGCAGGTTCCTTTAAAACAAATGCAAAAACAAGAGAAAGCCCCGACGCAAAGTGGAAGTGCCAGTGGGAGGGAATGCAGAACGGAAGAAGAGGAGGCGCTCAGAGGCCAAGGCAAAATAGGGTGCAGAAAGGGTCTTCGAGTCATATCTGAGCTTTGGAACTCTGAGTTGTTGGTTCCCTGCCTGCTGGGAGTTGGATTCCGAAACCATTAGCGAATGCCAGCTTTCCCGTCTGTTGTAAGGCCCGCTCTTATGCTCCAAACACCTGACCCATCTGGGCGGCGTGAGAAACTTTGTGCAGGAGGAAGCAGAGGGCGTGGGGTGTCGTGGGAGGAAATTACAAGTTTCTGATATAAGGAGAGGTGAAGAAATTGTGAACATTACAGGTAGACAAAACACGGAGATGAAAGCCTGAGCACCTGAGTACATTTCTAGCTGCACCCTGACTTCAGCACAAAGCCTGAGTCCAGTGGCACCTCTAAGACAAACAACCTTTTATTCAAGGTGTTTTTATAAATAAAAAAATAATGTTTTATTCAAGCTTTATTCAAGGCCTGCACACGAAAGCTCAGACACAGAATTAAACTTTGTTGGCCTTAAAGGTGCCCCACTGGACTCAAAATTTGTTCTGTTGTTTCAGACCAACACGGGGTGACCCACCTGAACTTGACTTCAGCGTCTGCAGGGAGGCAGAGGAGTGCCACTGTCCAGTCATGAAGGAAGTGCTTTCTGCACATGTTTAGAAATTATTTCACACACATACACAGGGCCAGCCCAAGGTTTTTTTGCACCCTAGGCAGGGCTACCTTCTGCCCCCCCCCGAACGCCCACCAATTACAGGGTTGCCAATCTCCAGGCAGGGCCTGTAGAGAAGGAAATCGCCCAGGTTCCATCCCCTCATGCCAGCCTCCGAGTGCCCTCCTCCAACTCAGCCAGGGTTCAGCAGGCAGGCTGAGGCTGGCATTCTTGGGGCAGGGCCGCCGGTCAGCTGCCAGTTGGCGCCCTGCTCAGCGGGCCGAGGAGGCCTCTGAGCACACGCCAAGGCGAGGGGGCGCGCGGCTGAGAGCCGGTCAGAGGGCGGCCGGGATCCTGCCCCTGTCTCGCCCAACGCCCCACCACCCACTCGTGCCACTCACCCATGAGACGCGCAGTCCTGGCCCCACTGCTGGACCTCCTGATGGCACCTGGTATTTTTGGCTACTATGTGACCCAGAGTGTTGGACTCGATGGGCCATTGGTCTGATTCAACATGGGCTTCTCTTATGTTCTTATGTCTGGGGCAAGGGATGCTCTGTATTCTTGGTGCTTGGGGGGTGGGGTCAACAGTGGGAGGGCTTCTAGTGTCCTGGCCCCACTGCTGGACCTCCGGATGGCACCTGGTATTTTTGGCCACTGTGTGACCCAGAGTGTTGGACTGGATGGGCCACTGGCCTGATCCAATGTTGGCTTCCCTTATGTTCTCTTATGTTCTTATGTAAGGTAAAGGTAAAGGTTCCCTTGCTCGAAAGCCAGTCGAATCCGACTCTAGGGTTGTGGTGCTCATCTCCGTTTCAAAGCTGAAGAGCCAGTGCTGTCCGAAGACGTTTCCGTGGTCATGTGGCCAGCATGACTAAACACCAAGGCGCACGGAACGCTGTTACCTTCCCACCTAAGTGGTACCTATTTATCTACTTGCAAGTTCTTGCTTTCGAACTGCTAGGTTGGCAGGAGCTGGAACTAGAGACGGGAGCTCACTCCGTCATGCGGCACTCTCGGGTCTCGAACTGCTGAACGACTGACCTTCCACAGCCTGCAGTTCAGCGCCTTAACCACTTGAGCCACCGCAGCTCCTTAACCCCTGTACAGACAGTT
The DNA here is from genome assembly GCA_029375565.1 of Gekko gecko. Taxonomy (NCBI): domain Eukaryota; kingdom Metazoa; phylum Chordata; class Lepidosauria; order Squamata; family Gekkonidae; genus Gekko; species Gekko gecko. Next base: position 4,631,891 of record JAPDNY010000003.1, on the reverse strand, counting down.
AATTCAGGGATATACTTGGGGCAAGTGCAGCATCTTTCTACCACCATAGGACTAGTCCTGAGCCAGTGCATCAGTTGAAGCTTATTTCTTGCTCTTTCCAATAGCCAGGTGGCCATCATGGAATTTCTGCAACATTCCTCGGTGGAGGCTTGGGATCCTCCCTTTACTTTCTTTAAAGACTCGCTCCAACTGTTGCTGTGATGTCATGTCTATAGATCCGGATGGGTAGCCGTGTGCAGGGCTCTTTCTGTAGCAGGAACTCCTGGGGCTACTGTAAGAAGCTCTGGGAGGACTGGCTACATCAGGGGCGTGTCGCCTAATAGGCAAAGACGAGTTCCTGCTACAAAGAAAGCCCTGGCTGGTGGAAAAGAGCCCGAGTCCAGGAGCACCTGCAAGACCAGCCACATCTGTGGCAGGGTGTTGAGCGGTCGTGAGTCATGGCAGTCGCTTCTTCAGAGGACTTCAGAGGTCTCCGTGCCTGTTGCCCTAGCGGTCTGCAGTTCCCAGATCACAAGCATCCTTGGCTTGCGGCCACTCACCAGTAACAACTTGGAGCAGAGTCTGCAGTAATAAACTTTTATCACAACGTGTTTTGTTAGTCTGGGGACATGAAGCGAGAGGGAGTTTCTGCACAAACAGCTCACTGTGGCTGACTCCGGAGAACCTGCGCAGCTGAGCCTTTAAGATTAACTTTGTGTCTTGTGTCCCGGCCCCTCTGCACTCTTCTTCTTTTTTTAACTCCAGTTTATTTTTGGGTATGCCTTCTGCATCTACAACCAGACCCCATTTTTTTTGCTTGGTTGTAGTTAACATCACTTGACCTGCGGAGGGGGCGTCCGATTGCCACCGACCTGGCCACGTGCGTGAGCAAGGGATGGGCACACGGCCCGCTACTCCAGGCATGCACAACCCATAGAAGGAGGCCAGCTCGGCGGCTGGCTGGTCTGTCGGGAGGGGTGGCGTCCCAAGGGTTTTGAATGAAAACAAAAACAAATGGGCCCTCAAGCCTCTCCCATTGTTTCCAATGGGCAATCCTGTCATTCCTTTTAATACATCTTCCTCCAAGTTGCGTGCAGATTGAGGGGGGACCTGATGGCTCTCTCTAAATATCTGAAAGGCTGTCATTTGGAGGAGGGCAAGGAGCTGTTCCAGTTGGCAGCAGAGGAGAGGACCCGAAGGAATGGGTTTAAGTTACATGGATAGTAGGAAAAACTTTTTCGCTGTCAGGGTGGTCCAGAGGTAGAATAAGCTGCCTAGGGAGGTGGAGAGCTCCCCTTCACTGGCAACTTTCCAGAAGAGGCTGGGTGAATATCTGTCAGAGATGCTTTAGGCTGGTCCTGCACTGGGCAGTGGGTTGGACTAGATGGTCTGTTATGGCCCCTTCCAACTCTCTGGGATTCTATGACTGGCTTTGGGGAAGGGGGGAAAGATCCCTCCCAGGGGTCCAATGTGCAAAGGGGGAGGAGTGTGTCAAACGCCCCCCCCCCATGCAAGCTAGAAGCATCAAACTCGCAGAGGGCCTCCCCAGGCTGCCCCTCTGCCTGCCCTCCAAGTTGTGTGCAAATTGGCTTTGGGGGAGGGGGAAAGTCCCTCCCTAGGACCCAGGGTGCAAAGGACCCCAGCCCTTCCCCTGCGGGTTGGGGTGTGTGTGTGTGAATGCATATCAAGACCAGTCATCTATCTAATTAGCGATAGAACTAAAAAGGGTTATTAAAAAGTGACAGTGACGATGGGGCAACCTTGCCGTGCAGGAGAGGAAAAGGTGGCCGGGGGATGGAGACGGGAGCAGAGCGGGGGGGAGGGGGAGGCCTGGCAGAAGAACGGAGGGGGTGGGGAGAGGGGTGGGGAGTGGGCGGTGTCGCAAAGTCCGAGGAAACTTGTCTGCTTATGCCTGACTTGGAAGTGGAAAAGTTTGTAAGTCTGCTGCAAAAGCATTCTTGGATAACCCGGGGCGAAGGGGTACGGAAAGTGATCCGACAGCTGAATGCCCAGAAATAAATGCAGAAGGAAAGAGGAAATGCAACTGGGGAGATGAGGCGAATGCGGGAGGAAATGCAGGTGCAGATTGAAATGTGGACTGAGACCCTTCAACAATTGCACCACTACAAATGGGGAGGGGCAGACCCATAGCGACAGCGGGGCATTTGGGGGCCCACCCCCTCCAACTTCCTACCAAGGCCCCCTGGCTTCCTTGTGGCCCAGCCCCCTGACTCTCTGGTAAGATGCAGGGGCCGCCGTGAACTCCCACCGCGCTGCCACGGCTGCCGCTTCTCCTTGCTTTCCCCCTACGCCACACCTGTCTCCCCTGCAACACACCAATCAGGTTAATAAAATTGCATTTAATTGAATTAGCCAGTGCCCCTCAAGGAATTTAAATGCCTCCCCCCCAACTTAGAAACTCCTGGCTATGGGCCTGTGGAAGGGGGGGAGGGATCTGCCTGGGATGCAGGTCACAGCCAGACCATATTTGTGTGGCTTGAATGTCATGACATGGACTCATAATGGATTCCCTGATTTGCTAAATCAAATCATGAGGGGCTTATGATCTGTTTCCATAGCTACTGTCTGTCCATAAATGTATTGATTAAATAAAAGACTGTGGCGCCTTTTTGTAACCTGTGTGTACCAGGTTTCCGAATCAGCAAGAAACGTGAATGCATTCCTGTGTTGACAGCACTCATCCTTCTTTTGTCAGGGGCTGCCCCCAGTCTGGTTTAGTGGTTTAGCCAGTTTGGTGTCGTGGTTGAATGTGCGGACTCTAATCTGGGAGAATTGGGTTTGATTCCCCACTCCTCCACTCGCACCTAGCTGGATGACCTTCGGCAAGCCATAGTTCTCTCAGAGGTGTTCTTGAAAAAAGAGCAGTTTCTGTCAAGAGCTCTCTCAGCCCCGCCTACCTCACAGGGTGCCTGTTGTGGGGAGGGGAAGGGAAGGGAGTTTGTAATCCGCTCTGAGACACTTTTGGGTAGTGAAAGACCAGTGGTATAAATCCAATCTCTTCTTCTTCTTCTTCTTCTTCTTCTTTCTTCTTCATGAGCCTCCTGCTGGAATGAGGGTGAATCTGCTTGGGGTGTAGAATTGTAACCCTGGCTGCTGCATCAGGTGTTGCTTTAAGGCATTCCAGGTTCCGGCATCTCCACATCATTCCCTTTTTAAATTTCCAAGACGTCTCTGCAGAGGTCCAGCTGTTGGGGACTGCCTCATTAATCTGAATTGACTGGCCAAGCAATCCAGACCTATAAAGGAATCCTGGTATTCTTGTACGAGAGCCTCATAGTCTTGGTTAGTGTGGTCCTGTAATACAAATGTACATTTAATCAGATTTTGCTTTTCACAACCTGCTGTGGCCAGTGTGGGTGTCATTTTTGGGGTGTACAACAATGAACAAGGCTTTCGTATGCAGCTCTAGCAGTGACGCTTTCCCGTACTGGAATGTTTGTTCCAGCAGTTTTGATTTGTGTTAATCCCTTAGTGACAAACTTTTATAATCCCGTTCAGATAATATGTTAACTTGAACACCAATGTCCAGTTTAGTGGGATAACAATTCACTTGTACCGACAAAATGTGATCCCTTTGATCAGTTTTCTTGCTTCAACTACAACATCCTAAAATTCCTCATCCACAGTATCTCCCACTATGTATACTTTATTTTTATTTTATTTTATAGTTGTGCTCTGACCTGGCAGCATCTTGCAAAATGAATATAAAGTTAAATCAGCATTTTCTAAATGCCTCTTGCTCTTTAGGGACATGCTGCATTCCAGAATTTTTGCATGCTTGCCTATCACCCCCACACAGCAATTACTTGTGATCGAGGCGTTTCTGTTTTTGAAGCCAGCTGTCTGTCTTGCCCTTTGTTACTTGCAAGTTAAGAGCGTCGAAAGCACCTTAGGATGAATACGGTGCCTTCACAACCTCTGAGGCCCTGTGCATCTGGAAAGTTTTGTGTAGGATAAATCTTCCCCATGCACCAGCTGTTCTCTGCGGACGTTATCTCAGGTGACACACAGACTACTCCGCCCCCCATCAGAGCCTCTTTCAAGTCATCAAAGCCGCCAGTTGGTTTGTTCTTTTGGTTTTTTATTGCACAAATAATTACAAACCGGTAAAATTATGTACAACAAATTAACAAATACTATCAAGAAATACTATCCAGTTTCAAATGCTTATATTATTTATATTATACTTTAAAAATTAAAACTAATCTATATAGGTCTGGCATTTAAAAAAAATTCACCATGTTGCTCTAAATAGTTCTACATAGAGTACCAAATAGACTCAAAATCTGATTTATACTTCTCTACAGGTTTAAAATTCAACTGCTCAGTTATCTTTGCCATTATGTAACGTTCCCATCATTTCCCATGCCACAATGAGAGCAGAGGAGCTATCGAACTTTCCCAGCAATGGGCTATGGCCATTTGGGCTATTTCAGTAATGTTGTGATTGTTACCCTTCGTTGATACGGGCAAATTTTGTCTACAGTTTTCACGGAGACTTCTTGCTACTATAGTGTACTGATGCAAAGTCTGATCTGGTTTTTGCATACAGGTGAAATATCCCCCCCCTCCTTTTTGCATATCAATGATACGGTGTTGCAGGGCCGGGGATGGGGGGAGAGCACAGCTGGCCAGGTTTGGAGATGATATGACATTTATTCAGGGTGGTGCAAACCCAGGTGGATTGTGAAGAGTTCCAGGAGGATTTCTTTACATTGGGAGAGTGAGCGACCGTGTGGCCAACGAACTTCGATCAAGGAACCCTTTCAGTAGGTGTCGATGGGGTCTGGACTGGCAGAGGCTGAGGTTCAAAGAGACCATAGACCTGTAGTGGACTATTCTTCTGGGCATGGAACAGAGGCCACTACAGGTGTGGAAGGGCAGGTATTTGTGAATTCCCTGCATTGCGCAGGGGGTTGGAGTAGATGACCCTGGAGGTCCCTCCCAACCCTGTGGTTCTGTGAATCTGTGATTCTATTAGGAGAAGGAAACAGCCGATACCGCCGTGCCCCTGTCGAGATCTATGGTGTTGCTTACGGTTGCCAACTCGGGGCTGGGAAATTCCTGGAGCCTAGGAGGGTGGGGTTCAAGGAGGAGAGAGAAACCCAGAAGGGAATAATGCCAGACAGCCCACCTTCCAAAGCAGCTGCGTTCGTTCTTCAGGAGAAGTGGGACAAACATTTTAAATAATGAATGAACGAATAAGTGATCGGTGTAGTCTGGAGATCAGTTGTAATTCCGGGGGATCTCTCCAGCCCCCACCTGGAGGCTGGCAACCCTGGCACTGCTTCATGTAGCACACAGAGTGCAGCTCTGTTCAGCATCTCTGCAAAAGGTAGATTCAGGTGGGGGAGCCATGTTGTTCTGGAGCAATGGAACAAATAAGTTGTCGAAGGGTTTCACGGCCGGAGTTCATTGGTTGCTGCAGATTTTCCGGGTTGTCTGGCCGTGGTCTTGGCATCGTAGGACCTGACGTTTCGCCAGTAGCTGTGACTGGCGTCCTCAGTGGTATCACACAGAAAGATGGAGGACTCTCTGTGTCAAGGTGAGAAGGAAAATGGTAGGCAGGTCATTTATATCTACTCAGGAAGGTGGGGAGGGCTGAGTCATTATCTTGTAGGAGTTCCCCAGGCTGTGAACATGCTAATGGAGGAGCTTTCCTGAGGAGGTTCTTTTGCTTATGGATTGGCTGTTTAAATTCTAATCTTATCTGTGGTGCTATTGTAAGATGTGGAACATTTGGGGTTTTTCAGGACAGGAAATCATGCCCTATTTATTTTTAAACTCTCTCCTTTCCTGTTGACATTGTGTTTATTTTATGAATTTCAATGGCTTCCCTGTGTAATCTGACATGGCAATTGGATGTGTTGTCCAACCTTTCAGTGCCTTGGAACAAAATGCTGTGTCCTGTTTGGGTTAGGCTGTGTTCAGCCACTGCTGATTTTTCAGGTTGGCCAAGTCTGCAGTGTCTTTCATGTTCTTTTATTCTTGTCTGAATGCTATGCTGTGTGGTCCTGATGTAAACCTGTCCACAACTGCATGGTATGCGGTATACTCCTGCAGAAGTGAGGGGGTTCTCTTCTGTCTTTTGTCGATTGTAGCATCTGTTGTATTTTTCTGGTGGGTCTGAATATTGTTTGTAGGTTGTGTTTTTTCATAAGTTTTCCCATCTGATCCGTGATTCCTTTGATATATGGCAAAAACATTTTTCCTGTGGGAGATTGTTTTTCCTCAGTTGTTTGTTTTACCCTTGGTTTAATTGTTCTTCTGATTTCATTCTTGGAGTAGCCATTTGCTCGAAGTGAGTGGTTTAGATGATTTAGTTCATTGTTGAGAAAGTGCGGTTCACAATGGAACAAAGTTTGAATCCAGTGGCACCTATAAGACCAACAAAGTTTAATTCTGGGCATAAGCTTGTGTGTGCATGCACATGTATCTGAAGAAGCATGCCTGCACACAGAAGTTTATACCCAGAATTAAACTTTGTTGGTCTTACAGGTGCCCACTGGGGACTCAGACTTTGTTCTGTCTGCAAAAGGCTATTGCTGAGCTGGGAGAAGTCCAGAAGAGGCCGACCAAGTTGATTCAGGGGCTAGAGCATCTTCTCTACTACGAGGCAGATTCTGGGACTTCTCAGTTTAGAAAAGAGAGGGCTGAGAAGGGACATGATAGAACAGGCTTGTGTTGTTTCACCAATCCAGGGCAGCAGCAACGGGGCTTCCACATGACCTATTTTCTTCCGCTTTTCCTGCCCCAGTCCTCCAACAGTGGCCACCAACCCTGCCCCCCCAGGACATTGGGAATTTTTTCTATTTTTTAAAAAATAGATTGTTTCATATATTGTTCACAAGTTCTTTGAATCTCCAGCTTTCATGATTTTAAAGTAAGTTTCTATTCCGTTTTCTTGCAGATATATTCCCTTTCCCTTATACTTCTGTGATGGAGAGGGCAAGGGATGTACATTAAAAATGAACACTGGGAATTCACAGAAACTTTTACACTTATGACTTATTGTTAGCTTATTGATGTAATGATACGAAATTGCCTAGTTTTTTTTTTTTTAAATCAATAGAGAGCCCCAGGTTGGGGGAGTGGGAGGAAATTACCAAATAAAGAATAATTTAAAACAACTGTTTGTGCTGGCTCTGGGTGGTTGCCATGAACACAATATATTTAAGCTAGATGCAAAGTCCAAACCAAGCTGAGAGACAGTGCCAGGGGTCGGAATGCTGGGAAATCAATCAGAGTCCTCAAGAGTGAAGAGTGGAGTCTGGCAGCCGGGACAAGGTCCGAGACTGCACGGTTGCATCTGCACCGAGGCAGGTGAGCGTGTTCACTTGTAACTGGATCCTCCCTTCCCTGGGAGGCAACCTGCAAAGACTCATGGCCCCTCACATTGCCTTTGCAACAGATGAAGTCTGGCACTCCTCCGTCTCTTTGGCACATCTAGACGCTGGTGTGCCCTGCATCTGGGACATTCAGGTGAGCTAGGTGTGGACTCTGGCCTCGAGGTGTCTTCCCCTGGGGGTGCTGGGCCAGGCTCTGGACCAGGCTCTTCCTCCAACTGCATCTCAGGGTCTTCGCTTGCTGCACCTCCTGCGCCGACGCTGGAGCCTCTCCTTCCTCAGGTGCTGGCAAAGGCTCCCCTTCTGGGCTGACTCCGGGGGTGGCTGGGTTGCTCCATGCCTCTTCCTCACCTGAGGAATAGTCAGCCTCGGCTGTGTCAGGACCCAGGAGACAGTTCTAGGAAGAGCATCTCAAAAGCGGTCATTAACCTTCGTTCTAGATCAGCTGCGGTCATGAGGTTTTTAGGCTAGGCAACAAGTTACCAGTTCCTTAGTGTAGTGGTTAAGTGCGCGGACTCTTATCTGGGAGAACCAGGTTTGATTCCCCACTCCTCCACTTGCACCTGCTGATGTGACCTTGGGTCAGTCACAAGCTCTGGCACAGCTGTTCTCTCAAGGACAGCTTCTGTCAGAAGTTCTCTCAGCCCCACCTACCTCACAGGGTGTCTGTTGTGGGGAGGGGAAGGGAAAGGAGTTTGTAAGCCGCTCTGAGACGCCTTTGGGCAGTGAAGGGCGGGGTATAAATCCAAACTCTTCTTCTCTTCTTCTTCTTAACACTGTAAAATATATGGGAATGTCTGTCAATTGTAAATTCGATCACTACAAAAGGGTGAACAGCCTGCACACAACAACGTTCTGTGTTAATTTGAAGCTACAGCTTTTTGTTTGGCGGGTGCTTAGAGGCGGCGGGAATTCTAATCCACTCCAGTGACTTGAGTGAATACAGATAACGAGATCATCCCATCGTGTGCTCAAGTGATTGCAGTGTAGATTAATCGCTGATCGATTCTGCAGCGTCCCACAGAGGCTGCTGCCCCACCTCCAGCCGCTGCCTCGTTTCGTGGTTAAGAAGTGAAGCGCTGCTTTTGCGTTATTTCCTGGCTCTTTGCTGATGGAGCAGGTGGTTGGATGAGAGATTCACACAAGCAGGAGGTTCAGGAGGGACAAAAGGAAACACCTCTTTGCACAGCGAGTGATCGAAATGTGGAATTGGCTGCCCGAGGAGACGTCGTGATGGCCACAGGAATAAACAGCTCTCAGAGGGGATTAGATAGATTCATGGAGGAGAAGTCTATCAATGGCTACTGAGGGGAACCTCCATATTCGAAGGCACTCATCTTCTGAATCCCAGAGCCAGGAAGCAACATTGGGGAAAGGCCTCGGCCTCTCTGCCCTGCTGCTGGCCCTCCAGAGGAACTGGCTGGCCCCTGGGTGAGACGGGAGGCTGGACTGGATGGACCCTCCCTGGTCTGACCCAGCAGGGCTCTTCTGAGGTTCTTATCAGGGGAAGGCCTCAGCCTCTCTGCCCTGTTGCTGGCCCTCCAGAGGAACTGGTTGGCCCCTGTGTGAGACGGGAGGCTGGACTGGATGGACCCTCCCTGGTCTGACCCAGCAGGGCTCTTCTGGTGTCCTTCTCAGGGGAAGGCCTTGGCCTCTCTGCCCTGTTGCTGGCCCTCCAGAGGAACTGGCTGGCCCCTGTGTGAGACGGGAGGCTGGACTGGATGGACCCTCACTGGTCTGACCCAGCCGGGCTCTTCTGATGTTCTTAAGCCCCTACCGTATGTAATTTAAATCATCCACATCTATGCATATTCTTTACCTCCGGATTTTACTAATAGTGCCTCTATAGATTCCACCAAAAGTTCCCTTTAAGCATTAAAGCCAATGTTTAGGATATGCGCACATACCCCACAGAACATGCTACGCATAAACATAACTTCAGAGATATGAGGAAACTTGGTAGAAGTTAAAAAAAGAGATGTTAAGAGCTCTGTCTCTCTGCTTGTCCCCGTCTCTCCATTTAGTATGTGTCCATCTACAGACAGATAAGGTCAGAAGACTACCAGCCCAAACCACCCGACCAGGGCAGGAGTCTCTTGGGGGGTGGGGAGCTGGCCAAGCAAGAAAGACAAGCAGAAAAAGCTGAAGTGCAAATCCTCAGACCTCAGGGCAGCTCTGCCACCAGTCCCCTTCTGCTATTCAGACAGCCAGAGACCAAGGGACAAAGTCAAGAAAGTATCCCTTGCAAGGTAGGACACCTTCAAGGCAAGTTTCACAGGCAATTACTCTGGTAGCTGTAGCCAATGGAGACCAAAGTACTGGATTCAGATTGAAGCATTCTGAATTCAAGAACTCTCCAAGAATATAGCTAAAGGAAGTACTTATTCACCCAAAGAGTGATGAACACATGGAATTCACTGCCACAGGAGGTGGTGGCGGCTACAAGTATGGATGGCTTCAAGAGGGAATTAGATAAACATATGGAGCAGAGGTCCATCAGTGGCTATTAGCCACAAGGTATATATGGGAACGCTGGGGTAAGTGATGCTCTGTATTCTTGGTGCTTGGGGGGGGCAACAGTGGGAGGGGGCTTCTGGTGTCCTGGCCCCACTGCTGGACCTCGTGATGGCATCTGGTATTTTTGGCCACTGTGTGACAGAGTGTCGGACTGAATGGGCCATTGGTCTGACCCAACATTGGCTTCTCTTATGTTCTTATAAGAGGGAATTGGATAAATGTATGCAGCAGAGGTCCATCAGTGGCTATTAGCCACAAGGTATAGATAGGGACTCTGGGGCAAGTGATGCTCTGTATTCTTGGTGCTTGGGGGTCAACAGTGGGAGGGCTTCTGGTGTCCTGGCCCCACTGCTGGACCTCCTGACGGCACCTGGTATTTTTGGCCACTGTGTGACAGAATGTTGGACTGGATGGGCCATTGGCCTGATCCAACATTGGCTTCTCTTATGTTCTCTTATGTTCTTATGTGATTTACTTAAAATTGTACAGAGGTTATCAAAGCAGAGCAGTGAACAGTGAGGACAAAATAACAAAGCTAAAAGTCTTAAGCACTTTTGCAAGCCACAGCTCAGGGTTCCAGATATTCCCTAACAGCAGACTGAGGTCTTCAAGGTTCAGAGCTTCAGAGTCGGAGACAAGGTTTCTGGTCAGCGAAGACCCACCAAACCAGACGGCAGCCCGGCCAATCCAAGCACGGGGCCAGCCAAGAGCAAATGCCTGAGGCCGTGGCTTGACTGACACAACAGGCGACACAACAGCTTGCAGCAATGGCTCTACCCCACGCCATGGCTTGTAGCTCTCGTGGCTGGAAGTCCCACATGTAGCCTGTGGAATGAAAACCTCTATGGTCCAGGCCCAGGGTTGGCCTAGTTCTAATTAGCCAATCAGCTGTATAGGGCAAATTTTGTCACCCGGCCACCAGATCTGTTGCTAAGGTTATGATCTGACCTGTCAGAGGGGCTTGTCAATGAACCAGCTGTCCTGCAGGTATGTTTGGCTCAAGTGAGGCAGGTCCCACCCGTGGTCTCAGGGGCTCATGAGGGCACCCTCCCCCAGCTCCTGTCCTTGGAGTGACCAGGCCTGATGGGATGGCCTGCAGCTGGGTGACCTCCTCCCATCTCTCTCGCCTATGTCTCTGAAGCTTTTCCCAGCTTGCTTTGTTGTTGTTGTTGTTGTTGTTCAGTCGCACAGTCGAGTCCGACTCTTCGCGACCCCATGGACCAGATTATGCCAGGCCCTCCTGTCTTCCGCTGTCCACTGAAGTTTGCTCAATTTCATGTTTGTTGCATCGATGACACTGTCTAACCATCTCATCCTTTGCCGTCCCCTTCTTCTTTGACCTTCAATCTTTCCCAGCATCAGGGTCTTCTCCAGTGAATGCTCCCTTCTCATTTGGTGGCCAAAGTATTTGAGCTTCAGCTTCAGGATCTGGTCTTCCAGGGAACAGTCAGGGTTGATTTCTTTTAGGATTGACTGATTTGATCTCCTTGCAGTCCAAGGGACTCTCAAGAGTCTTCTCCAGCACCATAGTTCAAAAGAATCTATTCTTCGGCGCTCAGCCTTCCTTATAGTCCAACTCTCGCAGCCATACATTACTACAGGGAATACCATTGCTTTGACCATGCGGACTTTTGTTGGCAAGGTGATGTCTCTGCTTTTTATCATGCTGTTTAGGTTTGCCATCGCTTTCCTCCCAAGGAGCAGGCGTCTTTTAATTTCATGGCTGCAGTCACCATCTGCAGTGATCTGGGATCCTAGGAACATGAAGTCTGTCACTACTTCTACGACTTCCCCGTCTATTTGCCAAGGAGTGATGGGGCCAGATGCCATGATCTTAGTTTTTTTGATGTTGAGCTTCAAGCCCACTTTTGCACTCTCCTCTTTCACCCTGAGCAAGAGGCTCTTTAGGTCCTCTTCACTTTCTGCCATCAGAGTGGTATCGTCTGCATATCTGAGGTTATTGATCTTTTCCCCAGCAATCTTAACTCCAGCTTGTGATTCATCCAGGCCAGCATTTCGCATGATGTACTCTGCATATAAATTAAATAAGCAAGGTGACAATATACATCCTTGTCGTACTCCTTTTCCTATGCTAAACCAATCAGTTGTTCCATATCCGGTTCTAACTGTTGCTTCTTGACCCTTATACAGATTTCTCAGGAGACAGGTGAGGTGGTCTGGTACTCCCATCTCTTTAAGAACCTGCCATAATTTATTGTGATCCACACAATCAAAGGCTTTAGCATAGTCAATGAAGCAGAAGTAGATGTTTTTCTGGTATTCTCTTGCTTTCTCCATAATCCAGCGAATGTTGGCAATTTGATCTCTAGTTCCTCTACCTCTTCGAAACCCAGCTTGTACTTCTGGCAGTTCTCTATCCACGTACTGTTGGAGCCTAGCTTGTAGGATTTTGAGCATGACCCAGCTTGCTTTATTTCAGAGGAAAAACTTCTCTCTGTTGCAAGGCCTCGTTACCAGGCCATTTTACTAGGCAGAAGAGCCTGATCCAGTGTTGAAAACCTGAAGAAGAAACTGCATAGGAAAAGCAGATCCTCGACAGACAGGTGTGCACAGAGCTGTCAAAATGTAACTGAATCTTATTCTAAATAAGGAGTGAGAGATAAAGTCTCTGGGCGGGGAGGAGATGAGTTGGTGGCGCCTCAGTGGTAATCACCTGGCGGAGGGGACACTTGGGCAAGAGGTTTCAACAGACTGGGTTAGGTCACCTTGGGTGGAGAAACGCGGCATTTACGCTGTGTTCTTTCTAAGACTTCAGTGCCAGGGCCGATCAGATCGTTGGAGCTCACCTGTCTGTCCTTGATGAGTGATCTGAACGCTTGGCTCAGGGCAGGGCCCAGCTTCTCTCTAGAGGCAGTGATGTTTCGTCTCCTCGATCCTGAGGAGAGTAGCGTGTGGCCCCACTCCCCTTCCTCAGGTAGCCTCTGCCTCTTGGCCCCTCGTGCCAAGCGGAGAGGCGCTGGCCCCGTCTCCCCAAGGCAAGTGCAAACAAAAACGGAGGCCTGGTGACAGCCCTTCACTGATGTCAGCCTGTCGCCTCTCAGTCTCTGTGTAAAATGAGCACGTGAAACTTCCTTATGTGGAATCAGACCCGTGGCCCATCAAAGCCAGTATGGGCTGTTCATACTGGCAGTGGCTCTCCAAGGTCTCAGGCTTAGGTCTTTCATATTACCTATCGCCTGATCTTTGAATTGGAGATGCTGCCGGGGATTGAACCTGGGACTTTTTGCATGCCAAGCAGGTGCTCTACCACTGAGCCACAGCCCCTCTTCACAGCTCTCCTGGGTCTCAGGTGGAGGTCTCTCACACCATCTCCCGCCTAGTCCTTTTTAACTGGAGATGCCGCCGGGGACTGAACGTGGGACCTTCTGTGTGCCAAACAGAGGCTCTACCATTGTGCTTTGCAGCAGCTGTGTTATGCCCTGTTTGCTGCAGGCTAAGAGTGTTGGCTCATCCAACAGACCTACCCTGGTCTGCCAGGCCATCCCATTGTGCTCCTTGCAAGGCCACGGTCCTCTAAGAACATAAGAGAACATAAGAGAAGCCAATGTTGAATCAGGCCAATGGCCCATCTAGTCCAACACTCTATGTCACACAGTGGCCAAAAATACCAGGTGCCATCAGGAGGTCCAGCAGTGGGGCCAGGGCACCAGAAGCCCTCCCACTGCTGCCCCCTCCAGCACCAAGAACAGAGTGCATCACCTGCCCCAGACTGAGAGTTCCCATCTATAACCTGTGGCTAATAAGCCACTGATGGACTTCTGCTCCGTATGTTTATCTAATTCCCTCTTGAAACTGTCCATGCTTGTAGCTGCCACCACCTCCTGTGGCAGTGAATTCCATATGTTAATCACTGTTTGGGTGAAGAAGTACTTCCTTTTATCTGTTCTAACCCAACTGCTCAGCAATTTCATGGAGTGCCCACAAGTTCTTGTATTGTGAGAAAGGGAGAAAAGTACTTCTTTCTCAAGCAGCTCTATCCCATGCATAATCTTATAAACCTCGATCATGTCACCCCTCAGCCGTCATTTCTCCAAGCTAAAGAGCCCCAAGCATTTTAACCTTTCTTCATAGGGAAAGTGTTCCAACCCTTTTATCATTCTAGTTGCCCTTCTCTGCACTTTTTCCAGTGCTATAATATCATTTTTGAGGTGTGGCGACCAGAAATGCACACGGTATTCCAAATGAGGTCGCACCAATGATTTATACAGGGGCATGATGATACTGGCAGATTTGTTTTCAATTCCCTTCCTAATAATCCCCAGCATAGCGTTGGCCTTCTTTATTGCAGTTACACACTGTCTAGACATTTTCATTGAGTTATCTACTACGACTCCAAGATCTCTCTCTTGGTCAGTCTCTGCCAGTTCAGACCCCATCAATGTGTATTTATATTTAGGATTTTTGGCTCCAATGTGCATCACTTTGCACTTGGCCACATTGAACCCCATTTGCCACGTTGATGCCCACTCACCCATCCTCGACAGATCCCTTTGGAGTGCCTCACAATCCTCCCTGGTTGTCACCACCCTGAACAACTTTGTGTCATCTGCAAATTTAGCCACTTCACTGCTTACTCCCAATTCTAAATTGTTAATAAACAAGTTAAAAAGCATCGGGCCAAGTACCAATCCCTGTGGTACCCCACTGCTTACCATCCTCCACTGAGAAAGTTTCCCATTTATATTCACTCTCTGTTTCCTATTTATAAGCCAGTTTTTGATCCACAAGAGGACTTGTCCTTTTATCCCATGACTATTGAGCTTACTTAGGAGCCTTTGATGAGGAACTGTATCAAAAGCTTTCTGGAAGTCAAGGTAAATAACATCTATTGGGTCCCCCTTGTCCACATGTTTGTTCACTCCCTCAAAAAACACTAACAGGTTAGTAAGACAAGATCTTCCCTTACAGAACCCATGCTGAGTCTGCCTCAATAGTTTTTGTTCATCAGTGTGCCTACTAATTCTTTCCTTAATAACAGTTTCCACCAACTTGCCCGGTATTGACATCAGACTGACAGGTCTGTAATTTCCCGGATCTCCCCTGGAGCCCTTTTTAAAGATGGGAGTGACATTAGCTACCTTCCAGTCCTCAGGAATGGAGGCAGATTTTAAAGAAAGATTACATATTAATGTAAGGAGATCCACAAGTTCACATTTGAGTTCTTTCAGAACTCTTGGATGAATGCCATCTGGACCTGGTGATTTATTAGTTTTTAAATTGTCCATCAGTCGGAGGACTTCCTCTCTTGTCACCTCAATCTGATTCAGGTCTTTCAAACCCCCTCCCGAAATCGGTGCTTCTGGAGTGGGCAAGCACTTGTCATCTTCCACAGTGAAGACAGAAGCAAAAAATGCATTCAGCTTCTCAGCCATTTCGTTGTCATCCTTCAGTAGTCTTTTTACCCCTTGGTCATCCAAGGGCCCCACTGCCTCCCTGGCTGGTTTCCTACTTCTAATGTATTTGAAGAAAAAAATATTGTTGGCCTTTATGTTTTTTGTGATATGCTCTTCATATTCCCTTTTTGCTTGCCTGATCACAGACTTGCATTTTAATTGCCACAGTAGTCTGTGTTCCCTTTTATCAACCTCACTAAGACTAGCTTTCCACCGCTAAAAGAATCCTTCTTACCTTTTACAGCTTCCATTACTTTATTTGTTAGCCATGCAGGCTTTTTTCTATACCTATTTGTACCTTTCCTAACCTGTGGTATATATTGTTTCTGAGCTTCTAGGACTGTATTTTTGAATAGTCTCCAAGCTTCCCCAATGGTTTTGACCTTCTCCACTCTTCCTTTCAATTTCTTCCTCACATGTCCCCTCATACCAGAGAAGTTACCCCTTTTAAAGTTAAAAGTGGTTGCATCAGTCTTTTTGGGCAACTCCCTATTTGTACAAATGTTAAACTTAATGACATTATGGTCACTGTTCCCAAGCGGTGCAATCACTTTTACATCTCTCACCAGGTCTTGGGCGTTACTTAGGACCAAATCCAGGATCGCCTCTCCCCTGGTAGGATTTGTGATAAAAAAGGGAAGCCATGGCATTAATGCAGAGGGAGGACAGTGGGTCGAGGGGGAGAGGGTAGAATGCGGGGAGGGAGTCAGGAGTGGACCCTGGCAGGCCCACAGCTGGATCCATGAAAACAAAGGGGCAGGGGGGAATAGATTGTGGCTTTGAAGCTGCTGGTACTGGTTTCTTGCCAGAACGTGACTGAACAAGAGACTGGAGAAGTAAAAATAAGGGATATTTGGCAATAACACTTCTCTGGAAGGGGAAAGATGCCTCCCCTGTATTGGAATGGAAGTCATGCTAATGCAGATATCAACCAAACATATTAAGGCATTCATCTTCTTCTTTTATGCTTTGTAATGTAGATGCTGAAACATTTCATACGGGTACCAGTGAGAACTGTCTTTTCAAAATATGCTGGCATAAAGTTGTCTGTCTGCATTTCATGGGCATTTCACTTTGCAGATGGTCATCGAGCAAAGAAATAAACTTGTTTATGTAAGAGGAAACGCTGCGTTTTCAAAGTTGTATTTGCACAAATGTATGTAAGGCCTCTCTATCCATAGCCTCCATTTTGACAGTGAATGAAGGGTTGGCCGGTGCTTGCAGAAGCAAGGCTTGAGCCTGGAGAGGACTGCCTGCCAGGAATGAGCTCAGTTGGTGTTTTAACATCTCTACCTGAGAAGGCACCCAGAACTCTTTCTTGGCCTCTGGTCCTCAAATCATTCCTTCTCCTCCTCCTCCTCCTCCCCCCTCATCTGCTTGTGGTTCTCTTTGCCATAGACCTTTAACAAAAAGTAAGCGACAGGTTGCAATTTTGTGCTCATTCTCTTGCTTGAAACTGTATGACCAATGTATGCTTTTATGCTGCTGTTTTTCAGGTTACCTGGCACCCCGGAACCTTCCTAGTGCCGGATTCTTCCCCTTCCTCCAGACTCTGCTCTGTAATTCAGATGCTGTGTGCAAAGCCACACCATATACACCAGAAGACCTTCTGCCAAAGCTGAATGGTCTTTCACCCATACGCCGGTAAGGAATAAACTCCCCCAAGAAATTATGTAGGTGGAAAAATGGGGCGTTAAAGGTTACTTAAAAGTGGGGGCGTACTATTGTCACCTGATCAGACCCTTGAGCCTGATCTTGATATGGAGAAGGAAATAAGGGCAATGACTAAAGCAGACAATGTTATGATACTGAGAGACTTCAACGACCCTCACATTGACTGGGAAGACATGTGTTCAAGTCATGCCGTAGAAATGAGATTCCTAGTCATCATAAATGACTGTACACTGGAAAAGTTGGTCACAGAGTCAAACCAGAGGGGTAGGGATCTTGGACTTAATTCTGAGTGAAGAATAAAACCAGGTGAAGGATGTCGTGGTTGTTGCTCCAGTTGGAAGCAGTGACCACAATGCTATCAAGTGCAGCATTCATGTCAAGGGAAAGTTACCCCTGGAGTCCCAAACTGTAGCATTTGATTTCAAAAGAGGGAACTTTAACAAGAATAAGGACAATAATTAAAAGGAAGCTGAAAGAGAAACTCAGGGGACTCAAATTCCTAGGTGATGCTTGGAAGCTATTTAAAGCCACACTAATTGAAGCCCAGATGGAACACATTCCCCAGGTTAGGAAAGGTCCTGCCAAGTCTTATAGAATGCCTGTGAGGTTAACAATTATAGTCAAGGAAGCTATAAAAAGTTAAGAGGCTTCTTTTATAAAGTGGAAGGTCTGTCCCAATCAATTGAACAGAAGGGACAACAGGTTCTAGTGAAAGAAAGGTAAGCCAATAATTAGGCATGCAAAAAGAGATTTTGAGAAACAGGTAGCTAAGAGCACCAAGACAAACAATAGACATTTCTTTTAAAATGTCAAGAGCAGGAAACCAGCCAGAGAAGCAGTTGGGCCTTTGGAATAAAGGGATTGCTAAAAGAAGATGGGGAGATGGCAGAGAAGCTCAATGACATTTTTTTGCTTCTGTGTTCACTGTGGAAAGTGTGAGGCATGTACCCATGCCACTGTTTTCAGGAAGGGAGTCCAAGAACTGAGTCAAATTGAGGTGACAAGAGAACAAAGTTTGAGTCCAGTGGGGGCACCTTTAAGACCAACAAAATTTTATTTAAGGTATAAGCTTTTGTGTGCAAGCACACTTCTTCAGATACAAGAAGACAAGAGACGATGTTCTAGACCTGTTGGGGAAATTAAAAACCAATTAGTCTCTGGGTCCTGATAACACACCCCCCAGAATTATTGTTTATATGTTAAGTGCTGTGTTATTATGTGTACATGTGTTATTAAGTGCTGTGAAGACTCTTCCAATTTATGGTGACCCTATGAATTAATGACTTCCAAAACATCCTATCATTAATAGCCTTCCTTAGGCAACTTAAATGTGAGATTGTTGATCTACTTGTAGGAGACAAAAGACTTGTCCCACAAAGAAATAAAGACTCAGGCAAGGAGTTCAAAGATTTTGTGGTTACATACAGCTTTTATGCAATAGCATCATTAACATATGCAAGTTTTAATGCCCTATCCCAATTGCAAAAAGTCCCTGTCTGTCACCTAATTGGCTCCCAGACCTACAATCTAACTCCTCAGGTTGTCCCACCTTTGGTTGTTTCAATTAAATTGTACCTTTCTTCCCTCCCTTTCCTGTTGTGTTAATTCCATATATGTACATATGTTCTCTGCCAAATATGGTTATATGTTGCAGTAGAAGTCAGGTGCTTTCCATCACCAAGCTTGACCAAGATGCCATATCTCATCCTTTCCTCTTATGACATAGCAGATTTTTATTTTCTAATTTATGGTATTCTGGCTTCTGTTTTTAGCAAAAGTTTGTGCTTGCAGATGTCTACCTCTTGATGTACAGCATCCTGCTTTCTGCTTTGTAAGCTTATATCCTGCCAATGAACTTTATGGCAGAGTTCACCCTTGTGTGTGTGTCGACTCCCAAAAGCAAACCCTAACAACCTTGTTACAGAATATTGGTGATGAGTTCCCAAAAGTTCCATATCAATGTCTCCCCTTTACATACTAACCCATATACGCAACATCAATAAATCCAGGAGCTGTATCAGAACACTGGAGACTAGCAAATGTTATATCAATTTTTAAAAAGGGGTCCAGAGGAGAACCAGGAGATTGCAGGCCAGTTAGCCTAACATCTGTCCTAGGGAAACTAATTAAGATCTTAATCAAAGATAGAATTGTTAGGCACACAGAGGAACAAAGCCTGCTGAGGGAAAATCAGCATGGCTTCTGCAAAGGGGAGTCCTGCCTCACCAACCTTTTTGAGTTCTTTGAGAAAGTGAAAAAGCATGTAGACAGCAGTGAGCCAGTAGACATTATATACCTGGATTTACAAAAGGCCTTTGATGAGGTACCTCACCAAAGACTCCTCAGGAGTTACGGGCTAAGAGGATGGGACTATGGATTAAAAACTCGATAAATGACAGGAAGCAAAGAGTGGGAATAAACGGAGAGTTCTCACAATGGAGGGAAGTAAGCAATGCAGTCCCACAAGGATCAGTATTGAGACTGGTACTATATAACTTGTTCATAAATGATCTGGAACTAGAGGTAAGTAGTGTAGTGGCCAGGTGTGCAGATGACACAGAAGTATTCAGTATGGTGAAAACCAACGGTGACTGTGAAGGTTTCCACAAATCAGGTGAGCAGGTAACAATGAGGCAGATGAAGTTCGATGCTGGGAAGTGTCAGGTGATGCACATTGCAGCAAAACATCACTGTGATGTGTGAATTGGGTAATGCATGGACTTTCTATGCACAATCTGATTTGTGAGTGTAAAATCCTTCCCTTGCCCAGCCGTCTGCATGGGCCTGTCTTGAAGGGCCAAACCACACCAGGGCCAAAATCCAGAATCAAATGTAGTTTGTCGCTCAGTCTCATAACTTTATGCTTCTTTCAGTTAAATGCTGTATGGACGTGTGGATTTTACTGAAGCAATCTCTTCTGACACTATAAAGATGTTGTTTTGCTTTTCGTCTTCTGATGAAATTTGTTTTAAAAGTGTCCTTATATTTAGTGGAAATAAGTTCAAGTTGCATGCAATAACTGGCCTAGATCAAAACTCCCATGCTGAAATAAACTTTAAAGGATCCGTATCCTGATATGAACTCAGTCTTGAATGTGGTTTAATGTTAAAAAAAAGAAACTTCAGTGGGAGGTGATGAGGATACAGGATTCTTTCCACTCTTTTTTTAAATCAGAAAGCGGAGACGGTCAGCGAATGTGGAAAGGGACAGCCATCTGTCATCCCAGAGAACTGATGTTACCAAAAGCAGGAACGGGAAACTGGGTAGGTAATTTGATTCTATTTGCTTTCTCACTTTTCTGTAGGGATGCCACAAATTTCTCAGCAAATTTGTCTGGCAATCAAACGTACCCTGTCTGACACCTATTGGAGACAGCCAGGGATATAATCATACTGCTTCAAGCCACTCCGAAGAGCTGCTGAGCAAGTCTACAGTTGCTTGTTGGTCAGAAACTGACTTATAGCTGGTTTTTTTTTTGGGGGGGGGGACAGCTGGGAGTCAGGTTCCGATCTACTCAGCCCCTTCAGCAAAATAGCTGCTCAGTGAAACTGCAAAAGGGAGAGGAGAAAGAATTTCTTCTCTTCCATCCCCTCCAAGGGGGCAAGAACAGAGGCAGTGTTTTTAACCTCTGCATTGCAAGAGGGAATGTGGACAAGAACTCATTTTCTTCCCAGCCTCCAAGCTGGGTGGGGACCTAATCAATACTTTTAAGCTCTGCATTGCAAAAAGGAAGGTAGAAAGAACAGATTTCTCTCCCCATCCCCCAAGATAGATGAGGACAGATGTGCTGCTTTTAATATGAGCAAAAGAGCGAGGAGGAAAAGGCTCGTGTTCTTCCCTCCCTCCGAGCTGGGTGGGGTCAGAAGAAATGCTTCTGGTCTCTGGGATTTACATTTTTTAAAAATGATCATATCTTTAGCTCCTCACGAAGGGGAAGGGTCTCATTACTAAAATGCCTTTGTTTGTACCATTTTTTCGTTGTTCTTGTTCAGTCGCACAGTCGAATGCGACTCTTTGCGACCCCATGGACCAGATCACACCAGGCCCTCCTGTCTTCCGTCGTGCTTTGGAGTTTGCTCAACTTCATGTTCGTTGCATTGGTGACACTGTCTGACCATCCCATCCTCTGCCGTCCCCTTCTTCTTTGACCTTCAATCTTTCCCAGCATCAGGGTCTTCTCCAGTGAATGCTCCCTTCTCATTTGGTGGCCAAAGTATTTGAGCTTCAGCTGCAGGATCTGGCCTTCCAGGGAACAGTCAGGCTTGATTTCTTTTAGGATTGACTGATCTGATCTCCTTGCAGTCCAAGGGACTCTCAAGAGTCTTCTCCAGCACCATAACTCTAAAGAATCTATTTTTCGGAGCTTGGCCTTCCTTATGGTCCAGCTCTCGCAGCCGTACATTACTACTGGGAATACCATTGCTTTGACCACACGGACTTTTGTTGGCTGGGTGATGTCTCTACTTTTTAATATGTTTGCCCTTGTTTTCCTCCTCCTCCTCCTCCTCTTCCTGTGTTGGCTTATATTCAACACGTAACGCTTCCATTTATTGAGAAGATGATAGATTATTTATTTATTTCCTTCACTCATACTCCATTTTCCTCCTTGATGGGGCCACACAAAGTGACTTACAACATTCTCCCCTCCTTGGTTTAAAGCTAAATTAAAGCCAATCTCTTTCAGATTTTTGAATATCTGTTTTATAACCCGCTAATTTACTAAACATTTGAAGAATAACTCTTTCAGCCAATAAGCATGCCTGATCCAAAAACAAACATTTATCCTCTGCATATAATTGTATTTTAAAGATATTATCATCAAACCACACACCTAGAATCTCACTATTATTTTTAATACCAGCTGCAAGTGGCGGAGGAGACAAACAGGAAGAGGGACAGACGACAACCTTGTCTCGTGCCTCGCTTAATTCACATTCTCTTAGACAAACAACCGTTCATTAAGACTCTTGCTTCGAGGTTATCATACCTACATTTTAACCAGCTTTAAGACCAGTCTCCTACACTGAAAGAATCCACTACCTGCCTCAGATAATCCCAGTGAATGCAACCAAAGGCTTTTCTGCATCCAAAAAGCAGACAGCTAACTCATGCTCTTTGTGTATTATCTGTACTAGTCAAAGGCACCAACCTCTTAAAATATAAAGACAATGCTGTTCCCCTGATAAA
The DNA here is from genome assembly GCA_029375565.1 of Gekko gecko. Taxonomy (NCBI): domain Eukaryota; kingdom Metazoa; phylum Chordata; class Lepidosauria; order Squamata; family Gekkonidae; genus Gekko; species Gekko gecko. The sequence continues at coordinate 4,609,753 of JAPDNY010000003.1, read as the reverse complement.
ACTCCACTGAACTTTCCTGATGCGTCTTGAGATTATGGTCCTCAAACGTTCAGAAATCACAGAAGAACATAACTCAGCATTTTGATTCAAGACTGAGATGCGTCTCTGTGCCTCACAGGACAAAGGATCTTTCCCCGGTTTTCAAGAAGGGGGAATTGCTGATGAAAATCTACATCGTTAATTAATGAGAGTAGGAGAGCACCAGCGTTATGAATATAAAAGACAAGCCATCCCTAGCCGTTCATTAAATAGCTGCAAACTGTACAAGCTAAGTTGGGTTCGCTTTCATAACTTTAATCATTATTTATACTTGGCCATTTAGTACCTTGAACTACATAAAAGACCCCGGCAACCACTCTGTCATAATTATGTAGCGTCAACTACAAATCCTCAGTGTGATTAAGCAGTTCTTGCAAAAAGCAAATTCCTGGGATATTTTTCCCATGGTGTTTGCTCCCCTCCAGCAATCTGGCAAGGTTCTGCTTTATAGTCCAGAAGCCCGTCTAGCTGCAGACTAAGTGTTCCAACACGAGCTGACGTTAGCTGCAAGGAAAGGCGCTGCCCGCTGAAGGGGCTGTTTGTGCTGCTTGTTCCCTTGCACGGGGGGTGCCCCACAGGTCCAAGCAGGTGTTCAGCCCTCCGCCCCGGGAGCCGGCATCCCTCTTTTCTGGCACACAGCCCCTTGGGGAACTTCTCCCTTAGAAGTGGGTCAGCCCGGGCTGTTCCCTGACGGAGGGTGATGGGCAAATCATCACGCCTGTTAGTAATGCAGCCTGTTCCTTTCTCCTCTTGTGCTGGAAAGTGACTGATCGCGGTTTGCACTGCTGCCTTCACCTTTGAGGACTTTTAAAAAATACACGTGATAAGTACAGTAATGTTCACATGGATGTTTTTAAACATTTGCTGGAGGAATTTTGCATCTTACCATGCTTTTGGGGAAATCGGCAGGCTGAAATGTTATTTTAACGCCTCTTGAGTAGCCAAATGTGATCCAGCCACCCTCGCATTTCCAGGGCAGTGACCCCTCTGTGATGTCCTGCTGGAGCTTTTCAAGACTTAATACCCTCCGCTGCTGCCACTTTGAGCTCCTTCCCTCCACCAGACCAGGCGGGCCTCACCCCTTCACTGCCAGGGTTGCATCCATTGGCATGGCTGTTCCAGTCAGCCTCCCCCCACCCCCACTAAAGGAGCTGCTTACTCTTCAGTCTCAAGTGTCTCTGGACTCTGAGGAGGAGCACTTGACCCTGATACTACAGCAGTTAGCTCTCAGTCTGCTCCTGGGCCCCATTCAAGGTGCTGCTCTTCTCCTTTAAGGCCCTACATGGCTTGGGATCAGCGTGCCTGAAGGGCCATCTTCTCCTGTGTGTTCCTGCCTGGGAATTAAGATGATGGGGAGAGGTGCCCCTGACTGTCGCCCCGCCCCCCGTAGGGTTCCACCTGCTGTCTTGTTAGCCTGATTGCTCTGAATTATTAATTATTTGGGGGGATTTGTGTTGTTATAAAATGGCCATACGCAAAAGGGAGCAAACGCCTTTTTATACAGAGGTCCCGCTTCCTCCAGAAGAAACAGAGATAGACAAGGAGACAGGTTTCCCAGTATAAAATGATCCTTTTACTGTAGATTCTTCACAAGCAAACAACACACACACATACACACACTCGTACACAGCTAAGAAAATTAGAGAGGCTTGGAGAGCACATTCGCATTAGCAGGAAGTCGCTGGTGGGTGATACATTACCTGGTCCACAGCATGAAGAAGAGATCCTTTGGAAAAATAAGGAAAACACTAGGGAAACAGGATCATGTCCTGGCCTGCAGTGACACGTGGGAACTCTGGCTGCGCAAACCGAGAGTTGTGAGGACAGGATGGGTATAGGACAGAGAGGAGAGAGAGCTAGAGAGAGCACACATGTGTGCACTTCTTTTTTTTATATGGGGGTCTTGGTGGGGTGGGTTAGGCTGGCCACACTCCTTGTTACACCCCCTTCTAGTCCATCCCCAAAAACATACTGATTGGTGCTGGGTTTGAGGAGGGGAAGGGTCTAGGGGAATGGGCAATATTGAACTCTAGTAACTCTGAGTAAGGAGATGACGCCTGATGGGATTATGACTCATGCAGCCAGAGCCATTATCATGGATGGTCCTCTATTGTCTTCTGGCTGCATCTTCAGTGAGGTGTCAATCTGGAGGGGGGGGGAGTGCATTGCCTACATGTGCAAGACCCTTGCCAGCTCGGCTAAGAGCCTCAAGGTGATTCTGGAGGGCCCAGCATGTCTGCGGGAGGGACAAAAGTTCATAACACTGGCAACAAATGCTTTCTACCATCTTTTTTTTATATACAGTAGATGATTACATACATTCTGCAGTCACCCGATGGGCTGCCCATCAGTTCATTGCAAGGTCATGGTTAGCCCCTGCAAAGCTGTTCATAGCCTTGGATTAGGGTTGCCAGACCACCCCCCCCCCCGGTGGAGGCTATTAGCCACAAGGTCTAGGCTATTAACCTATAGCAGAGGTGGCCAAACTTGCTTCATATAAGAGCCACATAGAAAATAAGTCAGATGTTTGAGAGCCACAAAGCATGAACACACATGTTTTTATTGGAAATATACACAGATTTGCATATTAAATTAAAGAGACAGATGTCTTCTCCGAGCCAAGCCAGTCTGCTTGGAGAACACACTTCACTTTAGATGGGGAGGGAGGGAGGGAGGGAAGGAAGACGAAAGAAAGAAAGAAAGAAAGAAAGAAAGAAAGAAAGAAAGAAAGAAAGAAAGAAAGAAAGAAAGAAAGAAAGAAAGAAAGAAAGAAAGAAAGAAAGAAAGAAAATAGATGGCTGGGAGGGAGAGAAAGAAAATTTAAATGCATCCTCCAAGCACCCCGTGCTGGCTGGCTTGGCTTGGAGAAGGGATTTAAAGAGACAAAGGCCTCCTCCAAGCCAGCCGGAGGGGGGGGATGCTTTGAGAATGCATTTAAAGTTAAAGTTGCTTTCTTTCTCTGCTCCCACCCCCACCTCAAGCCTACCCAGGGTGGGAAACACTGGCTGGGGAAGGGAAGACTGATTGAGGAGGCATGCCCTCCCCTTTGCTTCCCCAGCTGCCCTCCCGGGAGCCACACAATATGTGTAAAAGAGCCACATGTGAATCCTGAGCCACGGTTTGGCCACCCTGGCCTATAGGCTATTGGTCACAAGGTATAGATGGTCTGGGGCAAGTGATGCTCTGTATTCTTGGTGCTTGGGGGGGCAACAGTGGGAGGGCTTCTGGTGTCCTGGCCCCACTGCTGGACCTCCTGATGGCATCTGGTATTTTTGGCCACTGTGTGACACAGAGTGTTGGACTGGAAGGGCCACTGGCCTGATACAACATGGGCTTCTCTTATGTTCTTATGTCTGCGGCCAGGGATGCTCTGTATTCTTGGTGCTTGGGGACGGCAATAGTGGGAAGGCTTCTAGTGTCCTGGCCCCACTGCTAGACCTCCTGAGGGCACCTGGTATTTTTGGCCACTGTGTGACACAGAGTGTTGGACTGGATGGGCTATTGGTGTGATCCAACATTGGCTTCTCTCTTATGCTCTTAACTAGGCCCTGCCCCCCAGCTGCCCATCAGCTGGGCAGTGGGGGGACTTACCAGTAGGAAGAGAAAGGCCCAGGCCATGTGGCCAGTGTCGCACAGGAAGTGACATAATCATTCCAGGAACTTCCGGGTGATAATCTGGTATTTGGGCAAAAACTCTATGGTAGAAGTCAGTTTTGCCATAGAGTTTTTGGTCAAATACCAGAGCGTCTCCCAGAAGTCGCTGGCCTGATGATGTCACTAACGGTTCAATGCCACCCACATGGCCTGGGCCTTTCTCTTTCTCCTGGAAAGCCCCCCCATTCCCTGCTGGTTGCCAGGAGGGACCTGGGAACCCTACCTTGGACCTACATATCTGGAGGACATCCCTGCAGAACCACCTCTCTTGAGCTGCTTGGCCACATCGGCCTTGCTGAAGGTCCCAGCCTGCAAGAGGGCAAGATAGCTACTCTGTATGCAGGGACAGTCTGTGTTGTGGCTCTCACTTTGTGGAATCAGGGTCTGCCCGAGAACCCAGGAAGGCTCCCTGCTCTCCTGGCGTCCTGCAGAATGCATAAAACTGAACGGCCTAGGAAGGCATTTTCATCAAGAGAAATGGGCTGTAACACAATGGGGCTCTTTGGGAGGCCACTTCTTTACTGAAGGAAGAGGGTTGCCCTCCATTCCAAGGTTTACTGTATGTTTTATGCTGCTCTTACCGCATTGTCTTCTGCTGTTGTAATTCCATTTTTCACATTGTTTGTGATACAGGGAGGGAGGGAGGGAGATCTTTTTCTTTTATAATGTTTTTCTAACTTTTGTAATCCTAGTCCTATTGCATTGGCCTTTCGGTATCTTTCATATACAGAATCAGGGAGACCCAGGTTCGAATTCCTGCTCTGCAATGGAAGTTTGGTGGGTGATTTTCGGCCTGTCACAGATTCTCCACCTACCTCACAGGGTTATTGTAGTGAGGATGAAAAGCTGCTTTGGGTCCCATCGGGGAGAATGATGGGGTATAAATGTTGTTAAAAAATAAAATAAAGTCTGTGGTAGTTTTTTTATTATTATTTATTTAGCTTTTCTAAACTACAATCTTACAGGTTCAAGGGAGTGGATACTAACTAAAAGAAAGAGTAGCAAGGATCATAATACAATTTTTGCCCACATAGTAAAAATGAAAATTAGTTATAAAAAAAGTATAAAGCAAACAATCACAATCTTATTCCACAGTAGTGTGTACATCTTAGCTTTAAGTTTATGTATTAAAGATAAACAGCAGGCGATCAAAATTAATCTATTTTGCTTTTTTCTTTCCTCTAAGCTTCTTTTTGTCAAAATCCAGTTTAATTTTTAGAGGTTTAGGGGCAGCAGCCCCTAATTCTGCTTCCAAGTCAGACGATTCTGCCAAGCTGGTCGAGGTGCTGTCAGAACTTTCCTCCTCTTTCTCTTCTTCAGCTTCTGTATCTTTGTTATCCTCCACTGTCTCAGATCCCTCCGGCGCTTTCTGTTGTTGCTCTAAGAATCTTTTCGCTTTGAAAACAGAGTCAATCTTTTCCTTTTTTCCGTTGAAGTTGAAGATGAGCCCTTCAGGTATTATCAAGCTATATGGTGTGTTATTTTGCTGTAAGAATAGTGCCAAGACTCTGTATTGTCTCCTCCTTTTCTTAATCGCCAATGGAATGTCTTTTAGTACTTTAATTTGTTCTCCTTTAATTTTCAGGGTTATTCCATTTGTTGCTTTCAAGGTTGTATCTCTTGTTGATCTTTTTGAGAATTTCACATATACTTCCCCAGGTAGCTTGGGTTTTTTTTGATAAATTCTGGATATGTACTGTAAACCAGGTCAATATTATTTTGAAGAGCTTCCGCTTTTAACCCCCCAAGGGGGTCAGTTCCTCACTTAAAATCTCTTTTAAATTCTCTCCTTTCTACTCCGGGATACCTTGAGAGTTTTTTTTAATGATGTTTGTGGGAACATATAGAAAGGGTGACTGGTTATGATAACTCTCTATACTAAATTTATCCTGTCCATACTAAATTAAATTAAACTCTCTATGCTAAAGTTATTTACTTCCATTTGTTTATTTAATTTATGCCCTGCCAAGAGAGCCAGTTTAGTGTAGTGGTTAGGAAAGCAGACTCTAATCTGGGAGAACCAGGTTTGATTCCCCACTTCTCCACATGCAGCTGCTGGTGTGACCTTGGGTCAGTTACAAGTTCTGTCAGAGCTGTTCTCTCAAGAGCTCTCTTAGCCCCACCTACCTCACAGGGTGTCTGTTGTGGGGAGGGGAAGGGAAAGAAGTTTGTAAGTTGCTCTGAGACTCCTTTGGGTACTGAAGGGTGTGAGGTATAAATCCAATCTCTTCTTCTTCTTCTACCTCACAGGATGTCTGTTGTGGGGAGGGGAAGGGAAAGGAGTTCGTAAGCCATTCTGAGACTCCTTTGAGGAGTGAAGGGCGGGGTATAAATCCAATCTCCTCCTCCACCTCCTTCTCTTCTTCTTCATCTTCTTCATCTTCTTCTTCTTCTTCTCTCCAGTGGGGACCCAGAACAGCTTAGGTTGTTCTCATCTCCTCTGGTCCATCCTCACAACAGCCCTGTAAGGTAGGAGAGGCTGAGAGTGCACGACGGGCCCAAGGTCACCCAGCAAGCTTCCCTGGCAGAGTGGGGATTCAGACCTGGGCCTCCCGGTTCCTGGCTCCGACACTCTCAGCACCACCCTGTGCTGTCCCTTTAAAAGGGAATTTTGTTGAGTTCACCCAAGAACAACCATGTTGTTGTCATACGTTTCAGGATAATCAACAAAATCTACCACCTAAAATGATTATGTGTTTTTTTTTAATCACCGCAGAGTCGATTGAGTCGACAGCCAATCTGAGAAGCTCCACCGAAAATACGTCCTCATCCAGCCATAACAGAACTCATCCGTTCAGAAATATTCTCAGCCCAGGAGAGGTAATTTGCAGCAGCTACCTTAGTTAAACAACTTCTACCGTTTCATTAAAAAGTTTGGGTCCGGTGGGTACCTTGAAGACTGACAAAGTTTACTTCTGGGTATAAGCTTTTGGGTGCCTACACACGAAAGCTCCTACCCAGAATTAAACATTGTCAGTCTTCAAGGTACCCACTGGACTCAAACTGTGTTCTGTTGCTTTGGACCAACCTGGCAACCCGCCTTAATACCATTTCATGTAACCTAACCCACGTGTGGGTTTTTATTGTAATGAGAAAAACCAAGTACGGTTCTCGTAAGTGCTGTCTGGCTCCCTTTTCTAGCAACGGATTGATCCTCCGCTAAGACCTTTCTCTGCATTTCCAGTGTTGCAAGCTGGATCCCAAACTGTGCAGAGAGAGTGCAGCAGCTGCTGCTGTCCCTGCTCGTGTCCCGGCCGAAAGCCCCCTGAGCAGTTCAGGGAGGGGCGGAAGCTGTCCCCAGGACTGACCACAGGGTCCGGGTTAGCGTGGCCGCCTGTGGCCATGTGCGGCTTCCAGCTCTGCCTGATGCCTTCAGCCCCAGCTGGTGGGCAGAGCTGTCTTCCTCTGACCTGTACGCCACCATTCATGGGATCGACCTGCTCCAGATATTGTGTACCTTACTGTACTTACTGAAACGACCTGACCATTTTCTCCTCTTCCCATGCTGAATTTAATTTTATGGATGCAAATGCAAAAACTATCTGTAGCATATCTTTGTTTTTTTAAAATTATGATATAAAATATAAACAAATAGAAAGGTTTAATGATATAAAATGAAAGTGAAGAATAAGGTACAACACCATGTTTTTAAGGCCTTGTAAGAGATTTCAGGTCAGTTTTGCCATTCGCAGTGTTCCAAGTCGTTTTGAAAGCGGTTTTCTTTGGAAGGAGATTTATGCACCCTCGAATATTTTGCAGACTCCATCCTTACAGCAACAATTAAACGTAAAACATATCTTGCAAACTCTCTGGAATCACAAGCTGCATAAAATCTAAAAAATTTTGGATCCAAAGAAAGCTGCATCCACCTGTCACCGACGCTGCCCCCTCCTCCCCAGCACAGAAGCTTTCCTGCACTGCCCACCAGCTGGGATCAAAGTTGGCTCTGGACTCTTGATGAGGCCAGCAAACATCTGCTTTGCATGTGGTAGATGCCCCTGCATCACCTCCTGCCCGCCCTCCCCAACTGCTGCTAGCAAGAGGCACATTGTGGCCTCTGGAACGGGAGGGAGGAGCTCTCTCTCTCTCATGAAGAAGCCCTTCCTTGTGTCTTCGCGTACCTGTTTGAATAAAGAAGAAAGGCAGGCAAGTTGCCCGTGCCGGAGGGCCACACTAGCTGGCCGATCCCCTTCTAGAAGCAGTCGTCCCTTCTGGCAGTGTCCAAGGCACAGAATGGCCTGCCGAAGGCCCCAGGCAGATTTTTGTCCCTGGTCTTGTTCTGTGTTGCCCAGAAGGCCCTCGGCACGACTGCCCTGAGCCCCTCCCCTCCCCTCCTGCCGCTGCGGTTGTCCATCCTCTGCTCCAGAACCAAGTCTGGGGGCCAGCACGGCCACCCGCCTGCACCCAGCCTCTGCTCCCACAGCCCTGCATAGGCGGCATCCCATCCCACCGACTCTAACGCCAAGCTTTCTTTTCTAGGGGCCAACGCAAACGTCAACGGTGGCAAACCTGAAAGCGGGGATCTGTGATGTTCTGTCCACCTACGCCTCTTCTCAGAATCCCCTCTGGGAGGCCCTGGGAGCCGACGTCTACCAGACCTTCTGCTTCACTGAGCTGTCTCTGGTGGAGTCCTTTTTCCAAGAATTCAGAAGTCGGGTTTCTAAAGTGAGTATCAAGCTCCGTTCTTCTTTTTTCCCTTAGTGGAAAAAGAGACGCTGAGCCGTGGCCTGAATCAAAGCGCTCGGAGGCATTCCCGGCCCCCCACTGGTCATCCCCCCTGCCCGGCCTGCCTCCCTCCCGCTCTGTGCGTGCCAGCAGCAGGGGGGAGTGGGCGGGAGAAGGCCAGGTGGGGGGCAGAGCGGGGAAAGAGGCGGGCTGGGTCGGGCCCTCCTCGTTGGAACCAGATGCCCCCGGCTTGCCGACTTGCACAGCTGGGAGTCGGTGCACCCAAGTAAGCCTGGTGGGAATGGACCTGTGTGTGTTTCAGACCGGGATGTGTCCCAGTCACACAGAAGAAGAAGAAGAAGCATTTTTTTGGGGGGGAGTGTGGAGAGCGTGAAGGGAGAGAAGGGCCTGATTGTAATGGCAAAAGGAAGCTAACCTTCCCGCCCTCTGAACAGTCTCTCCTTTCCAATGCGACAGCTGAACTTTTCTGGGAACTACAGGGAGGAGGCAGCGGGTGTGAGGAGGGTCCCCCTCTGCTCATCTTTGTGCTGCTTTTGCTCCAAGAATCAGGCCCCACTCAGTGCCTTCTGCCTGGGGAGGGGGGAGGGAGACCAGGTCTAAAGGAATTAATTAATTATCATATGGCATTGTGTGTAGAATAGTCAGGAGATCCTAAGATTGTCTGGCAGAAACAAGTTCCAGCTCCTTTAGCACTATGCACCACTTGTTGGTGAGCTGGACTTGTTTTTAAGGCAAGAGATGTTTCAGGGGTGGTTTGCCATTGTCTGCGTCTGCGTCATAGCCCTGGTATTCCTTGGTGGTCACCTTTCCAAATCCTAGCTGAGGCCGACCCTGCCTAGCTTCTGAGATCTGACGCGATCAGGCTGGCCTGGGCGATCTAGGTTAGGGAGGGTTAAAGGAGCAGGTCTGCCCCCGTGACTTCTCATGTGACCCTGGGAGCCCCGGGCAAAAGGTCCTGGAGCGTGGGAGGGAAGGGTTCCGGGGGCATTGGAGTGGGAGCTCCAAAACCCCTGGGATCTGTGGAGCTGCCTGAGGCGGAGTGAGAACACTGGTCCGTCCCATCCAGCGTGGTCTGCTCAAGGAGGATGGAGTTGGCCTACCAAGCCCTTCTACTGGTGTTCCTTTGAACTAGAAAATTCAGAGATGAAGATGGGCCTCTGTTCGTGCCAACCATGCGCTCTGCCACTGGGCTGGGAGGTGGACGTCTCAGGGAAGAACAGGGGCCTCTCGGAGGGAAAAGGCCCTCACTGGCAGTGGGGCGGGCAAAAGAGCATCCGTGAGGAGGGGCTCTGGGAAATGCCTGAATCTGAAGGAGCGACCGCTGGCCTGTGAAAGGCGCTTCCCGGCCACAAATTTTGTCAAGTCTTTCCATCGCTCCTGGGCTCTTGCTCTCTTCTCCTGCTACGGACGGACTCACATGGCCAGCTGCCTCGACTGATGGAAATGGAATTCTGGAAGGAACAATGCACAGAAACCCGGCATCTGCACAGAGGAAAGCTTTCCTCAAACGATATGTTTTCAAATTGTATGTTTCCGCACAGTGAGGATCGAGAATTCCATTTCTGTGGTCCTTACGGTGCTTTTGGATTTCAGTCTTCTTCTCCTCTCGCATACCAACACCGCTGCCGTCCTGAAACTGTCTTTGGTCCCGATCAGACGGGTCATGCCTGGCAGATTTAGAGGTAATGACCAGATATCAACATCTGGGAAATGTGCCTCTTCCGTGAGCATCCCGTTTTGCCGCCCTTCGGAGCCGTGCTTAAAAGATACTAGTTGAAGCCCGGAGCTTTCGCTTCCTGACGGGCCAATGGCAGGCTTTCCCCCACCTGATCGTTCCAGCGCGCAATCCCCCTGTCAGGACCGTCTGACATCAGACCATCCCAAGCGGGGTGCTATTAAAAAAAAATCTTAGTGATATGTGCATAAATGCATAAATGTGCGGCAGCTGCAGAGCTCCGCTCAAATGTTCCAGACAATTTCATGTTTCTAAACGGCCCGTGAATTTTATGAACCGCCTTAATTAAAAACTGGTGGTGCTTTAACCATTCAACTCCACACACGTGTGGAAAAACAAGTACACTTTGAGGCACGGATGCGCACCCGCAAACAGAATGTAAACCCCCCCCCCAACCGCGCGGCTCCTTCAGGTGGATGCCGTCTAGACAACCCACCATAGAGTATGCGCACGGTAAGGGGAGCTGTCTGGTCATGCAATGCCAGATAACAAAGATTGGGATCAAATTAGAGCCAGGCCAGTTGTGGTATTAGCTGCCTGTCTGAACACACCCTTAGTGACAAATCCCAACCCCACGCAAAACGGAACGGCCGGAGAGAAAGGCAGCCCTTGCCGTGCGCATGCCGGGACTTAGGCTGGCCTCTGTGTTGTCCACTCCCTGCGGAGATATCAGATTGTTGGAAAGCCAAACGTGCCTCGTGCCCATGCAGGTGCTCGGGGTGTGTGTGTGTGTTTTGTGGCTCGGGCACGCATCATTCCAGCAGCAGCAGCAGCAGCCTCCCAACCCGCGTCCCGACAGCAGAGCGGATTTGTTGGGCTGCCAGTGAAGGAGATCCGCGGTTTTGTTGGTTTGTTTTTTAAAAACCACCCTTCTCGTCTTTGTCCAGCTGCAGGAGGACCCTCAGTACCAGGTGGCCTTCGTCCGGGAAACGGTCTCTGTCCTCTCCCTCCTCTCCGAACTGCAGAATGAAACGTCCGTCTGGCGCCTCCTGCTGCTGGCCCCGGAGATCACCCGCGGGGTCCTCCGTGTGGAGGGGATGGTGGCCGCCCTTCGGGACACAGGCAGGTGAGAGGAACGCGGCGGGAGGCGGAGCTCTGGCGCCCCTCGTCTCTGGGGCAGGGACCACCAAGGGAGATACGAAGCGTGACGTTTTGGGGGCCTCTCTTCTCGGGAGGGGGGCTCTTTCGAACACGGCTTTTGTACGCAGAGGCCAAGTTGGCAGCAACCGCACACATGGATGTTGCCCCAGTGAACTTGGCACCAGGGAGACACAGGAAGCTGCCTTGTGCGGAATCAGACCCCCACCCCCCCCCACCCCCCCGGCGCATCCAGGTCAGTCTTGTCCACTCAGCCGAGCAGCAGCTCTCCAGGGCCTCAGGCGGAGAGGTCCTTCCCATCACCTCCTGCCTGGTCCTTTTTAACTGGAGATGCTGCCGGGGATTGAACCTGGGACCTTCTGCGTGACAAGCAGAGGCTCTGCCACTGAGCCACAGCTCCTCTTGACAGCTCTACCGGGGTCTCAGGCAGAGCAGGCCGCAGGCTTAGGAGAGCTCACGGACCCAGCACTGCTGTTTGAAAAACAGTCTGGCCCGGTGGCCATGTGTGCCCTGGATGAACCAAGGGTCTGACTCAGTCTAACAACTCCCCGCTTTCAGCAGACCATGGTAGCCCAGGCTTTCTGAATTTCACAGCTGGATTACTGTGACATGTCCTTGTGGGGCTGCCCTTGAAGAAGACAACCTAGAACCTGCACATGCTGCAGAATGAGGCAGCCCAGTTATTGCCCAGGTTTAGCCTACAGGAATATATCTTGCCTATTTTAAAACAACTCAGGGTGCCCACTATGGCCTTTAAATGCCCTTCACACACATGTCTGAGGGACTGCCTCCTCCTGAACGTCCCCATATGGCAGCCACAGTCGCCAGGACTGGCTTCAGAAGTTTCTAGAAGGCACTGGTTCACTTGGTAGGGCTTTTCACGATGCTTCAACTGCAAATATTTTCTTGGGAAGTCAATGGACTTTTCTTGTGTTATGGATGGGTTTAATTTAGAGTTGTGAGCTAATTTGAAGCACAGGGAGATGAGGGGTATACATGTTTTAATAAATGAATGAATGTAAATGATTCAAATGGATGATAATGCAATTTGGTGATCTGTTTCTCCTGAGGCAGCTTATTATCTCTGTTCTGGGTTCTTTTGACGTGTTTGATTTCCATTTCTCCCCTTTTTAGGACTGTTATAGATCTGGAAACAGATTTTCTGTCGGGAGCGAGTGAGAGTGGACTGCAGGCTCTTCCGGATGCGATGACTCGGCTGCTCTATTCCCTGAACTGCACAGAGCAAGGTAACCCTGTCCAAGCATCCGTGGTCTGCCTCTGCCCGGTTGCTTCACACAAATCCTGAAAAGGGGGGGGGGGACACACACATGTAAGGTTGCACTGGGTGAATATGTGTCGTCCAAGGGTTCTCCGTAAGGACTCATGCGGCCACGTTCTGGATCTGTTGGTGCTTCCAGGTCAGGCGCAAGGGTAGGCCCGCATAGAGCAGATTACAGTAGTCTGTCACTGGATACATTCCAGTATGTCCATCGCATGTGGAAATAGTTATTTTCTTTTTGACATTTCTAGTGATAAACATTACATGATACTTCATGAGGTACCTTTGGTTCAATAGATCAGCTGGTCATTAATTTAAAACAGATTATCTGAAATTAACAAATATAATGCAGAACTATTACTCTGCTTCCAAATGTACTCCCAAATATCGTTAACAGATGTGCCTAAATAATCATCAATTCCGTATAATATCAGAGATGTTTTGTGCTATCAGATATAAACTTTAAAAAAAAATAATGTGGTACAGTTGCTCAAATAACCCTCACCCTACTCTTTTAATTTCTCTCTATATTATATTTTAATGGAAAGTACCACAGAGGAATGTAATTATCTGGGTTTTTAATACTTTCATCAGACTATAACTGTTGTTGGTTTTTTTAATAATGCTTTATGATGGAATCATTTTGAACCTGCGAAACAGCTTCAGGACTTTTGGTGGTTTAGTGGTTAGGGTGTCAGACTAGTAGCTGGGAGACCCACTTTCACATCCTCACCCTGCCATGAAAGCTTGCTGGGTCAGCCAGTCACACTTACAAGAGCCAGCTTGACATAGTGGTTAAGAGCAGCAGACTCTAATCTGGAGAACCAGATTCGATTCCCCACTTCCCCGCTTGAAGCCATCTGAGTGACCTTGGGCAAGTCATAGCACTCTCAGCCTAAACATAAGCATAGCTTGCCACCTAGTGGTGCCTAAAAAGAGCTACAACTTCAGGCAGTCAAACAATCCTTTGGGATCTTTTGCCACACCTAGTGCCATACAATAATTTAATTTATTTATTTAGCCTAACCCACCTCACAGAGTTGTTATAAGGCTAAAATTGAGGAGAATGGCGTAAGCTGCTTCGGGTCCCCGTTAGGGAGAAAGGGTGTGTGTGTGTAAATAAATAAATAAATAAATAAAGCATTCACCTGTCATCCCAATCAAAGTTTAAATGCAGTTGCATATTTTAAAGTTTACCTTGTATATTTTTCTGTTGCAGATGAGAACAATTCAGAAATCACTGATCTTTGTGAGCTCTCTCGTCACTGGAATGGCAACCAGACCCTGCTGGCTCAAATGAAAGATATTGTGAGGTAACGTAGAGCAAAAGTTCTCTTTAGCAGAACTCCCACGTGCATCCTGTCAGGTGGAATTATTCTTTAAAATTGGGTCACCTTTGCCAGGTTCTCTGAGTCTTCATCGAGGATATTCTGTATTATTCAGCTAAACGTCAGTATATAAAACCACAGTGATAATGTGAGTTAAACATGTGTAAAAAGTACTATTTTTACAGCCTTAACACTGCAAAATCTATGACAAAAATGTGGCTTTGAGCACAAATGCAAGTATGAGAACATCTGGATAGGTAATGGAAGTGACTGCTTAAAAAGTCATTGCTAAAGAAAAAGGCCAAAATCTGAAAGCTGAGTGGATATTCCGGATAATTCTGTGTGCCTTGGAGGGGAAAGCAGAATTCAGAGCAGAATTCCTCTTGCAGCATCCATCATCTGTATGTCTATTTCCCAAGGGTGCCCTCCTGTCTGCGGATACCTAAATCCAGGGCTCTTTTCGTAGCAGGGACTCCTTTGCAAATTAGGCGACACACCCCTAACGTAGCCAGTCCTCCAAGAGCTTACAGTAGCCCCTGTAAGAAGAACTCTGTAAGCTCTTGGAGGATTGGCTACATTAGGGGTGTGTTGCCTAAGATGCAAAGGAGTTCCTGCTACAAAAAGAGCCCTGCCTAAATCTATGGATTGGGGCCATACTTGTACAAAACAGATTTTTCTGCAGATGTGGGTGACCCCCCCCCGCCAAGTCTGCAGAAAACTCTGAACTCTACAAAAAAATACTTTCTGCCTAGCCTACCTCACAGGGTTGTTGTGCAGATTTTAAAAAAGGAGGGGAGGAGAATAACGCAAGCTGCTTCAGTCCCCACTGTGGAGAAAGTTGGTCTAAAAATGAAGATGATTAAAAAACATTAAAAAGCTGGAGGTGAGAGGTAGATCAAACATAGACTGGCGAATGGCTGAGGAGGAGCGAACAAGGCAGGGGAAGGGGGAAGAGGATATGGGGCTTCCCAGGGGGAAGGAAAGAGGAAATAGTGTGGGGAGGAAGATAGAGGAGAAAGTGAGGTGCGACCCACAAGTCCTTGGGGGTTCCCTACCGTGCCAGTGGGCCTGGCCAAGTAGCTGGCAGTACACAACTCAACTGGGCCACAGTTTTCCCTAGGTGGAGGCCGCTGGGGGTGAGGGAGAGGGAGAGGGAGAAGGAGAGGCAGGAGGGCAGGTAAAGTTAGTTCGGCTGTTGGCTGGAAAGGAGGCAGGGTAGCCAACTCCAGGCCTGGAAATGTCTGGTGATTTGGGGGTGGAGCTTGGGGAGGGGGGCGTTTGAGGAGAGGAGAGACTTCAGAAGGGTGTGGTGTAGCCCCAGACCCAGAAAAAAAATTGTCAGGACTCGAGAGGCCCAAGTCGGCAGCTTGGTTCAGGGGAGCTGACTACATCACAGGGCTGCTGCTGCTGTTGTTTGGGAGATGTAGAGGAGGGGAGAGACGGCTGGGTAAGAGCTGGTGGGTAAAAATGGCGGGGGGGGGAGGGAGAGCAGCACCTGGGGCAGTTTGGAAATCGTAAAGAAAGGCCAGAGAGGTTGTGCCTGGGAGTTGTATTCTCGCTGAAGCGCTGTGCAGGGCTCCGGAATCCAAGCCTGCCCCCAGAAGATCCAAGACGTCTGGCAAGCGTTGCTGGCAGAGCTGGGAGAGCCCCTCAGGGTTTCATAAACGCAACCTGGTTCCGTTGCCTAGCTGGCAGCGGCAGCAGGACAATAACACACACACACACCCGAATAGCCCCTTAACCCCCCTGGTGCCAACAGGCTATTCTTCTCATGTCCCCTTCCTCAAAACACCCACACCCACCCACCCTGCCTTTGCAGGCCGTCCAAGAGGAGAGCAAAGACAGGGACTTTGTCTTGCCCCTCGTGAAGCAGCTCAGGCGTCACAATCACACCGGCAGCAAGCCGAATGCGGGCGGAGATGCGCTTCCCCTCCCCCGGCAAGCCAGGCGGGAGCTCTGCGGAGGGGGGAGGCACGGCTGTTCTGGGGTGGTGCTGGGCACTCCTAGGCACCCCCGCACCTATGAGCCTGGCATGATGCCATACACTCCGCCCTCCAGAGTGTCTGCTTCCTCCATGGGAACTAGGTTTGCCAACCTCCAGGTGGGGGCTGGAGATGATCTGGAATGACATCTTGCCTCCAGATCCCAGAGATCAGTTTCCCTGGAGAAAATGGCAGCTCTGGAGGGTGGACTCTGAGGCATTATATCCTGCTGAGGTTGCTTCCCTCCCGAAACATCGTCTCCCAAGGCTCCACCCCCAAAGCCTCCTGGAACTTCCCGACCTGGAGCTGGCTACCCTAAGAGGAACTAATCTCTTTTGATGGGAGAGCTGTTGTGATTCCGGGAGATCTCCAGTCCCCACTTGGAAGTTGCCAACAAAGAGAGAAGGAAGCAAGGAAAGGGGAGAGGCTATGGGGCTTTCAGGAAGGGGGAAGAGGAAATAGTGGGGGAGGGAGAAATGGATGCCTCCTGCCAGTCCTTGCGGGTTCCAGCTTGTCCGTTCCTAATTCCTAGAACAAAAGATAAATGCAGCCGTTCAGAGAGTCTATGGCATAATGTATATATTTTTTTACTCTAGATATCCTGCCTATTTGTCATTTGTGCTAAATTTTTATGTTTGCATTTCTCTCCTTTTAGCAAAATAATGTCTCCAGATCTTCCTAGTGCCAATTTCCAAGTGGGGAATCTCACAAAGGATTTAGAAACTATTCAAAAGTCTCTGCACCTTTTCAAAGATTTGCAAGAAGGCAACAGCACTACTGAGCAGAAAAACCTAAAGCTATCCAATCAATTGGATAACCAGACTGTGCGGAGACTGACTGAAATCCTTTCGAGGCAAATGAGGGATGAGCAGAGAGATCTTCCTCGCAAGGAAGACGCCTTTGAAGGCCGCAATTTTACATCTCTGCTGCGTCAAACTGGCTTCAGCACCTCCTCCTTCTTCCAAATGGCAACTCACCTGACAGAAATCCAAAGCATCTACAACTTAACCAGAACTATTTGGGACCTTGTATTCTTAAACAAGACTGATTTTAAGGCCACAAAGTTATGGCGAATCCTGAAAATGATAACTTCCCAGAAATTTCTTTACGTGCCTGAGAAAGTCCGGAGGTACTTAACTGCCTTGCAAGAGGTGCCTTCGCTGTTTGCAAATTCTCTACTGAAGCCTACGACGATGGAGAACTTTCCTGAGAAGATCCTGGCCCTGCAGAAAATCTTTGACATCATCGCAAATGTCAATGCAAGTCGCAATTACCTCCTGATCTCCTCCGTGACTGACCTGATGCAGCAGATCCAAAATTCTATTAATGCCTACCAGTGGAATGAATTCAACACCTATTGGCATATTGGCGAAAAATTAAGATCTGCAAAATGGAATGATACAGACATCACTGCTTATGGGCAGGTTCTAGATATCCTCCATAAGAATCTGTACATTCACCGCAATGACTCTGGCCTTCTTTTAAATAAGGTACTGGAACAACTGACTGCATATGTGAACCACTTACTAGAAGACTACAGTGGGGATGCCCTCGGTGGAGGAAACATCTCAGTGGTTTTAGACACCATCGTGAAAACCCTACATGTGTTAGAAGACCTGGAGGAAAAGTACATCAGTGCATTAATCACCACTAACCCCCTACTGCGTGCTGATGCTCATAATGAAACGATCCAAAGATTGTTTGGAATATTCAGAGAAGGAGTGGATATACTTTCTGATCCGAGATTGTTGGAAGCATCCTACGTTAAACAAATGGATAACCTTTTCAGTTTCTCGCGCTTGTTAGATCTGCAGGACTTTCATGGGACTCCGGCAAGGCATCATGCATCAGCGGAGGGGGATGTGTTAGAACTCTGGTATTTAACCTTGATCCCTTTTGTAGAGGAAGATACTGACGATCATGAAAGGCTGCTGAACTGCACAGTCAAAGACTTGCATCGCATTGCCATTGAAGTCTTGTTTAGCGACGCCACACTGAAAGAGGCCGTGGCGAGAAGTACCTGCAGCTTCCTTTTCACCTCCATGAAGACGGAAAACAGGACCCTGATCAACAATCAGACCTTTCCTGAAGTGTTCCAGCTTGTGCTACGGAACTTAAAATCACTTCCAATTTTTCCTGCATTCCAGAAAAGCAAATATTTAACAGAAGAATTTCAGTGCTTTGTCAAATCACTCGAATTATCGTCAGGGTTTCTTTCCAAACTGGATACATTTATTAACTACAAGAATCCATGGATACAAAGGATTCATAAAAGTCTGACGAGCATCTCAAGTAAGCTCTCCCAAAGTAATCTGACCTGCCACATATCGCTGTTTGGTAATATGGCTGCTATAAACGAATCTTCCGCATTTCGCACCTTGATTCCTTTTGTGACGAATGATACAGGAACTGATTCTCACCGTCTGTCTGTCAGCCAGTCTGTCCAGGAGCGAGCGCTTGAGTCTTTTATGTCACTGCTCGATGAACCCGACAGGAATACTAGCCTGTCAAAGATGTTAGAAGACAGGAGGAAGGCTGTCAACCACCCACAGTGGAAAAATGTATCAGCTGTCTTGAGTAAAGTTGCAAATGTATTGAACACCACGCAAAATGTGACAGATGTACACCTACTGGAAGTCATTAGAAAAGCTCTAATTCTTGTCAGTACAGCATTACCTCCAAATTCAGCTGAAACTCATCCATTTGTTGAAAACCAGGATTGGGGAATGAATGCTTCCTATTTTGAAGACATGCTTGATTCATTAAAATTGTTCAATGTAACCTCCGAGACAGATTATAGAACTTACTTAGAAAAATATTTTCCTATTTGGTCTCCGTATGTTGATGCCCTTGTTAAAAGCCTTTTCCACCTTATTAGCCCTCAGTGGGAAGACACCAAAAAGGCCTTAAATTTAACCAAGGTTCTTTGGAATAATTTCCTTCTAAATGAGACTGCTTCTAGTTTAGCAGGGATATGGGAAGCAGTCAAAGAGGTGGTGTCGGAGGCAATTTCACTGGTTTCTGTGGACACCAGACGTGATCTCCACTCCACACAGGAAGCCACGTTGCAAGTTTCAAATTTTCTCCTAAAATCTATTGCCACAAAAAACATTCTGGGGCAAATTTTATCCATTCAGAATGTGTACAACATCACAGCAAATGTCAGCATGAATAAAAACCACCCTTTCACTGTTCATCTTTCAGAAATAGTGCAGAGAATCCAAGACACAACAAATCAACCGTGGTGGAATGAACCGAGTGACCTTGAACACGAACAGTTAAGATCCATGAAACCGAACAGTTCAAATCCAGATGCATACAGACGCTTTTTAAAAAATTTGCATAATCATTTGATTACACAGCATAATGTTTCTGGTCTTCATGTCCGTCTAGATCCACTTACTAGTCTTTTGTCTCACGTGCTACAGAAGGGCACTGAAGAAAACCTCCAAAATAACATCTCAGAAGCATTAAACACTGTCCTCAGGAGTCTATTCCTGGAGGAAGATTTTGAACATCTATTTGACATCAGCCAATTAGAAACGCTGATGAAAGAGAGTAATAAAACCCTCCAGAGAATATATGACGCCTTGAAGGGAGGGACAATCTTATTGGCTGACCGCAGACTGGAAGAAGCAACTGATAAAGAAAGAATTGCAGCCCTGTATGACTTTTCACACTTCCTGTTTCCAGGGGCGTTTAACCAGCCCTTGTTGGGTCAGGGGGCTTCTTCAGGAGCAGAGATCCTGGACATCCTGCATTTATCTCTGAGTCCTTTCTTAGATATGAGGAACCGCAGTGGGAAGCCACAGAACTGCAGTGTGAAGGATGTCATTCACATAGTACTTCAGATGCTACTTAAAAATGCTACACTTCGTGAGTCCTTCAAACAAAGCGATTGTGAAATCCTTTTTACTTCCAGGGGTTTTGAAAATGGAACAAAGCCTAATCAAACGTTGACTGAATTGTTCCGCTTCTCAATAAGAAATCTAACTCTGAGTCCAGAGTCAGCAAATCTTTACACAAACGAGGATATTTCGAGCACATTGTTCTGCATCATCAGATCACTGCCGTTTTCTTCAGGCGTGCTATCAAAAATGGACACCCTCTTTAATTTTAAAAATCCCTGGATACAACAAATTCATAACTCTTTAGCAGCAGTCTCTGAAGCACTGCCCTCAAATAATTCAACATGCCTAATCCCAGTCCTTGATGGAATAAACGATGTGGTCAATTATTATCCTTTAAAGATTCTCTCTCCTTTCCTTGCGCGTGGAACAGACTTTCATTCACAAAATTTCACTGACTGGCTAGAGGATCAGGATAATTTGTTAGCATTCTATACGCTATTGCAGGACAAGATCCAACAGTATTCGCCCATAAACGATGCTCTGGAGATGGCCGAGGACGTCCCTAGCCCTTCTGCAGTGGACAATTTCTCACAAGTCTGGAACTTGGTCTCCAAAAGGAGCCTGGCAGAAACGGAGGGTGCAAAGCAGGGCTTGAAACTAATGGAAAGGGCTCTTTTTCGCAATGAGTCAAATCCTCTACTGGAGGCCAGCACTTATATTCTGAAGAAAGTGATGCTTTTAGATAAGTTGAAGAATCTGAAAACAGACCAAGATCCAGATTTTCATGCAAACAAACCAAATATGGAATATGTATTTCAACATCTTAAATATTCATTTGCCATCATCACGGAAATGCTTTTCAATGAAAACTTACTCCAGAATGAGTTGGGGAAGGCATTGTCTCCAAACAATTTGATTGCACAGTAAGTTAGTGTTTTTTTTATAATATATATAATTGCCATATTGTGCTGTAGAACTTAGCATATTTGCACTTCCCAAACTTTGCCTTCTTAAGCGAAGGAAAAATAATTGCGAGTCCAAAAGACAAGTGGCCTGGACCCAGCGATCGCACGCTGCTGGCAGAAGCCACCTCCATTCACGTGAGAGGGGGGTTGCTTATTCTCCCACTCCCTAGCCCCCCGTGACCCCCAAACTGGTTCTTGAGGAGGAGGGGACTTTCCAGAGCAACATTTCAGGGGCCAAGGAGACTGCAGAAGGGAAAGGAGATCTGTGGGCCTCACCCTGTGCTAGCCGGTCATTGGAGTGACGCCATTTTGTTTTCTGAAATGGTTTGCTCTCATCCTCACTGAGGAGAAAAACAACGGCAGAGAAAGCGGTGAGGCCTGTGGGTTTATAGCTTGTAAAAACAAAATGGTTTTGAGATTTTTAAAAACACCAGTAATCTAGACAAGAGGGCCTACTCTTGGGAGTGCGGCAGCTGTCCAAGAGGTGGATCTTGCTGGTCCTGCCTTTCACTGGGCATAGCAGTGGGATGAGGGGAACTACATTTGGGACCCACAGGCAAGGCAACCAGATCCTAAGAGGTTTACGACCTCTTGTGCCAACCACTTCAATCCTCCTTCTGTCTGTAATATACTGAGAATTCGCTTGGCCTTGGCTGCAGTTCATCCATTAAGATGGAAGCCTTGTTAGACCCAAACTGATGGGTCACGTGCTCCTTCTAGGGGCCTCGCGTGGGACTTACTTCCTAGGAATGGCTGTTTAGGATTCCTGTCTCAGGCCCTAAACTTTGCCCTTAAGGCAGTAATCCTAAACACAATAAGTAGCCAGACTATCCCATTGACCTCAGTGAGATTTATATCTGAATCACTGTTGTTTGGGCCATGGTGGCTCAGAGTTTAAAACACTGAGATGCAGACTGGAAGGTCAGTAGCTTGGCAGTTTGAGACCTGAGTGCCACATGACGGAGTGAGCTCCCATCTCTGCCCCAGCTCCTGCCAACCTAGCAGTTCAAAAGCAAGAAATTGCAAGTAGATAAATAGGTACCACTTCGGTGGGAAGGTAACAATGTTCCTAGTGCCTTGGCATTTAGTCATGCCGGCCACATAACCACGGACATGTCTTCAGACAGCGTTGGCTCTTCGGCTTGGAAACGGAGATGAGCACTGCCCCCTAGAGTCAGATTTGACTGGCTTTCAAGCAAGGGAAACCTTTGCACTGTTCTTTAGGGCCATGCAGCCTTTGAGCTCAATGCATTTATAGTTCTGTTAACTTTCTGGATAGGATAGGAGAGCCAGGACCGGCCCTCCCCGCCGCGGCCCAGGCAATATCCCTGAAGGCCAGGAGAGCGGGTGGGTCTTCCTGGCTGCAGGAGCTGTGCAGTTAGGCAGAGGCGCTCGATAAAGGACAGAGCTCAAGTCCAGCGGGGGCACTTTTAAGACCCACAAAGTTTAATTCTGAGCAATGCTCCCTCTAAGCTGTGGGGGTCCTCTTGTGAGCAAAAATCCTACTTTGTGAGCTCCTCCTGGCATTAAAGTTGTGAGCGAGCGTTTTGGCTCCTGCATAAATTAGTTTGCTCTGGAGCCCCATCCTTCCTGAGCGAAGACAAAACTCTGTGAGCTGGAGGCTAAAAACCTGTGAGTTAGCTCACACTCACTCAGCTGAGAGAGAACACTGATTCTGGGTAGCAGCGTTTGTGTGCCTGCTCACACGGTAGCCACACAAACGAACACTTATCCCCGGAATGAAACTTTGCGGGTCTTGACGGTGCCCCCCCTGGACTCAGACTCTGTTCTGCTGCTTCAGACCAAAACTTGAATCTAACTCGACAAAGAGTGGCACTAGGAATTAAGGTAAAATTGCCACAGTTTTTTGTAAAAAGTAAATCCTGTTTGGGTTTCTGACGCCAGCCATTTACACAGCTGCGTGGAAACCTCTAGGGGTTTCTTTTCACTCTTAAGATGTGCAAACCAAGTCACTGACCTTGGCTGGTGGTTTCGGAGGGCGGCCATATTGGTCTGCAGTAGATCGGCTAGACTGGAATCCAGCAGCCCCTAAGAGACACTGACAAGATTTGGGGGGGGGTGGTGGTGGTGGTATGAGCTACCAAGAATCAAAGTTCCCTTTGTCAGGTTCCTTGCAGAGCACAATGCTAAGGCTTTTCCTGGACTCAAACCTGCCCGTTGCCTTGGTTGGGGATGACTTCGCCCGGGGCTTTTTTGTAGAAAAAGCCCAGCAGGAACTCATTAGCATAACAGGCCACACCCAACAGCAGGAACTCATTAGCATATTAGGCCACAGCCACTGACAGCACAGCTCATTAGCATATTAGGCCACACCCCCGTGTTGCCAGAAGTGCGGCCATCCAGCCACACCCACCTTTTGCTTCTTATTCTGTTTGCCTTGTTTGTTGTCAAAACCCAGGGCTTTTTTTGGAGCAGGAACTCCTTTACATGTTAGGCCACACACCCCTCATGTAGCCAATCCTAATGAGTTTCTGCTGTTGGGTGTGGCCTATTGCGCTAATGAGTTCCTGCTGGGCATGGCCAACTTGGGAGCCTGCCAGAGCTCCGTTCCTGTGAGTTCCTGCCCAAAAATCGCCCTGACTTCACCCCATTCTCCCAGTCAAATGACTCCAGTGGCCTTTCTTGTAGGACTTTGCTGGTCATTCATTCAGTAATGTACGTTGTTTCATACTCAGGGGGGAGATGACCCGTTCTTTTTTATGTTCCAGGTTTTTGTTTTCAGAGTTTGAGAACGCCTTCTTAAAAATGTCACCCAGTAATGGCTTTCGATCGTACATGCTTTGTCTGATGAACATGACTGAAGGGCCAGACAGTGAATTAGCAGGTAATATTTATTTCTAGTCCCTCACCTGGAAAGCCCAGGCTAGACCAATATCTCGTCTGATCTGGGTCCGTATTTGGATGGGAGATGGCCAAGGACCAGTCGTTCACCAAGTCGAATTCTTGCTCACACGAAGACTCCCCAGCTTAGAAGGGAGCATCGCTTCCCACCCCCACCATTTATTTCTACAAAGTTCTCGTTGCTCCTGAAACGTTTTTGGGGTGTCTCTTGCACAAGACATGTTTCCAAACAAGCTGTGAGCAGATTTGTTTATTTAAAACATTTATTACCACCACCGCCTGTTCCTAATGGAGCTTGAGACAGCTTACAACATAGATAAAATACAAAAAAACAGGTTACATGAAAAACATGAAACCAAGAGTTTATAATTGCAGGTTAGGGCGGCTTTCTTCAAATCCAGTCCTCAATGAAAGTGGCTTCAGCTGCCCCCTGAAGGTCAAAAGTGAGGGGGCCGGGCACACCTGCTTGGGGAGGTAGTTCCAGAATCATGGGGCTACCGCTGAAAAGGCCTTTCGCACTCTGTGCCCACCAAACAAGCTTCTTTGATCAATGGGACGGCCAAGGAGGGCCTTTCTCTTCCTGTGACCTTAATTCCTGGGCAGGAACATGCGGGGGAAGACGGCCCTTCCGTTACCCTGGTCCCAAGCCGTGAACGGCTTTAAAGGTCAAAACCGACACCTTGAATCGGGCTCAGGAATGGATCCTCTAGCCAGAAACACATCTCCAGTGTTCTCATCCCATGTGCCAGAATGCAGGTGCGCGGTGTTTTCACAGCAGCGTTCTGTGGCCCAAATGATGCTTATCACGTGGAGTTCCTTTGTGTCCAAGAGATTTTTGGTAGTGCTGTGTGCAGGCAGCTACATACCGAACTCAGAAATCAGAAACCGACCACAGGGGGAACAGCCTCGGCTTCTCCACCACTGCTCTCCTCAGCGCTCCAGTAGTGAAAACACCCGGACAGTTCTGTGTCTGTAGGTTTTTTTAAAATGTGGGTTTTGCTGTTTTCCCATACAGACAACGTTCCCTCTAAGCTGTGGGGTCTTGTGAGCAAAAATTCTTACTTTGTGAGCCGCTGGCATCAAAGTTATGAGCAAACAATTTGGCTACTGCATAAATTAGCTTGCTCTGGAGCCCTCCCTTCCTGAGCCAAGACAAAAATGTGTGTGCCGGAGGCTAAAAAACTGTGGGCCAGGTCACACAAATTCAGCTTAGAGGGAACACTGCATACAGATGTTACTTGTGTTGGACTTTCGGACAGCATTCGTTATGTCTAATTCTGAGCTGGGCCATAAAGTGTGGATCAGAGAATCCACACAATTGAACCAGGAATTGACTGGGGGGGGGGATTTTTGTACAATGCCCTGGGTGGAGACTAGGGAAATCCCAAAACCATAGAGCATTTAACGTGTGCTTTTCAAAAAAGAAGTACGCCACTGACATCTGGGCCATTTGGGGGCGTTAGGAACCCCCAACCAACATAGCTGAGGATTGCAAGCCTCTGGTAGTGGCAGCTGGGGGGGGTGGGGGGGGAGAGACGGACCAAAAATGTAAAAGGTAGGAAGGGAAAGTAAAGTTGGAGGGGGGGATGTGCAGAAAAGGAAAGAGGGCAAGCTGGGGGAGAGGAGAAGAAAATGGTGAGCCAGTGGAGGAAGAGGGGGCAGCGGCTGCCAAGGGAGGGGGAGAAAAAGCAGGCGGGTAGGAAAGTATGTGGGAGGGAGAGATGGAGGAAGGGAAAAGCCGAGGCGGGCACGGCCGCAGGCAAAGATCGAGAGGGGAGAGCAAAGAGGAAGAGCCAGAGGGAGGAGGGAAACACAACTCCTCACCGCAAGACCTCGTGGGTCCCCCACTTGTAGCACTCTGATGTGCAGTTGCCCTAAAGAACGGCGATGGTTCCCAGGGCCTCGAATCATCTGTTGCGAAGCCCGGGTCACAAAAGAGCCATTCTTGAAGTTTTGTGCACAAGGTGTATAAAAGTGTTCAGTGCCTGTGATGGTTGTTTTTCTTAGCAGAAGAGGCTGCTGAAAAGATTCTTTTTGCCCACCACGACACCTCCAAGAACTACTCGTCGGTTCCAGAAATCCTGATGTTTAGAGTGAGTAGATATAGCGCATTCATTGATGCAATATGTGCTATGACAACTGAAGGCCTCACTACAAATTACACATAAATGGCTGCAACAAATGCCAGAGAGGTGCTTTTCCTAGAAAAAAAAGCAGGTTTTGTCAAGAAATTTAGAACAGAACAGACGGTGGAGAAGGATTCCTGAATCCTTGCGCTAGCTGCTTCCTCTGCTGCTGCTGCTGCTGCTGCTTCCTCCTCCTCCTCCTCCTCCTCCTCCTCCTCCTCTTCCTCCTCCTCCTCCTCCTCCTCTTCTTCTTCTTCTTCTTCTTCTTCTTCTTCTTCTTCTTCTTCTTCTTCTTCTTCTTCTTCTTCTTCTTCTTCTTCTTCTTCTTCTTCCTCCTCCTCCTCCTCCTCCTCCTCCTCCTCCTCCTCCTCCTCCTCCTCCTTCTTCTTCTTCTTCTTCTTCTTCTTCTTCTTCTTCCTCTTCTTCTTCTTCTTCCTCTTCTTCTTCTTCTTCTTCCTCTTCCTCTTCCTCTTCCTCTTCCTCTTCTTCTTCTTCTTCTTCTTCTTCCTCACTTGTGCTTGCCTCTTTAAATTCACACTTGCAGTTCCACAGCGTGAAATCACTGAAGTGTGACTCTTGGAGGGGCTGAGAGACTCCGTGTGCAGAACATGGGTTAGGCCCCCCCCTCTTCCTTTGTGCTGCGTCTCCCCCCAGAAATCTCCTCCCAGACCTGCTTTTCCCCAAGAGAAGCAACAGTCAGGATTTTGTTGCAGGCGTGCAGGTGCGTCACTCGTCCTTCTTCCCTCGCTACACCCTTCAGGAAAGGGAACGCTGGGCGGACTGTACCCCGCAGGGATGTTGTGAGGATAAAACGGAGGGGAGGCGAAGGATGTGAGCTGCTTCGTGTCCACACTGGGGAGGAAGGCGGGGATCCAAGGAAGGAAATGAATGAGTAAAACGACCCAGAAGTCCTTTTCTGGTCCTGCAGGGGGCAGCATCCTGTTCCGGTGGGCAGAAGGGGCTGGGGGGGGGGTAGGGCCTTGTCCCTAGGGCATCATAATCTGAACTCAAGGCAGAAGCCCAACACACACACCCCCGTGTGCATAAAATGCAGGCCCGAGGCTGGCTAGACCAGGATGTCTGGTCCACTGGTGGGCCAGAAAGAATCTGCCAGGGTTAAGTCCAATGTTTCTCTTTCAGTCATGGGACCGTTCCCACCTACTGTGCTGACCGCCGCTGTCCGTGCCCACTAGATAGCAAACGGCGGTACTTTGCATGCTAAATGACCTGCTCTGAATGAAGCTTCCAGTGGGGGGCGGGTGTCGCTTCTCTTCTTTGCACGGGGTGCCCCCTGTGTTCCACCCCGCTAGACTCTCTTTTAACCAACCAGCCAGCATCCATCTTGAAACTCGAATTTTTTTGTTGGTGGTGGTGTATTTTTATCCTGCTCCCCCCCACCCCCCGCAACGGAGATCCCAGGCAGCTTACAGAGAATATTAATACAACTGAAATGAATTTAAACCAACAAAGCATTGTATTCAGAAGCGTGTGAAACTCCCTCCCCCCAGAGTTATGCAAGATGACCTGGGCTGGGCTGGAATCCCCTGGGTCTTTCCCTCAGGCCAGGCTGCCTGCCACGGGCTACAAGCCGAGGGCCCTGGGGCTCCCCCCCACACACACACACTCTGTCACACCCAGACTTTGAATACTTTGCAGCAACAGGAGTGAGGCTCCTGGATGGCAGCCATCTTCCCACAAGGCCTCCTCCTGCTCTGATTGGCTGCCGTTCTGTCATATTCTTCCACCCCTTGACAGGCCTGAATGCCTCCAGGGTGTGAATGAAGGACTTACGATCAATGGGGCTATGAAAGATACGCTGCTCCTTTCTGGGCATCACTGCATTGTTAGGGTTGCCAGGTCCTTCCTGGCAACCCTTGGGGGATGGGGGGGACTTATGAGGAGAAACAGGAAGGCCTTGGCCATGTTGCTGGTGTTGCACAGGAAGTGACGTCGTCATACCAGCGATGTCCAGGTGATACTCTGGTATTTCGGCAAAAACTCTATGGTAAAACTGGCTTCTACCATAGAGTTTTTGCCCACATACCAGAGAGTAATCCAGACATCACTCCCTCTAAGCTGTGGAGTCCTGTGAGCAAAAATTCTACTTTCTGAGCTACCAGCATTAAAGTTGCGAGCCAGAGATTTGGCTGCTGCATCAATCAGTTTGCTCTGGAGCCATCCCCTTCCTGAGCTAAGACAAAATGTGTGAGCCGGAGGGTAAAAAACTGTGAGCTAGCTCACAGTAACTCAGCTTAGAGGGGACACTGGGTGTGATGGCAACACTTCCTGTGTGATGCCAGCCACAAAGAGACCTAGGCCTCCTCCTTCCTCCTGGTAAGTTCCCCTCACCGTCCTGCTGATTGGCGGCTGGGGCTGTAGGGCCTGGCAGCGAGGGACCCCCTGCCTCCAGCGGGGGTGGGGGTGGGAGTCTGACAACCCCACCGAACTCTGATCCCTCACGCTGCCAGGTGGCCTAATCAGAACCGAAGGGAACTTTGATTCTCAAAAGCTCACACCCCCCCCCCCACAAAAAGATCTTGTTGGCCTCTAAGGTGCTCCTGGGCTTGGCTCTTGCCCTTCTACTCCAGACCAAAATGGCTGCCCTCTGAAACTCTCCTCATGGGTAGGACTGAAGGAGTGGCTGGGTGCCTGGCTTTTCAGAATGCCGGGATAAAAAAGTCTGCTTGAGAAGGCCTGAGCACGTGGCAGGCCCCAGCCTTGGTGGTGGGAATGGCCTTGTTTGGCCATGCATTACCTCAGAAACACACTCGGTATAGGTTCATACGTCCAAACTGTAGGCATTTTGCCAGACACAAGCACCGTGTTTCAAACCGCATCTCCATTGATATTGGCACTTTTCTGATTTCCTTGACCCAGGGGGGAGAGTCCGGTGTGTTTTGGAATGGCCTCCGCAGCCCCCAGTCAGTGGCAAAGGTCAACCGCTCTCCCCCACTCGAGTGGGACTCTGCTATCTGTTGGGCCTGGGAAAGGGGCCTGTGGAGGCTGGCCAGGCCTCATCCCTCGTAGCTGGAACAGGGTTGCCTGAGCCAAAACGGTTGGTCCCAAAAGCCCCCTTCAAGCAGCTTCCTGGATTTCGTGGGTATCCCGTCCACTTCTAAATGACTTCTGCACCTCTCTTGTTTGCATTTGAAGATTTCCCGCCTCCAGAACCTGACTTGGGCCCTTTGTGACTCTGAGCGGCTTCGAGCAGCGCAGCAGGCCTGCCAGCTCCCCGACATCAGCTTTGTGGACTTGTGCAGACAAAGCCGGTTCCACAGGAAGCTTCTCCGCGGTGTCGCACTAAGTGACCATCTTGCGACCAGCCTGATTAATCACGGGCGCATGCCTGAAGAACTCCGGCAAATACTCATCGGAGACCCCACAAAGCTTCAGCAGGAAATTAAGTGGTAAGGCCTTCCTAAGAGTCCCCAGTGGAAGCATAACGTTGTTATCTGGAATGGGCACACATTTATGCCTGTTTTTATTTTGACAGGTTTCGAGAAAATGTCCCACAGTTTCATTACATCCAAGATATCCCTCGGTATGTGGCTTCTGTGAATTCTTTCGTGAATCACACAAAGACTGCGGCACATTCCGAGAAGCAAGGTGATTTTTCCCCCCAGGCGCTTCCTCCTTTAGGGTAGTTGGTTTGCTTTAAACTTGGCTGGGAAAGCATGCCAGACTGTTGCCGGTGTTTCCGAAATGGCACGCGTGAGGGAATTCTGGACGGGGCTTTGCGTATCAGCAGCTCCAGTTCTCCGTGACAAAAACAACATCTCCCCACTGAAGCTTTTAGGATCGCTCAAAACGGGTGGCCACATTAGTCTGTCTGGAGTAGGAGAAAAGAGCCCAGAGTCCAGGAGCATCTTAAAGACTAACCAGATTTGTGGCCAGGGAGGAATTTTTCCTGAGTCACGGCTCACTTCTTCAGATACCTCTGAAGAAGTGAGCTCCTCCCCTGCCAGAAATTTTGTTAGTCTTCAAGGTGCCCCTGGAGTCTTGCTGTTTTCTGCTTTTGGGATCGTGTTTGATCCCCCCACCCCACCCCGCCGGCCACTAATATTCATCTTCCGGCCCCCTCAGTCCAGCCACAGCTTTCTGTTTAGCAGAAGAATATGCGGCTGTGTGAAAAACAACTTGTGATTAGCTTGTTGCTGGTAGCCAGGTACTAGACCCTGATGCTGGGAAAGATTGAAGGTCAAAGAAGAAGGGGACGGCAAAGGATGAGATGGTTAGATAGTGTCATCGATGCAACAAACATGAAATTGAGCAAACTTCAGCGGACAGCGGAAGACAGGAGGGCCTGGCGTAATCTGGTCCATGGGGTCGCGAAGAGTCGGACTCGACTGTGCGACTGAACAACAACAAAAGGTAGCCAGGTTTGAAACAAGTGGATAACTGACGTTTAGTAAAGATTGGTTGTGAAGCAGATGTGACGCATTGCTGAGGGGAGGCAATTAGCGGAATCGTCTGTGTGCTCTGAGAACTTCTTTGTAGTATTTTGGAATAAACGATGAGGAAAAATCTAACTAGTGGAATGTTTTTCAGTGTTTTGTTCCTTGGTTTTGTCCAAGGATATGCTTTATTAAGATTTTGGTCTTTTTAATCTTGATTATACACGTGTACGTGAGACATGTTTAACTAAATACACCAAGAAAGGGGTCTACCGAACACCCTGAAGTTATTCACCGGCTTCAAATGCCTTCAGGTGCCAGAATACAAGGGAGGACAGCATGAGGACAGGGCCTCTGAATTCTCCCATGTCTAAATGCACCACACGGTGCCACTCTTGAGGCACTTTCCTCAGCTTTCGCCAGGCTGGCTGTAAATAGTCTGCGCAGGCAGTGTTTCTAGAGGACAGGATCAAACTGTAATAGCTAATTTTTGTTTTGTGATGTTTTCAAGATACGATAATAGATCTGTTCCGAAATGTTGACCACCTCAAGGAGGATCTCAGAAACGTGGTGGGAATGTCTGTGGAAAGTATAGGTGCTCTACTGGAAATGCCTCTTCCAGAAAACAGGACGGAGGTAAATGTGTTTTGATGTCCCACCCTTTGTTTACCTCCCGTCTATGACTCTGTGTGTGTGCGTGGGTGTGTGTGCACACCTAAGCATGTACATGAATAAAACATGGATTCTGATCACCTGACTGAGACGAGTCAGTGACATCTTTCTTACTGAGACATCCTGCTGAAACTGGTGTCCCATGTCCTGACGGGTGGCTGCTCATAAGAACATAAGAACATGAGAGAAGCCAATGTTGAATCAGGCCAATGGTCCATCCAGTCCAACACTCTGTGTCACACAGCGGCCAAAATATACCAGGTGCCATCAGGAGGTCCAGCAGTGGGGCCAGGACACTAGAAGCCCTCCCACTGTTGCCCCTCCAAACACTAAGAACAGAGTGCATCACCTGCCCCAGACTGAGAGTTCCCATCTATACCCTGTGGCTAATAGCCACTGATGGACTTCTGCTCCGTATGTTTACCTAATTCCCTCTTGCTCCTGGTGGGTGGGTGGGGCCTGCAGTGAGGGCAGCCGCGTCCACGGTGTGAAGAGGAGCAGTGATCGCAGTGGCTCCTGCGCCCTGACCTTGCTTGCTGACCTTTTCTTTCCAGGGTCTGGGAGGGAGCTGAGGACACCGTTGGCTGCCGGCCCCAGGCTGCAGTGGGGTGGGTGGGTGGGTGGGGAGACAGGAGGAGGAGAAGATCCAGGTGGCACCCATGGTCTCCCTCCCCTCCCATGGGTCACAAGGGCAGTCTAGCCTGGAGAGCAAGCGGGTCACAGCCTGGACATCAGGGCAGGGCTTGGGCATCCCATGTGTGCTCACATCCTAAAGAGATGCTTTAGGCTGGTCCTGCATTGGGCAGGGCCAATGCAGGACCAGCCTAAAGCATCTCTTTAGGATGTGAGCACTCATGGGATGCCCAAGCCCTGCATGGCCCCTTCCAACTCTCTGGGGTTCTATGATTCTATGTCAACATTTTCACTCACGGTGTCTCCAAGGAAAGACGACGGGCTGCCATGACAGGAGAAGTTAGGTGGCCTCCACCTGCCCTTGTTCTCTCCTAACCTGCCTCTCTTCTGGGCCAATAACAGCTCCTCTTCGAGATGCTCCAACTGGCGTCCTGTCGAAATGGTGGCGCTGATGCGAAACTGGAGATCGTAGCCGAGGAGTTCTGCAACCTGCCACTCATGGAAAGGGTCCACAAATCCTATGTTTTGGGGATCACACTTCTGCGTTACTTGGACGTGTACAACTTCATGTACAAGGTTTGTCTTGGGCTTCGTGCGGCTGCTGCATCTCTCCCTCTCTCTCTCTCTCTCTCTCTCTTGTTCTCTCCTTTCTAGGCTGGTTTGCAGCCACGCTCAGGCATTTTGCTTTCTTTATCAGTCCCTTTACATCCTGCTCCTCCTCTGGGGTAGGAGAGTGGGCAGTGGCCCTGATGTCCCTCTCCTCCTCCTCCGGATCTCCACAGCCAGACTGTGAGCTGCGTGAGCTATGGTGAGCTGAGGGGGAGTGCTTGCCTCCCCACCCCCCACCCCGGCCATCCAGAGAGCTTCCTGCCTGAGTGGGGAATGGCACTTCTGCTTTCTGGCGTCTCCATCCGACAGGCTAATCCCGATGCCCTGCCGGCTCTCTCAAGGCCCCCCCCGTATCAAGGGTCCACCTTGGAAGCTCCGTTGGGAAGGGCCGGGGGCCCCGGGAGCAGCCAGCAGGAAGCAGAGAGAGCCCCAGGCGGCTGCTCTGAAACTTCTCCCCCCCCCCCCGCACCCCAAAAAATAAAGCATGGGACAAGAATGACAGTAGCAGTCACAAGGAATATGTTATCTGAAGGGCAGTGTCATTAACAGATATGAGCAGATAATTGCTTTAATAATCGGTGCCTTGTTTTCTGTACATTGTTCAAAGTGGTTACGTTGCCCAAACCCAAAATCTGTCTGTCACCTTGTAAAATCCATCACTGCACGCAGACCCTGAGGATGCCATAAGAGGAGGGCGGCGTGGCGGGGGGGGGGACAGCTTGGAGAGGCTCTTTGCAAGTGCTCGGCCCGGCGGCATTTTTGCGTGAGCACACACAGACACCCTGCACACACGCACACCCCGCCTTCCCGCAACGCACGAATGTCTAGAGACCGAGCCCCGCCCTCTGCTGTGGAAGCTCTCCTGGGGTGCCTGGCTGTTTCAAAGCGAGCCGCTGCTGAGAGCCCGCATCCTCCTTTGATTCCGACTGGCCTGGTCCTGTGCTCCCAGGGGGTGTATATATATTTTGGGACACAGCCCCCTTGCAGAAGTCATTTAAACAAATGGTTTTATGAACTCTGATATGCCAGCCTGATCGCCTTGAAGCACAGAGTTATGACTTAAAATGTATAATTGCTAGATAAATTAGTTGTCTCCTGTGTCTTAATAGCCAGTTATTTCCTCCACCCCCACCCCAGCAAGATTACGAGATCCCAACCCTTTCGAAATCCCAGCTATCTGTTGCATTCCACACATTGCCCAATGGCAGGGTTCCAGAGGGAAGGAGCCATGCGACTATTCCAGAAGAAGAAGAAGAAGAAGAAGAAGAAGAAGAAGAAGAGGGGAGGGGGAGGAGGAGATTGGATTTATACCCCAGCCTTCACTCGGAGTCTCAGAGTGGCTTACCAACTCCTTTCCCTTTCCCTCCCCACAACAGACACCCTGGGAGGTAGGTGGGGCTGAGAGAGCTCTGACAGAACTGCCCTTTCAAGGACAGCTCTTGTCAGAACTATGGCTTACCCAAGGCCATCCAGCAGCTGCGCATGGAGGAGGAGTGGGGAATCAAACCCGGTTCTCCCAGATTAGAGTCCGTGCACTTAACTGCTACACCAAACTGCCTCTCCAGCAAGAACTGGGAAGCAGTGCAAAGCTCCATCCATGGCCGGTGTCCTCCAGAGGGGACTGGAGCTGCCGGGTTTCCTGAAAAAGGGGGAGCAAAGGACTGGGAAATAAGGAGGTTGCTGGCAGGCGATGAGGTGGGAGGGGGCTTCTTGGCAGCAGGTGATGGCACCAGGTAGGCCAGAGGAAGAGGCTGGCTGGGCCTGGGAGGGACTTCTTCAAGGATGGGGCCTTGTGGACTTTGGGAGTGGATCCAGGAGAGGGCGGGGTTTGGGGAGGGGAGGGGCCTCAGTACAGTCCAATGCCATAGAGTCGCCCCCCTTCAAAGCAGCCATTTTCTCCAGGGGAGCTGATCTCTGGCAGCTGGGGATCAGTTGTAACAGCACGAGATCTCCAGGCCCCACCTGGAGGCTGGCAACCCTACTTTGTCCTGAGAAGGAAGAATACCCTGAGTCCTGGTGTCCCTGCAGCCTTGCCCTGCGGAGCTTCCTCAGAGCTGTGAAGCTGCTTGGGGGCTGACCACAGGCAGGCTTTCCGCCACGTTGCCTGGTGGGCCCTTTGGCGCGGGGTGGGCAAGAAGCAGCAGTCGCCCGAAGAAGGAGGCCACGTCAGCACTAAGAAGAGGCCATGCCTTGCCTGCCTCTCTTTGGCCTTGAAGGCTTTTGAAATAGTTCAGTGTCAGCCAAGTCCCCATCAAGGGACAGCAACTGCTTCCGTGGGAAAGCCGCTGTTGTCTGAGGTGTGTGGATGGGGGCTGGCACCGTGGCCCAGGGCAAAGCAGGTTTCCTGGAGGGGGCATCATGGGTCGGAAAGGGTGCCCCGGGGGCTCTGCTCGTGTACCCATCAGTGCTTGGGGAAGGTGACACCTCTCCTCAGAGGGGAGGGAACACGCGGCACAAAGAAACTGTAGATCTCTCTCTCTCTCCCTCCCTCCCTTCCTTTCCCTTTCTGGATCTCACGTGGGGCCGTGGTTCTGCTGCCCTGTAGGAGTAACATAAAGAAACACCGTGTTAGAACAAAGCACACTCTACTAAGATGCACTTTTGTCTTCATATATTGATTTGAATACAATAGAGACCCTCGTGTATCTGATACATATTCATTATAATACGAAAACCTAAAGAACATTATATGTCCACTAACAGAAAAGTCCACAGCTATAGAGACCTATTCCAGTGCTGTAGACTGTCTTGCTCCTGATAAGAAACTGGTGAAGGTTGCAACCATCGTAAATGATGAGAGACGCAGCCGGCTGTTATGTCCTCCATGAAAAGTCGATTCGGCAAGCATCAAAGCGAGCAACACGCCTCCCTGGAGGAGTGCCTGGCGTCTGCTGGGATCCCCCACAGTTCCTTCCTCTTCCCGCTCCCACCTTGAGGCCTTGTTTCTGGAGGCCTCGCCTCGGACAAGTGGGTCAGGTCAACTCTTGTGACACAGAGAGAGCCCTCCATCTCTTTCTGTGTGATACCTCTGAGGATGCCAGTCACAGCTGCTGGCGAAACGTCAGGTCCTACAACGCCAAGACCATGGCCACGCAACCCGGGAAATCTACCGCAGCTAACGTTGTGGTTTTTCTCCCTCTGCTCTCTTCCAGATGCTTTTCCCCAAGGAGCTGCAGTCTTCTCTGGATAAGGTGTTTGGGTTCCTCCACGAGCTGGATCACTTCAAGAACCGGGTGGAATCTGACATGCGCCCGCTCTTGGACGCCATTCATTCCCTTAAAAAGCTGCGTCAATCAAGAGACGCCCCCCTTTCCAAGGTTTGTCCTCTCTGCCAGCGAGTGACGGGCAGGATTTATTCCGCCGCTGCCCCCACACCCCAGTCATGCAGAAAACGAGTTCTCATTGCGCCTCCGGTTAAAATAGCAAAAGCACTCAGAGGCCCCAACACCACGGGTGGCATTCCTCCAGAGCAGACGGGAGCAGGTGGCCGGAAGGTTCCCACACAGGAGGAGGCCTGGAATCACAAGGCAGGCAAGCGGGAACAGTGGGGAGAGCTCCAGGCGGTCTAAAGCAATAGAACAAAATTTAGAGTTTGCTAAATTAACGAAGAGCTGTGGTGGCTCAAGTGGTTAAGACGCTGAGCTGCAGACCGGAAGGTCGGGTGTTCAGCAGTTCGAGACCCGAGAGTGCCGCATGACGGAGTGAGCTCCTGCCTCTGGCCCCAGCTCCTGCCAACCTAGCAGTTTGAAAGCAAGAAATTGCAAGTAGATAGAATAGGTACCACTTCGGTGGGAAGGTAACAGTGTTACGTGTGCCTCGGCATCTAGTCACGCCGGCCACATGACCACGGAAATGCCTTCAGACAGCGCTGGCTCTTTGGCTTGGAAACGGAGATGAACACCACACCCCTAGAGTCAGATTTGACTGGCTTTCAAGCAAGGGAAACCTTTACCTTTACCTAAAGTAACTAAATTAGTAAACTTAGCTAAATTAGCTGCATTAAGTAAAGGGAAAGGGAAACCTTCACCTTTACCTAGCAGTGAAATGGGCAGTGATACCCTCTGCCGAATAAAGCCCTTTGCTTGTGGAACCCCCTCTGCAAAGAGATAAAGTGGGGGGGGTTCAGATGGGCAAAGGAGCGGGGGTGGGGTGGGAGGCGGCTGGCTGGACCTCAAAGCAGTCTGCTGGAGGAGAACAACTTTCCTCTACTTAAAACATTTTTATTATTTCTACCTTGCGGCACTCGAGGCGGCTTGCAGTATAGATAAGACGAGAGTCATAAAACACGTAAAAGATGCCAGTTTGACATCTCATTCAGGACTGTCAGTCAATAGAAAGTCAGGTAGTCGAATGCACTCCTAAATGAAACTGTCTGCCGGTGCCTCCTGAAGACCCAAAGCGGGGGGGGGGGCGGGACGGGACACGGGACAGGTGCACCTCTCCGGAGAGGCTGTTCCATAGCTGTGGGGCCACCACTGAAAATGTGGATCCTGTGGGGGAAATAGGAATGCACGTCTTCACATCTACTGGGCGATAAATGATTTATAAGAAGTATTCTCTGCTCAAGATCTATGCATCACAGAGTTTTTATTGGAGGAAAGGAAAGAAGTACCTGAAGGAGTGACAGCCGTGACTCACGAAAGCTCCTCGCCTGCCACAAATTGAGTTAGTCTTTAAGGCGCTGGCTCTCTTCTGGCTCTTTTCTGCTGCAACAAAGATTTTGTATAGTAGAATAAGAATAAACCTGGATTCATTCAGAGCATTTGGAAGGTCTTTTCCCAATATTGGGACCCAATCTGCTCTCTCTCTCTCCGAGCACCATTCTGGCTTAAAGTGTTATGTGGTGCCATCG
This sequence comes from Gekko gecko, assembly GCA_029375565.1. Classification (NCBI taxonomy): domain Eukaryota; kingdom Metazoa; phylum Chordata; class Lepidosauria; order Squamata; family Gekkonidae; genus Gekko; species Gekko gecko. The sequence continues at coordinate 4,572,988 of JAPDNY010000003.1, read as the reverse complement.
AAATGTTATGTCATATATAAACTGGGAATGCTGCCGTTAACTTACTTGCCAGAAATGTCTCTTGGATATGCTCTTTATTGTGTCCATATGCCTTTGGTTTCCTTCTCTAGGCACTGTTCAAGGCTAGCAACCTCACAATGGATGCAGGGATGTTCAAGACCTTTTCCAAATCTCTCTGCAACCAGGAAATCACCCCTCTGTTCTTTGAATCCCTGCTTCCTGATTTTGAAGAGCAGAACGTTCACCACATGTCCGCACAAGATGAGGGGGTGAAACATATTATGAAGAAATATGGCATTCCACAGGATTCCAGTGAGCGGATAAGTTTGAAGCCCTTTGCAAAATATAGTCACACTCTGGCAGAACACTCTGTCTGGGGCAGTGATGCTCTGTGTTCTTGGTGCCTGGGGAGCAACAGGGGGAGGGAGGGCTTCTGGAGTTCTGGCCCCACTGGTGGACCTCCTGATGGCACCTGGGTTTGGCCACTGGGTCACACAGAGTGTTGGACTGGGTGGGCAACTGGCCTGGCCCAACAAGCCTTCTCTTCTGTTCTTATGCTCTTCATTCTTGGTGATTGGAGGGGAACAGTGGGAGGGTTTCTGGAGTTCTGGCCCTGCTGGTGGACCTCCTGATGGCACCTGGGTTTTGGCCACTGTGTGACACAGAGTGTTGGATTGGAGGGGCCATTGGTCTGATCCAACATGGCTTCTCTTATGTTCTTAAGTCTGGGGCAGTGATGCTCTGTCTTCTTGGTGCTTGGGGGGCAACAGTGGGAGAGTTTCTAGAGTTCTGGCCCCACTGGTGGACCTCCTGATGGCACATGGGTTTTGGCTACTGTGTGACACAGAGTGTTGGGTTGGAGGGGCCATTGGTCTGATCCAACATGGCTTCTCTTGTGTTCTTAACAGTTCAGCAGCCATGAGCCACGACAAGCCCCTGATGAAATCTGTGTACCTTAAATTAGCCACAACTAAATCCCATTGTTCTTGCTATTGTTGTTCCAGTGGGACTTAGTCTTGGACTCAGGGATGCACAAAACCGGTCCCTTTTGTTCTTAATATTTCCACTGTGCCTTGCCAGTTCTCTCAATTGCTGGACAAATTGCTACTCGTCACAGTGGGAACTGGGGGGGTGCGCATGTTGATTCCTTGCCTGAGTGGAAGAAGGGCTTCCGAGTGATTCTGCAAAGGTTTATGACGACCAGCTGACAGTATCTGTTTCCTTTTTATGCATCTGTTTCCCTCTCTTTGCAGGCCCCTTCTGCCTGTCGCTCTATTTGGACCTGGTTAGGACACCCACGGGGGCATTAATTTGGTCTTTCCTGAAGCCCATGCTCCTCGGGAAGATTTTGTTTACACCAGACACCCCCGAGACACGAGCCATCATGGGAAAGGTAATCCCACGCTCAGTGGAAGTGAGAGCTCTCGTGGATTAGGCTGTGCCGGGTACTGGCAGCAGGCGCCAATTAGAAGGCTTCGTATTTCCCTGCCGTGTTGTGGAAGCCCCGGGATTCCCTGTGTTCATCTGCTCTCTAAAGATGTTGCATGGCTGGGGAGAAACTTTACAGAAACAGCAGCAGTGCATGCTAGAAATTACTGACTGAAGCCAGAATGGTCTCAAGCACTCCCATGTCTGTACTGATGTGGTGGTGGTAGCCATAGTTTCGAAGGGAACGTCTACCTTGTTTTTGTGACTTTGGTGCTGCCGGAAGACCTCGCATGTAGCGTTGATACATTTATGCAGAAGTCCTCAATGCAGGCAATCAGATTACGAAGAATGAAATTTTGTATTGATAGTTTTGCCCATTAAATTATCGTCATTGGCTGGATGTGAATTTTCCACAGGCTATTCAATTTATGTATTTTTAATTCTTTAAGTCGAATTCAAGTTTGAAGCTGATGGCTGATCTAGCACATAAATCCCAGGAGTGGCTGGAAAACTCACCCCTGATCATGAATTCACTGACCACATTAAATCAGACCATCCCAATACTGAAGGTATGAAATGTTTACTCTTGTTAATGCATTGTCGTGTCTTGTGTTCATGTTTCAGTCGGTGATAGTTTACTTGCAAGCCTGAGTAATCATTGTGTCAAACCTCCTATACAGTAGGACTCTAGGTATACTGAGCTTGTCTAGGAACTAGCTAGGGTGGAGAATCCGCTCCTTGCATTGGAATTACCTTAAATGCAGGTGGAGGTGGGGAATAGTTTCCTCGTGACCTGGAGAATGGAGTTTTGATCTTCTATCCAGGTGTGCAGGACTTTCATATAGCAGCATCCTGCATCAGTTGCAGAAGGGATTAGGCTTGCTAGTAAGCAGGGCTTTTTTTGTAGAAAAAGCCCAACAGGAACTCATTAGCATAACAGGCCACACCCAACAGCAGGACCTCATTAGCATATTAGGCCACAGTCCTGGCAGCGCAGCTCCCTCCCAGGATCGGCTTCTCCAGGCGCCCCGCAGCTTGGAAGGCACCTGGGGAACCAGAGGGGCGGAGGGGCTGTAGGCGTGGCCAACTCAGAAGCCAGCCGGAATGCCGTTCCTGTGTGTTCCTGCCCCAAAACAGCCCTGCTACTAAGCGTCTCATTACATGTGAATGGTGGCCAGAAAGAGAAAGGCGGCATCAAGACTATTTGGCTCGAGACTTCTTGGGCTTTTACCCAGTCCTCCTTGTCTGAAAACTGAACTTTGTACCCCAGATCTCAGAGGACCGGGGTTTATATGTGAATCCACATTAATTTCTCAACACAGTGTTGGGAAGTGAGGCATCCAGGGCCTGAAAAGGGCAGGCAAGTAGAAAAGAGGGCCAACAGTAAAAGCTCAATATGGATAGTATATAAAAAGATACATGTATTTATTAACAAAGCATTTAGAAATATATATAAAGGCCCAATCACACCTCATGTAAAAATACCAGAATCTAACACACAAGAGCTAATTGACTTGACCTGGCGCGTTTCGGCCTGTATAGGCCTTCTTCGGAGGTCAAGCACAGTGAGGAACAGATTGGCTTATATAATAGTGCAGTACAATCATACAAATATCAAATATAAATACAAGATGGACCAGAGCAGGTGATGCACTCTGTTCTTGGTGCTGGAGGGGGCAGCAGTGGGAGGGCTTCTAGTGTCCCGGCCCCACTGCTGGACCTCCTGATGGCACCTGGTATATTTTGCCCACTGTGTGACAGAGTGTTAAATTAGCTGGGCCATTTGGCCTGATTCAACATTGGCTTCTCTTATGTTTATGTAGAAAAGAGTTGTTCCAAAATGAAACCACTAGGCACATAATAAAAGTATAAATGAGGCCTCCAAAGAGGCAATCACGTGCCAAGTGATAATAATTTCTGGTCCAGAAGGTGCCTTCCTATGATTGTTCAGCCAAAGTGTCCTCAGTAGAATTGTCCCACCAACACTTTAAGAACCGGTTCTGCCTTTGACGGTCAATGAGAAAGGTGGCGGGTTATCAACAAAGTGAAACAGCTCACAGTTTTACACTGTCAGCCCCCCGCCCCCCGGGTGATCCGGCCATCCAAAGTTATATTCCTTTGTGAATCAGTTTACTTAATTTATTATCCGCCTTTTCTGCTGAGGACTCAGAATGAACATTTCCCCCCAATACCCCCTCCTTCCCAGGGGACTCCATTTCTCCTCTACATACCCCAACTCTAGTTTTGAAATCTGGCTAGATGCACGTGATTTTCATTGTTAAAGCAAATTTATCTTGCCCTTTTGGTAGAACACATTGCGGAACCCCTTTGTGCAAGTCTTCATCAAACTCACGGTGAAGCTGGACGCCATTGACCTCCTGACCCAAATTAACCAGCTGGGTAAGTCACTGGGCACGTACGTCATCTCCTCGATGAGCGGTTGATGTGTGCGAGTGCGAGCGTTTCGATGAGGACAAGGAGAGGAGGACCCGAGGGCATCGGCTTTGGGTTGGCTCTTGTCAGGGTGGCGAAAGGGCCGGCCGTTCCTTCAGGAGAGGGAGGGGGGCTCTGCGTGGCTCTTTCAGGAGAGGGAGGGGCTCTCTGAATGGTTGGGAGAGACATTTTCATCCGCAGATCCCCAAATTGCCCAGCACCTGTTCTGACAGAATTATTCTCAAGTGTCTGCCATGCCCGTGTGGGGTCGTGGTTAGAGTGTCAGGCCGGGATCTGAGAGAAGCCGGTTTGAACCCCCACTCTGCCATGGAAGCTTGCTGGGTGACCTTGGGCCAGTCACAGACTCTCAGCCTAACCAACCTCACAGGGTTGTTGCGAGGATAAAATGGAAGAGAAGATCATTATGTAACCCACCTTGGGTCCTCATTGGGGGAGAAAAGTGAATCATAGAATGTTAGAGTTGGAAGGGACCATGTGGATCATCTAGTCCAACCCCCGGCACTCTGCAGGAGCACAGCCAAAAGATAGCCTACCAACATACCCCAAAGATGGTCATCTACCCTCTGCTTGGAAACGTCCAGGGAAGGAGCATCCACCACCTCCCAGGCAGTCTGTTCCACTGCTCAACCACTCTTACAGTTAGGAAGTGATATTCAGCTGGTATCGACTCCCTTGTAGTCTTGCAATCCGGAGCAAGAGAGAATAGATGTGCTCCATCTTCTACATGACAGCCCTTCAAATACTTGAAGACTGCAATCATGTCCCCTCTAAACCTTCTCTTTCCCAGGCTAAACATACCCGACTCTTCCAGCCTTTCCTCATTGTAAGACTTGGGTTCCAACCCTCTCACTATCCTGTGGAATATATTTATTTCTTCACATTTATATTTTCCCTCCCCACAAGCAGGTTCAGAGTGGATTACAGCAGTGGTTCAAAATAACCATTAAAACAATACAGAAAATAAGTAATTAAAACAGGTTAAGCCAAGGAATATGAGTTGAGAGCAGATGGCACTGCCATTTACAAATACGATGTTCTCAAAACCGAAGCAGCCGGGCCATAAAGCAGGCGATGAGGCCTTCTCAGATGGGCCGTGTTGGATGGAAAGGTTCAGACAGCTTCAGCACGGGAGGCCAAAAGATGAAATAAATGAAGTAAATAAATAAATGAGACTTACGAAACAGTTTCTTTCCAGAAGCACTTGACGGAGGAGTAAACAGTTTGGGCAGATTTGGCTTCACTTTCACCTTTGTGGTTTAACTGTGTGCCGTTTTTTCACTGCTTGCTGGACGCTGCTGATGTTTTGGTGACCTTGCAGCCTTTGCGGCTTCGAGTCTTGGGAAGTACGGCAGGGTATAAATATTTCCTACAAGTCAATTAGAAACGACAGCAAAACTTTACTTCACCGAGCCAAATCCTTGTTCCTGGGCCAAAACATCCCACATCTTGGTCTTCCCCCAAGGTCATGATCCAGTCTGTGAATGAGTCAGCCCTGTAGCTCATGCTGTCTCAGCAGCTGAGCTGGCTTTGCATTTCCACGTCTGTTCATCGGTTTCCTGTAGTCCTCCGTGCTGCTGTGGAGGTGAAGAGAGCAAAGGCAGTGCCAGTCCGCCTCTGGCTGCCTCTACCCCTAAGAGATGGACCACCCGCAGGGGAAGGCCCAGGAGGGGAAGGCCTGCCTTCCCAAGTGACTCCTGTCGCCCCCCTTTTTGTGTGCATGAAACGCTCTGGACTTCTTTGGAGGCTCTCTGGGAGATCCTAGTGCCTTTGGAGCTTAATAATGGAAGCCGGAATGCCTGTGTCTGGAATAAGGTGGTCCAGATCCGGCAATGAGTATGACCTGAACCTCATGGAGTGTGACTGGAGTGTTTTCTGGCAGTTTCTCTTACCTTGTGTGTGTGTGTGCGCACTGGAGAGAGTAATCGTCACTGCGATCTCGAGTGTGTAGTTGCCAAGAAAGAGAAAAGTGATCTTCACCCGTAATAGCTACTCAGAGAGATATTTCTCTGTGACAAAACTTGTATACCAGTGTGGATAAATGAACAAACGGAACTGATCTCAGGACTGTTCATTCACTCACTAGAGTTATGATGTTACGTGAGCTCCCACATGTCAGCCACAAAGATTTTCAGAGACTACAAATGGGCTTTGTGGACCACTGAACCCTAACCTGCAGCTCAATCTAATGTGTTCCCGTTGTGTTTCTTGCCCAAGTAGCTCTCTTGCATGAGGCGGGAAGAGGCAGAGGAAGCTCAGACCTGAAGCGCCTCTCAAGTCAATGTGGTCAAGAGACAGAATCGTAACCTTTGCTCCAGTTTGTCTTGGGGGAGCAGGGTACATCGGAACCTCTTGGCCTGTGTAAATGGGTTTTTTTGGGGGGGGACTACTGAGCTCATATGGAGAGGGACACCCCTTAAACTCAAGGTATGCAAGTTCTGGGTTGCGAGGGGGCTTTAGGGATCCAAACTGGCCCCTTCCCTTGAACAGGGAGGCATCCAGTGCAGAGGTTTCCAATTGGGGGTGGGAGGGTTATTCCTGCACATCACTGCACCTCAGCCTCCTCATGAACTGGACCATCCCATTTTGAACCATGAACAGGGGCAAGAAGAAGGGCCTTGGGGGAGGGCTGCTGCTGCTGGGGCCCTCCTTGTGGCTCATTGCGCCACTCCCCCCCCCACCAGCTCCACTGCTCTCCCGCTCCCTCATCCCTCAAGTCACAAGAAGTGGGAAATGGTGTGAGTAGAAGGAGTCTTGGGAACTTCCTCATGGAGGAGGAGGAAACTGAGGGCCAAACTTGACATGACATTTTAAAATGACACGGGGCCCTGATCTGGATCAGGCCCACCACACAGACCCAGCTGAGGCGTTCTTGTCCCCCTCCCCCAGCACCTTTTCAAGCACTGAAACCGCCCCAGCCATTTGGCCCTTGAAAAGGTATGCGTGGACACACACACAGACACGAGCTCCTCAGTCAGCTGGGTCAGGCCCTCGTGCCGCTTTTAAATCTCTTTAGGAAGGGGGGGCATCGACAAGTCAGCAGCATGGACATTGTCATGCCTTGTCTGCCCTGAAAGCAGGTGTGCGAGATTAGCTGGTACTACGGTACCTACACACTGGAAGCTGGAAACACAATCCAGAGTCAGGTTAAACAACAAAGCCAAAGGTTGGCTAGCCAGGGAAATCAATCCAAAGTTGTAGGAGTCAGGAACAAGGAGCGGCTGCTGCACACCAGAGCAGACCTGAGTATGCAGAGTTGCTACCATGCTGAGGCAGATGCGTAGAGTGATTATGAGCAGGTCCCCCCTTCCCTGGGAGTCAAGTCTGCCAAGACTTACAACTCCTCCCATTGCTTTTGCAAGAGCTGCAGTCTGGCACTCCTTCTTCACTCCTGCATAGTCAGCCACTCAGGAGAACTGGGTGGGAAGTCTGGCCTCGGGGTGTCTTCAACTGGGGGTGCTGGGCCAGGTGCAGAAGCCGTCTCTCCTTCTGGCTGCACCTCCTGTGCAGGTGCTGGGGCCTCTTCCTCCTCCTCAGGTGCTGTTGGGGGTTCTTCTTCTGGGGTGACTCCAGAGGAGGCTGGGTCGCTCCCTGCCTCTTCCTCATCTGAGGAGGGGTCGGCCTCAGCAGAGCCTGGACCCACGACAGCAGGACTTTCCGAGTTGAGGTTGCAGCTATGAGAAATTTGAAATTGTCCATGTTCAGAACGAGGCTGCTGAGGCTTCTGGCTGCCTTCCCATTCTGTCCCAGAATCCCGCTGAACTCAGTCCTGTTGACTTCCGGGATTTCTTGCGGCTTCCAGAGGAGGGTCTCGAAGGGATAACACCCTAGTGCCTCACTGGTCCTGGCTTTCTTTCCCCCCTCCAGATGATATACGTCTGGAACTGCAAAGTAACGCTGACATCATAAATCAACTTGACACCTTATCAGGACTCACCGTCAATGTTTCCTCCTGCGTCCTCTTTGATCGCATCAAACCGGTGATGTCTGAAGACGAACTCGAGGTGCTTGCGAAACAACTGTTTTTGAAGAATGAGCTTTTTGCCAGTGAGTAATGCCCTCTGAATCTTAATCCCGTTTGCTGAAATGAAAATAGTTTCCTACCAGAAGCAAAATCAGGTGTTTAAATAACGATTTCTTTTACTGTAACTCATTTACAACACCCTGCTGAGTTACACCCTTCCTATTCCTTTGAAGTCCACAGACTAAGGGCGTAACCTGGTTTGGGATTTCCTAAGGGAGAAGCCAAGTTAGTCTGTAGCAGCAAAATCAAACGGAAGTCCAGTGGCCTCTTACTGTCTAACAATGATAAATTTTAAAGACAGTAAAATTTAAATCTGTAAATGTTAAGATTCATAGACTCAAGGAGTCGGAAGGGGCCATGCAGGCCATCCAGTCCAACCCCTTTCTCAGGGCAGGATCATCATTCAGTTCAGTGAGTCTTTCAGTTGCCATTGGACTCGTGTGTCTTGTTCTGCTAATCTCTTGAGTCCATGAAGTCCATCGGGGGTCCCCAACCTTTTTGAGCCCATGGGCCCCTGCTCTGCCTACTCCTAAAAAAATGCTATCAATTTTTCCTATTGGTAATATTGAGATTCTTTGGCTTCTTGTGAGGAGAAATGAGGAGGTGTCTTTGGAAGCCATTAATATCAAGATAGTGGTATCGAGCTAGTTTGTAAGATAACGCCTTTATGGTATGTGCCCTGTTGAAGAAAATGGGGCTTGCTTCTGAGTAGTTTGGCCAGGCAAGAAAAAACACTTTGCATGTTCTCAGTGGCTGGGAACCTTCCACCCTCTTTCTGCTACATACCAGATATACGTAGGCCCCGTCCACACGGAGCATTTGCCCCGCTGAAGTCACAGGAGCCCTGTGGACTTTCTGTGCGCGTTCATACGAGCACATCTGGGAGGCGTAGGGCTCCCGTGGCCAACCCGCGGCTTCCCTCCGAAAACGCGGGGTAAAAAACTAGTAGGTCCGAGGTACTAGTTTCTGGAAACCCCGGGGCAAAAGCTGGCGTCTGATCATGGGAGCGCCGGTATCCCGCGGCTTCCGACGCCCGCCCATGTCCCCGGGGGTTTCCGGATGTTGTAAGTTTCCCTGGGATGCGCACCAACGCTGGACAGAGCATGCGCACAAACAAGTCACCGACAGCGGCCCGCCCCCCCCAATGGCGCATGCGCACTTCGCACTTGCGTGGTCTGCTGTGCTGCTGTTTTGCCGCGCTGCAGCAGCGCCGTGTGATTGCGGCGCGGAGCTGGCGCGTGGCAACCCGGTGGCCTGTGAGATCAGGCTACCGTGCCTTATTTAGCTCCGGGGCAAACTGCCACGCCTCCCCCGCGTGTTTTCTGGCCCGTGTGACTGGGGCCGTAAGTAGTTAAGACCGGGGATGTCCCTTTTGCCTTTCTTAGCAGCAGTCCAAGCCTCCTTAAGGTAGCCAGCGCTGGTATGTGGGAATTATGGCAGTAAAGACTCTGCTTCTTTTGTTAAGCATCTTTAACATCTCAAACAAAATTAATGGTTCCTCTAGACCAGGGGTGTCAAACATGTGGCCCGGGGGCCGGATCAGGCCCCCGGAGGGCTTCTGTCAGGCCCACAGTGGAACCGGCTGCCTTCTGCTTCTTCTTCCAGTTCTGCTGCTGCTGCGTCATCGTAGGTTTGCAGCTTACAGATAACACACCTGGACAGCAGACTCAAGACTGCAACAGCACACAGGCATTCTGATGCAGTAATTCAGAGCAAGAGGTTTCCGTCATCAGACACTGTTAAATAAACAAAATATTGCAAGGGTGCTGATGTGTTAAGCATGATTTTATTTTAAGTAAAAAAAAAAACCCTTTGCCTTTATGCCATTTATAAACTTTATATCTCCGCTCCCTGGCATTCCATTTTATGACACACCCAGCCCGGCCCAACGAGGTCTCATTTATGTCAGATCCGGCCCTCGTAACAAAGGAGTTCGACACCCCTGCTCTAGACGTGATATTTGCGAGAGAAGTCTGTGGTGGGCTTGCGCCTCCTCCCTTTCGGCCTGTGCTCTGTCCAAGTAGAAAACTGTGAAAGGCAAAACGAAAAATGTCTTCTTTCTCTTTTACAAGGTGTCATTTTCAGGTTGCCCTCAGACAACAAAGAGAGGGAAGGGGCAAACCGCAGAAGTCTTTCCCTCCCGCCCTTGGTCAATTACACCATTCGGATGAGCAGTAAGATTTCCCAAACGACCAAAAGGATCCGGGAGAAAATCTGGACGGTGGGCCCGCATAACTCGGCCTCGCAGAGCCAGATCTACAGCCGGGCCTTCGTCTACATCCAGGACAGCCTGGAGAGAGCCATCATCGAACTGCAGACGGGGAAGCGGATGGAAGACATCGCGGTGCAGGTTCAGGGGACACCGTACCCCTGCTACAGCAAAGACATGTAAGTGCCCGACTCGGTTACGGTCAGCAGAAGGAGTCACGATTGGGAGATATAAAGTACCGAGACTGATGCATTGAAGAGGGATTTCAGCTCATTCTTTATTGGCGCAGAGGAGAACTTGAGATAACTAGCTGGACTCATGGTCTGCTTATATTCCCGTTCTTAACCACACCCAAAACACACACAATATAGGTTTATTTGCATTCAACATTCACCGTTGGTCCCTTTTAGGATCCTGACTTGCCGATTGGCGAGTACTCGGATCCTTTGCTTCTATTGTCTATGGCAGCGAAGCTTAGACTGTCCGCATGGCCACGTGTGAGCCCGACCGCGTGTGCGGTCTCCCTAGGTACACAACAGGAGACAAGAAAAAAAGGCTTGCCATTTCTCCGGTTGCGAGAGGATCCCCTGATCCATGGAAGATGACTGAGCAGCAGACAGGACGCGTCAGGAGGACTCTCTCCAAAGGATGACGTTCTTGTCCCAGGATTAACAAAACGGGCTTCTTCTCCAGCATGTCTCGTTTTCTTACTGCACAGGTGGATATTTGCTAAGAAAGGGGGCATTGTTTTACGGTGTACAGTGAGGAAGTAAAGTTATATATCTCATTGTGTAAAAACATTTTCCTATGTGTTATGAGTTTACAATCCTTCTTACCAAACTACGCAAAAATTGAATATGTTCTGCTCCTTTCTTCAAAACCGAGTGAAGATGAATGCCCCCGGAACTGCTCCTCTGTTCTTATCAAGTAGTTGATATGTTTTACTCTGACTGGTGTCTCCCTCCGTGTCTTTCGCCAGCAGATGAAGACTTCTCATAAGAACATAAGAGAAGCCAATGTTGGATCAGGCCAATGGCCCATCCAGTCCAACACACTGTGTCACACAGTGGCCAAAAATACCAGGTGCCATCAGGAGGTCCAGCAGTGGGGCCAGGACACTAGAAGCCCTCCCACTGTTGACTCTCCCCCCAAGCACCAAGAGTACAGAGCATCCCTTGCCCCAGGGTCCCCATCTATACCTTGTGGCTAACAGCCACTGATGGGTCTCTGCTCCAGATGTGTGTGCTCCATTTCATCTGGCCTACCCCCAGGATTGGTTATTGGCCCTTAAGTGAATTTTATGATTTTAATGGTACTTTTAATGGTTTAAATGTTTTTATGTTCTTACGTTTACCGCCGCGAGGACCCTGATAGGGCAGAGCGGGCAGAACAGCAGCATAAATATGTTTTAAAGAAATAAAAACTCCACACAGAGTTTTTCCGCCGCTCCCTTGGCAGAGGAAAGAGCTCTCCCATGTGAAGGTTCAGGTGGGTGGGTGGGTGGGGGCTATAATGTCCCACGGAGGAGCTTTTGGTAAGGCGAGGCTGATGCAGACCCCAGGATCAGAGAAACACAGAGCTGCATATTTACAGCCCGCGTGTCCGTCAGCGGCTCAGTCGCTCCCTAAAGAAAAGCCGTGAAGGGAGAGGCTTCAACCCCGCCCCCCCCACCCCGGGGAGAATCCGGGAATAAACTCACCTTTGGGCCAGCGAAAGGAGGAGGCGGGGCTAGAGCCCACCCCTCTCTCCACTCACTCTCGAGCTCTCCTCTAGCCATGTGTCCGAAGGGGCACATCAAATGCAGCCTCCTTGGCTCTCTGGCCCTGGTTGTGGAAGCGACCATCTTGATTTTGTTTCGCATAACTGGCGGCTCAGGTTCAAGGAAAGAGCCGTCGGACTGCTGACTGAGCTCCCTAGGAGCACTTAGAAGGCGCTCCAGTTTGTTCCAGCAACTGACCTCTTTGAAGAGCGCTGACATTGTATTTTCCTGTCGGCAGAGCTTGCCGGCAGAGCAGCAGGCAAACGCAGAGGGGCTGAATGAACTGGTTCCGCAGGAGATGGTGCTTGCTGCTCTGCACTGAGCCACGCTGGGGAAACGTCTCTGTGTGAGTCTGCGTACAGGCAGGGAAACAGATGGTTCCACGTGGGGACTAGAGGACCTGCAAGGCTGTGCTTCAGTCAGTCTTACGGCAGGACATCTCCCATGGAAAATGTTTCCCAGTTTCTAAAACTGTACAAGTAATTTTAATGGTATGCCACCGTTCAGAGAAGACCTGTCATGTCCAGCCTTGCTTTGAAAGCGGTGTTTGTTGTCTCTGCCTCATTGGACATGTTTCTCGTGTAACTGTATCCTGGCTTTGCCTTTTGCAGGTTCCTCACGAGCGTCACCTACTCTCTCCCGTTCACCCTGATGGCCGCCTGGGTGCTTTTCATCGCCGCTTTTGTGAAGAAGCTCGTGCAAGAGAAGGACCTGAGGCTTTACGAGGTAGTCTGACATGGGGTGTGTTCACCGTGCCCTAGAGCCACACCTGGAGGTTTGCTGGGTGGCCGGGGGGGGGGTAGACCCTGGCTCCCAGTGAGTTTGTCCGTGGCCTGGCCTGACAGCAGTGGCTTCTCCGTGGCTTCTTCACACCCGCTGGCAGACTTCGTGCTCCTTCCCAGGCAGCTCTTTCCCAGGCAAGCAGAGCAGTGGGGAGTGGCCATCGGACAATGCTCGGCAAAGAGAGGGGCTCTTGGTAGGACAGGAGGTCTCAGGAGGGAACGGAGGACGCCAGTTTGGTGTGGTGGTTAAGAGCGCGGACTCTAATCTGGGAGAACCGGGTTTGATTCCGCACTCCTCCACGTGCAGCTGCTGGATGACCTTGGGCAAGCCGTAGTTCTGACAAGAGCTATCATCTCAAGGGCAGTTCTCCAGCCCCACCTACCTTGCAGGCAGTGTTTCCTCTAAGCTGAGCCAGTGTGAGCTAGCTCACTGTTTTTTAGCCTCCAGCTCACACATTTTTGTCTTAGCTCAGGAAAGATGGCTCCAGAGCAAACTAACTTATGCAGGAGCCAAATGGCTCACATACAACTTTAATGTCGGTAGCTCATAAACTAGAATTTTTGCTCACAAGAATCCACAGCTTAGAGGGAGCATTGCCCACAGGGTGTCTGTCGTGGGGAGGGGAAGGGAAAGGCATTCGCAAGCTGCTCCGAGACTCCAAGTGAAGGGCGGGGTAGAAATCCAATCGCCTCCTCCTCCTCCTCTTCTCTCTCTTCGGCTGCGTTCAGACGGCCAGTCAATCGCGCCATGAGCCCTCCTAAAATTTTATCCCGATTTTTTTAATCCAGCCTAGCACGACCAGACACCCCCCATGAAATAGCCTCACTGCGCGTTGTTCCCGCCGTGATATGTCTACACGGCATCCACCGAGGATTTTTTTAAAAAAGTTTTGTACATTCGCATAGGCAAGGCTGCGCCTCCTTGGAGAACTGAGGCGATCGCGGAGGGTTTTCAGCAAAGTCCCGGTCCTCCCCCTTGCCATTGCCATCATGATCAATGGAGGGACTATTTTGCAAGTTAGAACAGTCCTTCCCCCCTCCATCTCCCATCATGGTAACATCTTGTCCCTAAAAGAAATAAGCATGAATATTACATTCCTCGTAGCGCTTATCGCTGAATGCGCTTCCTCGTTAAAGCGCACATGGGGTTTCAATTTTTTAAAAATCGCGCCCCCGTCGGCTCGGTCTGACGTCAGACCGAGCCGACGGGAGCATCACACGCTAATGGAGTGACCAGACGGAAGAAAGTCTGCAGTTGTTGTGCGGGTAAGCGAAAACCCTACATTGAAACTGCTACTTTTTAAATCAGGATTGGAGGCGCAGCAGAACGGGATGCCTATGGGACCGGAATATTTCGCAGATGTTTCTGTCTGGTCGTGCATTTTTGATCCACAAGGGAGTCGTTCCTATGGCAGATCAAAAGATCCGTCTGAACACACCCTTCCTCCTCCTCCTCCTCCTTCTTCTCGGGGTGCCAGCTGCTCTTCCTTCCTCGAAGGGGGAGGTTGATGCTCCAGAGGGGCAGAGCCTCCCCCGAGAGTGTAGAGGGTGTGGCTGAGCTCCAGTTTTGTCATTTGTCCATCTCCAGATTCACCTCGCTCTCTCTCTCTCGTAGTCCAGCAGCACCTGAGAGACCGACAAGATTTCGGGGGTATCAGCTTTGGAGAGTCAAGTGCTCCCTTGGCAGCAGCCCCACGGAGTCTCTCAAAGGCGATCCCCTGAAAGGCTTTGCTGGTCTCCCCGGGGGGGGGGGCTCCCAGACTCAGGCCCAGCCGTGCTACAGCCACCCTCTGACCCTCTCCGAATATTTAACACATCTGAAATATTAAAGCTGACGCGTCACACACACTTGGAGACCAGCGCAGCTGTCCGATTTAAAACAACCGCTGGTTGAAGGTGAAGCAGGTGCTGCAACTGCCGTGCGTCATACCATGAAGCTGCCCTGGCGGCCCTTGGCAAGGCAGAGCGGCGGGGTGCGGGTTCTGGCGATAACAGAGGCTCCTGTCACATGGGTGCAGATGGCCGGCTCAGGGTCACCCCAGATGTTATGCTGGGAGGTATCAGCCCACCTCTGGGGCAGCTTTCCCATCCTGAAACTGCCCCCGCGTGTCTCAGTGTCTGCATGGCTGGGGCAAATACACCTGCATTAACGTGGGCACTCCGTGGGGGTGAGTACCGTCTCCTTGGCACCTCTCAGGCCAGGAAGATGGTGCTGGGCGGGGGCTTTAGCCCCCCTCTACTGGAGCCATGTGCCTGATCCATATGGAGCCCTCATGCCCCTGCTTTTCAGAGGGGGAAAAACCTGCTGGGAGCTCCATGCATGACGGGTCTCTCAGCATCCCCTCTGCCGGAGCACCTGGGATACCCTGGCATGGCATTCCAACATGACAGTTTCCCGCTTTGGCTGGGGATGGTAGCTGATGTGTCCCTGAGCCTTTCCTTACACCGTCCCTTTCTGGGGTCCAAGGAGTTTCCTACGCTGCTTCTTCCTCGTGTGGCCACTCTGTTTCCAGGCGTCAGAAAGCGCAGTGAGTCCGTTCTTGCAGTTGCTGGAAACTGCAGAGCTGTGCCTGGAAAGGGCAGACGTTGGAGGGGAGGCCCGGCAGTCCCTGGCTACAGCACGCTAAGGATTGTGGCCTCAGCCTCTGTAAGGGAGCAAACGATTACCACTTAGGAACAGGGAGGTGTGGTGGTTAGAGCACTGCTGGGCTGGGGCTTTGGAGAGCCAGATTCAAGTCTGCGTTCTGCCGTAAAGCTTGCAGGGCGGTCAGTCTCTCTCGGCATCGCCTGCCTTGCAGGACTGCTGCGTGGTAGGGTGGAGGGGAGGGGACAGGTGCGTCCTGCCCTGGACATCTCGGAGGGAGGGAGGGCTGGATGAAAACACGGTCCAAGGAACAAACAGGCAGAGCCTTGCCCTGCAGCACGCTCAAGAGACCGATCAGTGCCGTGAAACTATTGCAAAACAAGGGGGTAAATAATCATAAAAATTCTGTGTCTCCAGAGGCACAACAAAACATCATAAAACAATAAAGTACAACCCAATAACTAAGCGAAATGGCAGAAACTGCCTCTGTCTCTGCCTGCCTGCTGGGCTGAGGGGGAGGGGAGAGGCGGGCGAGTCACCTTGTAAACATCCGCCGTGTTCCTCCGCAGTACATGAAGATGATGGGCGTCAATCCCAGCAGCCATTTCTTCGCCTGGTTCCTGGAGTGCGCCTCCTTCCTCCTCATCACGGTCACCTTCCTCATCCTGATCCTCAAGGTGGGCAACATCCTCCCCCACAGCAACGTCGCCATCCTGTTCCTGTACCTGGCCGACTACAGCTTCTCCATCATCGCCATGGGCTACCTCATCAGCGTCTTCTTCAACAACACCAACATCGCCGCGCTGGTCGCGAGCCTTGTGTACATCCTGACCTTCTTCCCCTTCATCGTGCTGCTGGTGGTGGAGAACCACGTCAGCTTCTCCGTCAAGAGCCTGCTGGTAAACTTCTCCTTGCTGTAGACAGCCGGCCGGGGTGCGTGTTGGACATTGGGAGGGACCAAGAAGCCCTGCGAGGAGAGGCGGAGGGACTTGTTGGGAAGGTTCAGTCTGGAGCAGAGGAGGCGGCGGGGGGACGGGGGATGGGAGGGGATGGCGCTCTCTCGAAGTCTCCAAAGGGCTGTGTCGCTCAGAGGAGGGCAGGGAGCCGCTCCTGTGGGCAGCAGAGGAGAGGACTCACAAGAATGGGTGGAAATTAAGGGCGGGGAGGGACCGGCTGGATCCTAGGAGAAGCTTTTTTACAGTTGAGAGTTGTGGGACAGTGAAATCAGCTGCCTGGGGAGGTGGGGAGCTCCCCCTCGCTGGTAGTCTTGAAGCAGCGGCTGGAGAAACCCTTGTCAGGGATGCTCTGGGCTGATCCTGCATTGAGCAGGGGGGATCTCTGGGTCTCAAAGCTGCCTTATCAGGCCAGCTGGTCCATCAGAGTCAGTTTTGTTTACTTAGATTGGCAGTGGCTCTCCAGTGGCTCAGGAAGAGGTATTTTTACGTCACCTGCTACCCGGCCCTTTCAACAGGAGAGGCCAGGGACTGAACCCGAAACCTTCAGTATGCCAAGCAGTATGCCAAGCAGAGCCACAGCCCCTCCGAGCACACTCAGGGTCTGTCTAAAACCACACCTGAGACATGGGTTCCCTTTGGGCTGTGCCCAATGAGGGGGGCCTCATCCAGATCTGGCCCTGAGTTTTTTGTGAGGCCTCAGGCAAGAGGCCGCCACTTGCCTTCCTTGCCCAGAAGCCGGTGCTCTTGAGAATGGGCAGAGTGTTTTCCCTTGCCACTGCCGAGTGATGGCCGGAATCAAAATGCCTGAGGTTGTGGGAGGGGCCTTCCAGGGCAAAGGCCAGGCAAAGGGCTTGTAGCTCATGCCAAAGCTTTCTCCTGCCAGGGTGGCTCCAGGGCGTGCCCTCTGCAACAGGGAAGCCGGTGGCCGGGGCGAAGGGTGGCAAATGCCAGGCTCTGCTCGGGGCTGATGCCGGACTTGTCCTCCCGGTCGGAACCCTTGTTCATTGGACACACCCGACAGGTTGCAGTAAGATGAGAGTCTTCTAGTCCATTTCATGAATTAGCCCAAGAGAACATAACCCACCGTCTCTGAGTCCAGGAAAGCAGTGGAGAAGGTCTATTGCCACGTTTCCACCACAGGGACAAGGACTCCCCCATGCTGAGCATGACTTCCGCAGTCCCCTCTGCTCAGGCGGGATTCCGGCTGCCTTTCCGGGCCGCCTCCGGAGGGGGTCCTGTGGAAGCCACGTTCCGTGAGCAGAAATGCCCCCTTGGATCCACCCCACGGGCTGTTGAGCTTTAGAGGTTCGCTGCTAGTGCTTCCTTCAAGCTGTCCCCCTGGCGGACCACCTGAGGGCCCCTGGGTTTTGGCCACTGTGTGTGGCACAGAGTGTTGGGCTGGGTGAGCCATTGGCCTGATCCAACATGGCTTCTCTTACATCCTTCCACCCGTGCCGAAGGGGGCAGAGGGCAGATGCAGAGGGAAGCTCCCTTGGCAACCTCTGCTCCTCTGGGAGGCTCCCTTGGCAACCTCAGGCAATGTCTCTTTCTCCAGACCAGTTTGGCCGGGGATCCGGGAGATTTTTTTGTCCTCTTCTGGGCGTGGAGCAGGGGTCGCTGCGGGTGTGGAGGGGGAGGTGTTTGTGAATGTCCTGCCTTGTGCAGGGGGTTGGACTAGAGGACCCAGGAGGTCCCTTCCAATGCTAGGATTCTAAGTGAAGTCATGACACTTTGGAAGGAAAAAAAATAGTTCTCAGATGTCCTTGATGGGCCAGTAAGATCCCGAAGAAGGTCGATCCTTAGGGGGCCGTTGGCACACACACACACACACACACACACACCCCTCCCTGCACAGGCTCTCCCTTTGCTGTGAGTGGCTCCTGAATGGCTGGCGTTGTGTGTAGATGAACCCACCATGGGAAAGACTCGTGGCACCACCCCTTCCTGGTTAGCCGCCAGTTCCATGTTCGGGACTGTGCACAACCCCGCCCCCGAGATCAGGTCTGAGAAGCAGGGCCTTGGCTGCGTGGGAGACAGAGTGGTTGGGACGTCTTTAGTCTGATGACCGGTCTTAGACAACACAAGTCACACTGATACCGCCCTCGTGTTGAAACCACCACAGCCAAAAAGTTCCTAGAAAGTGGCCAGAACATCAGTTAAAAGGATGCCCAGTTTGGGAGGGAGCTGGGCAGACGGAAGGTTCAGGAGAAGAAGAAGAAGAGAAGAGACTGGATTTATACCCTGCCCATCACTTGGAGTCTCAGAGCAACTTACAAACTCCTTCCCCTCCCCACAACAGACACCCTGTGAGGGAGGTGGGGCTGAGAGAGCTCTGACAGAAACTGCTCTTTTTCAAGGACAGCTGTGCCAGAGCTTGTGACTGACCCAAGGTCACATCAGCAGGTGCAAGTGGAGGAGTGGGGGAATCAAACCCGGTTCTCCCAGATTAGAGTCCGCACACTTCACCACGACACCAAACTGGCTCTCTGGAGTTGATTCAGCTGATTTACTCCATGCTTATCCAAGCAAACAGGGGCCACGGTGGCTCAGTGGTTAAGATGCTGAACTGCAGACCAGAAGGTTGGTAGCTCAGCAGTTTGAGACTCGAGTGCCACATGGCAGAGTGAGCTCCCGTCTCTGGCCTCAGCTCCTGCCAACCTAGCAGTTTGAAAGCAAGAAATTACCAGTAGATAAACAGGAACCACTTCGGTGGGAAGGTAGCAGCATTCTCTGTGCCTCGGTGTCTAGTCATGCCGGCCACATGATCATGGAAAAATTCTTCGGACAGCGCTGGTTCTTTGGCTTGGAAACGGAGATGAGCACCGCACCCCTAGAATCAGATTCGACTGGCTTTCGAGTGAGGGAAACCTTTACCTTTGCCTTTACTAACCTTACCCAAGCAAATAGTGCAACGGTTACGAAGCCTGGCTCAAATGCGGGGAGCCACGTTCCAGTGCTGGCTTGCCTATTGAGCTCACTCAGTGGATGGTGCTGGCAGGGTTGTTTTCGGACAGAATGAATTCAGTTCCTTGGAGGAACGTGAAAGAAGAAGACAAATAGTAGTGGTCTCAGTGCTCCCCCGTGCTCTCATGGAAGATTTCTCCCTCTTTCTTTGCAGTGTTTTTATGTTTGGCTCAGTTGTGTTGTGTGATTCGACTTGAGCCTACAGTTGTGTACTTGGAGCTGCCGGGTGTGTGTGTGTGTCTGTCTGTCTCCATGCAGCCTTGCAACACAATCCTCCCCCCCACACACACACATTCACTCCTGTTTTGTTTTGTTTTGTTTCCAGAGCCTCTTGTCTCCCACGGCCTTCAGCTACGCCAGCCAGTATATCGCCCGCTACGAAGAGCAAGGCGTCGGTACGTGTGTGTCCCGGTGAGGAGCGAGGCAGGTGGCCGGGCAGCCCTGGCAGAATTCCCTTTGTCCTTCTAACTCGGCATTTGTCCTGGCCTTTCTTGGCAGGTCTGCAGTGGCACAATGTGTACTCGTCACCCATGGCGGGAGACAACACAAACTTTGGCTGGATGTGCTGGCTGATTCTGGTCGATTCCTTCATTTATTTCATTCTGGGATGGTACATCAGGAACGTTTTCCCAGGTGAGCGGGGCGACATTTGCTCTTTGCACACACAAACACACAGAAACTGGATCAGAAATGTATGATTTACAGTCACTCTGGGGAGATGACCAGAAGCTTTTACCTCTTGTGCCGTGAGACTGCGTGACGCGGAGAGGGGGAAGGGTGGTCTGTGCGAGACAGCTGGCTCATGAAATGACTGTCCCTGTTCAGGTGGTGTTGGCCTGTGGAGTTATGGCCCGACTGCATTGCAGGCCGATGGCTGGCACTCAGCAGTGACTGCAGAATGTGCTCTGGCCCTTGGTCATCGTCTTCCCTGCTGTGTGTCCATAGACACCATACCATAGAGATCCAGGGCTGCATGCATGGGGATTCCATTCTAGGACGTTATCAGGATGTCTTGGTGGCTTCCATAAAACCAGGCATCTTGGCTATACCCAAGTGGCTTAAACATACGGGCACCAGCCTGAATGCTCATGGGCAGGTGGATAGGCCCATTGTTGGAAACTCTGCTGGAAACTGGTGATGTCGGGAGCAATCCTGAGCAGGTCAGCTTGAAAAGAAGCCCCATCGCATTCAGTCGGGTTTATTCCCAGAAAAGTGTGGTTAAGACAGTAGCAGCGCCCGCACACTGTCTGCCCCACCACTTTATCCGAAATAGTTAAGATAAACTGAAAATGGTTTAGACCTAAAGTGCTCTGAGTAGTGGTCCCCAGCTTTTTCAAGCCCATGGGCCCCTCTGGAATTTTGACACGGCATGGTGGGCGCAGCTACAAAATGGCCGCCTCAAAACGGCCGCCTCAAAATGGCTGCCTCAAAATAGCTGCCACAAAATGGCCGCCACATAACGGCTGCCACAAAATGGCTGCCACAAAATGGCCGCCACAAAATGGCTGCTTCAAAATGGCTGCCTCAAAATGGCTGCTACAAAATGGCTGCCTCAAAATGGCTGCTACAAAATGGCCGCTGCAAGAGGTTGAGCCAGCCAGAGAATGGCTGCCGCCTCTTACCTCCAGTCACACAATGATGATCCTTGTGCTGTGGGGGGCAGCTGCCGCCAAAGCAACATTTAAAAAAATCTGCACAGCCCATCAAATCCCTGTTGGCCAGTCAGAAGCCCCACCTGGCCCCGCCCACTTTCTAAAAAACACTTGAGGGTCACCGTGCTGGGGGACCCCTGCCTGCTGCAGTGCACAAAACCAGGAACTAATCCAGACACCCTTCCTTCCGCACGCACCCCAGGGAAGTACGGCATGGCAGCCCCGTGGTATTTCCCACTCCTCCCGTCGTACTGGGCAGAGCGCTACGGTTACATCCCGCTGTGGAACGGAAAGAGCAAAGGCCTTGACCTCACCAGCTTCTTCTTGAGGAAAGAGCCGGCGTTCCCCGAGAAGATGTGTACGTATCTTCACCTTTCATACAGAGGACCGTAGGTTTACTTCCCTGGAAATGTTCGGTCCATAGCGACAGGGGTGACGATGGGCATTCGCCAGTATCTGAAGTCCAGCCCTGACCCTGAGTGTGATGCGAGGATGAATGGGAAGGCCACGCCTGACAATCCAGTGTGCCTTTGCCTTCTGATTCTGCGCTCTTTGGGGGCTGATTCAGGCTGCAGGACGTGGCCTCCGTTCATCTCCTTGTAAAATCCGGAGGGTGAGTCAGATCCTGACATCTGATGGGGGCCCAGATTTGGACTGCTCAATAAATATGCTGCTTGTTTAGAAACGTAGACAGTTGTTTGTAGCAGGGACTCCTTTGCATATTAGGTGACACCCCCCCTAATGTAGCCAATCCTCCAGGAGCTTACAGAGCTCTTCCTACAGGGGCTACTGTAAGCTCTTGGCGGATTGGCTACCTCAGGGGTGGGTCGCCCAATATGCAAAGGAGTCCCTGCTACAGAAAGAGCCCTGGTTGCTGCAATATGTCAAGATGGGGTGCGTGAGTGTGCAGGCACATGCAGGTGTGGATGTGGGCAGGAAGCTCTTCGTGGCTTGGAGGTAACAAACTTCCACCTGGTAAACAACATCCCCTTAACTCTCCGTTAAAGAGATAGGTGTGCACCTGTGTGCATCCACCCATGTGTGTTTAATTCTGAGCACTGACCTGCTGCTAGGCTCCCCCTGTCTTAGAGACGTGTCAAAGTGGGTGAGTGGCATGCACGTCTGTCCCTCCCTAGCTCCAGAACGAAGCGCCAATGTGCAGCACCGCAGGGCAGCCCGGTCTCACCCCTGCCGCTGCAGCCACTCCCCCTTGTCATTTCACGCCGTCAGCATCTGTCGTGTCTTCTTGTTGTTCCCTAGATGTCCAGAGTGCTTTGCCTTCTAACCTGGAACCAGAACCTTGCAACCTAACGGTGGGAGTCTCTCTGCATGGCATAACCAAGATGTATGGATCCAAAGCTGGTGTTCAGAACCTCAACCTGAAGTTTTATGAAGGAAACATCACTTCGTTGCTGGGTCACAACGGAGCTGGGAAAACGACGACCATGTAGGCTATGCTCCTGCAGAGTGCAGGGGGGTTGGACTAGATGACCTGCAAGGTCCCTTCCAACGCTAACATTCTATGATTCTATGTAGGTGGCCCTGAGAGAGGAGCCGTGCAGCACGGCAAGAGGGAGAGCTTCGTGGAGAGCCGCGGGGAGCTGTTTTGAAAGGCCTTTGGGTGGCATCAGACATATTGTCTTGGAGGCCTGTTTTCTTGAAGTCACCCTGCGCCATATTTCCCAGAGCAGGGCCACTTCTTGTCTCCAAGAGGGCAGAGTTGTGCTGCTTGGAAGGGCTTCTCCACTTCCAGGCCAGTAAACAATCACGTCTCTGGGTGCTGAAGCATTTGTTTCATAGTAAAGGAGGGCCCTGCGGCAGTCAGGTTTGGCTTCTGGTCTTCCGGGGGTGGTGGTGGTGGAGAACGACCTACTGCACACCTTGTGCTGAGAATGATACGTCCGCACAAGGACTGCTGGGGCCCAGTCAAACCAGACCCCATGGAGAGCCTCCGGGAGACCTTCCTGCCGGGCCTGTCTGGAGCGCCTCTCAGCCCAGAAGGTTGTGGGAAGCCCCTCAGAAGGCCCAGTCTGGGACACAGAGCCCTGATCAAAAGAACTAGAATATGTTTCAGAACTGGAGCTCTCATGCACAGGAGCAATTGCCACTGATTTTGGTGTAGTAGTGAAGTGTGCGGACTCTAATCTACGAGAACCGGGTTTGATTCCCCACTCCTCCACTTGCACCTGCTGACGTGACCTTGGGCAAGTCGTAGTTCTGATAAGAGCTGTTCTTGAAAAAAAGCAGTTTCTGTCAGAGCTCTCTCAGCCCCGCCCACCTCACAGGGTGTCTGTTGTGGGGAGGGGGAGGGAGAGGAGTTTATAAGCCACTCTGGGACACCTTTGGGTAGTGAAGGGCAGGGTATAAATCCAATCTCCTCCTCCTCCTCCTCCTCCTCCTCCTCCTCTTCTTCTTCTTCTTCTTCTTCTTCCCCTTCTTCCCCTTCTCCTCCTCCTCCTCCTTCTTCTTCTTCTTCTTCTTCTTCTGCATGGGGCAAGTTACGCCATAGAAACATAGTTGGAATTAGAACCCACCACTGTCTAACCCATGTTCCCTCTAAGATGAGTTAGTGCGAGCTAGCTCACAGTCTTTTAGCCTCCGGCTCTCACATTTTCCGTCTTCGCTCAGGAAGGAGGGCTCCGGAGCAAACTAATTTAAGCAGTAGCCAAATCGCTCGCTGACAACTTTAATGCCCAGGAGCTCCCAAAGGCGAAAGGTTTGCTCACAAGGCTCCACACCTTAGAGGGAGTTTACAACGTGTGTGTGTCGTCCCCCCCCCCCCAGTTCTTCTGGGGAAGTCACAGCCCATGAAAAATAAGCGCTCTCCGTTTCACTGACTCTGGGTTGGGTCAGCCTCATCAGTTGTGGCTGACAGACGATCCCCTCAGATCTCACATCACAGAATCTCACACACGAGTGCTGGGATTCAGCGGATCCCCCATGGACAGAAAAAATTAAAAGCACGCTTATAATCTGCCTTGACCTGGATAGGCCAGGCCAGGCCGGTCCCAGAAGCGAGGCAGGGTCGGCCCCGGCTAGCGTGTGGGTGGGAGGCCGGCCACCGAGGGAGTCCAGGGCCGGGAGGTGGAGGCAGGCCGTGGCAAGCGGCCTCTGAATAGGGTCTCTGGCCTTGGAAACCCCCCACGAGGGGGTTGCCCTCCATCAGCTGCGGCTTGACGGGAACAAGGACAACAAATCTGCCCCAGGCCTTAGTGGGAAAGGCGGGCGGTGGGTGGCATTGGCGTTGGCGGTGACGTGTGTCTCTTTCCAGATCCATCCTGACGGGCTTGTTCCCGGCCTCCTCGGGCACCATCTTTGTTTACGGGAAAGATATCCGGACCGACCAGGACGTCATCCGGAAGAACATGGGGATCTGCATGCAGCACAACGTCCTCTTCAGCTACCTCACCACCGAGGAGCACCTGCGCCTGTACGGCTACATCAAGGTGCCGCACTGGAGCAAGCCGGAGCTGCAGGAGGAAGTGGACAGGTGCGTCGCTGGAGCTGGGGGGGGGAAGCTGCTGTCACACGTGCCGCGTTGCGCTTGTCCTTCTGCTCCTCTTTTTGCTTCCGTGGGCGCGTGTCCTGGCGCTTTGTGTCAGGTGGGACAGTTTGCCCTCATAGGACTGCAGCCACTTTCCACGAGGAAAGGCACCTGTGCTCCGTCCTGAATGTGGCCGCGTTTGAAGGTGTGCACCATGCTAGTGTACGGCCTAGCGGCCTTGAGGGATGGAGGCCGGGGGGAGTTCAGAGTCGGTCCTTTTATTGAGATGGTTTCCTTAAGGTTGGGATCCTAGTGACTCAGCCCAATAGTCATTTTACCCCTTAATTTCAACGGGGGACGTATTTCTGAGCATCCCTCCCTCCCTCCCCCAGCCGGGATGAAATTCTTGGGTGTGGCTCCCCTCAGCCAAACAGGTGACCCGGCCAAATTCCTGAGGATCAGAACACCTGTCTCCTTTCCAAGCAACTAAATTCTGGCTTGCCCGGGGAACTTAGGCAGGTGTGACAACAAACTGGGCTGAGTGGCTGAGTCTAGCCCAGTTCCCATGTGAAGGCGGTGGCGGTGGTGGCGGGGGGGGGCGTTCACAGAAAGGATAGCCTCGCCCCCAGATGAGCGTCTTCCTGCACTTCCAGGGCTCTGGACCAATAGTAAGCAAATGTCACAGGAGAAGGGCCTCTTCGCTTGCAATGCTGGATTTCTGCATGAAAGAAATTTTTTGACTTAAGGACATGTTCCAAAAGCTTCCGCACAGTGGCCAGGCACATGCCTTGTCTCAAAAGAAAAGTTTTCCGAGCCCTTGATCATTTGAGGTGACTTTTCCTACACCCTTCCCAAGGCTACAGTGTCCTTTTTCAAACATGCCAACCAGAAGAACACGGCATGCCCTTCCAGAGGAAGCAGCGGCAGCACTAGAGAACTCTCCCTAGCACACAATTTGCCTTTTTCTCTGCCGCTGCACATGGAGTCGTTTTATTCAGGCCATCTTCCACTTGTGTCCCCCTCCCCCGCTTGTCTTTTCTGGTCAGTCACCAGCAGTTCAGGCCCTGCAAGCCTATATGTACAACTAGGATTTTCTGCCCTGGTTGCATCACTTTGCTCCCGTGTAGCGAGTTGTCACTCGCCCACTGATTTGGAAAAACCCCTTTTGAATCTCTTCACAATGCCCTTTGAGTTCCATCATCCTTAATAATGGTGCCATCCATAAACATGGCTGCTTACTCAAGGTGGCAGATAGTGAGACAGATGTGGACTCTCCCTGCTTCCCTCCTACCATTGCGACAACTGTCCAGTCGTTCCTGTGCTTAGACGCCTGTTGTTTCCGGTCCTCCAGATGGCCCATCCTCTGCTTGTCTCATGACTGCTAAGTTCTCTCAGGAGCTTCCCCTTGAAAAGCAGCCATGCTTATTCTTCCTTAATACAGCTTGTTCCTCTGTGTGCTTCTCCTAATTTCTCCTAATTTACACTCCACGGACATTAGGCTAACTGGCCTGTGATTTCCTGCTGTTATATTTGGCTCCTTCCACTCCTATTTCTGTTATTCCTAATTGCTCCAAGGCACACTTATTTACAGTATCCAGCACAATGCTCCCTCTAAGCTGTGGAGTCTTGTGAGCAAAAATTCTACTTTGTGAGCTACTGGCATTAAAGCTGTGAGCGAGCGATTTGGCTGCTGCATAAATTAGTTTGCTCAGGAACCGTCCTTCTCGAGCCAAGACAGAAATGTGTGAGCCAGGGGCTAAAAAACTGAGCTAGCTCACACTAACTCAGCTTAGGGGGAACACTGTGTCCAGGAATTCTCTCTTCTCATGACCCACACACCCATTTACCCAGCAAATGGCAGGATAGTTGAAGTCACCCATCATTGCACAACTTTCTCTTTTAATTTGCTGACCTTTATTCACGGCCTGCCTTTCTCACCGATGGCAACCCTTTAAAGTGGTTTATAGAGTCCTCCTTCCTGCCATTCTCTTGAGGAGGGAGCCAGAGCAGCTAATTTTGTCCTCCTCTCCCCCATCTTATCCTCACAATAATCCTGTGAGGTTGGTTAGGCAGAGAGCATGTGACCGGCCCCAGGTCTCCCAGCGAGCACCCGTGGCAGAGTGGGGATTCAAACCTGACTTTCCCAGTCCTAATCTAACACCCTCCCCACTACACCACATTGGTTGCCTTCTCTATTTCTCTCTCAGTCAGTTGCCTTTCCCAGTGGCATTCCTACCTCTAGCAGTTCTGGGGGGGAATTTGTCCCCCCCCCGGTCCTTGTTTATTCAGCTCTGAGATCTCCCTGGCGTCCAATCACCCGGGATGTGCGCTGTGATGGCACATGGCATCACCTCCTGGGCAACCTGTGGTGTGGGGGCTTCCCGCATGCTGGCCCCAGCTAAGTGGGCTCCCTCCCTGGCCTTCCCCAGGAACATCCTCACTTCCCCCATGGCCCCGCCTCCTCCTCCTCCTCCTCCTCAGAGGGCTGCCGTTTCCTGCCACCTTCCCAGCGGCCGGATTTAACCTGAGACGACCGGACCGACTGACCCCCTCGGCCCTTGGGAATGCGGCAGCCTGAGCCAAGCCCTTCCCGCCTCCTTCCCACAGAAGTTGATTTGGAGGCTGCTCTTTGCAACTGGGTTGATGCCTCCCCCCCACAGGGTGGTTGAAAGGACTGTGGGAAGATGGCGGGTGCAAAGTGCTCTGCTGGACCAGCCCGTGGGCCTGCCCGGCCCAGCATCCTCTTTCGCTCAGTGGCCAAACAGGTCATGGCCCGAGAGATCTCCCCCCACCCCCCACCACCCGGTCTGATGTAGAGAACTCAGAAGCTTGACTCGGGGCCAAACACTCCCCCTAAGCTGCGGAGTCTTGTGAGCAAAAATCCTACTTTGTGAGCGACTGGCATTAAAGTGGTGAGCGGGTGAATTGGCTACTGCATGAATTAGCTTGCTCTGGAGCCATCCCTTCCTGAGCTAAGACAAAACTCTGTGAGCCGGAGGCTGAAAAACTGTGAGCTAGCTCACACCAACTCGGCTTAGAGGGAACACTGCTCTGGGCTGTAGGGTTCTGGCTGCTCTCACAGAAAGATATCACTGTGACTCTTGTTGTTAGATTTTGCTGTGGGCCACACGGCTACTCGCTCCTTTTGGCCTGCCTTTGCTTAGTTGTGCATAACCGAACCGGCCTTTTGCTTCCTTGAAGGACTCTGAAGGAGACGGGCCTGTACAGCCACCGCCACAAGCTTGCCGGCTCTTTATCGGGAGGGATGAAGAGGAAGCTGTCGATATCAATCGCCCTCCTCGGAGGGTCGAAGGTTGTGATTTTGGATGAGCCGACCACGGGGGTTGATCCGTGCTCAAGGAGGGGCATTTGGGAGATCATATCAAAGAACAGAAAAGGTGACTTTCTAGCCCTCTTTCAGCGAGCCCCCCCCCAAGACTAGGATCCCCTAGTCCGATCCCCTTTGTGATGAGACTGTTGGGGCGGAGGAGGATTCAGGCCGTGCGTCCCACCATCCGGGCTGCAGTGCCTTCTTTGCCCCCTAGGTGGCACCGGGAGCTCCCTCTGGAGGGCCACTCAGAGCTCTGGCCAGTCTGGGAAGACAGAGGCGGTCTGTGTGGCACGGCCAAGGCCCAGTCCTGGTCAGACAGGGGCTCCAAGTCTGGGCAGCTCGTCTGTTGGCCAGTGGGCCCTGTGGAAACCCTCACCCTCCCTGCTGCCCCATTGCCCAAGAAGGCCCCTTGCATTCTGGTCCCTCCCACCACCGCCTGCCTGGTGTCCTGCTCCCTTCTGCCCTGGAGGAGCATCTGCTGTGGCCACTGGCTGTGCTCCCTCTAAGCTGTGGAGTCTTGTGAGCAGAAATTCTACTTGGTGAGCTCCTCCTGGCATTGAAGTTGTGAGCAAGTGATTTGGCTGCTGCATATAAATTAGTTTGCTCTGGAGCCCTCCTTCCTGAGCTAAGGCAAAAACGTGCGAGCCGGAGGCTAAAAAACTGTGAGCTGGCTCACACTGACTCAGCTTAGAGGGAGCACTGGCCACTGGGGTCGCTCAAGGTCTGAATCCCTCTAGCCTGGCAACGGAATATCCAGCGGCTGTGGGGGCAACACAGGTAGGAACCCGCCCAGGACTGGGGAGGGGGATGAGGGGGTGAGGTACGAAAGGTCATCTGTGGCCCTTCTGCCATGATTCCCCCCACAGCCTCACGCTCTTCTCCTTCCCTCTGCTTCCCAAAGGGGGTATCCGGGCCCGGCGTATCCAAGGGCCTTTCGCCGGAGGGCGCCGGCTGCTGCCCGAACGGGGCTAGCGTGGCCCCCGTCCCCAAAGAGCCCTCTCCGCACAAACCCAGGGGCCGGCCCCCTTTCGCCAGGCCCCGCCCGTCTCCGTCAGGCCTTGTTTTGTGGCGTGACTCGTCTGTCCCAAGGCAGATGTGACCGTGCCGCTTGCCAATCTTTCCTCCCCCCCCCGCAGGGAGAACAATCATTCTCTCCACCCACCATCTGGACGAGGCCGAAGTCTTGAGCGACAGGATCGCCTTTCTGGAAAACGGGGGTCTCAAGTGCTGCGGGTCCCCCTTCTTCCTCAAGGAGACCTTTGGCAGCGGGTACCACCTGACGCTCACCAAGAAAAAGGTTCTTTCCCAAAGACCCTTCCTGTCGTAGACTGTGTCTAACGAGTCGTGCCCGGAATGTGTGTCCGCATGGGTGAAACGGAGCCCACAGCTCTGG
The DNA here is from genome assembly GCA_029375565.1 of Gekko gecko. NCBI lineage: Eukaryota > Metazoa > Chordata > Lepidosauria > Squamata > Gekkonidae > Gekko > Gekko gecko. Next base: position 4,543,971 of record JAPDNY010000003.1, on the reverse strand, counting down.
AGGAGATGGAAATGCGAAGCCCCCGGGGCGGGGGTGGGGGGGTGGGATGGACCCTTTTCTCTGCCTGGCAGCCCTGATCCTTGATTGGCTGACAGATTGACAGGAAAAGCCACAGGCTTCAATTCTTCCTTCTTATTTAGATTATGACTCAGTGCTTTGTGTTGGATTTTATGGTACAATTTACTTAGCAAGACTTCAGTCCTCGGATTGTTTATTGGCCTTTGTGCCTGCCTGCCTGCCTTTGTGAGAAGCTCCATCTTCGGGCCAAATGAGACAGCGGCTCTGACATGACATCCCCCCACACACACGCGCTGTGTTCTTCCTTTTCAGAGAGCCGTGACATCAGGGCACTAGCATTCCCAGCTGTGCCAGGGCCCAATTCGGACTGGGATTGTGGTGCAGGAGGAGGAGGCCTTCAGCCTCCCTTTCTGCACCATTTTCCCGAGCCGAAATGGCCATGGTGTGTGTGAGGGGGGGTGAGGAGCTGTTCCCGTTGGCAGCAGAGGAGAGGACCTGAAGCAACGGGTTTAAATGATGTGCAGAAAGGGATTGGCTGGATGTTAGGAAAAACTTCTTCACGGGCAGAGTGGTCCAGAGGTGGAATCAGCTGCCTAGAGAGGTGGTGAGCTCCCCGTCACTGCCAGCTTTCAAGAAGAGGCTGGACGGATATTTGTCAGGGATGCTTTAGGCCGGTCCTGCACTGGGCAGGGGACTGGACGAGATGGCCTGTTATGGCCCCTTCCCACTCTAGGCTTCTAATAGAGGGGCACAATTTGCCTCTCTGGGGTGGGGCACATGTGCTGCCTACAACTTACGCCAAAGGTTACATCTAGTTTGGCTCTTAGTTATTTAGTTTTTGTGTTTATGTTTGTGTCTCTTTATTTTTGCCTGTGTTGTATTTGGAAAACCCTTTGTAAGGAAAGATTATAAAAATAACCCTGGGTGCGACGCTTTCGGCCCTTTTAAGCCCATGTCATCAATTCAGGATAAATGTTAGCTTTCCTGTAGAAACGGCCTGTTTGGGTAGCTAAAAGCCTCTCACTGGGCTGTTGCGTTCTGCTGTGTCATCCCCCCAATTTTTCTAGAGCTCGGCCTTAAACCTGGCAGAAGACTGCGACACCTCAGCCGTGACGGCCGCGATCCAGTCTCACCTCCCAGCAGCCTATCTCAAGGAAGACATTGGGGGAGAGCTGGTCTACGTGCTCCCCCCCTTCAACAGCAGCGTGTCTTCAGCCTATCAGTCCCTCCTGAAGAGCCTGGACAGCGGAGCGAGTGACCTCCATATTGGCTGCTACGGGATTTCAGACAGCACCGTGGAAGAGGTGAGCGTCTTGATGGTCAACAACTGGCACAGATGGCGGAATTCTGTGAAATGTGAACACGGGAGGTGGGGAGGGAGCCGAAAGAGACTCCTGTCCCACGGCTTCTCTCTGGGCATCCCTCCCACGTGAAAACGCCCCCAAGGTCCCTCTTCCCCATTTCCCCCCTTCTGTTTAGAGGGAGGCCCAGGGAGAGGGATGAGCGCCCATCAGCAGGCCCCAGTGGGGCTGGGAGGGTCCACCAGTCGTCTGCCCGCTCCCTTCTCCTGGAGAGAGCGTGTGTCCAGTTGCATATGCGAGGGAGGCGCTGTGGGAGACCATTTTGCCCCTGCCTCCACAAAATCTAGCACTGGCCCTGGTGCTGCTGGGGGAGCGAAGCCACTTGCAACTTGGTGTGCCTTTCTGGGCAGCCGGCGGGTCCACTGCTCCACCATGACAGTCCTCTCAGGACGTGGAACCGGCCGTCTCAAACCCTTTTCCCGAACCCCTTCTCTGAGACGACCAGGCCGTGTCCCCCCACCTCTGCTCCCTCCCCGCCCCTCCCGGAGTCTCTGCCCGGATTGGGGCTCCTCACACCTTCCCTGTCTCTGAGCAAAGCTGGAGGGGAAGCGCAAAGGCCCGGCCGGAGGACTTGAGTGCGTTTATGCAGAGGAAAGGCAGATGGAAACACAGGCGGTGCCGTGTGGTTTTTGCTCCTCAGGTGTTTCTCAATTTGACCAAAGACTTGTCAAAAGGTGAACCAGTGGATCCAGAGCCGCCGCAAGAGGTGCCCGGCTGCGATGAGATGTCCGTGAACTCTGACAGCTTCACAGAACGGGATGGTAGGATTATTGTTCAGGATGAGGTCCCAGGCAGGCAAAGGGTGAGAAGGGTTGGCTGCTGCCATTGGCTGGGCTTGAAGGCGGAGGGGAGGAGCATTGTGACGAGAGGGAAGGCCCCCCCCCATGGCCGAGTGTGAGGAGGACCCTCAAGAACACACACGCACACACGGGAGGGCATCCTCTCCTCGGCCAATCTGGGAAACTGGCTGGCCCCTCTCAGACCATTTCTCCCTTGTTCCTGTCGGCCTGAAACACGGAGCCTCAAATCTCTTAAGGAAAGGCTCAGCAAAAAGGACTGGAAGAAATGGCACATGCTGTGAGGTCTGGCGATTTCCAAGGACAGAGGAAACAAGCAATCCAGACTCTTCCAGTTCACTTCCCCGGTAGTTACCACCCACAGGCCGGCACCACGCTCCTAAAAGAAGCCCCTAAAAGGGGGGGGCTCGCTGATGGCTCCGGGGAGGAGACCCACCCTGCTGCATCTTTGGGAGTCAAAACTGAGTTTGGGGGGCCAAAGCCCCAAGTACGGGCAAACCTACTAGCAGTCTCTGGCTGTTAAGTGCCGCCTCTCTGCAGAGGATCACTTTCCGCTTCTTCACCATCCTCCTCATGACTCTGGTTGCCAACTGATGCCTGCCAGTCAGCGGGAGCCTGGATGGTGGGGACAGGAAAGAGGGATGATGCCCTGCTGGCACTCCGGCGGAACCTCCCTTCCTGCAAATACCAGGAAGTGATGTCACATTGCTGCTGGGACATTAATGCGATGCACTAGCTTTGAGCAAAACTGTCTGGTTTCACCACAGAGTTTAGCCCAAAGCCTAGAGTGTTGTGTCGACAGCATGCCAGAGATGTGACCTCACTTCTGGGTGTCTGCTGAAGGTTACACTGAAGGGCCAGCGCAGCCCAGTTTTTCAACTGCTTTCTTCCCACTGGCCCTCAGTGTGGTCATTTGACCGTTTCTAGAACATTATGGATGAGGGGCTGTGGTGGCTCAGTGGTTAAGGTCAGTAGCACGGCAGTTCAAGACCCGAGTGCCAGCTCCTGCCAACCTCAGGCAGTTCGAGACCCAAGTGCCAGCTCCTACCAACCTAGCAGTTCGGAAGCAAGAAATTGCAAATAGATAAATAAGGACCGCTTTGGTTGGGAAGGTAACAGCGTTCCATGCACTTCGGCGTCTAGTCATGCTGGTCACATGTCATGGAAATGTCTTCGGACAGCGCTGGCTCTTCAGCTTGGAAACAGAGATGAGCACCACACCCCTAGAGTCGGATTTGACTGGCTTTTGAGTAAGGGAAACCTATAGCTTTACTTTACCTTAGAACATTACGGAGGTTGATCTGTAGGTCATTCCGAGAACATTATGGAGGTCGATCCGCACTACTTGCAGCTCTCAGATCTGTAGGGAGCCAGGACTGACGTATCCTAACCAACTGAAGGGGGGGGGGCTTACTGCAGAGGCATTGCAATGGCTTCTGACCTGGCTGCCCTGCCCGCCATTGGGTCAGCTGTATCCAGCCTCCCAGGTCTCCCTGGCTTGTGCTGTCAAGCAGAACCTGAAGAAAAGGGAGCAGCGTGTGGGAAAAGAGGTGACTGATGGCTTCTCCAAAAACCAGGGGTCCATCTGGACCTTTTCTGCCCCTTGCGCTTTCTCAGGCCCATGTGCAGCCCTGGGTTCCATTCCTGGGCCATGCACCCTGCAGGCATGAGAGAGAAACCTTTTGAGCTCTCTGTTGGGTGGCCAGGTGGCCAAAGAGCTTGACAATTCTGCCCAGCCCTGGGGTTGCTGTTATGTTTGTGAAACAGAAAGGCAAGGTTTCCCAGAGAGGCAGCATAGAAATGTTCTAAATAATGTACACACACACACACACATTGTAACGTGCCAGGGTGGTGGTGGGCAAAGGATATTCCTCTGGACCTCCTGATGGCACCTGGTATATTTTGGCCGCTGTGTGACAGAGTGTTGGACTAGATGGGCCATTGGCCTGATTCAACATGGGCTTCTCTTATGTTCTTATGTTCTCTCATTCCTCTTCTGACCCCCAGACCAGGCGCTGGTCAAGCCCAAGAAGCAGAACAACTTCTGCCTCTTGCTGAGGAAGGCCGCCGCCTTGTTCGTGAAGAGGTTTCATCACACCCGGCGCAACGTGAAGGGCTTCATCGCTCAGGTCATCCTCCCCGTGCTCTTTATGACGGCCGCCATGGGCCTCGGCACCCTGAGGACAGAGGTGGCCGAATACCCGCCCCTCCATCTCTCGCCTTCCCTGTACGGTGACGCTGGCCAGGCGGACTTCTTTGGGTAAATATCCTGTCGTGGGACTGGGACAAGCATTTGCCTCATTTGCCCCCCCCTTTTTTTGTGGCCGGGGGGGGATAATAGCCTTCCTCCGGACAGTCCAAGGACCTTAACAAGGTGGGTGGGGGGGACCGGTGGGGAGAGCCCTGGAAATGATGATGTGGGGCAATGGGAGCCGGAGGGCTGGAAGGAATGGGGTGTGGGAAAGTATTTCCAGGGGGATTGGCTGGGGGGAGTAGATGCATTGTTTTGGGCAAGAGGCTTAATTGAAAGGGGGGATGTGTTTTGGGGGGGGGGACCTGGGGAAGGGGGAGGGACGCTTCTGGGGACAACTGATTGAATGGAGAGTGGATTTTGGGGAGGGGGGACTGGTGGTGGTCTCGGAGGGCAATGGAGAAGGATCAAAAGTAGTTTCAAAGGTGGCTCCAATTCCTCTTGGGCCAGAAAGACCACAGAAACAATGGCGAGTTCTGTAAAGGAAAGGACATCATGGGAATCTTGTGCGTTCATACAATGAGGTCCTGACGGCCATTTGGGGGGTTGCTAGGCAACCTGTGAACAACATAGCTGACTACGGCTGTGCCGGCGGCATGGTGCAGGGATGAGGACACATTATTTATTTGTTTGTTTTATCCCACTTATATTCCGCCCGCCCAACAAGCAGGCTCAGGGCAGATTGCAGTAGGGTTCGAAAACGCATAAATGGAATTTACAGAATAATTAAAAACCATTTAAGATAGCATAGATTTAAAAAGCACAAACCCCTGTTTCCTTACATACATTATTTTCAAGCCGGCGTCCTTGGGGTTCGAAGATCTTATTGGTCCGGGCCGCGCTGAGGGGGAGGCTTCAGTACCAGACTAGGATCTGGGAGGCCCCATTTCCAATCTCTGCTCTGCCCCGGAGACCTTGTTGGGCCAGTTGCACATGCTCAGCCTGGTCTACCTTGCAGGGTCGAGGTGGGGATAAAATGGAGGAGAGGAGGAGGAGGTGAGCTGCCTGGGGGGCCCCCGCTGAGCAGAAAGGCATCAATGAAGTGAATAAGAGTAAAATTCTAAGCCTCCGCTAGTGTCAGTAAGGGGAAGAGTGGAGAGAGGCAGACTGGAAAAGGGAAAAGACGGGAGGGAGGGAAGGAGAAGGGAGGATCTGGTGAGGACAGGACAGAAAAGTCCCAGAGGGGAAGCCAGTAATGGGGAGGCGGATCAGAAGCGGGTGGCTGAATGTGTGAGTGGGGACAGCGGCTGCTGGGGAGAGCCAGAGAAGTCGGTCAGTGGGTGGGAGAGAAGGGAAGAGGCTGGAGGGACTGCCGGGGAGGGGGAAAGAGGGAAAGCGAGATGGGGTGGGGGCATGAGATTCCGTCCTGTGAGTCCCCGCAAGCCCTCCACTTTTATAACATTGCAAGGTACAGTGAAGAAGCTGTGATTAAGGTTTTTTTTATAGCAATAAATAAAAAATACGGTCATGAAAATTCAAGCCATGGAGGCTGAAAAATAAGTCTGGTTCTTCAATTTTGGGGCTGGCTCCTGGAGCCTAGAGGATCATCACATGGTCGGGAATATTAACAAAGCAGATCCATGATCCTTCTCACACAAGCAGCGGCCATCGCCCGCAGACTCAACGCCACAAAGCTTTCCTGAAAAGTCTGGCTCAGGCAGCCCCCCAAAGTCATCTCCATGTTTTCCTGCCAGCATGCAGTTCTCAGCAGTAAACTTTCACTGCTGCTTAAATTCTCCTGAATTTCAGTAACAAGTCAGGCTTTAGCATGTTTCTGCAGATAGAAAACAGGATTTCGGTGAGTCTTCCCACATACAGGCTGCGTGTGCCCTGAACTACCTAAAGTGCTTTTCTAACTCAAGGGAATCTACAAAGTCTGGGTCCACAAATCCTCCAGCACCATTCTGGTGCGCTGGATTTTACACTACTTCTCTAGAGTGCCTGCTCTCAGTCAGAAGAAACGCCCTCTGCTGAAACCGACATCAGAGGGTCTAGAAACTGGCTTACGAAACAAAAACTGACAGCTGAAACAGGACTTCTGAACAGTGCTGCTGTGTCCGTGGAATTCCTTCTAGATAAGCTGTCTGAAGGCGACCGCTTTCAGGATCACAACCTCAAGTTTTCAGCAGGCAAAGAATTTAAGCTGTTATAGAACTCTGAATGCAGGAATAATCGGTGCACAAAGGCGCGTACTTCATGGTAAAACTCTGCTGTGTTTTACTGGACTGGGAGGCCTCTGCGTCGTTGGCCCCTTGGGCCTGTTCCACGCACCTTGTCTCCTACCCTGTCTCTGAGGAAAGTGTAGCTAACCACCACCACCCCTTCTCTCCTCCCCCCACCCCGCTTTCTTTTTGAACCTAGGAACTATAACAAGAGCACTGAGCCTCTGGTTGCTTCCTTGCTCGCTTTCCCTGGAGCGGACAGCACGTGCCTGAACAGAAGCAGCCCGTGAGTACTTCTTCCCCATCTGGGATGGGCAAAGCATCCCAATCAAGAGTCATCTGTAGGGATGGGCACAGACTGGGAACATGCAGTTCGGTTAGTGGTTCATGGCGTGCCCAGTTCATGAGCCACAAACTGTCACAAACTTTCAGACACCAAACCAGTTCAGTTCGTGAGGTTTGTGGCATGGTAGAATGGCCCCTGTATGCTAGAGGCACCAGACTTGGAGGGGATCTCTGATGATTCTCTCTACCTCTCCACCAACTTTGGTGAGGATTGGATCTACGGGGTACAAGTTATGGCCCCCCAAAGAAGATTCCCCCGGGAATGTGATTTTGGGGGAAATGGCAGGTGCAGGAGGTTCAGGAGTGTGTAGAAGGGACCCTGTGCAAGCGAGAGATGTCAAACACACAGGGCATCTCTGGCTGAATCTCCTCTACTGGCCCTCCAAGTTATGTGCAGATTGGACTTAGGGGGTCTGAGTTATGCCCCCCCTAAAGAAGATGCCCCCCGGGAAAGTGCTTTTGAGGGAAACATCAGGGGCAGGGTCAAAAGTGCAAGCGACACACACCAAACGCACAGGGAACCTCACCCTGCTGCTCACTTCTCAGCGGTCTCTCCCTTGTCGCTTTGAAGTTTGCTCAAGGTGGGGAGCCACGTTAGTCTCTCCATCGCAGTGAGAAAGGGCCAGCGTCCAGGAGGACCTGAAGGACTAACAGAATATGTGGCAGGGGTGGAGCTTTTGTGAGTCACACGGCTCACTTCTTCAGATGACTGAAGAAGAGGCGAGTGGTACCTCTCGGAAGCTCCATGCCCTGCCTCATATTTTGTTAGTCCTTCAGGTGCTCTTGGACTCTGGCTCTTTGCTCCTGCTTTGAAGCTTGGTAAACATTTAGACTGAGCAGAGAGAGTCTGTCTGGAAACGTGTCCATTCACGAACCGGCACGAAGCACCACGGACCGCTTGAAAGTTCATGGGACGTTTGTGCCAGTTGACCTGCCACGGACTTCATTTCATGAACTCTGAGCTGGGTCCGTGAGCCGGTTCCTGCCCATTCCTGGTCGTCTGCCGGCTGCAGAGTTGGGGGGCCCGGGCTGACATCACAACAGCAGTGCAGCAGGCCTCCGACCAGCAAGCAGAGCCTGACTCCTGGAGGGCCAGGTTCCCGGATGTGAGCACGCGCTCAGCTCTTGCTCCCTCTGGCAGCCCAGCAAGGGCCCTTGGAACGGAAGGCCGGAAAGCGTCTGTGGGCGGCTGATGTGGGGCTGGGGGTGAGATGGCAGGGGAGGGGCTGCTTAACCCTTTCCTTCCCTGCCCCTCTCTCTCGGCTACTCTTCCCACCAGTGATGGGAGGGTGGGAAGGGAAAGGGAGTCCACATTTATTTACTTTTTTGCCCTGTGGCAAATTGGAGTGGACAGGTGGTGGGAAACGAAGGGATGAAGCAGCCCACGTACTGGGCCTCCCCTCCCGATTTCAGGCTTTCCTGAGCTACCTTATATATACACATATTTTTAAAAGATTCCCCGACAGTGGGGGGGGGGAGTGTCACCGGAAATGAGCCCCGCTGGGTTCTTTGGCGGTGAATTCCAAGGGAGCGTGCCAAAAGTTTCCAGCTCTCCAGTGCCGCCTCGGGCATGTTTACTTCAGAGGGACTCCTTCTGCAGAGGTCTTACGGCCGCGCAGCCCAGTCCCCCGTGCCCCTTTGCTCAGAGATCAGGACTGCTCCGAGCAGTGAGGCTCCCCCCCCCCAGGGACGTGTGCTGCAGAGGACAGGGGCGCTAGAGCTCTTCAAGGCCTCTCCGCCCAGAGCGGCAGGGGGGCCTTATTCCCGCCAGCTGATTCTTCCCTCCAGAGGGGCGGGGCGGAGTAGGGGGAGACAGGGACGGCCTTCCAAGGGGGTCTGTGGCCGGAGGGCGGCTGCTTATTCTGCAGTGGACTGAGCATGGTTGGGATGCCTGGGGCACGGACCCTGAACAGTTGACCAGTTGCCCCTGCAGAACCCCCGAGCGCGGCACTCCCCTTCTGCCTCAGTGACCACGTGGTCGGGCGAATGGTGATTTCTCGTCTCTCACGCAAGGGAATGGGAAGCAACCAGAAGGGAGCAGCAGGCAGCCCTTGATAAGCCCCACCGTCCCTAGGGATTTGGCGCCGCATTGCTGTGCGTGTTGTGTGCATACCTGCCGGGAAACATCTGATCTCTTTCAGAGGCTGTTTCGAGGAAGATGTGCCTGGGGAGTGGCTCTCCCGTGGGAACCAGAGCGCCCAGTATTCTGCCTGCAACTGCACAGACAGCAAACAGGTACTGCTCCCCGAGGCCTCCATCAGACTGTGAAACCAGCTGTAGGGACTGGATGTTCCCAAGAGCTGCTTCCCGGGGGGGGAGGGGGGGATGGAGTAAACATTGGAACAGAAGCCGCATCTCCCTTGTTCGTGTGTCCAAATGCCCCTTAGGTGAGCTTGGGTCTGCAGACCGTCACGCGTGGCACCAGGGAACGTCGTTTCATGCTTGCCACCTCCCTTGACCAGAACTCGTCTACAGTGTGAGCAGATTGGATTCTTTTTAATGTGGATAAGAGTTCACGGAAACCAAAGAGCCCAGAGAGGCTAAATGCTGCCCACGCAAGAGGGTGCTGCCTCCACCAACCAACAAAGCCGGGTTTCCTGGACTTAAATGCCTCTGCAGCCCAGTCAGATTGTCGCATCCTCTGCACTTCTCAGAGCCACGAGAAAGCCCAAGGGCAGTGCTTTTGGGGGAGGGAGCAAGAGAGACGGACGGCTTTATCAACAAATATACAGGCAGAGCACAGGTGATGGGAGGCAAAGCGGCAGACCCGCTGTGCCAGGGCAAATCCCAGAGCCAGGGAGTCCCTGCACCCCCCCAGGGCGTTCCCACCAACTCACAAGCGCCTCACTCTGCCTGCTTCCTGAGTGGAAAGGCTGGTCGACATGTTGGGGGTCCCCAGGCCCCCACGGTGGGCTGTCAGCTAACGTGATCTGGGAGCTCCGTGCTGGAGACTTGATTCCCTGGCATGCGCAGGCCCCATTTGGATCAGGACCCAGGGGGGCAGGAAGGGGGGGCCTTCTCTCCCCCAGGGAGCCGCTGTTCACCCCACTGTGGAAACTTGTGTGTAGCCAAGAGTCCACGCACAGCCACAGGGTCTGTGGGCAAGTGAGGAGCAGAAGGTCCCAGGTTCAGACCCAGGTTCCGGATAGCAGCAGATCTGGAAAACCTCTGCCCTGAAGCCAAGAGACCTGCTGCCAGTCTGAGTAGGCAGACCTTGATAGTTCAGTGGTCTGATTCAGCGGTGGTCCTGCGTCCCCCCGGACTGCATCTGCCATGTAGGCTTTTGCCGTGTGACTCAACACTCAGGCCGTTCGCTCTTCACGCAGAGGCACTCTTCCGCTTCCTCACTTCAGCAGGGAGGAGAGTCACCCCCTTCCAGCTCTGACGTGTCCTTGGGTGGAGCCATTTCCCAACTGTTAAGGCCCATGGAGGCTACATCTCTTGTTATCCAGAAGCATTCCTATTCCCCCAAGCATGCTGCTGTAGACCAAGCCCATAGGACAGCAACTAGATTCCAAATTCACAATAGTATGGGTATTAGCTGCTGTAGATTCCCCAGTTTTAGGATGTGTGTTTACTCAGATGTCAATCCCATTCAATTTGGTGGAACTTATAGTGACTGTGCATGCTGTGATACCTGTGCAGCCCAGCCCCACCTTCCAAGGCCCTCTGGGCATCATACCAGGTTCTCCCCTTTGAGGTCTGTGTGGTTGGTGGCCTCACGGCCAAGTCCAATCATCCCTGTCTATCGGTTCCAGTGGGCTTAAGCCCAAGGAAATGCCCACAGGATGTTTGCACTGGAGGGTCTGGAAAGACTTTCTGTGCTAAGATTTGGCCGCTGATCTCTCCAATGCCAGCTGGCTGCTCTTGGCCAAATGAGGGTGGAGGCAAGGGGGCTTGCCAGGGACCTCCTGCCCAGGCTGTGCCCCCCCCCCCCCGCAATGCTGCCTCTGCCTTCCTCAGGACAACGCAAGAGCTACTCCACAAGAGGGTTTCAGGCTACTTAGTTGGCTTGATAGCAGCCACATTGACCTCCGCTGCATCTGTGTCTAATTGGAGAGGACAGTCAGTACTTTAATATACTTGGCTGGTTTGGATCAGCACAGAAGAAGAGTAAAGGCTCAGTGGAAACATGTGGTGGTGGTGGTGGGAAGGGCTGTCCAGTTGCGGCCGACTACAGTGACCTGTGTTCCCTGAGTCAGTGCGAGCCAGCTCACAGTTTTTTAGCCTCTGGCTCACACATTTTTGTCTTAGCTCAGGAAGGATGGCTCCAGAGCCAACTAAGGTTGTGGTCACACGGTCATTTTGATCGGGTTTCACTGCTGTTCCCTCTTGCATTTAAAATTGCTGATCAGATGCCCACATCCGTCTCCCGCACCGAAGTGGGCTCACTTGTGCGATCCTCCCGGTTCCCTAGCGAGTTTTCCGACACCGGGAAAATCAAGTACTTTCTGGGTATTTGCACCTTGAATCTGCGATTTTGCCGATCTGGACATCCATCTCTCGCAATGATTGAAATTAGGTCATCTGAATGTCCTTCTTCCAGTTGGGTGGCGTGGCTGTCTGGACGGTGCCTGGAGCATTGTTGCGCAATGCAGGCGGTTGGGCAAGGGATGTGTGATCATCTGAACCCGCTTAAAAAATATCCCCGATCAAATCTACACCAGGAACAAATTGCGGTATGCCTTCCGTGTGACCACAGCCTAATTTATGCAGTAGCCAAATCACTCACTCATCACTTTAAAGCCAGCGGCTCACAAAGTAGAATTTTTGCTCACAAGACTCCACAGCTGAGAGGGAGCATTGCAGGTGACCCCTCAAGGTTTTTGAGGGAAAAATAAATTCAGAGGCAGTTTATTTATTTATTTAATTTATTCAAATTTGTCCCCCACCCTCTCCACCTAAGCAGGCTCAGGGCGGCTTACAACAATAAAACTTAACAACATTCAAATACCATAAAACTTCTGAAACAATTCATTAAAATCATATTATAGCAATATAGGCCAAGTTCAAACTGGCAGTTTGCCCCAAGAGAGGCACGTTTCAGCATCGTTTCACAAGCGGATTCAAGAGGCCATTCACACAGGCACATCTGTCCGGCATTCCCCAGCTGTACTCAACCCGTCTTGTAACGCTTTCGTTCCCAAGTTAAAAAGATACCTGTCTATCCCGCGTATACCCCGCACCAACACAGTGTGAATGCTAAAATCCACAATTTTGATTGTATGCTCATGCGCATATGTGCTCGTGCGCATAAGTGCATATCTCCAGATTAGTGAAACCGAAAGCCATGCCTTACAGCCGCACCTTCGGGCCAGCAGTCTGAACACTCCTGGCAGGGAGCAATGTGGCTGCACAGGGATCTGGAACAAGGAGGTCAGTGTGATCGCGATTCTCCGGGTTAAAAAAACCCGCATTGGACCGGAGCAATTTACACTGCTCCCAGCACGCTGCCTGAACGCACCCTATAATTGTTTTAATGATTGGGATATTTTGTTAATATAGCAGAGTTTCACCCAGTCATAGAAGTGTGATCCTGAGTACAGTGAATAAATCTCCCAAGAAGTATATTGCAAAAAAAGGTAAACTTACATTTATTCAGGTAGATCTAGTTCACATTCAGGGTGCAGCTGAAAGGACAGAGAGAAGCCTCATCTAAAGAGAACTTTCCCCCATCACGAATGGCCAGCTTGTCTAGCATCACGTATGTTGGAGTCTGAGGGCATTGTATCTAAAGGAGAGACCTGCAGAGACATCGGTCTCCATGGAAGGCCATGTGCAGAGAGTGAGAGGACAAATAGAGGGGGAAAGAGGAGGGGTCAGAGGGCAGCACCCAGGTTAAGGAGATAACACACTTAGAGTGATGTAGCGCCCCCCCACTGAGAGACCTCCAGAGACATGTGTCTCCATGGAAGGCCATGTACAGAGAGTGAGAGGACAAAGGGAGAGGGAAAGTGATGTAGCACCCCGCCCCCAATGTCCAGACATGCTGAGTCGCTCAGTCCAACAGTAATTTTGTAAGAAACTGACACAGAGACATTTAAGATATTATCATTCTTATTTTAAATGTACGAGTTATAGGGTGCAGTATACTGACCAATTGCCCATTTCAGGAAAATACAGGTTGAGTTCAGACTGGCAGTTTGAAGTGGGAGCCAGTCGTGGCAAAAAAGCCCTGGAACAAACTGTTCTGGGTTTTCCCAGTCACACAGGGCAGACTGATGCAGGAGCATACCAGGAGGAGGCATGCAGGAGCATTCAGACTGCTGGCCTGGAGGCATGGCTGTAAACAGCTTTTTCCTGGTAAATCGGCTGGATGCCTATGTGTGTATGAGTGCATGAGCGCATATGCGCTCATCTGCTTATACACATATAGGCATCCAGTCAATTTGGGGAGGATCCCATTGTGCTGGCACTGCATTGGGCAGTAGAGCGAAGCACAGCCAATCATATCACTGCTGCCTTATGCGTAATGCGGGTTGCTCCTGGCTTTTCGGCTGAGCGTTCACACTTCCGGGAAGTGGAATGCAGCAGGATAAAGGCATTCTCTGAGATTTGCTACCACTTTCAACAGGTATCTTTTAATCCCAGGAGTGAAGCGGAACAGCATGGGTTGCCTACGGGTGGGGAACACCAGGCAGATGTGCCTGTGTGAATGTCTCCTTTAATCTGCTTGGGAAACGTGGGTGAAACATGGCTATAGGGGGGCAAATTGCCAGTCTGAACTCAGCCACAGTGAATTTTATATGTAACTAGCTCTTTTTATGTGTAACAGATTTTAAAAAACATTTTATTATCTTCTTTTTTAGACTTGCCCAACGGTTGATTTTGTTCCTCCTCACAAAAGAACTTTCTCCTCCCGGGCAATTTATAACCTCACTGGACATGATATAGAGGCATACCTTCTGATGACTGCCAAGGAGTTTGTGCAGAAGAGGTACCAATGCTTACTCCCCCAGTCCTCACTAACCTTCACCTTGTCTAGTAGCATCAGAAATGTTTGTTTCCCCCCCCCCTTTGTTTATAATACCCTGTGCCGTTGTCGGATCACTGAAGTTAATTTATACGTGTTTGATGCCTGCATCTGTTTGAGACAGGGCTTTGATCCAAAGGAGCTTTTCCACTGATGTAATGGTGCTTACACTAGATGAACAGCATTTCCAAAAGCAGAGGGAGAGAGCGATTTTTGGTTATTTGTGAGGGTCTGCTGCCCCCCCCCAGCAGAATTCCCTGGGAACTGCAGAAGGATGCAGAAAGTCTCGGCCCAGAATCTTCACTCCACTCGCAGTACTTCAGATCCATCCCCAAGCCATTCGGATATAGTAACAAGCCATGGTTAGTCATTAAAGGAAGAAGTTTCAGAAATTCTTGAGCTCTTGTCCTCTCCTTTTCCTGTCACTGGGAACTGAAAGCTTCCATTTTCCCAACAAACCAGAATTGTTTGTTTTGTCCACACCAGATTAAATGACGTGCAGTGATTTCCCCCCCTCTTCCCTGAAGACTAGAATCCCCAACCAGAATCAAAGTGTGGTTTGGAATCCTGGTTTGTAGGCAAGAAAACAAACTATTTTTTTCATTTTGTCCAGTTCAAAGGGAGAGGGGCAAGAATGTGCAAGACGGAAGCTTCAGGGTCTCATTCCCATAATGATAAACCCAGGTTTATTGTTACAATAGAATTCAGCCCGTGGCCTTAACCAGAGGTCATGACAAACTATGGTTTGTTACTAGGTCTGAACAGTCAAGGCTTAACAAACCATGGTTTGTTGGTAAGTGTCAAATTATGATTTCAAACTAGGGTTTGTAGATTGTTAACTACAGCCAGTGTGAGCTGTGGTTTGTCATTGTGGTAGAATCATCATAAGCAAGTGTGTCTGCAGCTTATGTGAGAGCACTAGCCTCAAGGTCTCTATAGGACCATAGGAACCGGATGCCTGCTCTTTCTGAAGAAGTGAGCAGTGACTCACGAAACTGGCCACAAATGTTGTTAGGCTTGAAGGCGCTCCTGGGCTCTGGCTCTTTTCTACTGCTGTAGACAGACTAACATGACTACCCGTCTTGATCTTGCCTTCCTTGCATAATCCTAAAACTGTATATTCCATTTTGAATAAATGTTTAGAAACAACAGGTATATGCAGAACAGTGTTTTCAACAGTCAGAGGACAGAAGTTAGCTTCCTGGGGCTCATGGTGCTTCTGACTCTGCTGCGTGTTTAAAACACAGACCCCCCAGAAAGCCCCACAGAAGCAGGGGCACGCAGCCCAAATGGCCCAGGCTCACAGATGCCGCAGATCAGCTCCGATATCGTAGGGATTCCAGCAAGGAACAGTTTTGCCACAACGGTGGCCTCTAGCTTCAGATTCCTGGCGCAGGAATCTATCAGTGGCTTCTGGCCTTGACAACTCAAAGGCATGATTCACATGCAAAGGCAGTCTCTCTAACTCTCAGGGCTGATGGGGAACAGTCCAAGGAGGCTTGGGCCTTCTGGGAACACCTGGCTGGCTGCTTTGTGAACCAAATGCTGGACCAGATGACCCATTCATACAGTCCAACACAGCATCCTGGTCAGAAGGAAGACTTCAAGCAATTCCTGCAAGGTTCTCTGAATGCAGCCTTGGGTTGGATACTAGAGGAAGGGAAGGTGGTTATTTGGATTTGGTAAGGAGGAGAAGCACAGAGATTGGCACCTCTCTTGGCAATCCCTATACTGGTTCTCCCTAATCCCTATCAGTTGGCTGGTCTGTTCCTGATCTCTGTATTAGCCCTCCTCCCCAATAAATTCAGATTGCCTCCACCCCAAGCTAGCCCTTAGAGAAGTGCTAAGGAAGGGAACAGTGCAAGTGTACCTCCATAACCAACCTCCAGTTACATGTTCATTTAGTCCTTTTAAGATATTCAGTTCTTCAATAAATATTTTCATAGAAAAGAGCCAGAGTCCAGGAGCACCTTAAAGACTAGCAAAATATGTGGCCGGGGAGGAGCTTCCATGAGTCACTGTTTCAGACACAGCTAGAACGGGAGTCCATCTATCCTTATATCTGGGAGAGTGGAGGGATTTCAGATGCCAGACAACAATAGCAGGTGAATGACAATACCAGGCGTGCACAGATTAGGTGTGATACACAGAGGGGTAGTAGGCATAGAGAAATCAGCATTGGTAATGAGACAGGAAACCTAGGTCTCGATTCAGTCCAGGTGGATGCTTTGTCTTGAGCTTCGTTATCAGTTGCAATTCAGCAGTCTCTCTTTCTAATCTCCCTTTGAAATTCCTTCGTAAGAGAACTGCTACTCTTAGGTCAGCAATTGAATGTCCAGGAAGGTTAAAATGTCCCCCCACCAATTTTTGAATGTTGTGGTTTCTAATGTCAGATTTATATCCATTAAATCTTTGTCATGGGGACTGGCCTGTTTGCCCATTGTAGAGGGTGGAAGTGCATTGTTGACCCGTGAAGGCATCGATCACATGAGAGGATGAGCAGGAGAAGGAATCTGAGATGGCCTGGCTGATGTTGCTGGGTCCAATGATGGTGTTGCTGGGATCTACACGAGAGCAAAGTTGGCATCTTGGTTTCTTGCAGGCCTGGGTACCAGAGTCCATGTGACTGCTAAGCAGTTTATCATTGTGGATGAAAAGTTGTTTTAGGTTGGCAGGCTGTCTATAAGCAAGAAAAGGTCACACACACACACACCCCATGCCTGTGTAAGGGAAGGGTCACTGTCCAGCATGGCTTGTGGGTCATTAATAAGGTGTTGATGTTGTAGGTCATTAATAATGTGTTGATGCTGATGTTGACATTACCGTTTTCAGACTTGGTCCTTGTTCTAAATTGGTTTCAGCGCCTGGTTTCCGAATGCCTACTGGCAGTATTGTTTACCAGGCTGTTATTTACCTTTAGGAGTAAATGGTGGCAGAGAAAGCAAGGGGGCAGGTTGCAGAGGAGATGCCCATGTCCCCTTAGTGGCAAGAGGAGAACAAATGAAACCTCCCCCCACGCCCACCCCAGTCGCCACACACACCGCCACGGCTGAAAAACTGTATAGCTGCGCCTGCTTCTATGGCATACGTTGATTTATTACAGGGGAGATCTGAATGCTACGATTTTGGGCAGCCTGTGCTTCCTCAAGTGCCTTTCCCTCTTTCCAGGTATGGTGGTTGGAGTTTTGGGATGCCTCTGACAAGCGACCTACAGTTCGATATTAACCCCGTCCCTGCAAACAGAACACTCACTAAGGTAAGCCGTGGAGGAGGCCTCTGTGTCCCCGTGGAGCAGTAAACGCCAAGTGTTACGGCTTCCTTGCCAAGTATGATTAGCAGCCCTTTGGATACTAACTCCTGAGAAAAGCTGAGGCTCTGAGACCGCGCAAGGGTATTGGCTAACGGTTGCTTCCCCGTTCCTGCAACAGGCACTTGAAGCACACTTGTCTGGCGTGGTCTGTGCGTGATACAGGCACCCACACCATACAGACACATGCGTGTTTTACGGTTCAGTCTGCGTTAGGAGTTAAAGCTGTACACCTCGACGGCAGGACGTGGGAAAGGTCAGAGCCTCACTCCTTCTCAGAACCATTAGAAAGAAACACGACAGTGCCTGGGCTGGCGGGGTGGGGGGTGGGTGGGCTGCACCTGAGCCAGAAGCGCACTTCTGATAGGCTGTGGATTGCGGCCATTTTTGAAAGCTAGTTAGATAGCCTAGTTCAGCTCTAGCTTTGGCTTGCATATTTTAAAACAGAAGAATGAAATACAAACTGGGAACACGTTCTTATGTTCTTACGGTGGGTAACACTAGAGTAAAAACACTGCGTAAAAACGTGTTGTATTCGATACTGAAATCATTCTAATGGGTAACACTCACATATAACCATATGCTGTGCTTTACAAGTAATCCTGCATTCTTAACTGTGCCTCTTTAAAGATGTATGCATCAATGATGTCAGTACCTTTCCACTAACATGAGGATTCACAAACACTTAACTTAGAATAATTCCAAGAGGGTATCACAGTTTTTGTTATTATTATTTTTAACAACCATATTGTATTTCAAAAGCTTTCTTTTTTCGTGTTGCGCTGCAGTGTTGCATGGTTTACTCTGTCTTAAAACAGAAGCACCCGCAACTTGCTGGGCCATGCTCTCCGGACTTTATATGTTTCGCTATTTTGTAGTCTGCCTTTCACACTCAGAGTCAAAGCGCACTGCGCCGTGTCCCGGCAATGCAATCCATAGGATGCGACATCTACCAAACAATAGAACTGGGCAAGGATTACAGAAATGGGAAACAAAGCAAAAATATGAAAAACGATTGGCTGCGAAAGGGGAAGGCCAACGGAGGATAATCGCCACCCACCCTCCTCCCCAGTCACCAGCGCAGGATCGGCCCCCTGCCTCATGCCTCTGCCCAGGCCCAGGCTCCAGACCAGTTCTGCTAGGATGTCCTGTGGCTGGCAGAGATGTTCATCCCTATTTTGCCCCTTCCTGTGTAGGCCGTGGGGCCCGCTGATGTCAGTGGGGCTCATTGTTAGACACAGAACCCAAAAGCCGTCCTGTGGTGCTAAAAAGCTCCTCCCCCCGTAAGGGGCAGGGGCAGATGAGGGACAGATCCGTGGCACTGAACATGAAATGCAGCAGATTAGAAATAAACGCATAAGTAAGGGTTTGTCTGCTTCCTGTTGTCACGTGGCAATGAGAATCCATTTAATTATTGAAGCATTTCACAAAATACAGTAAATTCCTCGGGATTACCTGTAGAGAAAGAAATCCATTCTGAAACTGGTAGGACATTGAATTGCAGTTGATCTCAGTTCTTCTCCTCCGTTTCTCCCTGTTTTGTTTTTGCCTCTGGGATGTCAACATAGGTCTGGTACACCCCAGAAGGATATCACAGCCTCCCAGCCTACCTGAACAGCTTGAATAACTTCATACTCCGAGCAAACTTGCCGAAGGAGAAGTCCTCCAACTACGGTAGGTGCTTGATGGCCCTTGGCAGCCCTATTTGCCATGGCAGGTCCAAGAGGCTTTGGTTTCAGTGCAGCATGGAACAAGGGATTGGCATGAACTGCATTTTTGCAGTTTGGCTCGTGGTTCGTGGCTGAACCACGAATGGAACCATAAACTATTATGTGGGTTCGCAACTGGTCCGTGTCAGTTTGTGAGCCTGTTTTCTGCTTGCCATTTTGGTGGGGAGCAGAAAGTGGGGGGGCACCAGGAAGGCTATCTACCTGCCACCAGGAAGGCTATCTACCTGCCACTGCTATCTACCTGCCACCAAAAGCAGTGGGGAGCAGAAAACATGGGTCTAAACATTTCCAAGCAATTTAAACCCAGCGTTCTGCTCCCTGCCACTCAGCTGTTTTTCATAAAGAGCAGAAAGCAGGGGTTTAATTGGCTCAGCGCCATTTAAACCCCTGCTTTCTGTTCTTCACAAACCACTATGAACTGCCTTAAAATTTGTGGAAGTTTATGGCAGCTCTTCAGTTAGCGAATATTGCTTTGCGAACCACAAACTGGCCAAAATTCGTGATGAACTTTAATTTGTGTGCTGATTCGTGCCCAGCCTGATATAAGACACAGGGCTGCCAATGTCTAAGTAGTCCCTGGAGATCTCCTGGGATTACAACTGATCTCCAGGCAACAGCCGATCTGCAGGCGACCACCTGGAGGAAATGGCCCATTTGGAATGTGGAGTCTGTGGCCTTATATCCCATTGAAGTCCTGCCCTTCCCCAAACCCATCCTTCTCAGGTTCCACCACCAAAATCTCCAGGTACTTCCCAACTAGGATTGCCAGATCCAGATTGGGAAATGCTTGGAGATTTGGGGGATGGAGTGTAGGGAGAACAGGGACCTCAGTGGGGTACCCTAGAGCCCACCCTCCAAAGCAGCCATTTTCTTCAGGGGAACTGATCTCTGTAGTCTGGAGGTGAGCTGTAATTCCAAGGGTTCCCCAGGTCCCACCCGGAGGCTGGCATCCCTCTTCCCAACCCAGGGCTGGCAACCCTAACCTCATGGCACGGCTGAGCATTCCCACGGAGGACAATCGGTCTCACCCAGCAGAACGGTTTGTCCGACTCCGAGATTTTTCAGAACATCAATTGCACCTCGATTGGCAATTCCCACCGTGTGCTCCTGGAGGCAAAAACAGTTGTGCCAACCAGTGGTAGTCCCAAGTGTGGTGCCCGTGGATGCCCGCCATGACTTTTCCTGGTGCCCACCAGATATTTTTAAGAAGGCTGAAAAGGCCCCACCTATTTCTTAAAAATGTTTGGCGGGCACCGGGAAAAGGTACTGGTGGGCCGCCGGAGAACTGATGGGCAGTGCAGATCGTTAAAGCCATGGCTTGGGGTGCCAGCTGCCAACACGGCCCACGGGGGATCTTCAGTGTGTGACTGAAGATAAGCTGCACGTGTGTAAGGAAATATTTTTAAAACAATACGGTAGTTTTAAAAGGCATCCTGTTAAACAGAGCTCCAGTCTGAAATAGTGAAGCGTGGTCACCACAGTTACGCATAACGTCACTCTCTGATGTTCCGGGCTTGTCTCTGCTTCTCAGAGCCCCTGTTTTGTGGTTGGGCCCCCCCAACCCCCCCCCCGTGTCAGAATTCCCAAGGTGCCCGCAGGCTCCAAAGGGCCGGGGAGCCCAGGAACAGATGTTGTCTTGAGACTAGAGGGACCCCAGGTGGGATGGGGCTGGTGAACCTGAACGAAGACAGACACAGCCGAGGGAAAGTCCTCCTCAACACCTTTCAGGCTGTCGAAGCCCTTTCTGGCTGTGACAAATAAATGACAGCTTAAGAACTCCTGAAATGGGCAGATCAAAGCCGGCTGTCCTTCCCGCCACTCGGAAGAGATGGCAATCCCGCTTTTGAGGCCTGACTTAGGCGCCGTATATTTAAAAAGGCACATGAAAGAACTTTTCCCGACTGTCACTAAGCAAATCATAATGGCTTTAGACTTATGTATATTGTGCTGCTTCATCTTCCAAGCCTCCAAAAATACGTATTGAAATGGAAATTTTGACTTCTAGCCTAAGCTGCAGTCAAGAGAAAATGGCTTTATAGAGGAGCATTACCCGCTTAGGCAAACGCCACCTCCTTTATTTCTGAGAGAAGAAAATGCTTTCTAGTTGTTTGTACTTCATTGTTACAGACTAAAGAGGTTTTTTCCCCCCATTCATCAGTAGAGAGGGTGGGGGAAAGCCACAGCATTTAAGGGAGAACTTTTCTTTACAACGAACTGTGAGGCGGCTCCGTCTCTTTTCTCCTCCTGTTCTTCTGCCTGCCTAATGGGCTGGAGGCCTACTTTTGGAAGGTCACCTACGATACAGGAAACAACAAGACATTTCTGCTAAAGAAATAGATCCCTGGGAGGGTCCCTGGTGGATGGAATTTAAGCACCTTCATGTCTCCAGAGCAGTCCCACATGGAAACTGCGCATGCGCAGGCCGGCCTGCTTGTGTGTAGGCCTGCACATGTGCAATTCCCATGTATGCCTGTGCTGAAGATGCTCCATGAACCACAGTCACTGGTAAGTGCAATGCTGTCCTTCCTTCGGCACGTGAAGCAGAGTCTCCACCACTGAGAGAGGGAGGGGTGCTGAAGGCGGGCGGACTGACCAGTGAGGGGGGCCCCCAGAGAGCAAGGGAAGGATGGGACACCCCCAGCCCCAGTGTCTCAAAGGTCTCCTGATTTGCATTTGGAAAGCACTTCCGCGGGTTCAAAAAACACCAGAATGTGATAACTAAGACAAATTATTTTGTGTGTGTGTGGAATTTCTTGGGAATCAATGGAACGACATCAGGGGTTCTATCAAGGAGGTTGTTGCACAATTCCCTAATTGGAAGGAACTTGAGTCTCAGTGTCTCGAATAAAGAGCACTTTGACTCTAGAGACCTGTTAGGCAGAGCCAGCTACACGCAGCAAGTGGATTGAAGTGGATCCCACTTCCTGCAATCATAAGAACATAAGAGAGAAGCCAACGTTGGATCAGGCCAATGGCCCATCCAGTCCAACATTCTGTGTCACACAGTGGCCAAAAATACCAGGTGCCATCAGGAGGTCCACCAGTGGGGCCAGAACTCCAGAAGCCCTCCCACTGTTGCCCCCCCCTAAGCACCAAGAATACAGAGCATCCCATGCCCCAGACTGAGAGTTCCTATCTATACCTTGTGGCTAAGAGCCATGGATGGATCTCTGCTCCGTATGTTTATCTAATTCCCTCTGGAAGCCATAAATGCTTGTAGCTGCCACCACTTCTTGTGGCTGTGAATTCCTAGTAGATATAACAAGTTTAAAACACTTCATTATTTACAGGGTTAATGTTGTTAGTATTGGTAAACAGGAAGTCACATGCTTGTTTATAACCAATCTATTTACTCAATAGAATGCCCGGGAATCTTGTAAGAACCTTAGCTCTCTGACTGGGAATCAATGTATCAGGTATTTAGCATATTGGGGCTCTCCTTCCTGTGCTTTGTTCTTGTCAAAGAAGGAGAAGACATCTTTCTGTCTTATCTCTCTAGCTGTAAGGGCGTAGCCATTCTAGCTCTTTCTTATTTTCATGTCCCATGTACCTTTTCCCCATGTTAGGTTGATAGTAAACATTTATATTTTAAACATACATGGACTCAGACTCTCAATACTTACTCTGCTGACTTATTAAAAGGAATCCCTTCAGTTCCATGTGTTAATCATTCTTTGGTTCACGCGTCAGCCCAGTCCCTGTGACTGTTATGAATTTTCCTGGTGTGGGTAGCCACTCCGCAGAAGGGGCTTTCCACCTATTGGGTTCCCGGTGTTTCATGCCCTGTTTGATGTCCAGGGCACAGCCCCCAGGCAGGCAGGCAGGAGAGAGCCTGGTCCACATCCCACCACGGGAGGACTCTATGCAGAGCCGTGCCTGTGTTGGGCTGAAGTCTGGATGGTCCTTGGAGCTGCTGATTGAGAGCAGTTGTGCCTAAACTAAATGGATATCAGACCAGGCAATCAAAAAACGTTACACCCTTCAACATGCACTTTTGTTCTTTGTTTAGGTATTTCTGTCGTTGCTCATCCATACCCTGGTGGGGAGAGCCAGGAACAAGTCATGTAAGACGTTGCTTTTATCTTCCCTCTTTCTAGAATTTGCTGGGGGGGGGGGAGGGAGAGAAGGAGGGAGGGAAGCACCGACTGATCTCTGATTATTCTGGGGCAGCCTCAAGACAGCCTCGCTTGCATTCGGGGACTGGCCAGCCGCCAGCAGCGTTTGGTCAGTCACAGCCCCGTAGAAGAGTCTGTTTCTCGTTCAGTGCAGGAGCTGAGTGCAAACTGCTTCCCACGGGCCATCTTCTTGTGTGGTGTCCTGTACCGCAGGAAAGCCCTGGAGTCTTTCCAGACAAGCATCTTGCACATGGGACAGGGTTTTGTGGTTCCCCATTGCTGGTGTGGCTGCAGATAAAGCACAGCAGCAACAGGCCTTCCGCAACAGCAGGCCTCCTTACAGTTTTCCCGCCTCAACCCCTCAGCAGTGGCTACCCCCCTCCCCTGGGCCACTAGAGCTTTTGCAGTAATTTTTGGCTCTTTAATATCATTATATCAATATACTGTAGGCGTAGCAGATTCTCTGAATGCCCAGGATTTTTAAAGTAAGTCTCTATCCCCTTTGATTGCAAAGATATGTTTTTTTCCTTCTACCTCTACAAGGGGAGAGGCTCGAGACTTACAAGGATCCTGTGGTGCTTCTCTGCCCCGCCCCCACCCCCTCACGGGGAGAGAAACCAGGGGGAGGAAGGAAAAGGCGAAGCAGCCCCTTGGGGCACCTTGAAGACCAACAGCGGTTTATCCAAGGTAGGAGCTTTTGTGGGCAAGGCACGCTTTCTCAAATACATGGGAACGGTGTGGAAGGGTCAGACTTATAAGGGAAATTAACATGTGACATGATGAAGTTTAAAAACATGCAAAGTCCAAAAAAGCAAGCTAAGGTGATAAGGTCAACAGCTATAAAGCAATAAATATGTCCGAATAGCAGATAAATGTCCAAAGGTGTCTTTTCTAATTGTGGGAAGAAAAATCACCTTTGGACATTTATCCACTATTTGGAGATATTTATTGCTTACCTTATAACTGTTGACCTTATAGCCTTCGTTTGAACCTTACACACCATTCCAGCGTATCTGAAGAAGGGTGCCTTGCGCAGGAAAGCTCCTACCTCGGATAAACCTTGGTGGGTCTCCAAGGTGCCCCTGCTGGACTCAGACTTCGTTCTGCTGCTCCAGACCAACCCGGCTGACCCACCTGGATCTACCTGCCACAAATGCTGCTAGTCTTTCAGGTGCTCCTGGACTCTGGCTCTTTTCTGCTGCTC
This sequence comes from Gekko gecko, assembly GCA_029375565.1. NCBI lineage: Eukaryota > Metazoa > Chordata > Lepidosauria > Squamata > Gekkonidae > Gekko > Gekko gecko. The sequence goes on along the minus strand of JAPDNY010000003.1, from coordinate 4,519,708 downwards.
CGGACAGACTAACAGGGCCCTGCCCACCTTGATCATACTACGATGGAGTGCTAAAACGGTGGCCGGCCAGTGCTGGGCCTCCAGCGGGCCCAGAATTATCCGTCAGGTGGCTTGAGCTCAAACTATCTCAAGTCCATCGGGCAGCCTAACGGGGCCTGTGGCATGCCACCGATCCCTGAACCACCTGTGGAGAACTGTGGCCGTGACACCCGCAGAAGGATCAAATCGAACCCTATGAATAATATCTGTAAAAGAAAAGAGAGCTTCACATTTATTTGAGGGGAAAAAATGCTTTCTCCCCCCCCCCGCAGGCTCAGTAGTCTACTGGACATCATCGTCTCCATGTCTGTCCTGATCGGCTACTCCATCACAACCGCAAGCTTTGTGCTTTACGTGGTCAAGGAGCACCAGAACAAGGCCAAGCAGCTGCAGCACATCTCAGGCCTCGGGGTGACCAGCTACTGGGTGACCAACTTTATTTATGACCTCGTAAGTAGCCGATCCGTTAAACAGGATGCCCGCAATGACAACTGATGAAGTATAGCCTGGAAATGGCATTATCACAAAATATAACGTCCAGTGGGACATTGAACTTACATTGATTTATGGTGTGTGAAATCTGTGATGGTTATATATATATATATTTAAAAATAAATGTATTTTATTAACATTGTAAGACATCTTGAGCACCATAGGGAAGACAGGCAGCTAATGGATATTTTAAATAAATACATAACCTTCCAGGGCTCTTTCGGTAGCAGGAACTCCTTTGCATATTAGGCCACACACCCCTGATGTAGCCAATCCTCCCAGAGCTTACAGTAGGCCCCTGTAAGAAGAGCTCTGTCAGCTCTTGGAGGAATGGCTACATTAGGGGGTGTGTCGCCTAATATGCAAAGGAGTCCCTGCTACAAAAAGAGCCCTGATCTTGCCCCTTATTGCCCCATCACTTGGGTGTCTCCAGTATCCTTGCTTTTAGTCCCCACGGATGGAAAGCGGATGTGCGTTGGAATGATCATCAGAACAGGCACCCCAAAAGCGGATGCTGCATCTCTCCCCCATAGCTGTCAACGGAAGGCTAGTTTGGAGGAGTGTCAAATGCATGGATTATTAACAGTTCTTAAATCCCCAAATGCTTTGTGCATGAGCTCTTCCATCCAGGTTGTCTGCGCAGAAATCTGCACACGCCCTCCCTGATAACTTTTCCCTCACCAGAAAGTAAATCAGATAGAATCTGACATGCAAAGAGTCCAGATAATTGGCTGCACCACCAGAACTGAACCTACCCAGGTTGGAATCATCCCACCATCCCTGCTAATTGCAATGCTAATGATGATCCTCACAGGACACGTTCGCTTGATCCAAGGGCGTTTTAGAACAGTTAGCATGCCGGCCATCAAAGGGCGTGCTGACACGGTATCTGCCCTGTGTGCAGAAAGCTCGGCACCTTTATAAAAGACCAGGCTCCCGTTCAGATCAGGACTTCAATTTATTTTTAACTTCTAAGCACAAAAAAGGGGCCTTTGGGTTAAATTGCAAAGAGGCTGAGAGGCGAGGGACGGGCTTAAACGTCACCCAACCAAATGCTCTTTGCTACGAGCTCCGAGTCAGGGCTGCTCCTGACAGGGCTGCTGCCACCGAAAAGTTCTGTCTGGGTGAGGGCCTGGCAGGAAGCAGCTCTTGCACTGTAAGCAACTTTTTCTCGGGAAATATTTCCTATCATAATTACTGCACGTTTTTCAGGGTGGGGGGTGGGATGGTAGCAGTTTTTCTTTTGCCGTGATTTTCTTGGACCCCCCCCCCCGTGCCCAGTCACTCCATTTTTATAAAAATACGAGTATTTTTATAGGAACGGGAAACCTTTGACAGAGACCGGCTCAAACAGGGGCTAGCGTTTTGAGGAGGGAAAAAGTAATTTTGCGCTCAGCACAATGAGAATGCATCCCACGCCGAAATCCACTAGTTCCGTCCATCCGATCTGAGCAGTTTTCCTTTCCTCCAGAACACAGACCGGCAGGGGAAGCGTGAAGCAGCCTCAGCTTCCCCGCCCCACCCTTGCCACGGCTGTGATCCTATCTGCAGCCCCCGGGCTACGTTTAGTCAGAAAGGAGCCCTCTGGGTTATCCCCGTGTGACCTCATCGCCCACAGAGCGTGTGCGGTCTGGCGTACGGCCTCTAAACTCAGCAGGAACAGCAGGCCTTTTGCAAGTCTCGCCAGTCAGGCAGAAGGTGTTGTTATCGGTTATGTACGGGGTCTAGACCATGTTCTAGTGAAACAGGAGATAGTCAGTGGAAGAGAATGGGAGTCTTCTGGTAGAAAAGAATCCAGGTACATCACTACTTTTGGTAGCAGAAAGTGCGGCCAAGTCGCAGCTAACTTATGGCGCCTCCTCCCCCCACTGACATGGGCACGGATGAGGAAGAGCTGACAGAGCCTCCAGAAACCACAGCTGGCCCCTCTGAAGCAGCAGCAGCAGATGAGGAGAGCTGGCAAGTGCCTGCAACAGCAGTCTTCACGCCTGGCCCAGATAAGGGGGAAGAACTGCAAGTGGAAAGTCCTCCTGACTCACCCCCACGTGTGACTCATTCAAGGGAGCAACTGCGGCAACCAGGCGAAGAGAGGCCAGGCTACAAGGGAGACGCTCAGCCAGCCCAGAGTTCTAACAGGAGCCTGGCCGATTGTGCAGCTGGCTAATTGGCAGCAGCATTTAACTCCACACTCTGGGCAGGACTCTCTGTGGAAGCAACAAGTCAGGCTTCATGCTGGTAGCAGCCACTCCAGCTCAGCTCTTGCACCCGGACCTCCGGACCCCCTGGCTTTGGACTTGGCTCTGTGTTCCTGGCTCCTGACCCCGGTTTGGCTTTGGACTACGTTTCTGCTTAGTGCTTTGGACTTGGCCCTGTATTTCTGGCTCCTGACCCCGGCTTGGCTTTTTGGACTTTGTGCCGTCTTCTTGGCTCCTGACCTCGGCCTGTTCTGGACTACCCTTTGACTGGCATCCCGGCCTGTGACACCCACCCCCAGTGGGGTTTCCAAGGGAAGAGGCGTTCCGAGGGGGCTCGCTGTTGCCTGCTTCTGCATCACGGCCCCGGTGTTTCTCAGTCATCTCCCAGGCAAATACAAGCCAGGGCCGACCTTGCAAACGTTTGGAGACCTGACGAGATTTGGGCAGGCCTGGGCTGTCTCTGCCTCTTTTTATTTTGCAAATTTCAGAAGCAGGAACAAACGATGCAAACGTATAACGCTGGTCACCATTTCCCAGTTCCCTGAGCAGTAGCAGAGCAAACGACGGAAGCCAGAGAGAATGAGGCGAAGCCCATCGTCAAACACCTGACACAGGGGACGTGTGGCTCTGGAGGACAGGCGGGCAGGCATCCGCCCAGGCTTGGAAACAAAAATGCACCTGGCCGGGAAGATTCTTATCCCTCCTCTGCTGATGAGTTGTTATTCAGCCGCTGAAGCCCTTGTTCTGCCACTGCAATTCCCCGTGAGGTGCCGACAGGTACTGAAGGCTTCCCTTTCCCCCCCGGGACCCCACCGGCTCCTTGGCCCCTGCTCCTGGCACTGCAGAGTGCCCGTGGAAGCGCTTGGTTGCCACGCTGCCATGGAAGCCAGGCACGGCCAGAGAGGCTGGGCCCAGAAACAGGGCAGGTTGGCCGCTGCAGCGGGCAGACGTCATTCACCGGGGCAGCTGCCTGTGCTCTTGTGGGCGGCTGCAGTGCCCGTTCCATTCCAGTGGGGAGTGAGTGGCAGGTGACGGGTGCAGCCAGTGGCAGAATCCTGAAGAGCAGCCAAGGAAGCTCCTAAGAGGCTTTGTAGAAGGCCGGTGTGGGCATGATCGGGCACCGACACGGGAGGCTTCGGGGAGGTTTCCATTGACGACTTGCTGCTTTGTCAGGTGCATGCCACGTGGCAGGGATGCGCGCACAACGTTTTCTGCTGCTGAGTCTCTCTGGGAAATTTTGTTGGCCCCCTCCGTGGCGTGGGGTGTGGAAACTGAGCGGATGGCACTTTTTTGGTTTGCCCCCCCTACCATTTTCCTGTGTTGTGCAGACTACTAAAGAGAACTGCAGCAAGTGCCAAGTTCCCCTTTGTATACACATTTGGATAGTTCCTCACACATCCCTTTTCGGCACAGGTTTGTGTAGGACTTTTCATACGACCCGAGTGCAACGCAACAATTAATCAGCATTTCAAAAATAAATGTGTCATGGCTGCTGAAATACAGAATAAGATTGCTGGGAAAACACAGCTATTTGCTCCACTGGCGTCATGGGCGTTTGAGGCCACCTTAGATATGATTGCAACAGACCCGTGCACTGAAGCGTAAAGATCGAGTATTTAAGTATGAAGCTGAAGTACCGCGTTTGGCACTTGTGAGCCTGCTCCAGTCGTCTTTGGAGGTTCTCCTTCTGGTGCCCTCCCCCTCTGAGCCCAGACGGGTGGCGACTATTTTCTCGGCTGGGGAACTCTCCCCCCTCCCACCCCGGGGGATCCATCTGCCTCCCTCTACCCGTGTTTTTTGCCACTAGGTGAAGACTCCTCCGTTTTGTTTTGTCTTCCCACACCCCCAGTAACAGTTATTGGCCCTCCTTCCCAGTTCTGGTGCTCTCCACACGTTTTTATTGAATTATTTTATCATTTTAAAAGTTGTTTTTTAATTGCTCAGATGCTTTCATGTTGTTGTTTTTTCATGTTTGCTGCCTTGAGGCCCCAGGACGAGAGGGAAGACGGGATGAAAATGTTCTGACTAAATAAATAAGTGAATAAAATACAAAGCCCGCTCCCCCTCTAACACTTGGACGCCCCTCTCCCACCGCACCACCAGTCGGGAAACGCCGTGACAGGGGTTCTGATCTCCAGAGCAAAGTCGGAGTCTGGTGGGGGCACCTTTAGGACCAGCAAAGTTTTACCCAAGGGGTGAGCTTCCGTCTCTAGCTCCTTCTTCAGTGCCTGCACACGGAGGCTCACCTACCCAAGAATTAAAGGTGCCCCTGGACTCAGCTGCTGTCCTGTTGCTTCGGGCCAACACCGCTGCCCACCCGGTTCTGTTCTGTACTGGGGAGCAAAGCATGAGGCCTGCTCATCATTCCAGAGTAAAACCGCGTGACTCTCCCTGTCAGGGCCCTTGGGAACCACAGCTCTTTGCCTGCATTAGAAGCCAAATCCATTCCTCAAATAACCTGTATGTGTTGCTGTAAGAGAGCGGTGCGTTTGATAAAGCCTTGTTGTTATCCTCATTCCACAGATGTATTTTATGGTGCCGGTTGCGCTCTCAATTGGAGTAATTTCAGCTTTTCAGATCCCAGCTTTCTTCAACGGCAGTAACCTGTTGGCTGTATTCCTTCTTCTTTTTCTCTTTGGGTAAGGATTTCATTCAGTTTCATTCAACTTGACTGAAAAACAAATGCACAAAAGTATTCAAAGTCAGTTGAATTTTTTGTAGCAGAGCTGCTTGGCTTTTGGTGGGCTCTTTTGGAGCGTGGGCTCTAATCTGGGAGAACTGGGTTTGGTTCCCCACTCCTCCACATGCAGCTGCTGGTGTGACCTTGGGTCAGTTACAAGTTCTTTCAGAGCTGTTCTTTCATGAGCAGTTCTTGAAAAAGCTCTCTCAGCCCCACCTACCTCACAGGGTGTCTGTTGTGGGGAGAGGAAGGGAAAGGCGATTGTAAGGGGCTCTGAGATTCCTTTGGGTAGTGAAGGGTTCAACCTCCTCCTCCTCCTCCTCTTCTTCCTCCTCCTCTTCTTTGTGTCTAACCCCTTTGTAACTCTTATGGCACTTGTGGAGTTCATGTAGGAGTTTAATTAGGGGCTGACCCGTGTCCTCCTCCCACTGCCACCCATGGCCCCACTAGGGAAGGGCGGGGGCGCAGTGTTTTGTGTTGGAGTGATTAGATGTTTGGATTCTCTAGTTACAAACCATCTTATTAGGCTATTTAAGCAGACAGGTGGGAATAAGTGAACTGAAATGCAACACGCAGTGGTTGAATCAGGGACGAAAGGCTTGCCGGCACTTCAGCTGCCAGTTCCAGTGAGCCAAGGGCCAGCCAGCAAACATCTACCACATTGCTTCTTCCTCTTTTACGTATATCACCATTGCTCAGAGTTGACTCCAGGCAGTCCTGTTGTTTCGTTCCTTCTTGCCAACAAAGACTGTCCAAAGCGCTCTCCTTGGTGGTGAATAGAAAGCCCCCTATTCCCCCAAACAACCAGGGAGACCAGTGTTGGCCAATGATTGCTTTCCCAGCTTTTGATGGTCTCCTCTTTTTTCTGTGCTTTTCTCGTTCTTGCTGGCGATGCCATTCAGATACGCAACGTTTTCATGGATGTATTTGCTGGCTGGGATCTTCAAGGAAACGGGGATGGCCTTCATTGTTTACGTCTGCATCAACTTGTTCTTTGGCATCAACACCATCATCTCGCATTCGGTGGTGCTTCTGATTTCCCAGGAAAAGGCCACCGATCAGGTAAGATCTGGAACTCCTGCAGAGAGTGCCAGGGGGCAAAAGCCATTTTGGTCCATGGAAAAATCACTTGGTCAAGGAAGTTAGGATTGAGCAGTATCGCTTATCTTTCACGCAGGGCGAGTAAGACTCTGCCGTAGTTGTATATATCGGAGGAGTCAGCTTGTACACAAAAGCAGCTTCATACGGATATGATCAGACACCCTTGCGGAGAATGCCTCCTGCGCGCATCAGTTGCAAATGGCAGGAGACGGAGGGTGGCTGCTCCTCCCGGATGACGTATGTTACCCAGGGACACCAACGCAGACCGGTTCTTTAGCCAGGCCCTGCTATGAGTGCTGGCCTCTTCCTGATCAAGGTCCTCCCCGGAGCTCTCAAGTCCCATCAGTGCCGCACTCCCAGGACATCAAGACCTCAGGAAGTGGGGCCTTTAAGGTTTTAGCATGATCCCTAACAGGTTATAAACCTATAAACAGACTGTCAGCTTCCACCAAACTCTGCAAGCCACGGCCCTGAAGGGCAAGGGCTGGACGGGCGCCATCTTGTTTATCCGCTAATCTCAAGCAACATGAGCCAGTGGACACTGGAGGGCCCTCCGCCTTGCAGGGTGCCAGAAAAGTTTGCCCCCTTTGCTCCCCCTGAACTCCTGAAAGGATAGTGGATGCTATAGATTTCCTCATGTGTAAAATGAGGGAGGACTCTTTACCTTTTGAAAGGGATCCTTGGCGCGAGGGGAGTGGAACCTCCCCCTCCTTCACTCTCCCGTGCTCGCATTCCCTCAGGCTTTTCTCCCCCCCCCCCGCCCCACACATCATGTCTGATGTGGGCCTGAAACAACAGAGCCTGGAAATGGGGGGGGAAGGGTCCAGCTGATCTCTCCTGTGCACCCCACAGAATGCAGCCCCCCTCCCACTTTGACACAGCACACAAACCCATCTTTGCTATCATAACAATGGGCATTTTGCTATCGTAGATTCCACAGATAATCTGAAGGATACGCTGCCCCGTTTCATCACCAACCCGGGGACAGACACACAGCCGTGATGATCATGCTCTTCCTTCTTTCAGGGTTTGCATGACCTTGCAGAGACCTTGAGGCACGTTTTCCTGATGTTTCCACAATTCTGCTTCGGAAGCGGTTTGATTGAACTCTCACAGTACCAAGCCCTGATGGGCTTCCTCAAAGCTTATGGTGTGGTGTACCCAGACACGAACTTTGAGCTAGACAGGATAAGCTCCAAGCTGCTGGGACTTTTCCTCCAGGGGACCTTGTTTTTCTCAGTCCGCCTCTTGGTCGACGATGGAACAATTCAAAAAGTCTGGTATAAAATATTAGAGTAAGTGGCCTTCTGGATAGCTCTAGAATCACAGTGTGGCATCCCGCTTATTGGGGAGACTGTTTCTCCTCTAAACCGCACTCTGTGTACATGAATTTAGTAGATTTCTGCTGCCACCAGGAATTAAAAATTCCAAATCTCTCTATTTTGGTAGAATGACCCAGTAACTGGGTGCTTCAGAGGACTATGTGGCCCTGAGGAAAGACCATTCTGATTGCTGGGATAAGTTTAAAACAAATAATGTTTTATTTATAAAAGAACGAAATAGGTTTCTGGGTATTTTTTGAACTGTTGTTGAAGAAAGAAAATATAACTGATAAAGCTTGATGTCACACAGTCTCTCATACACCAAAATCTCAGATCTGACAGGCTTATCTTTCTCTCTCATATATAGCTACACAGGCTAAACTCTCTTATATAGCTACACAGGCTGAACTCTCTTATATAGTCACACAGGCTGAACTCTCTTGCTCATATAGCCACACAGGCTAAACTAAACTCCAACAGCTTCCTCTGTCATACAGACTCTCACAAAAACTCTCCACACATGTCTCTTCAAGAACACAGAATCACCTCAGAGACATCTCTTCTCCCACATTCTCAGTCATCAGCCAATCACATCACACTTGTCTCCCTCTATCACTCTCCTTACATTACTGCAGTCAAACTAAACATTTAAAGAAACACACACACCAAAAATGGAATCGTTATACACAGACTGGAGCAGAATGAGTTGACTGGAAGGGAGTTATTGAACGCATTGCTTTATGTTAGCAGTGTAGACTTGTGAAATGCTCTGGCAAAGCATCTGAGGGCAACACTGGGCTATTTTCAGAAGCCGCCCCGAGAGTTTAATAATGGCTACTGGAGCTGCCAGGTGTATTTTGCCCCATTCTGCTTTTTTGCCGTTGCCCTCTCTGCCTTCTGTCAAACTCAGGGAATTCAGATTGTTTTATCATAGAATTGCCTACTTATGGAACTGGGGGGGGGGTGAATGGCAGGCATCTATTAAGGGAGGGGGGCATAGAGATTCGGGGTTTGCTATTTTATCTTTGGTTTTATCTGGGGATGCTTCAACTATTATTGTAAACCTCCTTGAACCAAGAGGAAAGGCAGGAGATGAAGGCAGTTTAAATGGATGTGGGGGGAACCAGAGGCTCCGAGAGCAGCTCTCCCTCTGTATGGCCGGGGGCGGGGGGATGACCCACAAAGCCTCTTAAGCGCTTAATACAATTTGGCCATGTTGCCTTTATAGGAAACTGAAAGTCTTCTCCATTTTGGGAGAGTGTTTGTCTCGTGGAAGTCCATTGTATAGATGAAACTAAATTTGTTGAAAGAGAAGAAGTCCCTACATAAAAAGGGCTTGTGGGTGGGGCTGGAGGGTCAGAGTCGCTCACTCGGATGGGCATCTCCAGCATCCAGCTGTGTTCCTCTGGGGTGTGAAGCTGATGCCAAGTGCTTCCTTGGGCGCCAGGTTCCTCTATGACAAAGTGCACGGCAAACTGCCGCTCCAGTGGGAGGCGGAGGAGGAGGAGGCAGACAAGGACGTCCTGGCCGAAAGCGAGCGCGTGGCGGCAGGCCGAGCAGACTACGACATGTTGCAGCTCCAGAACCTCACCAAGATCTACCATCTTCCCCACCGGAGGATTGTGGCTGTCCGTGATGTCAGCATTGGAATCCCTGCCGGGGAGGTGAGTGTCCGGGAGGGCTTCCGGGGCTGAGCCAGGCTGGCAGGACCCCACACCTGAGCGCCGGGGAGCCCCTGACACTGAGCTCCTGCCTTCCCTGTGTAAGTCTCCGTAGCCACCCAGAGGGAAATACACATTGGTCCTTTCCGCACTAGGCCTTAAATCCTGGTTCAACCCTGTCCCCGAAATTACATTCAACACTACATGCAAGTTCACCCCTGTAATTATCTCGGGGTATTTTTGGTTTCCACATTACATTGAGGTCACCCCGGTTTTGCCCCAGACTTGTCCTGGAATAAACGGATGCTGTTAATAACCAGGGATAAATGCCAGGTATTGTGTTGAACTCTGATAAAACCAAGGATGAGATCCAAGTGCGGAAAGGACCTGTGATGATGAGACGGGGGTGGGGCCGGTTTGCTGGAATCGTCGGAGTGGCCCAGTGAGAATGCAAGAACCCGGGTCTGTGAGGAGGGGAAGGGTTAACTCTGTCAGACCTCAGAGTCCAGAAGGAGGGAATGTTTGTCCTCCCACAGAGGTTTCCTGGGTGTGAAAAGCTGCCACACAAGATAGAAGTACTCAGCTGATGGGTTTAGGGTTCCCCCCACCGTCTAATTCCAGATTCAAGTACCGTTGTTTGAATATTAGAAGGTACAACTACTCCGTGCCCCTTGGTTGGAACCCTAAATCACCTCAAAATTTCAAGAGTTTTGCTTTCCAATTTCTCATTTGAATTCTCATTCCCCCCCAATTCAGTTGGAACCCCACCCCACCCCGGAAAAACAAAACCAGATGACACATTTCCGATTCCCTTGATTACTGGCTGTTTTGGTTTCTCAATGAATTGATGAAAGCCTTATAATGATTTCTCTCCCCCCCCTTTCGCTCTAGTGCTTCGGCCTGCTTGGCGTGAACGGCGCTGGGAAAACCACCATCTTCAAAATGCTGACGGGGGACATTGGGCCCTCTCACGGGAGGCTGCTGGTCCGAGATGGAAACGGGTACGGAGGAGGGTGGCTTTTCTGCAAAGCAAAGGGAGGGAGAAGCCCAGGGCAGCCTTTCTTTTCCCCACCATCGGGTGCAACTCCCTTCCCTCCGCCCCTCCCCCCGTTGCAGCCCCCAACACCCCCTCCCCCCATGCTGCTCCTGAGGGGAGGGTGGCCAGCCCCCAGGTGGGCCCTGAGGGGGATCTCCCGCTTTGACAACAGATCCCCAGCTGGCAGCGACCAGGTCCCCTGGAGAAAATGGCTGCTTTGAGGGGTGGACTCTGTGGCCTTGTACCATGCTGAGGCCCCTCCCCTCCCCAAGCCCCGCCCTCTCCCGGCTCCACCCCCAAAGGCTCCAGGTATTTCCCAACCCAGATCTGGCAACCCTACCTGAGGGACAGGGGATAACTAACCGCTAAGGATTTCATGCATCTGGTGAAGTTTTTGCTGGAATAACTTTTGCTGAGTCTTTCACCTGGCATTGCTGGATTCCTGTTTAATCCTGTGCAGAAACGGATAGGTTTGGAGCGGAGTGACTCTGGCAAGGATCACTCTGAACTCTTCTCTAGAGCAGACTTGATAAAGCCGATAGAACTAGATGCAGACCAGACCCATCAGGGCTCAGAAGGAGTCAGAGAATTCAAAGAGGTTTTCTTGCTTGAGCTGAAGGATGTCAGCAGCGGAGAGCGGTGGTGTCCTGGGTCCCTCTGTTCCCCGTCTGTTCCGTTCAGTTCACGTTGTTTGCTTAAAGCCATAAGTAATCACAGAAGGAAACAAGATAGATATAAACCCAATCTGTTTACCAACATGAGGGAAACCACTAAATACATGCAGAGTGGATCGATGATTTTAAAAAGTTAAATGAAGTGGTCATCTCTGCATGAAAGAGGAGCCAATGGGATGTATTTTCCTCTACTCTTCCCAGCTTCTGTGGCATATGACACATAATTCCCTGGCCTGCCTTTGTCCAAGTCAGACAATAAACAGGAGATGGCTTCAGAAATCCATTTGCCTGGCATTTCATGCGCTTGGGGTTCTACCCGGACAGGAACTCCTGCAACGCACCGCCCAGTGCAATCATTCTGTACTCTCAGGTTTTCCACCTTGTTCTGAGCTGGAATGTGCTTATAGGGCCCTTTGTGGTTGGGGTCTTGGATGTGTGGGCTTGGGGTAAGGGGCCAGGGCCCCGTGGCGCCACTGTAACAACCCCTCCCCCTGTATCCACTGACTGGTTACACAGGACTTTAGGATGCGTGTTTCGGTCTTCCTGGATCTTCTGGGGCAGTGCCCAGGCACACATTTAAATTTTTGCCATTCAGGTTCTTGAATGATGTTGATAATGCCCACTGGTCCCTGTTCGGCTACTGTCCTCAAGAAGATGCACTGGATGATCTCCTGACTGTGGAGGAGCACATGTATTACTATGCTCGGTTACATGGCATCCCAGAGAAACATATCAAAGGGGTAAGTAAACAAAGGCGCTCCCTGCACGGGGGCCAGGCAGACCGTGACTTCCCCGGACTGAAAATGCACTTTTCCTGTTTGGTGTAGATTTGACGGTTGGAAATCTCTGGCACGTCTTTGTCCAAGTCAAACAATAAATAGGCTTCAGAAATCCATTTGCCCGGCATTTCATGTGTTTGAGGCCATGTGTTTAAGCCACTCTGTCCTTTCTTCCCAGAACCATTTTCAACACTGAAAAAAATTGTTCTATTTTTTTTTTAAGAAAAAAAGGAACAGAGGTGGGAATGGATGAATGTTCAGTTGAATAAAATGTACATGCCATGCTTCATTCCTTTAAAAAGGCAGATAGACCACCATTATTTGGGAAAGGGGAAAGGCAGGCTTCTGAGCTGTATCTGTGTCACGTGGATTGTCAGAACGGGAGGGTGGAGGCCGGGCTGGAGAGGTGCACACACACACACAAAAAATTGCTGTTTCTGGGTTGGGTGTATGTTTGCACACCCCTCCCCTTATGAAACAGTCCCATGGCATGCACACACACACACCCCTGGCCCCTGTCAGATAACTGCGATGTTTTCTGTATGATCTCATGCCTTGCTTGCTTGCTTTCTCGCATGCACATTGCTTTGCTTTGATTACAGAACTGTGGGAAACACTCCTCTGCCAGCCACTATCTCTGGCCTTGAACAGGAGGGAGGGCTTGGGTTCCCAGACGGTGTGAATGTCTCGGCCCTCCTACAGAGGGGGTTGTCTCCAGTTCATTATGTAATATCCCGCCAGGAGAACTCCTGCATGCGTGCTTGGTTGTCATTTGCTTAGCTAGCAGAAGCATCAGAGTATATACACAGCTTCCTATGCCCTATCTGTTATTCCTGACAATGACTCTGCAATAATGGGCAACAGACTGGTATTCCAATAAAGCATAACTTTCTGAGTGAAATGTGTTTGGACTTGCTTGCTGTTGAACCTGACAGCCCCTTTGGTTCATCTGTATTCTTTGCAGGCTCCAGTGGGGAAGCTGCCCAGGCAAGTTGCCTGCTGGGTGGATGCTGCTTATTGGAGCTGGATAAGAGGATAAGAGGAAAATGAAGATTTCTGTTACCCGCAAATTTAGCAAAGTTTGATTTAGGTGTATAGAAATTTAAAACTGCTAATCACAGCAAGAGTTCAGTGAACTTAAGAACATAAGGGAAGCCATGTTGGATCAGGCCAATGGCCCACCCAGTCCAACACTCTGTGTCACACAGCGGCCAAAACCCAGGGGCCATCAGGAGGTCCACCAGCAGGGCCAAAACTCCAGAAGCCCTCCCACTCTTGCCTCCCAAGCATCAAGTTTACAGAGCATCACTGCCCCACACATAAGAACATAAGGGAAGCTATGTTGAATTAGGCCAATGGCCCACCCAGTCCCTGTGTCACACACAGTGGCCAAAACCCAGGGGCCATCAGAAGGTCCACCGGTGGGGCCAGAACTCCAGTGCCTAATCTTTTCCTTTGTGTAACGATTGTCTCCACAGATTGTACTCCAGCTTCTTTATCGGCTAAATCTGATGCCTTACCGACAGAGAATCACAGCGATGTGCAGCTATGGGACCAACAGGAAGTTATCAACAGCTCTGGCCCTTCTTGGGAAACCGTCGGTTTTGCTGCTGGTAAAAAAACAAAAAAAGCTTGATTGGGAGGTGGGGGAGACCCACGCGTGACTCTGCGTCCTCTCTAAAGGCTGGTAGAGCAGGCCGCAGCCGCCACAGAGGCAAGGAGAGAAAGGAGATGTTTTGTGGCGGCCCGAGGCTGTGCTCAGCACGCGGAGTCACAGAGTTCGTACTCTGAAGAGAAATCAGAGGCAGGGAGGGGCTCAAGCGGCCTGGATGGCCCAGCTCAGCCTGAGCTCCTCAGAGTTTGGCAGCTCAGTCGGGTCGGCCACGGGAGAGCCTGCTGGGAGGAAGTCGATGGCAAGCTGCCTCCGCTTGCCTGGTGGACTCGGTGGTGACCTGGCAGCGCATCCTCCTCCTCCTCCTCGACAAGAAACAGAGGACGCTACAGAGTTGTTTTCTGTTGCCCCAGAAGGTCGGACCAGAACCAACGGGTTGAAATTAAATCGGAAGAGTTTTTGACTAAATATTAGGAAGAACTTCCTGACGGTCAGAGCAGTTCCTCAGTGGAACAGGCTTCCTCGGGAGGAGGTGGTGGGCTCTCCTTCTTGGGACGCTGTCAAACAGAGGCTAGGTGGCCATCGGACAGCAAGGCTGGTTCTGAGAATGGAGGCAGATCATGAGAGGGAATGGCAGGAAGGGCTGCCTCATCAGTGCTTAGTTCTTGTGGCCCTTTCTTACACCCCCAGGGAAATGCTTTGGGGTCAGAAAGCAATCCTGGAGGTTTGTTGTCATCTTCTGGGTGTGGAATAGGGGTCACTGGGGTTGGGGGGGAGGCATTTGTGGATTTCCTGCCTTGTGCAGGGGGTTGGATTAGGTGACCCTGGAGGTCCCTTCCAGCTCTGTGATTCTGTGATTCGATGACCCACATCCATCCTTCCTCAGGGAAATCAGTAACACCTTGTTTTCATGTTTAAAAACTCTAGATTTCTTTCCATTTTTCTCTCCCCCTACCATTTAATAGTAATACTCTCCAAAATTGCAGAGAGGTGAGAAGTTGCACGGTATACGGTGCCATCCTAAACCGAGTTATGCTCTTCTAAATCCACTGAAGTAAAAGGGTGTAACCCTGCTTAGAATTTTCTCTCCAGAGCCCAAGAGACTTAGCAGTGTCTTTATGGTACTGGCTTTATTTACAAAAACAGAGGCAGAGCCTAGTGGAAGTGAACAGACTTATCTGAGCAGGGGGCATAGTTGCTAATCCTGCATCAGCGTCTCCCAAAGAGAGAAACCACACATCAAAGATGCACCGTCCTATCCTGACCTGGATAGCCCCAAGGCAAGCCCCATCTTGTCAGATCTCAGAAGTTAAGCAGGGCCGACCCTGGGAAGCACTTGGATGGGAGACCTCCTTGGAATACCAGGGCCCGGACGCAGAGGCAGGTTATCAAACCACCTCTCTGAAAATGTCCTGGCCCTACGAGGGATCACCGGAAGTCACCATGGCTTCCAGGCTCACCAGTACACACACACACACAAGTACACACACACTCACCCCAAAATAAGGATGGGCCGTCTTCGGTAGCAACACGCCTGCCCGTCTCTCTCTTTTTATTTATACTCAGCTCAGGATCCAGATTGTTTGTGGTCAGACTGGCCGGCCTCCCCCTTGCTCTGCTACCCCATTTCCTTGGGTTATGGATGCAGACGGGGCTGTGCCCTGAGCCTGGCCCCACCACTCACCTGTCCTTCAGGTGGGCAGCCTGCTGGTAGGGAGCCACTCAGCTGAACAGCGTCTGAGTCCAGTCAGGCCCCTTGGAGACCAATGCAGCTTTATCCAAAGCACAGACCCAGAATTAAACTTTATCTTAAAGGTGCCGCCGGAATCAAACGTTGTTTCATTTTCCTCGCCGCCGTTCAGAGCTTTTCTTTGAACTGCACCTTTGAGTAGGCAGCGTCAGCCTGACTCAAGTTCATCCCAAAGCCCCAGCGCAAGGACAGATCGCTTCCAGATTGACCCTGGAGGCATGAATAAGAGGCACAGGAGGTTAACCAGATACCCTTAGCCAGTTCCTTTAAAAAGGAAGACGCACATGAGGTTCAGACTTATGTCACTGTCCAAATGGTTTTTGTTTTTGTTTGTAACCTGGGTAGCTGGAGTGACCCAGAAGTCAACACGCAAGCCTCCGCATTCATTCTTCCCAGCCCCCAGTCAGCATTCTAAATAATCAATATTCTGAACGGTTAATTGTAACCATTCCCGTTCAGTGCTCTCTTTTACCAACAGAAACTTTTCTCTGCCTGCCTCTCTAGACTTCGGAACCTAATATTCTTCAGCCTCGGCAATCTTTCTCTTTAACTCTGATTTCCCACAACTGACAAGTATCCAGTTCCTGTTCTTTAACCGCCTCTCCTTCCCAAAACTCTAAGGGCTCCTCTGTTTTGTGCTCAGGGTGTGAGCTTTCGGGTGCACAAATACGTAGAAGGGCAAAAAAAGGCCTCACCCCTGGGGAGACACAAGCAGTCTTCCTGGCTGAAGGTCATGGTCACAGGCTGTGTCCTAAGGATAGGGGCGCCCTCTCATGAATCTCCCCACGGACTGAGCGCGCAGGCAAATACTGGCGAGAGAGCACGATGCTGCAGGCACTGAGGCTGGACAACGACTTTAGTGCTTGTTCCACAGTCCAAAAAACAATAACTCCAGTGGGCACATAAAATACCTCTTGCGCTCACTCCTAAAGGATTGTAGCAGCCGCTAAAAGCCTCCCCCGTGAGTTCCCCCTCCCCTAAAATGGTGTTTGTGGAGGAAAGGGCTATAATTATGGAGGGCAGGAGAGTTTCTTCAATAGCAAAACGGCCAACGCGACCTGATTTCTAGTTATCCAGCTGTGTTCTTTCTGTCTGGTCCCCAGACAGCCACAATTCAAGCAGTCCTTTTTCTGAGGATGCCAGCAGCCGGAGAATAACATTCGGCAGCGTGTCTCTGGTCTGTGGCCCGCCTGGCACTCCAAGCAGGAGTCTCGTTCTAATCGCCAGTGCTCAGAAAGCAAGGGGGGTGCACTGGCCAGAAACCAGTTTGTTAAGGGTTGCTGTTTTGAGTACAATGGCATTTAATTGTACTAAAAAAGGGGAAAGGTAAAAATAAAAGGACTGTCGATAGCAGCCAGCCCTAAATCTCTCCCGTGTGTACGTCTGCCTTCAGCATCCTGGCATCTCTCCTGGGCGGCTTTTCCTCCTCGTCCACCTCTGAAAAGAGAAGCCACGCAAGCTCTCTTCCTTTGCTCTTTATGTTTACTATCCAATTATCCTATTTTAAGGATGAGCCGAGCTCTGGGATGGACCCGAACGCAAAGAGGCACCTGTGGAAGATCATCTCGGAGGAAGTGCAGAACCAGTGCTCCGTGGTCCTGACGTCTCACAGGTAGGGCGTCCCATCTGATCAGGGTCCCTGAGGCCCCGCCCCCTCCCCCGGATAACCCCTGCCCAGTGGAGCGCCTGCGGGCTGCGGCCACACCCAGCCGTGCTCCTCCCCGGGGGCGGAGTCGACCCCTCACCCGCTGCCCCACTGGCCAGAGAGGCAGGGCGGGAGCCGGCCGTGCCCCCCCCACGCGTCACCTGGGGAGGACCTGCAGCCTTGCGGGCATCACTGCCTTCAGAATTAAGCACATCTACTGATCAAGTTCTACATTTCATTCTTTTCCACCAAAGAGGTGCGGAGCATCAGTAAACTAGTAACAATAAAACAGTTGTGTTTCAATGACTGCCACGGCTGCAACCCACACAGACGCATCTGTGAAAACCTTTTCACGTCCTGAAGGCCTTGCTGGAGGCTGTTTGGCCGTGTTTTTAATCTCTGGGTTTTAATCTGTGTGTGTTTTGGATCGCGGAGAAGAGACTTCCGTGTCCTCATAAAAATTGGTGGCCCGGAGCAGTGGCCCCTCGGCAGACGTGGACAGGAGCCTGTGGAAGGTTCCGTGGGCTAAATGGGAAGATTCGGTGGCTGTGAGCGGCTGGGGGGGGGGTGGCCGTTGCGGCCGGGAATCCAGAACTGCCTTGTGGGCAGCCCAGACTGGCGACATCCTCGAAACGATAAGTGGGCGGCCCTTGCTGCTCGTACTTCTCCTCCAAGGTGATGGCGCAGAGGGGCCCCATGGCCGAGCTCCCAGGAGGGGAGGGGTCCTACGCAGTGTTCCCTCTGAGCTGAGTTAGTGTGAGTGAGCTCACAGTTTTTGAGCCTCCAGCTCACGGATTCTTGTCTTAGCTCAGGAAGGAGGGCTCCAGAGCGAACGAATTGATGCAGCAGCCAAATCGCTCACTCACTAGGCCTGCCTGAGAGGCACCAGCAGCCCCGCCCACCCCAAATCCCCTCCAGTAGGATCCTCCCCCCCCCCGCCCCGAGAAAGGCAGGCCTGCAGAGAATTCACAAGGCCCTGCTGCGGAGGGTGGCCCGGAACACCACACCGTGCCAGGGAGATGCTTTGTGCATAAACCAGGAGGGATCCAAGCCGCATTTCCTGAGTCACCATGAAAAACTGCATTTGGCACAAGCCGCCCCCCCGCGGAGCTCCTTTTGGTGACTCCTCCTGCTGTGTTTCCCGCGGTTTTCAGCATGGAAGAATGCGAGGCTCTCTGCACCCGGCTGGCCATCATGGTGAACGGACGCTTCCAGTGCCTGGGCTCCTTGCAGCACATCAAGAGCAGGTCGGTCCAGTGCCTGATGCCCTTCCCCTCAGGGCCACGGTAACAGCCCGGCTAACCAAGAGCCCCTTGCTTTCTCGCAGGAGTCAGGCAAATGTAAAAACAGCAAGCAACAGGTGGTGTTCATAGCAGCCGGTCATGTTTCTGAGCTTATCTCTGTAGTCATAAAAGACCAGGAATTATTTTCCCTCCGGTCGCAGTCACCCGCTGGAGAGAGCCGCATCAGGAGAGCCCCGTTACTTGGCGGCACACACACACAAACACACAAGCCTTGAGCTCTCAGGCCATTGTCGAGAACAGTGATGCTTGCTTTGGCATTCCATCCAGCCGAAACCCTCACGCTCTCTGGGCCCAAATGTCAGAGGCCCGGGCGCTCCCATCCTGATAACGCCCTGGGGTGCAGCGATGGGCTTGGGTATGTCAGCTGGAGCACGGGGTGGGGGTGGGGGTGGGCTCGGTCCGCCCCGTCCAGATCCCTTTGGCCCCAGTGCTGCATCCAAGCTGGGATGGGCTTCTGAAAACAAAGTTAGGATGCTTGAGATTCGACACTGGGCCACCCCTGAATGTCTGCAGTCTGGAGATGACCCTGACTTTCCCCTAGCTGGGGGTACACCACATGCCGATCTGGTCTCTGAAAGAAGAGCTGGGCCTCTGCAGGGTGGAATTCCGCAGTCCGGCTGCTTGAGGGATAAGCTCACGTGTGGAGGCTTGAAAGGAATGGCAGTTCTGTAATTCAGGGGGACGCTGTACTGGATAGGAAGGGAAGAGTCAGGGTTTCTTGCTATCTGCCTGAGCTCGGATGGGGAGAGACTATAGAAAGCGTGGCCAGCCCCCAGAGAGTGAGAGAGAGAAGGGAGGAGACCAGAAAGAAGGACCCCCCCACCACCAAGAGTAGCATTCTGGGTAGCAAAAGGGAAGCAGCAGGGGTGGGCCAGAGACAGGCCAGGGAGCCCACCCTCCAGCCCTTCAGTGGCTCTCTCCTGCCTGCCCTGGAGACCCCGATGCCCGTGCCAGCAGGCAGTGAGGGGGCACAGTCCTTCCCTGCCGGCAGCTTCCCCTGGGTTTTCTGGAGGGACAGCTTTATTCTCGCGTGCGTCTCTTGCAAAAATAAACTGTGCATTTCATTTGCTTTCCCCCAGGTTTGGAAAAGGATTCACTGTGAAGATGCACTTGAATAACGGTGCTGACAGCATTGAGAAGCTGACACAATTCATGCAGTCGAACTTTCCAAACACACTTCTAAAGGTAAATAGTAAAGCAGAAAGTCTGGTAGGTAATGTTGGTCCTTAAGTTGTTTGTGTTTTCAAACAGGAAATCATGCAACACTTTTTGCATGGTTGCATTTTTGATGGGTAAGATGCAAAATCAGAATATTTTGTGTTCCTCTGATGACTGTGCCCGATATACACAACTCTATTCTCTTGCAGGAACAAATAAAATTCTCTCTCACTGTTTTATTAATGCCATTGCACACGCTCAAGTGGTTAAGACGCTGAACTGCAGGCTGTGGAAGGTCAGTAGTTCAGCGGTTCAAGACCCAAGAGCGCCGCATGACGGAGTGAGCTCCCGTCTCTAGTTCCAGCTCCTGCCAACCTAGCAGTTCGAAAGCAAGAAATTGCAAGTAGATAAATAGGTACCACTTCAGTGGGAAGGTAACAGCGTTCCGTGCGCCTTGGTGTTTAGTCATGCTGGCCACATGACCACGGAAAGGTCTTCGGACAGCGCTGGCTCTTCGGCTTGGAAACGGAGATGAGCACCGCAACCCTAGAGTCGGATTCGACTGGCTTTCGAGCAAGGGAACCTTTACCTTTACCTTTACACGCTGGAGACCCACAGAGTTTATGTGTGAGGGAAGTTCTGCACCCCCACGGCCCACCCCTCTCTGCTAGATGACCTCTCTGCTCTTTCTCCCCTTTCCCGTCCCTCCCATTCTTTTCCCCCTCTCTCTTGCCCAGTTGCTTTCCTCCACCCCCTGATTTTTCACTCCCTCCGGCTTCAGGTAGCAACTCCAGGTTGGGAAATTCCTGGGGATTTGGGTGGGGTGGGGTGGAGACCGGGGAGCAGAGGGTCTCACGCCGTGAAGCCCACCCTGCACAGCCGCTGTTTTTCTCCAGGGGAACTGAACTCTGTTGTCTGGAGACCAGCCGTAGTTCTGGGAAATCTCCAGGCCCCACCTGGAGGCTAATATAAAAACGGAGGGTCACAATGTTAGGAAGATTATGGAAAAGTATACAACACTGTGTGTAATAGACGTATGCTTAAGGTAGCTCTATTTTGTGCTTTTCGCCCCCCTTTCCTATACTGTTATATAGATATTGGTGTCAAATTTTACCAAACATAGGATTCACCCAAACAATACATCAAAGTGCAGGTTTACACTATGTTCAAACATTCAAACAGCACCTTGTCAGTTTGGATTAGTGTTTGTGAAACTGGAGGAAACGGCCGCTTTGGAAGGCGGGCTCTGTGGCATTCCACCCTACTGAAGTCCCCCCCTACCCAAACCCCGCCCACCTCAGGCTCCACCCCCCCAAATCTCCAGGTATCCCCCAACCTGGAGCTGGCAACCCTGTGCAGACAATCTTACCACCACAGTGGGATCTCGGCACAGCTGTGAACATGCTTCAGCATGAGTGGAAACTTGAAGAGTGTTTTTGATATTTTTTGTTTGTTCATATTTATTGGTCGACTGGTTCTGCTGCTCTCTGCAACGGGGGCCCAAGGCAGCCTTCCACGTCACTCTCCACTCCTCCATGTTCTCCTCACAACAACAACCATGTGAGGTTAGCTGTGAGGGAAGGATCGTCCCAGGGGGCTTCCAGGAGGGTGCAGAGAGTCACACCTGGTTCTCCCAGATCTCTCGTCTAACCACAAGAGCAGCAGCCTGCTCTGATGATGGAAATCTTGTCACAGCTGAACCCTTCCTGGCAGGGGTCATTTCGTAGAAAAAGAGGTGCAGGAACTCATTAGCATAACTCATTAGCAGAACTAATAACTCAGGTGGGGGGGCTTTCTCCAGGCCTTCCCTGGCTCACCCGCTTCTGTGGGCGGGGCACGGAAGGTATGGGGAGGCATTTAAATGCCGCCTTGCTCCTTCAAGGGCCTTCCCCAGCTTGCCCACCTAGCCGGGTGGGCGAGGGAAGGTGGGGGGCTGCTGGGAGGGCTGCTGGGAGCTGGGGGCGGGGCTTGCCGCTCCGAGGCTTGTTACTGCCGGAACAGCATTCCTGCTCGTTCCAGCTGGAAATGAGCCCTGCTCCCTGGTAAAGCAGCACTGGCCAGTGGTTATTTCCCTCAGCTCAACGGTGTTTCTCTCCTTCATCTTCACAACTTTATGAAGGCAGGAGAGTGGCGGCTTGCAGCCCGAGGCTTTGCGTATCGCCCTGGCAAATTCACGGCTTGCAGGGGACAGAACTGTTGGGTTCAATGTAAACAACATATATCGTTTGCCTTGGAAGCATAGAAGCTCTTTCACAGTACGTCTGATCCTCCATGTTTCCCGGCTGAGAAAGAAAAAATGCTGTTCAAACAAATTACAAAGATGATCTGACTCCAAGGGTAACAAGAGGGGGAAACAAATTTACTTTCAAAAACAGAAGCGCATCTTACGTGACATATTCATGGGGAGACATCTAACTTATTGAGAACAGATAATCTTCCAAAAGGGTGACTTGCTACAGCTCCAAGCCCAGGTAAGAGAGAGAAGAAGAGTGGTCCTACACAAGATGAAAGAAGAGAGGTCCTTTATAAGATGAAAGAGCATCAACATTTAACCTACGAGAGGGCTGGGGCCAACTGCCAAGTGTACCCCAGGATAGGGGGGGGATTCTCTTAACCCTTTCCCTCCCAGATCCTCATGCATGCAGAGTTACAATATCCAACAAGAACCACATACTGGAGGTATCCTTACATGATTCTCTCAAGGGCTCAAAGCACTTAAGAACATAAGAACATAAGAGAAGTAAACCACTGAAAACCATCTTCCCGATGGACAGTAGCCAGCGGCCCCTGGTGTCCCTCATTCTGGTGCTCTCGGCTTTGTTGTTGAGTGGGGATCCAGGGTCCGCAGAGGCACAGAAGACCTCAACTGGCACACCCGGGCACCAGGCACCTCCGAGTATTAGCCGGGCACTCGCACTTCCTTCTCCCTCCCCTCGCCAGCTTTGCCACTCACCTTCTGTTAATCCCCTTCTTCACGCAGGACCATCAGCTGAACATGGTGGAATACCACGTCCCGGTGTCTGCTGGAGGCGTGGCAAACATATTTCAGCTGCTGGAAGCCAACAAAGCAGTCTTTAAAATCAGGCACTTCTCAGTGAGCCAAACAACTCTAGAAGAGGTAAGAAGTTACATTTGTCCATTCCAAATATATGACTTACGAGACAGATTGATTACTGAGCATAAGGAGAGCGTAACTTACTTAAAGAGCAGTAGAATTTTCTAACTTCTCACAGCACATCCAGTCTGTCTCCATATTTTTGTATCCGAAGTGTCCTGGACACATGCCAGCTAACCCTTTTCCTTGAGATTCTTGGAGAGAGAGACAAGACAGCGTTCTCTGTATTGCTGAACTGCTGGCCAATCTGTTGCCATGACCAGCTAAGTCAGGTGGAGCAAGGCCCGGCCGTTTGCATAGCAGATGTGTAAAAACATAGGAGAAGCCAATGTTGGATCAGGCCAGTGGCCCATCCAGTCCAACGCACTCTGTGTTGCACAGTGGTCCGAAATACCAGGTGCCCTCAGGAGGCCCACCAGTGGGGCCAGGACACTAGAAGCCCTCCCACCGTTGCCTGCCACCCCCCAAGCACCAAGAATACAGAGCATCTCTTGCCCCAGATCGACAATTCCTATCTGTATATTGTGGCTAAGAGCCACTGATGGACCTCTGCTCCAGATGTTTATTCAATTCCCTCTTGAAGCTGTCCATGCTTGTAGCTCCCACCACCTCCTGTTGCAGTGAATTCCATGTGTGAATCACTCTTTGGGTGAAGAAGACTTCCTTTTATCCATTCTAACCCGACTGCTCAGCAATTTCATGCCCACGAGTTCTTGTATTGTGAGAAAGGGAGAAAAGGACTTCTTTCTCTGCATAATCTTGTAAACCTAAATCATGTCAGCCATTGCTGGGGGGTGACATGTGCCAGACCTCTGCTCCATTCTGGGGTGTGCCTGAACCCTAGATGTTAATGTACTGGCTGACTGGAGTGATTTCTGGAGGGCCTCTGGCTGGGTTTAGGTGACACTGGAGTTCTCCATGTAGAAGTCAAAAATGTGGGTGAAGGAGCTGTCGTCTCAGCTTTGCTTCTGTTCAGCCTCTGGGTAAAGAAGGTGCTGTCCTTTGGTGGTCGGGTGGGCCATGGGGATTGGTATTTATAGACTCATAGAATCACAGGGTTGGAAGGCTCCGTACAGACCGTCTAGCCCAACCCCCTGACCAGTGCAGGACCAGCCTAAAGCATCTCCTCTCATGCCAAGCCTCTGTGTCCATTAATAGAAAGAGGGGAAACAGCGATCAGGCCATGTCAGGAAGTCTGAGGGGGGGAATGTGTGGGCAACAGGAGGGCAGTAAGCTGCTGCACCCGGGTGCGGAAGCCTTGTGCTTCCCTGACCCTTTCACAAAGGAAGGGCTTGAGGAAGGCCTTCGCAACCAGCAACAGCCCACAACTATCAGTCGATAGACCTGACATGGGTAGGCCAGGCCAGCCAGATCTCCTCGGATCTCAGAAGCTAAGCAGGGCTGGCCCTGGCTGGTATTTGGGCGCGAGACCTCCGAGGAATGACAGGGTCCCGACGTGGAACCAGGCAGTGGCAGGCCCCCTCGGAATGTCTCAGGCCTTGAAAGCCCCACCAAGGGTCGCCTTAAGTCATCTGTGCCTTGACTGCGCTTCCCGCCACCACCATCAGCCAATAGTCTACTTAATGTCATAGAATCATAGAGTTGGAAGGGACCTCCCAATGATCATCTAGACCAACCCCTGCACAATGCAGGAAATTCACAAATACCTCCCCCCCACACACACCCAGTGTCCGCTGTTCCATGCCCAGAAGATGGTAAAAAGCCTCCAGGATCTCCAGCCAAGCTGGCCCGGAGAAAAACTGCTTCCTGACCCCAAAGTGGCGATCGGCATTTCCCCGGGGGTGTCAGAAAGGGCCACAAGAACTAAGCACTGAGGCAGCCCTTCCTGCCCGCCCTCTCACAATCTGCCCGAGTTCACAGAGTCAGCATTGCTGTCAGATGGCCACCTAGCCTCTGTTTGGAAACCTCCAAAGAAATAATATCCTTTGTTTCCTTTAGGTTTTCATCAACTTTGCCAAACATCAGACTGGCCCTGATGCTTTGGAAGCAAGTTCAGAGCACCCGGATTCAACCAGCCAAGATCCAAACACCCCCACTCTCTTCTAAGGTTTTTGTGGCACAGGTTTTGCGTTCACTGATTTTTGTAACCTTTAACCTGAAAGCCCCGAGTGGTGCACCTAAACATCAAATCAGTCTGTTACTTGTTCTTCCACTTTTGGTTAATATGCTAATGGTTTATTTATGCCAAGGATGTGTAGACACATTTTGGTGAACGGGGGTCTCACGGGGAATTTCTCTCCCTCCTTCATCCACCCCAGGCGGTCTGTAAGTCCCACTCTGAGTAGGCGGCGGCGACATCTGCTCTGTCGGCAGAACGGGAGGCGAATCCTGGGCGGTGTGTATCAATTTTGTCAGTATTAAAGGGAATTACTTACAATCTGAGGTAGCTAACAGATTCTCTTGCCTTCATGAGAGCCCAGCTACTGAATCATGGGAAATGGCAGTGTTCTCTGGGCAACGAAGCAGAACTGGCCTTATGGTCAGATTATACCGAAGAAGAAAAGCAACTTTCCTGTCCCTGAAACCTCCAATGGTTTCGCTTTGTGCCTTTCTGCCGGGACTCCTGGCCGCAGGGCCACCTCTCTGTGCCATCTGCCGTAATGTCCTGGAAAGTCTAAATACTGACATCGGAATAAAATCTGTGATGTAAATATATGAAAATCGGCATGAAATTGTGTGATTTATTCAGAATGGAAACAATCAGCTCATCTGTGCAGGATTTGATTTTTATATATATATATATATATATATATATATATATATATATATATATATATATAAAAATGAACATAAGAACATAAGAGAAGCCAATGTTGAATCAGGCCAATGGCCCATCTAGTCCAACACTCTGTCACACAGCGGCCAAAATATACCAGTTGCCATCAGGAGGTCCAGCAGTGGGGCCAGGACACCAGAAGTCCTCCCACTGCTGCCCCCTCCAGCACCAAGAATAGAGTGCATCACCTGCCCCAGACTGAGAGTTCCCTGTGGCTAATAGCCTATACCCCGTGGCTAATAGCCACTGATGGATTTCTGCTCCATGTGTTTATCTAATTCCCTCTTGAAACTGTCCCTGCTTGTAGCTGCCACCACCTCCTGTGGCAGTGAATTCCATGTGTTAATCACTCTTTGGGTGAAGAAGGACTTCCTTTTACCTGTTCTAACCCGACTGCTCAGCAATTTCCTGGAGTGCCCACGAGTTCTTGTATTGTGAGAAAGGGAGAAAAGTACTTCTTTCTCAACCTGCTCAATCCCGTGCATGATCTTATAAACCTCGATCATGTCACCCCTCAGCAGTCATTTCTCCAAGCTGAAGAGCCCCAAGCATTTTAACCTTTCTTCATAGGGAAAGTGTTCCAGCCCTTTGATCATTCTAGTTGCCCTTCTCTGCACTTTTTCCAATGCTATCATATCCTTTTTGAGATGTGGTGACCAGAACTGTACACAGTATTCCAAATGAGATCGCACCAATGATTTATACAGGGGCATGCCCAGTCCTGGAATATGTGTTCTTTATCTTAGAATAATTTGCTTTCTTTGAATATAGATTCAGGTGGGTTCAGCCATGTTGGTTTGAGGCAACAGAACAAAGTTTAAGTCCGGGGGGGCACCTTGGAGACCCACAAAGTTTGATTCTGGGCAGAAGCGTTCCTTCAGAAGAAAACTCGGTTGGTCATAAAGGCGCCACTTGCAGACTCCCAGGGCAATCAGCACCAACAACTTGCTTCTGTATAAAGGAAGCTTATTGATCAGTATGGGTGGGGCACCTGCCCTGCACTCCAGGCTCTGTGATGAAACCGAGGGGGGCGGAGGCGCGGGGGGAATGATACATGGGAGTCGAAGCAGGCCAGGGGGTGGGAGAGGGCCAGGGAAGGTAGCTAGTGGGGCCAGCCAGACTCGTGACGGTTTCCGTGTTACCAGAGAAGATGCTACCGAGGTCAGGCACATAAACTACAGGTAGGAGCCCGGCCGTAGACACAGCGGGAAAGCAGAAGTGACATTCCAAGGGATTCATTCCCCTCCCCCCCCCCCCGGCCTCCTCCATCACCCTCCACAATACGGGGCAGCGAGCTGACAGCGAGGCCGGACTCGGACTTTGTTCTGTCGCTTTCTTTGTGTTATTTGGGGATTGTTCTAAGGAGCCCTTTCCCATGTGGGGAGAGGAGAGCAGGGAGTGGGGAGAGGCAGGGGGCCCCGGACCAGAGCTCAAAGGTTCTGGGGATGAGTCTGGCAAGGCAAGTGTTAAATAGTGGGGGTTCCATGGATGGTCCGACCCCACGTCCAGTGATCAGCTCAGCTCTATTAGTGATTCAGCCAGAACAAGACTAAAACACCAGGGCAATGGCCCTGTTTAATTAGCATGCAGAACCCTAACCCAACCACACCCCGTTTCCAACGACAGGCTGTTTACATAACATTAGTTCCTCACTGGTCACCTCCAGAGTCCTGATGGGCTATTGTTCTAGAGCTCCAAGCTCAGCCAGTCTCTGGTAGAACCAGTCCTGGGATGTTCCAGCCCCAATGCAGAACAGCAAGCGTCCCCCTGACTGGCTCCATCCGCTACCCCACCCCCCGGCACGTGGGGCTCTCCCCAGGCTCACCCACGGCTGTCCTCATAGCCACTCTCAAGGGCTGCCGGAGCAGCCCACCCCCAGGCTTATGTCTGAACAGAAGGCCCACCCGGGATCTGTGACTGGTCCATCCATTCTCAACAGGGAACAGGCTTTATTTACTAGGACTGGTGCTGGTGGAGCTTCTAAGAGGAAACTCCACGTTCAGAGGCACCAGTCCTCTGAATCCCAGAGCCAGGAGGCCACATTAGGGGTCTCTCTGCCCTGCTGCTGGCCCTCCAGAGGAACTGGTTGGCCCCTGTGTGAGATGGGAGGCTGGACTGGATGGACCCTCACGGGCCTGACCCAGCAGGGCTCTTAGAAGCGCAGAAAAGCCATGCCCCACTGCCTCCTCACACAGTGATATATGGCATACGTACTTATTTACAATTGCTACTTGCAAAATAGTTTTACTATCGGATAAGAGAAAACAATACTCCTTGAACTTCACATGGGGAACTTTGTGCACGTAACAGTAATTAAGTGCTCTGGTGAGGCAGTCTGCGTGAACCGCATTGGAAGCGGAAGAATGGTAACTGCGAAGGTATCCTTAAATGCTTCCGAGCTCTGCACTCTGCTTTTCATTATTGCTGTTGCTCCTATTTTGTAAATTGGTTTTCTTGTTTTGCATTAAGTGTCTCTTTGATGGAAGCCTTCCTGGCGCTGCGAAGGGCTCCGTGCGTGAATTCCAATGATTTAAATCCTATCTGTAATTCCAGGAAGCACATTGTTTTATTATATCAGTAGCTGCACAGAGCCAGCGGAAGACGGCCTCTGAGTCCAGTTTTGCTTTACGTTTGATTGAGACGAATGGAGAGGGAGCTCCCCCTCTTTGTGGTATTTTACGTTTCAGTAATCAAAACTAGGAAAGGGGCTATTTAAATAGTTTAACAAGTTATAACTGAACGGGGCGGTGGCTGTCAGTTCTAGCTGTAGCAAAACATGGTCGAGCAGTGGCGGCTGTTCCTAGAAACAGCACGTGGCTGAACCCAGGAAAATAGTCCTCTCTGGGAAGCACATTTCTTTCTACCTCTAATTTTTAGACTCCCCAAGAACCTTCCAAGGAGCTCCTACTTGCAGAACCAGATTTTCAAGGCAGCAAAGGATCGCCTGTCATTCAATGCCCCCAGGCTTTAAATTTACTTTTAATCAGAACACACGGATAAATGTCACATACGCCGCATGAGAGTCGATGGAATTTGGTTAACGTGAATGAACTAGACAAAAATCAAGTATTCCTGCTTCAGGATTAAGCGGCTTACCTAACCAGGGCGTGTCCCCAAGAAGAGTGCTGAATCCGTGGGCACGTGCACGGGCCCTCCTGGAGGAGGGAGCCGAGAGCACCAGTCCACTGGAGGAGTGGAGCGTGCCCGACCAGCGGTGGGCCAGCCCGTGGGCTCAGCAGATGTCCAGCTGTGTTGTTGGCCAAAATTAAAGCCTCAGCTCAGCTGCGGCGCATCCATGTGACCTTCCAAGTATTGGAATACCTCTGGAATGGTTTTGTATCACAGTGATTCCGGGGTGAGCACACTCGTCACAAAACAGGCAACCTTCGCTCTACTCTCAGGTCTCTACAGGGGCTGTCTGTGGGAGGGCCTTCCTCGGAGGGGCGTGTGTGTGTGTGTGTGTGTTAGCAGTCCCCAATCTTTTCAGAGTTGGGACTGACCTTTATCCCCAGTCTAAAATGTGGGAATCACTTTTAATTTTTGTTTTGTACCACATACTTCTTTACACAAAGAGCAGGGTTCCCTCTAAGCTGAGTTAGTGTGAGCTAGCTCACAGTTTTTTAGCCTCCAGCTCACACATTTTTGCCTTCGCTCAGGAAGGCTGGCTCCAGAGCAAGCTAAGTTATGCAGTCGCCAAATGGCTCGCTCACAACTTTAAGGCCAGCAGCTCACAAAGTAGGATTTTTGCTCACAAGCTTAGAGGGAACACTGACAAAGAGTGATTAAAATGTGGAATTCGCTGCCAGAGGATGTAGTGATGGCCACAGGGATAAACAACTTTCAAAGGGGGTTAGACAGATTCGTGGAGGAGTGGTCTGTCAGGGGCCACCAGCCATGGTGGCTGTGGGGAACCTCCACGTTCAGAGGCACTCATTCTCTGAGTCCTGGAGCTGGGAGGCAACATCAGGGGAAGGCCTCCTTGGCCTCTATAGCCCGTTGTCGGCCCTCCAGAGGAACTGGTTGGTAGGGTTGCCAGCCTCCAGGTAGCACCTGGAGATCTCATAAGAACATAAGAGAAGCCAATGTTGAATCAGGCCAAAGGCCCATCTAGTCCAACACTCTATGTCACACAGTGGCCAAAATCTACCAGGTGCCATCAGGAGGTCCAGCAGTGGGGTCAGGGCACCAGAAGCCCTCCCACTGCTGCCCCCTCCAGCACCAAGAATAGAGTGCATCACCTGCCCCAGACTGAGAGTTCCCATCTATACCCTGTGGCTAATAGCCACTGATGGACTTCTGCTCCATATATTTATTTAATTCCCTCTTGAAGCCGTCCCTGCTTGTAGCTGCCACCACCTCCTGTGGCAGTGAATTCCATATGTTAATCACTCTTTGGGTGAAGAAGGACTTCCTTTTATCTGTCCTAACTCGACTGCTCAGCAATTTCATGGAGTGCCCACGAGTTCTTGTACTGTGAGAAAGGGAGAGAAGTACTTCTTTCTCAACCTGCTCTATCCCATGCATAATCTTATAAACCTCGATCATCTCACTCCTCAGCCGTCATTTCTCCAAGCTAAAGAGCCCCAAGCGCTTTAACCTTTCTTCATAGGGAAGGTGTTCCAACCCTTTTATCATTCTAGTTGCCCTTCTCTGCACTTTTTCCAATGCTATAATATCCTTTTTGAGATGTGGTCACCAGAACTGTACACAGTATTCCAAATGAGGTTGCACCAATGATTTATACAGGGGCATGATGATACGGGCTGATTTGTTTTCAATTCCCTTCCTAATAATCCCCAGCATAGCGTTGGCCTTCTTTATTGCAGCTACACACTGTCTAGATATTTTCATTGAGTTATCCACTACGACTCCAAGATCTCTCTCTTGGTCCGTCTCTGCCAGTTCAGACCCCATCAACGTGTATTTATATTTAGGATCTCCCACTATTACAATTCATCTCCAGATGACCAAGATCAGTGCCCCTGGAGAAAATGGCTGCTTTGGAGGGTGGACTCCCTGTGGCATTGGAGCCCACTGAGGCCCCTCCCTCCCCAAGCCCCGCCCTCCTCAGGCTCCACCCCAGAAATCTCCAGGTATTTCCCAGCCCAGAGGTGGCAACCCTACTGGTTGCCCACTGTGTGAAACAGGATGCTGGAGTAGATGGACTGCTGGTCTACTCCAGCAGGGCTCTCCTGATGTTCTCATAAATTCACGGAAGATCGGTCTACCAGTATGTACCAGCCATGATGACTGAGGGGAACCTCCACATTCAGAGGCACTAATTCTCTGAATCCCAGGGGAAGGCCTTGGCCTCTCTGTCCTGTTGCTGGCCCTCCAGAGGAACCGGTTGGTCACTGTGTGAGACGGGAGGCTGGACTGGATGGACCCTCCCTGGTCGGACCCAGCAGGGCTCTTCTGAGGTTCTTTTGTAACTCCTCCTTTTCCCTTCTCTTTCGTGCATTATGTTTTTCTCCTCTCTGATCTTTTAAAAACTCCATGAGAGTGGCAACGTGGGATGTAAGAACTCATCTTGCAGTTGACGGCCTGTGTGATAAAAGTTTGCTGGGAGACGTGGTGTGTGAATGCGTCTTTCATCTGAGAGAGAGTGTGTCTGTGTGTGTCTGTGTGTGTGGGCTACTCATTCTTTGTCACCTGTGTTTCGTCCTACTCTCCAGACATCCCCACATCAATTGCTGTGATCCAAAGTCTTTAAAAAAATAACAATCCACAAGTGTCTGACCTTTGCCTCGCATTATTCGGCGTCACAGTCGGAGACGCATGTTCCAGGGTGCCGGAGCGCAAAGAGCCTCGACGGGATGATGGCGCGGCTGCTGCGTGTTCATTAGAAGCGCGTGGGGCTCATTCCGCCTGATTGAAGGGGGCTCTTGTAAATCACACTTCCCAGAGAGAAATATTTATTCCTTGGGCAATGGCTAGAAAAGCCCAGGGCAAAGATGCCAGGCAGGGCTATAATTACTGACGGTGGTGGACTGCGCTGATTAGAGCAGCTTCCCTTCCCTGGTTCATCTGGTACTTCAGGTGCCGCCCCCCTTGAGCGTCTGGCACGCACGGGGGGTGGGGGGTGGGCCCTTTCCAGCTCCGCTGCTCCTGCAGCTTCCCAACCTGCCCTCAGAGCTGCTGATGAGTGCCGTGGGGGCTCCTCCACCCCCAGCGATGTTGCAGCCCTCCAGCTGGGCCCCCGGACAGCCCCAGACATCAGGGTTTAATCGCTACCCTTTCTGCTCCTGGTATGTGTGGACTGAACAGGGGCTTAATATGGATCACAGAGATCCAACCAAAGTTGCCAGACACCCCCCCCATGGAGGTGGGGATCCCCCACCATCAGGCTCTGCCCCCCATCCACCTATCAGCTGGCTGGAATGGGGACTTGCCAGTAGAAAGAAGAAGGCAGCCTAGGCCACGTTGCTGGCATTGCACAGGAAGTGATGTCATCACACCAGTGACTTTCAGCTATGCTCTGGAATTTGGGCAAAAACTCTTCGGTAGAAGCTGGTTTTACCAGAGAGTTTTTGCCCAAATACCAGAGCATCACCTAGAAGTCGCTGGCATGATTACATCACTTCCTTTGTGACACTGGAAACGTGGCCTAGGCTGCCTTCTTCCTACTGGTAAGTCCCCTCCTCTCCCCCGCCAGTTGCCAGGAGGGACTTGGCAACCCTCGATCAAGAGAAGCTTAATAACCCAATAAAAAGTGTGCATTGCCTCTGCGAACACAACAGACTGGGCCAGGATAAAGGAAATGTGAACAAAACACAAGTCTTCCAATGGTGCATAAGCACCCTCCTGGGCTTGCTCAGCTCCACGTCATCCTGCGGCGCCCCGGAGCAGACAGCCCCTTTCCGGCAGCTCTTTGGGCTTCAGAAAAAAAGTGGAGGAGGGGAGGCTGCAGCCCCCTTTCTCCTTCTGCACCCCTCTTGCAAGCTGAAAACAGCCCCACCGCCACATAAGGACATAAGAGAAGAAGCCAGTGTTGGGTCAGGCCAATGGCCCATCCAGTCCAACACTCTGGGTCACACAGTGGCCAAAAATACCAGGTGCCATCAGGAGGTCCAGCAGTGGGGCCAGGACACTAGAAGGCCTCCCACTGTTGCCCCCCACCCCCCAAGCACCAAGAATAGAGTGCATCACCTGCCCCAGACCGAGAGTTCCTCTCTATACCTTGTGGCTAAGAGCCACTGATGGACCTCTGCTCCATATGTTTATCTAATCCCCTCTTGAAGCCATCCATGCTTGTAGCTGCCACCACCTCCTGTGGCAGCGAATTCCGCGTGTTCATCACTCTTTGGGTGAAGAAGGACTTCCTTTTATCCGTTCTAACCCGACTGCTCTGCAATTTCATGGAGTGCCCACGAGTTCTTGTCTTGTGAGAAAGGGGGAAAAGGACTTCTTTCTCTGCCTGCTCTATCCCATGTGTAATCTTATAAACCTCGATCATGTCACCCCTCAGCCGTCGTTTCTCCAAGCTAAAGAGCCCCAAGCGCCTCAACCTTTCCTCATAGGGAAAGTTCTCCAACCCTTTGATCATTCTAGTTGCCCTTCTCTGCACTTTTTCTGCCACGCCTGGAAATGAGGATCCCTGATGTTGCATGCTGCATGAGTCAGGTCACTGCATAATATTTAGTTGAGCCCCCAGGGTATCGTCTAGTAGAGCTGTTCTGGGTCTTTGCTGGAGAGCCAGGATGACACTCCCGGTCTATGCCCTGATTTCAAAGCCACAACGGCCCCCTCCAGCTCCGAGGCCTGGTTGTCTACCTCTCCTTGCCGCCGCAACAAAAAACAGAAGGAATCCCTTGCAACCCTCCACACACCAGTGCTTCTCCCTCACGTGGGGCTGGTCACAGGCCCTGGCGCGCTACAGAACAATGAACTGCGTGGAAAGGAGCGGATGCTTTGGACAGAGACACGGCCATCCGAATCAGCCTGAGTCTCGGGCACCTTAAAGACTTACATACTTTATTCGGCGTTAAGTGTTCATGGATCACAGCCAACTTCCTCAGATCAACTCCTGTTTATTTTTGCTACAATAGACTAACCCCTCTGGAATCAATTATTTTCAGTTCCTCATATTTTAAAAGTCCTTTTGTATGCTAATTTTCAAATTAAGGAATAACACTATTTGTAAAG
Organism: Gekko gecko; assembly: GCA_029375565.1. NCBI lineage: Eukaryota > Metazoa > Chordata > Lepidosauria > Squamata > Gekkonidae > Gekko > Gekko gecko. The sequence continues at coordinate 4,486,203 of JAPDNY010000003.1, read as the reverse complement.
CACTTTCAAAGCACTTCACGTTCATTACTGTGCTGTAGTCTTACAACAAAGTTAGCATTCTTATCTTTACATTGCGGACAAATGGCATGCCGTCCCCCCCAGTCAGGATGAGGAGAGATAGACGACCAGGCCTCGGAGCTGGAGGGGGCCGTCATGGCTTTGAAATCAGGGCATAGACCGCGAGTCTAGGTATGTAGGGGTTTCGGCTGTGTTCCTGCAGAGTGCAGGGGGTTGGACTAGATGGCCTGCAAGGTCCCTTCCAACTCTAACATTCTATGATTCTATGATGAGGCGTTCCCCCACCCTGAGGCCCCACTGCCCTCCCAAGCAGTGGCAGGGGGGAAATGTGGCTGGGGGGGGGAGAATCTGGCATATGGTATAACAATGTCACTTCCAGGGAAAACCCAGAAGTGGTGGGTAGCTCTAGGAATTGCTAGAAGCTCTGTGGTTCCCTAGAGGTACCTGCCGTCACTGCCAGGTTTTCTCCCCAAGTGATGTCATCATGCCTGGGATGGTGCCCCGTTCCCCAGCCCTCCTGCCAGTGGCTGGGCTCTGTCGGGCAACCCCGTGAGGCTGAGAAGGGAGCTGATTTGAGGTGCGAGACAAACCTGCCAGGGACAACCGGATTTCATGGCTCCAGTCACCAGGCTACAAACGTGTGCTGGGTCCAGCCGGTCACCACGGATACCCTTCACTGAAAGCTGGATACGCAGTCCAAAAGCAGGCCGAGAGCCAAAGGTCAGGAAGCTGGGGATTCAGTCAGAGGTTTCAGGAGTGAGGAGTGGGGGCTGATGGCCGGGATCAGGCTCGAGCATGCACAGGTGATTCCTCACTGAGGCAGGTGAGTGGGGGTGTTTATGATCAGGCCCTCCCTTCCCTGGGAGTCACTCTGCAAAGACTCACAGCCCCTCATGTTGCCTGTACAGCAGCTGCAGTCTGGCACTCCTCCGTCTCTCTTATATCCAGACGCTGGCGTGCGCTGCGTCTGGGACATGCAGGTGAGCTGGGTGGGGACTCTGGCCTCAAGGGGTCTCCCACTGGGGGTGCTGCTGGGCCAGGCTCTGGACCAGGCTCTCCCTCTGTCCGCACCTCAGTCTCTTCCCCTTGCTGCCCCTCCTGCGCAGGTACTGGGGCCTCTTCTCCCTCAGGGACTGGCAAAGGTTCCTCTTCGGGGCTGACGGCAGAGGAGGCTGGGTGGCTCCGTGCCTCTTCCTCGTCTGAGGAATAGTCAGCCTCAGCAGAGCCGGGGCCTAGGACATTAAATGTCATTAAATAATGAAAAAATAGTAATAGTTAACAAGTAGGGCTTTTTTCATGAACAAAAAGTTGCCGGTATTTTACCTGCCAGGTGGGCAGACTATCCATCCCTACCCCCAGGGGTAAGTGGACCCCTCCCTACACTTGGCTCACCTGATGCCCACCCCCTTCTCCGATTTCCTGAAGGGCTGCAGGTATTGCCCCTTCCCTGCAGGAACCTGCCACCCTCCCTCCCCAGCCTCTCACCCCAGGCCAGGGGTTGATGGGCCGGGCCGGGAGGGACAGGTTCTGCCAGGGCTTGGGCAGGAACACACACACACAAACCACCCCTCCAGACAGAAGTGTAACCTTTATTTATCACCCTCTTAAACTTTTGGACCAACTCAAAAGCTCCTGTTGCTTAGCTGTCCTTTGAAACATCAGCTTTCTTAACGGATTTACTTTTCGAGCGTGCCTCTTCTGGGTTTCGAGGCTCTGAAGCCCCAGCATGAATATCCAGGCAATCCCTGAGCCGGAACAGGTGATAGATTCACTTGTCTACCTTCCCTGGCAGTCTATTTATCTCTTAACTGGCTGCATCACCGTTGTCTTTGTTTTATAGTTATGAATAATGCCCGTGCGCGATAAGGGAAGTCCAGGCGTCGGGGAAGTGTGCTTCTTCTCGCTCCACATCCACTTTCGCATTCAGCTCTTTTGGCGGAGTGAGTTATCCTCATTGCCTGTTTACTCTTTCTGCTCCTGACAGCCCAGTTTGCGGGCTAATTAGGGAAGGAAATTGGATCAAACTGAAGGATCCGCTATGCATTTCGATGGCTGGCATAACAGGGCTCGGAGTGTTGCATTTCAACAACCCTTCAGAGAAACGGACAGATTCAGAGGCTGACAGCTCTTCTATGGCCCAACACACTGAACGAAAGAGAGCATGCAAGGCTTGTAGAGGATTAGAAGGAAAAATTAACTATTTTCTCACCCCTGCCGTAATTATCAGCGAGCCTGCCTGGCAGGGAGGGCGGGATGTAAATTGAATTGATTAATTAAATAAATAAATAAGGGTTGCCAGGTCCCCCCTGGCCACCAGCAGGGGGTGGGGGGCATAGGTAGGGTTGCCAGCCTCCAGGTGGGACCGGGAGAGCTCCGGCTTTTACGACTGATCCCCCAGCCGAGAGTGACCAGCTCCCCTGGAGAAAACGGCTGCTTGGAGGAGTGGGCTCGATGGCATTGGACCATGCTGAGGCCCCTCCCCTCCCTAAACCCCACCCTCTCTTGGCTCCAGCCCCAAGGTCTCCAGGTATTTCCCAACCCAGACCTGGCAGCCCCAGGCGTAGGGTTGAGCTAGTAAACAAAAACAATCATGATATGATAATGAAAACCTTGTTAGAGAGAAATATATCTTCTTTAATTATCCAGTGAACAACAAATCGTTGAAGGTGTTTTCTTTGAAGTAAATTGGTCTCAAGTTTTCCTTTCTGAGGGTACAGCGCTCAATAGACCGTTTTGTATTTTTTCCTACTCCCTCTTCCTTTCTAACTTATGTCATCACTGAACTAACAAGGTTCCATTATCCTATCACGGTTGTCATCCTTTGCTAGTTCAGCCTGTCCCGTGATCTCTCATCCTTGACTAAGCGTAGGGTTGGCAGATGCAGGTTGCAAAAGCCCTGGAGATTTGGGAATGAAGCCTGGGGAGGGCCTCCGTGGGGGTCCCATGCCAGAGAGCCCACCCTCCACAGCATCCATTTCCCCCAGGGGGACTGATCTCTGGAGTCTGGAGATGACCTGTAGTTCCGGGGGATCCCCAGGTCCCACCTGGATGCTGCTGGCATCCCTATTGACAATTGCACAGTATTTAGTGAAATAAAGTATATGTGCCTCATTTTTACGTGCCCATGTTCCTCTGACTTGTGAGGAATCTTTCTACTTTCCTGCCATTTCTCAGGGCATGGCTAATGTTGCGGTAATGGTGGAAAGTTGTTGGACTCTGGGAGAAATCCGTTCCCAACACCATTCACATCTAGGAAGGATAAGTTTATTGAGACATTGATAGGATCCAGCCTGTACGTTGGCTGTGTTAGAACTAAAGGTAAAAGCGCAAAATTAATAGATATACAGGGTTCAATCAGGGCCCTAAAAGGTTCAGAGCCAATCACCCTCAGAAGTTTCACCCTCCAAAAGCAACGGCCCTTCACCCCCCCTTTATTGTGCCATCCCCCCAACAGCTGGACAGCAAAAGATGAGAACCGAGGACACTAGGAATGCTCAAGCAAGTGATAATGGGCAGTCTTTATCAAAGGCTTGCAAAGTGAGAGCATTTTGGTTTCACACTCTCCTTCTCCCCCCTCCCAGTTACTATGGCAAACGAGCCATAAAACGCATAGTGAGTTTGACAAAAGTGCCATCGAGTCACAGTCAGCTTGTGGCAACCCCGTAAGGTTTTCAAGAAGGGAGACCAAAAAGAGATGGTCTGCTGTTGCCTGCCTCTGCATAGCAACCCTGGACTTCCTTGGTGGTCTCCCATCCGAGGTATTGGAGCAGATTTTAAAGGGATCGATCTGTAAGCATCCGAAGGACCACTTAGTGATCCGGGGAAGCCAGCATGGTTTTGGCCCCAGCAGAGCTTGTCAGACCAACTTGGTTTCCTTCTTTGATTGTGTGACGAGCTTACTGGATCACGGGAACTCAGTTGATGTGATTTAGCTGGATTTCAGCAAGGCGTTTGATAAGGCTCCCCATGACATTCGGACGGGCAAACTGGAAGACTGTGGGCTGGACTATAGGACAGTTTGGTGGATGGGGAACTGGTTAGAGGACCGCACCCAAAGAGTGGTGGTCAGTGGCGTTTCATCAAATTGGAGGGAGGTGTCCAGTAGGGTGCCACAGAGCTCGCTTTTGGGCCCGGTACTTTTCAATGTTTTTATCAATGACCTGGATGAAGGGGTAGAAGGGCTACTCATTAAATCTGATGATGATACCAAATTGGGAGGAGCAGCAAACACCCAAGAAGACAGAATTAAAAATCAACAAGACTTGAATACTCTGGAGAAGTGGGCAGTTGCAAACAGGATGCAATTCAACAAGGATAAATGCACAGTATTACATCTGGGCCACAAAAATGTCAAGCACAAATACTGGATGGGGGATACATTTCTGGGGAGCGGTGTATGTGAAAGAGATCTTGGGGCAAGGGTGGACTGTAAACTGAATATGAGCAGTCAGTGTGATGTGGTGGCAAAAAGGCACATTCAGTCTTGGGTTGTGTTCAAAGGGCCATGGCATCGAAATAGCAGGAGTTCACAGCCCCTCTGTTGACTGCCTTGGTCAGGCTGCCCCTGGAGTCCTGCGTGCAGTTCTGGAGGCCTCACTTCAAAGAGGATGCGGGCAAAATCGAGAAGGTGCAGAAGAGAGCAACAAGAATGATCCGGGGTCTGGAGACTGAGCCCTACGAGGAAAGGCTGAGGGCCCTGGGAATGCTTAGTTTGGAGAAGAGGAGATTGCGGGGGGACATGATTGTTCTCTCTAAATATCTGAAAGGCTGCCATTTGGAGGAGGGCAGGGAGCTGTTCCCGTTGGCAGCAGAGGAGAGGACCCGAAGCAACAGGTTTAAATTACACGCAGAAAGGTATCAGCTAGATATTAGGAAACACTTCTTCATGGTCAGAGTGGTCCAAAGGCTGAATCAGCTGCCTGGGGAGGTGGTGAGCTCCCCTTCACTGCCAGCTTTCAAGAAGAGGCTGGGTGAATGTTTGTCAGAGATGCTTTAGGGTGGTCCTGCTTTGGGCCGGGGGTTGGACTAGGGGGACTGTTATGGCCCCTTCCCACTCTCTACGATAAGTCGTAACCAGGGCCGGCCCCACTTAGCTTTTGAGATCAGTCGAGGTCAGGCCAGCCTGGGAAATCCGGGTCCGGGTGAGGCTGTGGAGGACTTCTGGGTCACTAATGTGAACTGTGACACGGAATAAATGCGTGGCCCTTTTTTGTGGCGATCCAGACCGTGTGTTTCAGGGCAGTGTTTCTTTTGTTGTATGTTTCTAGCACTCATATTTTGGTGTGTGATGTGTGTGTGTGTGGGGGGGGATTTCTCTGCCAGCTGGCGTATCTATTCCTATTGTGAATGTTTTGTGAGTTGCGGTTGCCTGCTGTTGAGCAGAGCTTGTGATGTCATTAGTGATTAATAACTTTCCTCCCACCCATTCCCCCCCCAGTGATGGGTAGTGACGCTTTTTGTTGCTTGAATTTAATGCACATTTTGACAGAAATCACAACAAAGAATGAGTTTTCTTGCGTTTTCTAGCAAGCGCACACAATTTACAGCACAACCCTATCAACTTCAGTGGACTTCGACCAGAGCGACTCTGAAGAGATCTGAACTGTTGGTCTACACACATGCTAGGAAAATAAATTAAATTCAGTTTGGAAATAGTTTATCATTCAGGTTGAGTGAACAAGACTCTGATTTAAAACCTAATGGAGGTGGATCCAAACAAGAGCAAGGAACAACAGAGACGTTCCAAAGCTCGTAAGTGTGAAATATTAAGACATAAACACTGGATGTGGAGATTATCCCAGCTACAGTTTTTTATAACATACAAATGAATTCAGTCTGGTGCAGTGGTTAAGCACGTGGACTCTGATCTGGGAGAGCCGGGTTTGATTCCCCACTCCTCCACTTGCAGCTGCTGGATGACCTTGGGAAACCCATAGTTCTGACAAGAGCTGTTCTTGAAAAAGAGCCGTTTCTGTCAAGAGCTCTCTCAGCCCCTCCTACCTCACAGGGTGTCTGCCTGTTGTGGGGAGGGGAAGGGAAAGGAGATTGTAAGCCGCTCTGAGATGCCTCTGGGCAGTGAAGGGCAGGGTATAAATCCAATCTCCTCCTCCTCCTCCTCCTCCTCCTCCTCCTCCTCCTCTTCTTCTCCTTCTTCTCCTTCTTCTCAATAATGTATCAGGTTGCCAGCTCAGGGGGGGGCATTCCTGGAGATTGGGGGAGGGGTATCGTCTGGGAAGGGCGGAGTCTGGGGAGGGGAGGGACCTCGGCAGGGTGTAACGCCATAGAAACCACCGTCCAGAGTAGCCATTTTCTCCAGAACTGAACTCTGTTGTTTGGAGATCTGTTGTAATTGAAGGAGATCTCCAGGCCTGATCTGGAGGCTGGCAACCCTAAAATCTGATTGTGTGAATGGCTGTGTGGTCCCCATCTCCACAATGAAGGGCACATCTCTCCCTCTGTTAATTGTTTCTAAGGGGAGGAGGAGGAGGAGGAGGAGGAGAGGAGGAGGAGATTGGATCTATACCCCACCCTTCACTCGGAGTCTCAGAGCGGCTTACAAACTCCTTTCCCTTCCCCTCCCCACAACAGACACCCTGCAAGGTAGGTGGGGGATGAGAGAGCTCTTTTGAGGACTGCCCTTTCAAGGACAGCTCTTGTCAGAACTATGGCTTGCCCAAGATCATCCAGTAGGTGCAAGTGGAGGAGTGTAGGGAATCAAACCCGGTTCTCCCAGATTAGAGTCCGCTCACTTAACCACGACACCAAACTGGCTCATGAAGGAGGGTGGCTGCCCTTCCTGTCACGCCCTGGAAAGTTATATTTCCTCCCATGACACTGGAACAGAAGCCCTTTGGACAGATGCACACACACGTGCCACGTAATTCAGGCTTCAGGCCCGATGCCAGGGTGCGCTTGCTGGGGAGGGTCTCTGGTATACAATTTAACAATTGAAGAGAAACCGACAACAAAAAAGCACGCCAGGCTTAAAAGTGCGTAAAGGTAAACTAGAAGTGCTGTTTGTAAGTCCCATTAATCATCCTCCGAGCGATACGTGGCTGCTTTTATTATACCAACATAAATCACGCCGCTCAGCCTCTGTATTAATTTGGATTTAGCAAGTAATTGTGCACAGAAGAAAAATGCTCCTGCTTGTAAATGCAACTTGATTGTTTCCTCATCCCAATCTGATCTGGAGAACTGCTGCGACAGCAAAGAAGGCCTGAAGCGGAGGCCTGGCCCAGCCCCGGCATCCCTTAGGTTCTCTTACCTCCCACGGGCACCAGGGACCCCTTCCCGGCAGTTTGATCGGAAATAAGTCCTGAAGATGCTGCTTGTAAACATGGATAACTTTTGCATTGCTTTCCTTTGACGGCTGATAGATCATAGAATCAAAAAACATAGAACCACAGAATCACAGAGAGTGGGAAGGGGCCACCCAGACCCTCTAGTCCAACCCCCCTGCCCAGTGCAGGACCAGCCTAAAGCATCCCTGACAAATATCCCTCCGGCCTCTTCTTGAAAACTGCCAGTGAAGGGGAGCCGACCACCTCCCTGGGCAGCTGTTATTCCACCTCTGGACCACTCTGACTGTGAAGAAGTGTTTCCTAACATCCAGCCGATACACCTTCTTGCCTGCCATTGAAACCCGCTGCTTCGGGTCCTCTCCTCCGCTCCCACCTGGACGGCTCCTTGCCCTCCTTCCAAATGAGTAAATCATGACAGGTAGCCGTGCTACGCCTTCTGTCGCAGCAGAAAACAGCCAGAGTCCAGGAGCACCTGAAAGACCGGCAAAACCTGTGGCCGGGGAGGAGGAGGAGGAGCTCTCATTGTGAGCCACGGCCGTCACTCCTTCAGCCACAGCCGGAATGGGGGTCCCCCTGTCCTTCCCCCATGGAGAGTGGCGTCCTTCCAGGTGCCGAATGACAGCAGCAGGAAAATGATAATATACTGGGTTTGAGGCATGACGTAGTGAATCAGCTCATAGCTTATTCGGGAACAAGACAACTTGAGCTGGCTCGCAGGCCGGCTTATAACCCCAAGACAAACCACACCCCAACACCCGTGATAGGTCTATTTACAGTGTCAATCTTTCATAGGTCGAGTCTTGGGTCCTGGCCTCCTGATTGGAGTGGGGCTGGGATCTGATCGTCCGTCAGGCTCTTTGCTCGACCACGTGCGGCCAAGCCAACACACGTGGTTATATCAGTACACAACACAAATGACAACAGGAGGTGAATGACAATGGCAGGCGCGACTGGGCTTAGGTGAGGTCTGCAGAAGGGTTGCAGGTGTGGAGCAATCAGCCGCTGGCAGGGAGTGCCTGGCCCTCCAGTCGAACACGCGCGGTATGGATTTAATTGGCAAGGCTGTTCGGAGCATAAAGGCCTGGAGTTCAAGGCCAGGAGTTCGACCGCTTTCCGCTCCTCCGTGCTGCTCTGCCATTTGGGGGGTCTCTGTGCCTCCCTCCATCTTGGGACTGAGACCAGCTGTCCTGCGCCAGCCACGTCGAGGCCCCTCAACAGAGCCCGGGGCCATCTCTAACATGGGCGATGGCAGCAAAGGGAATGGGAGTGGGCATCCGTCCGTCCGTCCGTCCGTCCGTCCTGCTCTTATCACATTTCTTCTTGTTGTTCAGTCGCACAGTCGAGTCTGACTCTTTGCGACCTCGTGGACCACATCGTGCCAGGCCCTCCTGTCTTCCATCATGCTCCGGAGTCCACCCAACTTCATGCCCATTGCATCAATGACACTGCCTGACCATCTCATCCCCTTTGTCATCCCCTTCTTTTTCTTCAGCCTTCAGTCTTTCCCAGCATCATCGGGACCTTCTTCCCCAGGGAGTGGCTCCCTTCTCACTTGGTACCCCATTTACTGGGAGGCAAAGGCAGAGAGAAAACATCTACCCTGCCGAGCCCCAGACAGACTTCTCAGTAGCAGAGATGCCTCTGCCAGGAGTAAGAGGACCGCCCCGATTGCCCTCGTGATCCTATGTGCTTTGAACTAAACCATTTTTTGCGCATATGAGACCCAACTCGGGTCAGTTGAGACAATCCTCACCTGGGGCTTTCCCACAAACATGCACAGATATATATATTTGGTCCTGGCCCCACCCTGCTTCGGTTGATCTCCTGATTTCAGCACCCATTTTTGTGCCTTTAGATTTAACTCTTTTTCTGTCCCCCAACCTGAGCCTCCAGGGAGGGCAGGATATAAATCTAAATAATAAATAAAATAATAAATTAAATATTTTTTCCATGGTTCTTTGGAAACCACGGTGATTTTTTTCTGACAACCAACTTTGACTTAGTTTTTTTCTCTTACACATAATGTTTCTATCGGTTTTCCTGGCCCCGCCCACCTCCAGCCCAATTTTCAATGATCCGACTGTAATCCTTGTTTAAACCGCCCCCCTGACAAGTGACTTCAGTTTTTAAAAAGGCCCTAAAAGGCGGGGTATAAATCCAATCGCCACTGCTGTCGCTGCTGCTGGTGCTTCTTCTTCTTCTTCTTCTTCTTCGATGTAGTATGATAAATATATTTCCATTTTTAAAAAAGTCAGTCTCCAGCTCTCTCCCTAGTGGAGATATGTCTTTTCCTTTATATCTCTGCAAGGGAAAGAGAGAGATTTTTTAAAAACAACAGCTGGAAATTTGGAGAACCTGCTTAAAATATCATTACAACACTACATCGATACATGGATATTTTAGGGCCATGTTTTAAAGAATGGGGGGGGGGTTGCTGTGATGCTATCCATAACGACACAGCCATGATAGCACAAGCGGCAGCCGCCACTTTTGAAAATCCTCGTTATTTAAGCCACCATGTGTGGAAGAAAATAAACGGACTCCACAACTCTAAAAATGCGCAGGGTTAGGGCAGACGTGGGAAGAACCCCGCCCAAACTGATTCCAACGCTTGTGGATTAGCTCTCAAGAATATCAGGATACCTTTGGCACGTGGAAAAGGTCTGATGGGGTAGCTAAGATTACCGCCAAGATACTCCCTCTCTGCCCTCAGCCTCCCCATCCCCCCCCCGGAAACGCCTTCCTCCTTCCCTTTGGCCAGCCAGGATTCTCCTCCTCTTCTCCCAGGCAGCAGCCATGGTCCCCACAGCCTCTTCCCACACTGTCAAGTACCGGGTTCTGGGCGCATGGCAGTGATCGGCTCTAGTTTATTCAGTGATTTCAGCACACAACAAGGACATCCAGCAAGGCTTGAGCCCTGCGTATAAAGCATCCAAACCCCACCCCCGACACCCACCCACTCCCCGTGATTGGCTGTCTACATCACACCTCTTATCTATTGGTGTGCTCCAGGATCTAGGCGAGCTATTGTTGTAGAGGAGCAAGCTCACCCCGTTCCGGTTACAGCTTGAGGAATGGCTTAGGCTCCATACACAACACACACACTTCTGTGATAAGGCATTTTTCTCCACTACTCAAAGTCCGGGTGGGGGGGATGGCTAAACCTTCAAAAGTTTGGAGTGGGGGCAATGCCCCTGCTAAGCTGTGGAGTCTTGAGAGCGAGAATCCTACTTTGTGAGCTCCTGGCATTAAAGTTGTGAGTGAGCGATTTGGCTGCTGCATAAATGAGTTTGCTCTGGAACCCCATCCCTTCCTGAGCTGAGACAAAAAATGTGTGAGCCGGAGGCTAAAAAACTGTGAGTGAGCTCACACTCACTCAGCTTAGAGGGAACACTGAGTGGGGTCAGGACTCAGCTCCCAGTTCAAGTACCTCCTCATGCCACTTCCTCAGGAACCAGAGGGACTCAGAACAGATTTTGCATCCATCTCTAGTGGTGCCTGGATCCCCCAGAGTTACGTTTTAATAAATAAAGAGGGCAGAAGGAAGGCTGCTCTGGCTTCCACACATGCCCATTTGCAGCACTCAGTCTTCATTATCCACTCAAAAGAAAAACTTGTCTGCCACGAAGCCAACATAGCCCCCCCCCCCGGGCAGATGGATAGACAGGCAAACTGAGTTTCCTTCCTGTTTTACTCTTCTGTCTCTGACCCTTTGGTGTGTAGACTGATACTCTTGGGGAATTGCCTCCTTCCTTCTGTCCACTCTCTTCCTCCCCCCCACACAAAGAAGGCGCCCTCCATCTTTGCGTCATGGATGCAACCTCCATCTGCATCCATCCAGGTAGTTAGAATTAGTATCTATTCCTATCTCTCACCTTTACTATCTAGAATGCAGTTCTTAAAAAAAAAAGAACTCTTTCTTGGTTCGAAACTGGCAAGAGGCCCTGCCTAACTAACTCTGTAACTTTGCTAGTGCCCTCAGAACAAAGAGAAGCTCTGCTGTGTTTAGCCTTTTAAGTGCTTTCTGCTACAAGAGAATATAGATTGCCAGATTACCCTACCAGTGAATCTATCCATCATTTCTGACAGTGGCTCAGAGTCCAGAGAGTAACACGAGCATTTGAACACCCAAACATTTGTATGGTCTTGCTGTTAAACGGCAGTGGAGGCCTCTAGGCACCCAACTGGTCATGGGCATCAAGAAGGAATACAGCAGAGTTGGCCCAGTCACAGAAGTGCGATACTGAGAGCAGCAAATAAATCTCCCAAGAAGTATATTTGAGAGAAAAAAAGTTAACTTGTGTTTATTCAAGTTGAACCAGTTCATAATCGGGTTGCAGTTGAAAGGAGAGACAGGGAGGCCTAATCCAAAGAGCACTTTCCCTGTCACCAGTGGCCAGCCTGTCCGGCATCAGGTGTGTGGGAGGATGAGCGCACCTGCAGAGATGTGTCTCTCCATGGAAGGCCATGTGCAGAGAGGGAGAGGACAAAGCGAGGCGGAGGAGGGGTCAGAGGGCAGCTGGAAAGACAAAGAGAGGCATCACATTCAAGGAGATAACACCTATACATCCTTAGAGTGATGTAGCGCCCCCCCTCCAACTTCCAGCCATGCCAAGTCGTTCCCTCCAACCGGTCCGGGGAAGGGAAGCCATATTCTGCAGAAAGCAGCCCTGCAAGGGAGGAATAGCATTGTAAGTGTCAGTCTAATGGAGGAAGGTCTTCTGCAACAAACTGGAACAGAACACCCAGCTCCACATTTACTATCGATTTCCTCTTTCGGCCACTAAAGTGTATGCTTAAGATAGCATTAGAAATCTCTACTCTAAGCTTATTATCAAATGCAAAGGAAATACAATGGCTGCCAGTTCTCTTTTGCCAAATGCACATTTTATGTGAGCCCAAACAGCTGGTGGGATGGCAGGGAAATTGTAAAAAATGAGCGGCTTGTATGTTTTACTGACAGCTGTTTTTAATTACTTTTGTCAACCCGATTTTGATGCTCGGCATCACTGGGTTCTTTTATGACGATGCTCCCTCCAAGAATCACTTGCTCACTCTAATCATGTTTGCCTAGAGATTTATGGCCTGATGCTTATGCACGGGTAGGGCTTCCGCCACAAGAAATGTCAGTGAGCTGATTATAAATGGCTTCTGGCATCCCTGCTCTGTCTTTTATTTGGTTAGCAGCCTTTCTACCTGAAAGTGATAAATTCCTGCTATAACTGCTTTATGTGCTTCAGTAATTACACCGCACAAAATGGGTGTGTGTGTGTGTGTGTGCAGATCCCGACAAAGGTATCTCTTTAAAAACAGCGAGCAATAAAAAGTGGTGGGATGGGATGAGCCCTGAAATGTTATTGAACAGAGACAACGGGCAGTGAAATATCGGTGCCAGAAGGAATTTGATAAATGACCGAGCAGGACGGAAGATACAGAAGCCTCTGGAACATGTTTATAATCCAACGTCCAACAGAGTTTTCATGCACCACGGGAGCTGCCCTTACTTATATATTCTCCCCCCCTCCCCTCCCCTCCCCTCCCCAAACATTGTCCTCAAAAGATACTTTGCAGAGCAGCAGTGCTGGTTCAGCAGCTTCACGACTTCAACATGTCAAACAAATAAGTCAGGGGTCCCCGACACGGTGCCCACGAACACTTCCCCGGTGCCTGCCACGTGTTGTGAGGAAATGGGGGGGGGGTGGCATCCATTTTGTGGCCGAGCCCCCTCACCTGTGTCAAAACCCCAGAGGTGCCTGCAGGCTCACAAACGTTTGGGACCGCTGGAGTAAAACCAGAGGGCTACCTGATGTGTCGCTCAGGGGTCTTTTGTGTGGGCGATCTCGGTTGTTCCCTTGAGGTCAAGGCCGGTGTCCGGAAGAAGCTGAGAGAGCGAAAGAGGGGCGCTGTTTCCCCAGATCCTTCAGGGTCACCCCAGAGGTGCCCTCCTGGCCTGCTGATTCCTGGTCCATGTCACAGAAAACCGAGGAAGGGGTGGGGCAGGAGGCTCTCGTTCTGAGGGGGAAAGTGCCTGAGAAGAAACAACGTCCTTGGGCGATGCACATCAATATTGCTGGAAGGCCCAGATGGGATGCCCCAGCATCTCAGCCTCCAGAGGATGTAGCGGGGAGAGGAGAGCCTTCATCCAGTCAGTGAAACCACACCAAGTCAATCAGAGGAGGATATTTATTATAGCGCTAGGCCAGCCAGCTTTAATAAGCAACAGGGCTGACCCTTTTACAGATGCATTTAGTTCCCTAATATACCTTACAATGTGCGCGTCAGAAGCTGGACAATGGAAACTTTCCTTTACACCATTTCTTTCTTCCTGTTGAAGAGAACATTTCATTCCGGAAGCACCATCTCTTATTTTGCATTACAAGCTAGCGTTAAGATCTAAGCATCTTTTGCACCTGGGCACCTTTGAAGCTTAACCACAAGCTCCCTTCCAACCACATTCAATAACAGTTTTTTGCTAAACAGAAATGTCATATCTTTTTCTATGAAACTTGTGGGAGGGGAAATTCAGGGTGGTAATGGAAAGTTTGAGGCCTGAGATGAATTTAGGCCAATTTGTCCTTTTAATTTCTTTAATTCAATTTTATTGCTATAATTCCCTCCTCTTCGACCACCTCGATTATTTACTGAGAGGTTGGTCGACCAAGGCTACTATATATTGAGGGATCTCTGCCTTTCATGGTCATATAGGGGTTATAGTCACTTTCAGCCGGCCTGTATAAGGTACTACGTGAAAAGGTCCGAGCATGAGACAACCGTCTTTCTCTGTGATTAGCAGCCAGATGCAGAAGCTTGGGAGTGTCACGAATAATTACAGAGTCAACAGTTTTTGTTACCATAGTTTGGACCATGGGTATTAGACAAGGGAGTAGGAGTAGGAGTAGGAGTAGGAGTAAGCCTCCAAAAGCCAAACCCACCAGGAACAATATGCGTTTCCAGTCTGCAAACATACTTCCAAACCACCCTCCCGTATCCAGGGCTCCTGTCCAGGTTTGAACTGGAACATGGGCTAAATTACGCATACGTTCAGTGATTTGCTCTATATCTTGCCCGTTATCATCTATTTGAAGGCAACAGTTAGTAAGATTAAACTTTCCACAGACTCCTCCTTCCGCTGCTAGGAGAAAATCTAAAGCCAAGCGATTCTGATAGATAGCGGTGCGTATTTGAGTATTTGTTTTGGCAAGCAAGGACAACGCTTGGGAAGTTTCATTAGTTATGATTTCTAGAACCGCTTGCAGCCTGATAAGACGGTTCAGCATATATATAGGGGTCCTATAGCCATACATGCCATCTGCAGCCCATGTAGCAGGCCCATACACTTGAATAATACGCTCTGGGGGCCACTCATTATTTTGCCATGTATGAATTCGCAGAGAGCGCTTTGCACGGCCTAGTTCATCGTACACTGGGACCCCTAGATGTTCACCAGTTTCCAAGGGCAAAAGGAAGAAACTGGGTCTTATAGTCCCCAAAACACAAGCTCCACTCCACCCTGGGGGTAGTGTAGCATAGGCCGCTGTGCCACAGATCCAATATAGTGAATCAGGGGCTACCCACTTCCGTGAGGCATTGCATGGATCATCCCAGAGGACCTGCAAGTGTCCCATGTTCACATATTGTGGAATCTGTGTGTTATCTGGGTTAGTAAAATCAACAAAAGTTTTGGGTTTAGTTCCATTACAGATCCACCCTCCTTCACATTCTAACATCCCCACTGGTTCTGAAAAAAAAAAAGGATGGCCTTGTCGTATAAAGCAGGTAAAGCCGACTAGCTCATTTCTCAGGATCCATTTGTCAGGGCGTTCGGCCTCCCTCCAAGATATATTGTAAACCTTAGTGAGGTTGTTATATTAAAAGCCACAAGAAATAGGGCGGGAGGATTCCTGCCTTTTTGTAATTGGCATAAACATTAACATGGGCATGAACAGCATGGGATTGGGGCCGAAAACATGTACTGTGTCCCTTCTCATTACAGACACTATATGTGGTGGACTGATGCTGACACTGAGTGATTGTGGATGATGCACAGTCATAGCTAGTTTGATAAATCAAGGTTTGGGAGGTTTGACCCTGGCGATAGGTGGTAGTAATGCATGGGGTACAAGCAGGGAGAGGGGGTGGGGAAGCCTGACTATGGACCCAATAGAACAGAAAAACACATTGCAACAGAAGGAAACACATCCTTTGGCCCGTATGTTGGTTAGTTAACGTCTGGAATTACTAAATGCAAGACCTGAGGTTCCAACGGAGATCAATTCTTCACCTGTGCGTAGAAAAAGCCGTTCCGGTAGGCTTTTAGCAGAGGTTCACGAGCAGGCTTATTCGGCTGTGTCCCTCAGGGGTACGGACCCAGAGGGAGCAGAGCTAGCCGGCGCTGTCCCAGGAGGCAGACGAGAGATTTTAACACAGGTAGGCGTAGACCCAGGCTGGGAGGTCCACCTAGGGTGAGCTACCTTGAGATGGGACCAGTGGATCCATGGTTTATTGCCTTGACCATGGCTGTGGTTCCTGCATGTGTGTTTTCATGGAGTTGTCGCATTATAGCTAGTCCCAGGGCAGCTGGGATAAATATTTTCCCTGTAGGCATTCACCACCACCCCTCCTTATTCTTTTCTGCTCCCTGTAAGTCACACCAGGCTTCTTCTTCTGGTGAATACCTGGGGGTCCAGGCTGCAACAGGGGTTGGAAACACAGGACAGAGTGTTGCGCTGGGGGGCCTGATGCTTCAAGGGCTATTTCTTTTGCTGCCTTATCAGCCCGAGCATTTCCTCGAGATACAGAGTCTACAATCTTCTGGTGGCCCCTGCAGTGAATGATGGCTACTTTTTCTGGGAGATTTACAGCTTCCATTAATAACCGTAGGTTAGGGCCATACTTAATGTCTTTGCCTGCAGCTGTGATGAAGCCTCTGTTTTGCCAGAGGATACCATAAGCATGAGCAGACTTAAAGGCAAACATTGAGTCAGTCTATATGTTGACACTTCGGCCTCTTGCCAATGTTAGCGCAGCAGTGAGAGCGATGATTTCTGCAAGCTGGGCTGAAGTCCCTGCCCATAAGGGCTCTGCTTGCACCACCTTTTCATCATCAACAACAGCATAGCCAGCCCTGCGTTGCCCTGTATCATCTAGGAAACTGCTGCCATCGCAGTAAAGGGTCATCTCTGGGCTGGGTAAGGGCTGGTCTTGGAGATCCAGTCTCGAAGCAAACACCTGATCCACTGTAACTAGGCAGTCGTGGTCTGGTGCCTCTTCAGGTACTGGAAGCAGGGTGGCAGGGTTAACAGTCACTGCTGGTGCTAGGGCTACTCCAGGATTTTCAAGGAGGATGGCCTGATAACGAGCCATCCGAGAAACAGTGAGATATTTATGGCCCCTTGCCTCTAAAATAGTCCTGACCCCGTGAGATACATACACAGTGAGCGTGGCACCCCAGGTGAATTTGTTGGCTGATTCAATGAGGCGACAACAGGCAGCTACTGCTCGAAGGCAGGGGGGCAGACCTTGTTCTACAGTGTCGAGGCCCTGGCTGAGATAAGCAACAGGTCTTTTGTAGGGGCCAAGCTTCTGCATAAGGACGCCCTGAGCCACTCCCTCCTTTTCATCAACGCAGAGAAAGAAAGGCTTTTCTGGATTGGGCAGTCCTAAGGCTGGTGCCTCGATGAGGCGCTGCTTCAAGGTTTGAAATGCTATCTCCTGTTCAGGACCCCACAGGAAGGGATCGTTGGGCCCTCCTCTTGTAGCTTCATATAGGGGTTTGGCTAAGAGGGCAAAACCTGGAATCCACAGCCGACAGTAGCCTGCTGCCCCTAAAAATCCGCGAAGTTCCTTGCGGGTGTAAGGCTCAGGGATCTGACACACAGCTTCCTTTCTTTCTGGGCCTAAAGAACGCTGGCCTTGTGATCAAAGCCCAAAAAGCGGACAGTTTGCTGACACAGCTGAGCTTTCTTCCAGGAGGCTTTATACCCACACTCATCTAATAGCATAAGGAGTTCAACTGTCCCCTTCTCACAATAGGGTCTGCTTCGGGAAACCTCTCTCCCACCCAAGTTGCTTCTACTTGGCCCGCAGGTACCCTGGCCACAAGGGATTGTTTGGCGGCTGCCAGTACCTGCCGTTTTTCTTCTGATGTTAGCAAGGCAGACAGCAGCTGCGAGCAATCCCTCCAGGTTGGTGCATGAGTGGTCATTATGGTGGTAAACAGATCAGTCATAGGCTTTGGGTCTTCACTATAAGGCACGGTCTGAGTCTTCCAATTACAAAGGTCTACTGTGCTGAAGGGACTATAAACATAGACCATATTGCCTGCTGCCCCTGCAGGGGTTTGCCTCAAGGGACACACCATAGGAGTTGGGGATGTCCTGTCAGATGGTTTCAGAGCTGTGGATTGCTCAACCTGTCCAGAACTGCCTTGTGTCCAGAGGCCTGTACAGGTATCATGTTTCGGATGGACTGAGGGGGTTAAGGGTGGGGCTGAAGGTTCCTCACTCTCTCTTCCTAGGAACAATTCCCTTAAGTCGGGGTATATCTGTTCGGGGTCTACTGGAGGGTCGCAGGACTTTTTTTCAGCTCTGTCCTTCTTTTTCCAGGCTCCCCCGAGCCCTGTTCATTGGAGGGATGTCTACCAGATTCTCATCAGAACGTAGAAGGTTCACCTCTCTCAACCTATTTTCTTCCCTCCTCTTCCTTCCCTCTTCCTCACGGGCACGGGCCATGGCTCGGGTCTCAGGTGGGCTGGGTGGAGGGGTTCTGTCAGGGGTTCTGGCTGGTCCTGCAGAGTAGGGGGGTGGCCAGTCTTCTTCCTGATCTGTTTGAACTCGAACTTGAGGGGCCCCAACAGGAGACCTAGCTGGCTGGCTTGTGGTGGTAGCAAGACAAACCCGTGGAATACGGGAGCGAAGCCGCCGGGTCGCAGGGAATTTCTTTTCTAAGAATGGATGGAACCTGACCCACTCATCCCATAAGTCAATGTAGGGGAATTGATCTGGATGGTCACAGCTTGGGTCTGTAACTGCTGCAAAAACTCTTTTAATTAATTCCTGATTCATGGACCCCTCTGGGGGCCATCCGACATCAAAGGCTGGCCAGTCTATTGTGCAGAAAGTTTGTAAGCGGCCAGGGCTGAGGGGCACATCTCCTCCATAATCTCCAGTAAAAATATCTTTGAAATTTCGCAGCATGTATTCTAAGGGCGTGATGGGCTTTGCCTGACTCCCCCCCATGAAGACAAACAAAGACAGACAGCTGGGTGTACAAAGGGTTAGGAAACGGAGAGTGCAGTCAGGGGTCTGCCACTCTTAAGACACAAAAGGGATTCCTTGACCACAGATGCTTCCTTCTTTAAGTGGCCGATTCGAGCTCGCGCTGATCGGAAACGCACGTATCAGAAGACAACTCTCAGTTTGGTTTTGTCCCGTAGGACTCTGCCTTTCACAAGCACACATCAATCATACACTTCAACATGTATTCCACCCTGATCACAGAGAAGTCACTGCTTCCCTGACCTGCCTGTCAGAAAGCTAACCCAGATTCCACTGATAAGAGAGGTGATCAAGCTCCCTTTTCCCCCTTCTCAACTGGAAGGGGATACCTCAGATACCTCAGACTGACTATACTGACCTGTCCGTCGACTCGAGTCATCCCTGGGCTCGTCCTCTCAGACCTGGGTTCTTCAAAGCGAGCGGCACCGGCAGAGAGTCACAACAGAACGGAGAGAAGACCGACCTTCCAAAGAGGAAGTGGCGCCTGTCGGAAATCAGTCACGGGCTGCCCGGCTCTCCGACGGCCCGTGGCTCAAGAGGGCAATAACCCGGTCTCGTTGCCAGAGTCAGCTCTCCATTTTCCCGGCCCAATGCACCAGGAAATGTAGCGGGGAGAGGAGAGCCTTCATCCAGTCAGTGAAACCACACCAAGTCAATCAGAGGAGGATATTTATTATAGCGCTAGGCCAGCCAGCTTTAATAAGCAACAGGGCTGACCCTTTTACAGATGCATTTAGTTCCCTAATATACCTTACAATGTGCGCGTCAGAAGCTGGACAATGGAAACTTTCCTTTACACCATTTCTTTCTTCCTGTTGAAGAGAACATTTCATTCCGGAAGCACCATCTCTTATTTTGCATTACAAGCTAGCTTTAAGATCTAAGCATCTTTTGCACCTGGGCACCTTTGAAGCTTAACCACAAGCTCCCTTCCAACCACATTCAATAACAGTTTTTTTGCTAAACAGAAATGTCATATCTTTTTCTATGAAACTTGTGGGAGGGGAAATTCAGGGTGGTAATGGAAAGTTTGAGGCCTGAGATGAATTTAGGCCAATTTGTCCTTTTAATTTCTTTAATTCAATTTTATTGCTATAAGGACAAGTGACCACGGAGAGTTGCAGGCAGACAGGTCAACACTAAGCATCTTCTTGTTGACTCCGCTGTCCATGACTCCCTTTGAAGTGTAGATCAATACCCTCTCGGGATCTTCCTTCCTTCCTTCCTTCCTTCCTTCCTTCCTTCCTTCCTTCCTTCCTTCCTTCCTTCCTTCCTTCCTTCCTTCCTTCCTTCCTTCCTTCCTTCCTTCCGTTCCCTCTCCTCTTCTCTCTCTCTCTCTTCCATGCAAGCAAGAGGAAGAGGCAGGGTGCTCCTCTCAGCATCCAACTCCATCTGCTAGCCAGACAGCACAGGGTCTGTCTCTCCTTCTCTGCTCTGCACTATCAAGTATGTATTTCTAGAACAAAGTCGTTATTAGTTTCATTTAAACTGAAACGTGGCTCTGTGTGACTTTGTACACTTGCAAGCACATGGCAGGTTCGGGACAAAGCACGGCTGCGTTAAAGCTGAGTGCACTCTGCTAAGTTAAGATGGATCTGGACCACTGGAACCCGTGGTCTTCCGACAAGCATCTCATAGGGGAATTTCAGACAGATGATATAATCCGGAAGAGGAACGGTTCCCAAACGGTTTCTGGTCTGGCATTTCAGACAGAACCGTTTTAGAACCGGTTCCCTACCGGAATATATTTGTAATTTCACACAGAATTGCTTCTGTCCCATTCAGGAAACGGGGCTGAAGCGTTTTACCTGTCAACCGCTTCCAAGTAGTCGTCAGTTTCTTCTCCCCGGATCCGATACGCTTTTTCCCGCCTTTTTCGCCCGCACGGGCGTCTCCGGCTTTTTTTTTTTTTGAACGTTCGCTTTAGAGCGCTCTAAAGCGAACATTTTTTTAAAAAAAGGCACGGCGGAAAAACAAAGCGGTGCAGTCTGAATTGCCAAACCGCTTCTGATTCGGCTCTTTTCCGGTCAGGGAAAGCCATGTGTGAAATGGCAGCCCTGTAGCGGTTTACTTCAAGACGAATCAGAAACGGCTTCAATCCGGCAGAGTCTCGGTAATGTGAAATTCCCGTGAAGAGGGCTTTGGGGAGGAGAGAGGCATCCATCCTGGTAACAGGAGGCTGACTTGTTTTGTGGGGTGAACATGCAGGTTACCGGGTGACTCCGGACTCAGATCAGCTGCCATCTTCACATGTTCATTCAACTGGGAATTAGTCCACCTCCTTCTTTGAAATGGGGGTTGTGGTGTTGGCAGTGCGTTCACCGTGCCCTGGCCTGTGTTGAAAAGGGGGGGGGGTTAGGTAGACTGGTACTCAGCAGACTGCAGCAAAGGCCTTCTCTGACTGTTACTGGAAGGCAGGTTGCCTGATTGGTACTTGGGTGGGAGGTCTCCCAGGAGGCCCAGGGCTGCGGCACAGAGACAGGCAACGGGCAAACCAGCTCTCTCCGTCTCTTGCCTTGGAAACCCCACGAGGGGCCCCCGTCTGTCAGCTGCAGAGCCGGTGGCCCTTTAGACACATGCAGGTGCAGACGTGCGCACGCACACACACACAGAAGGGAAAAACCCAGAAAGCCAGGAAGGCCCCCTCTATGCCGTGCCATTTATCACAGGGTTGCCAGATGCCCTCTTTTCTGGAGGACACGTCCTCTTGTTTTGATGTCTGTCTTCTTTTGGGCTCTTTTTAAAAAAGGGATGAAAGTGTCCTCGTTTTTGGTTGGATGGTTAGAAACATGCCTCGTTAGCGGCAATGGTCACAGCTTCAATAGTCAGGGCCTTTAAAATGAGATTTGTCATAGGGGTCACTTGCTTGAAGTAGTCAGACGGGAAATATGCCCCCCCCCCTTTTGGTTTTCAAAATATTGGAGCCCGAATTCATCAGGACTTTTTGAGCCCTATGAAAAAACTTGGCTAAACAGTCGCGGGGAACGGGGGCAAGCAGGGACCCAGCCCACGGCTCCCCTTCCCTGCCACAGAGGCGGCAGTCTGCCTCAAAGTCCGCATCTCCCCTCCCCCCACCGCCCCACTTTGTGCTTTGATCAGCATTTGTTGGTCTGCTCGCTTGCGTCTTCTTTTTTAAAAAAGGCCGTTTCAAGTCCTTTGCTGTGTTTCTTTGGCTATCCAAAAGCCAATCTCTTGCTTCCCCCAGTTGGAAATGGGGTGGTAGGGTAAATTTACGACCAAGCCTAACTGGGTCTACTCAGAAGTAGGCCTACCTTATTTCGTGGGGTTTCCTCCCAAGGAATTCTGCTAAGGCATACAGTCTTTGACTTGTCTAATGCCGAAACCTTGCAATACAGAATGTTCGAGTTGGAAGGGATCTTGCAGGTCATCTAGCCCAACCCCCTGCACTCTGCAGGAGCGTGGCCGAAAGATAGCTCTACATACCTACATACCTACAACATACCTACGTACCTACAACATACCTGTCCAGTCTCTGCTTGAAATGTCCAGGGAAGGAGCATCCACCACCTCCCGAGGCAGACTGTTCCACTGCTCAGCCACTCTGACAGTTAGGAAGTTTCTCCTGATAACTTAGCTTAAGATTCAAAGACCACTCCTGTGGAGAGAGGGCTTGCGGCAGGCTTTTTCAGGGGTCTAGAGCTTGCCCCAGAACCGAGGAGCCAGACTCATGATTCAGCCGCCCTCTGGGATCTACTAGACCCCCCCCGCTGTCCCGGGTGCTGAAGGCTGAGCCGTGAAGTTGCTGGCTTTCAGACCTCCCTTCAACCTAGTATGAGAGTGTGAAGAGGGGTGTGAAGAGGGGTGGGGGGACACCCGCCTCCAGCCACTAGCTCACACCACCCAGTTATGACTGTCTCAGAATTTTGCACTTCATCTTTCTTCTACACATAATGGCAATAACCTTTGCTAAGAAAGTGATGCTTGTACTTGCGACCAAGGCCTGTTGGGCTGAGCTTACTTCCAAGGAAACCACCAACAGGCAATCTTGAAAAGTCAGAGGGAGGGTGGGGACTGCAGTCCTGTCAGGGGGTTACTCCAGTACAAGCACATTAATCCCAGTGGGCTTTCACTGGAGTAACTCCATGCAGGAATATGCTACAAGGGTCCCCGGCGTCTTCCTTGTGCCAACTCCCAAAAAAATCAGCTTTCTTTTGTAAACGTGTGGCTTGTATGCTCTAAGTAATAACAAAGGACCTCCGGCACATCTTCAGAGACACGGGGTCATGCTCCTTTGTGACTGAATAAACTGCCTTCTGTACGTGCTGCTACTGAGATTGGGTCCCACTGTAGCCTCTTGGTTTTGAAAAAGACTCATTTGAAAGGCGGCAGTTTGCATCCGGACTACGCGTCTCTTTGGCTTATAGATTTCAAGATCACGTGGATTTCCCAGGAACTACACGATGAGTCCACTTTATGATGAATGTACCTCAAGTTGGACTATGGAATTATAATACAACAAAGGTGAGACACATTGAAACTTTTGGGACTTTACTTCTCTGCACTACTGTTGTTTCCTGTAAGAACACCTTGGCTTTATCTAGTTATATGGTTATTGTGTTATTGAACTTGGCATTAAAGTATTATTTTTATACGCTTTTTGTTCACCTTAGTGATTTCAGCCAGTGTTTTTTTTGTGCTTTGTACACTTTTACTAAGCCTGATGGAGTACAGTTAGGAGCAAGTCCTTCACTGAGGAGTCGGAATGTCTGAAAGGCTCTTGCGATGGATGCCCCAGCAGAGCTCTGCCAGAGCTTAGACAGCTACAAGTGGGGGGATGTGCAACTCATGGGGAGAGTCGAATTCCCACCCCCACCTTTCCTGTTTTCCCTCCCCCAGCTGCCCCCCCTTTCCTTCTCCCCCTGGCAGCCCATCCCCCTTGGTCTCCCCTCGCACCCGCCCCCCTCGTTCTGTCCCCCCCCGCTGCACCATCAGCCTCCCCCCTCCCTCCGTCTCCCTCTCCCTGCCCCTTCCCCGTCTTCAGCCTTTCCTTTTAACCTGGCCTCATCCTCCCCCTCTCCAGCATTACCGCCCCCCTACCCTTTTACTTTTTAAGCATCAACCCCCCCCACCCCGCGCTCACTGCAGCCGGGGGGCCTCTCGGGCAGCGTCCCCGGGGGCTGCCTCCCCCCCCCGCACCCCGCCCAGCCTTCAGCAGGAAGTGCAGCCACGACGCTGGGGGTTTCCACACTTCCATTTTTATTTGTAACACTTCATGCTGTCTCGGGGGGGGGGGGGGGGATCGCCTTGCGTGGAGGAGAGGAGAGGAGAGGAGAGGAGAGAGAACAAGCAGCCTGTCAAGTCAGGTCCGGGGGGGTCGCCGGGGGGGGGTGTGAAGCAGGAGAGCAAAGTCTGAGACCGGGGGGGGGGCGGCGCCCGGAAGAAGCTCCTTGGAGAGCCCCCCACCCACCGCCCTCCCTCCGGAGCAGCCCCTTCCTCCCGGGGCAGGGGGACCCTGCGGTCTCTGGCCCTGGCCTCCTTCAGGTGAGCCGACAGGTGAGCGGGGGGGGAGCCCCGCCTTTCTCCAGCCCCGCCCCCAAGGAGGCGGAGCCGCGGGCGCAGGGAGGCTGAGCGGGGGCGGAGGCGCGCAGGCGCGCAGGCGCGGGCGGCGAGGGCTCTGATGGGCCGAGGGAGGCAGAGGGGCGGGGCGGGCGGACCTGACGCGCTTCCGGGGGCGGGTCCCGCGGCGGGTGGCGGCGGCGTTCGAAGGGATGGCGGAGGCGGCCGCCCCTGAGGAGCCGCCCGGCCTGACGGAGACCGCGAGGGACGCCCTGCGACGCCTCGGCCGCGCCCTCGGCTGCTCCCGCTGGTGGGTGGGGAGGCGGGAGGGGCTGCCCTGCGTCGCGGAGGGAGGAAGCGCAGGACAAGGCGCGCCCCCCTGGTCTGAATCCGGACCTCGGTTTCCTGGCCCCTCACCGAGGCTGATTCCCCTACGCCGCCTTCTAAACTCCCCCCCCACACACACACACACGGTTGTCCTTTGCCTCCCTTCAGCGCCGGGCAGCCACCCCACTTTCCCACGAATGGGACAGACGGACTCCCATTCTGAGCCGTGATGCGGGGAAGCTCCTGCCCGGCCACAGATTGTGCTAGTCTCTAAGGCGCTCCTGGGCTCGAGCTCTTGGCTCCTCCTGCTGCAGACAGAGGGCCGCCCGCCTTGCTCTAAAGAGGGTGTGTGTGGGGGGAAACGGCCAGGAAGGGAGACCAGCAGCTTGTAGGGCAGTGGAGGTGGCTGCGATGCTCCGGGCTGCCCTCACTTCTGAGTTTGTGCTGGACTCAACGGTGAGGTTGGTTTGAATGTCCTGGCCCTGGAGAACTTTGATAGCTGCTGCCACTGCACAGCTGCCCCTCCTAACTGCAGGGGGGTATGGCAAAGGTTTGGGTCCAGGCCGGGGCACCTTTAAAACCATCCAAGTTTTATTCTGGGTGTCAGCTTCTGCTTGCATGCCCACTTTTCCAGATACCTTCTTTAGATATTCTTCAGTGTGGCACACGGAAGCTTATACCCCAGAATCAAGCAGTGTGGGTCATGAAGTTGCCCCTGGACTCAAGCTTCCTTCTAGTGGTTCTTGCTTTTCAGACAGAAGCTCTGCTTCACAAGGGATCTTTTACAATGAACCTGTTTTTTCAGAAAATACTTTCTTGCATATACAAAATAAGTGAACAGTATTGAGCTAGCTAAAGATCTTCCATCTGGCCTTATCTGTCTTCCTCTTTCCTTCAGCTAATGTACTTATGCCAAAGGCAGGATGCTTTTCCTAGTTTCTTTATTGTACGTGAGTCCTTCTTTCACGAGCCTGGACATCTCCACCTGGGCTGTTCCTTGTAACAACGGCTGTGGATGCAGATAGGCTGGTGAGAGCTCATTGTCCCTGGGAGGTGTACAGTAAGGGAGTGATTCAGGCCAGATTTTGATAAAGAGCATGCATGATTTTTGAAAAGTTCCCAGAATTTGATGTTGTGTTGTTGTTAGCGTCTGCCTGAATTATAAAAATATATTAAAACGGGGGGAAAATCTGATGACTCAAATAGGACTTCCAGTTAGGGGCGTTCAGCATATTAGCCACACCCACTTTCTAAAAACACTTGGTGAGGAGCCTCGTGCCCGTGGGCACCATGTTGGGGACACCGGTTCAAGGGTGCTGCAGCCTTGACTGAGCCTCTGAAAAGTCTTCCAATCTGCTGAGGCAGTATACATGGGCTTATTCGAGTAAGAGGATGAATTTTGTGGAACCTTTGTTGCTCTCTGTGATACACGTAACAGCATGATAGCTTTGGGCCCTGTGGTGATTCTAGGTTTCAGCAGTAATGGGGATGGCAGAGGGAAAGAGCAGGACTGGGCGGACGTCTCCTGTTGCAGGGGAATTCTTAATGGGTTGGGACTGCAGAAGCGCCCACTGCCCACGCTTGAGACCGGGAATAGCGTCCTTGCTGTGGGACTTGGAGCACTTGCTGACAATGCTCCCTCTAAGCTGTGGATTCTTGTGAGCAAAAACTCTACTTTGTGAGCTACTGGCATTAAAGCTGTGAGCGAGCCGTTTGGCTACTGCATAAATGAGTTTGCTCTGGAGCCACCCTTCCTGAGCTCAGACGAAAACATGTGAGCCGGAGGCTAAAAAACAGTGAGCGAGCTCACACTAGCTCAGCTTAGAGGGAACACTGCTTGTCGACCTCCTGTGGTTTTTTGCAGACGAGCTCACCTGGCAGGCAGAGTGCTGTGACTTTAACAGACATGTTTGGGTCCTCGCAAGTTGTTTAACTGTACTTTTCTTTCCCTGACAGCAATAATCTTCTGGAGAAACCCGTGAACCTGGGAAACTGTGAGCACGTCTTTTGCTTGTAAGTGGCTGTTCTGATTTTCTATGAAGCTATATCCTACTCCTAGACCAGTTACCAAATGCATAGAGTGAAGATCTAAAAATTCACAAAATAGAGACCAAAGATTGAAAAATCTTAGCTCTTTAAAGACAGACACACTGGTGGATTAAAACTCTCCAAAATAATACAAATGGCATCTCTGGCTTTAAGAAAAGAATGCCTCTGAGGTCTTGTGAGGCCACATTCTGAGATCTCAGTGGACATTTGGGGGTTGCTGGGCAACCGCAACAATATCGATGAGTCAGAGCTTAACTGACCTGTCATCGCACATGTCTGCCTTCCTCTTGAAAGCCCTGCTGGGCAGTCTTGCAGTTGCCTGGCGCTCCCCAGGCGGGTGAGCAGAGAGGGCTGTTCCATTCCAGAAAGCACAGGGGTGTTCTGATGCCTTTCATTTCAACTCACGTGATCCTCCGGAAGCTGTTGGCCAGCTTTGAAACATCGGACTTTATTGTCTGATGAGTTATGCCTGCCACAATCAGCCATATAGGAAGTTATGCCTACATTTTATGATTCTAGCATTTGGTTTAGGATGCACGAGACATCTGCTTGGTGCACATGCAGCCTTTAACTATGGCTAAGGAAAGACACGGTTGTGTGCTAGGGGCTCACACCCTGGTTTGCACCCACCCCTTGTCCGAGTTTTACGTGAGCGCAGGGCCCTTGTCAGACAACATGGGCATCTTTGACCCGAGACAGACAAGCTGAAACTTTCCCCCTAATTTCTTGCAATCTTACAGTGAGTCAGGCCCGTGGCCAGGATTTTTTTTGTTTGGGGGGGGATTTAAATTTTTAAGGGGGCAGTTAAATTAAAGTTAATTAATCTGGAGGTTCTGAGGCTGTTTCTAGCCTTTCCTTCCAAGGGACACAGCAGCAGCAACCATGTCAGTTCCTAGGAAAAATAACAGTTCAGAGGGCATTTAATAGCCTTCAGAAGGCATTCAGATGGCTTTTGAATTCTCTCCCGCGGGGCAAGAAAGGTTAGAAGGGCACCCAAGAGGGGCACCGTCAGCACTTCACCAGCCACCCCCCTTCCTGCTAAGTGCCCAGTCCTGCTGGAGACCACCGAGGGCAGGGCGAGTCTGTCAAAAGCATCCCGATGAGCCTCTGGGAAACAGGCAAATTAATTACTTGTAAGTAAGATGCATTGAAGGTGCCACTCTTGAGTGCCCTTCTAAGCTTTCTTGCCCTGTGGAAGGAAACTCCGAAGGCATTGAGATGCCTTCCGAAGGCAATTAAGTGCCCTCTGAACTATTTTTCCCCATGTGCCATTATGCCCCCCCCCTCCCCCCAGTTCCACAGCGGGAGGGG
Organism: Gekko gecko; assembly: GCA_029375565.1. Classification (NCBI taxonomy): domain Eukaryota; kingdom Metazoa; phylum Chordata; class Lepidosauria; order Squamata; family Gekkonidae; genus Gekko; species Gekko gecko. The sequence continues at coordinate 4,458,401 of JAPDNY010000003.1, read as the reverse complement.
GAGGGAAGCCCGGGGGCCAGCCACAGCGCTCTCACCCTGGCAGCAAGGGGGGGAGTCTCTCAGCATAAGGGTTCTGGCATGGCTATTTGTGGGGGAGGGCAGGGATTTTAATTAGGGGGCAGGGCCCTGAAATGCCCCACGGTAGCTACGGGCTGCATTAAACAATACTGGCTGCTCTCGCTTTTGGGCTAGTTTAACATTTGTGGCTTGTGAGTTGCTGCACAAAGTGTCCACTGCAGCCTTTGTGAGGGAGGTCTCCAGAAGAAGGCTTCTGCAGCAACGGGGTCCCTTTGACAAGGCCTGACTTTTTCTTTCCCTTCCAGAGCTTGTGTGGGCGACTGCGTTGGCATAGCTTGCCCGGTATGTCACATCCCGAGCATGGTGCAAGATGTGAAGGTGAGCCGGCAGCTGGACAATGTCGCCAGGCTGTACAGGAAGCTGCAGAAGCTGCAAGACGGGGACGTCCCAGGTAAGGGAAACGGGGGTGCGGTTTCTGAAAGGGGACTCAGTGCACGATTCAGAACCTTCTTAATGGTCAGATAAATATAAGGAAATGACTAGAAAATTGGTTTTGAAATGGTACAGAACACCGCCCCAGTTAGCATACATGATAAAAGGTCTGAGTCCAAAATGTTGGCATTGCGGAAAAGATAAGGGGTGGTATATACATATGTGGTGGGATTGTCCAGAAATTTCTAGGTTCTGGACGGATACCATTCAGGAAATGGAAAAAATCTTAGGAACTACACTAGTGAGGGATGTAAATATATTATTTACAGGTATTCTGGGGAGCGCTACATTGGGAAAAAAGGATAATAAATTATATAAAGCCATGATTCTTGCAACACAAGCCGCCATCGCTAGGGGATGGAAAGATAAAACAAAATGGACATGGGCAAGTTGGTTCCAGTATCTATATGAGGACGTTAGTTCTGAAATCGTGATCTGCCTTCAAGCGGATGCCTCATGGGAAGAGAAAAAGGAAAGGATAAATAATAATTGGACAAAGTATTTCCATTGGTTGAGGTCAACCGGGAATTCGGAGAGTAAAAGTAAAGCCTTGAGTGGGATCAGGAAGCTGTGTACATGGATGGATTAATAATATAGAATCAGTAGGACGGGGGGAGGGGGAGGGAGAGGGGGGAGGGGGGGGGAAATGAAGTACTATTTGTGTATAACCATTATTTGTTTATAATCAAAGAATGAATAAAAATTTATTTGCAAAAAAAAAAAAAAAGAACCTTCTTAATGGTGAAACGCAAATGGCTTATTCCCCAGTACTCTTGAGAGTTCTTCTCTAGGGTAAACAGTAAATTCAGGACTTCTGTAAAATGCATAATGTGGTTAAGGGTGCGGACTCTAATCTGGGAGAACCGGGTTTGATTCCCCACTCCTCCACTTGCACCTGCTGGATGACCTTGGGCAAGCCATAGTTCTGATACTTGAAAAAGAGCAGCTTCTGTCAGAGCTCTCTCAGCCCCACCTGCCTCACAGAGTGTCTGTTGTGGGGAGGGGAAGGGAAAGGTGTTTGTAAGCTGCTCTGAGACTCCTTTGGCTAATGAAGGGTGGGGTATAAGTTCAACCTCCTCCTTCTCCTCTTCTTCTTCTTTCACCAGGATTTCTGTCTAAAGTAGGTGAAAACATAAGTTCACTCGTCTTTGCATGTAGATGAATCTTGGACTATTTACCGGTTAAAAATGCTTTAAAAATTGCTGTCTGCCTTCTCATACCTGGCTAAGCTTCTGGGGCTCAATGTCTCCTAGAGATGGGAAGGCCTGGGGAAAAATTGTGGGGGGAGGTTTTTCCCCTTGTTTTCTTGATGGAAAAAATTGAAAATTTTGGGTAGTACCCGGGGGGAGGGGGAGACACCTACGAAATATTTTCTCTTTTGGAATGAGCTAAATGCTTTCAAAGACAAGGTGGGCCTGCTGTGGACATCAACAGCTCTTAAATGCAAGCTGCAAGGGACAAGCGAGCCCAGATGCTGCACAGCAGCCTGGCTGCCAAGGGATCCGAGATCGCTCAAGAAAGGCAGAGTTGGGGGGAGGGAGAAGAAGATGGAAGGGTGGAGGCACAACAGGACCAAGTGGCAAGAGTTTGGGGCGGTGCCTGCCCTAGAGCTGGGAAGGCCCAGGAAAACCCCCAGAAAAAACAGAGGTTTTGAGAGATGGGAGGGAAACAAACTAGTTAAAATATGGAGTGCATTAATGTAAGGCAATCTGCAGCATTCGTAATGATTCCTAGATATGACGCAGGCATATGCAGCGTGGTCAGGAATGCATCCTCCTATTTGAATGGAAATTTTGGCAACAATCCATGTACGGAAATGCATGATTATTGCAGAGACCAGTGTTTCCAGCGTTATCAAGTTAAACTTAATAGTCAAGTATCTCGCTAGTCCTCACTGTTGTGACTTTGCAAGAGTGTTTCTGTGCAAACAATACTTTCGTTTACTTTGGGGTTTGTTTTGTTCCTGAAACTTTTAATTTTTCTTCTACCTCTCCAAGTAAGGTCCGTGAGTTATGGTAGCGCAAGGTGCAGGCATCTAGAACTTTCCCCCAAGTATTAGGTATATTTGCAGTTGTTTTTACAGAAGGCTAAGAAGAATGTAAATTCTTGTAAATTCCATAGATGTGTCAAATAGCACCGTTCTATATGCCACGGTATAAACGATGCATTTTATATTAAATGAGTACAAAGAAGTTTGTGTCTGATAGAGAAGTAAGTATTGCATGTATTTCAGTTTCCCTCCGAATTTCTGCTGTGCCAGGGAGGATTTTCCCCCTCTGACTTCAAAATTTCCGGATGCATCACAGGTCCAGGGGTTTGGGGCTGAAAGGGATACTCCAGGCCTCTGGTGATCACTTGACTTGTGGCCTGCCCGGCTTGCTGGAGAGGCAAATGGGGTTCCTTCACTTGCAAATGTCTCTTTACTGCGTGTTTCCTGTTGGGACTCAGGGGTGTGAAAAGGTAAAGAAGGGCTTTCAGCATCTTAATCACAATCTCTGCAGAGGTGCCTGAAGATGGCATCGTAAATCAGAACAAACCAACGCTGCAGGTAATATCATGCTTTATGCTCTGATCGTGAGAAAATTAATGCTGGATAAACTACAGCTAGTCGGTTCGTTCTTGGGTAAACCTCCCCCCCCCTTGGCCAAGTCCAGCATGGCCCAGACGCAAGGCTCCCTCTCAGCTGTGGATCCTTGTGAGCAGAAATTCTATTTTGTGAGCTACTGGCAGTCAAGTTGTGAGCCAGCAATTTGGCTCCTGCATAAATTAGCTTGCTCTGGAGCCCTCCTTTCTGAGCTAAGGCAAAAAGGTGTGAGCCGGAGGCTAAAAAACTGTGAGCTAGCTCACACTGACTCAGCTTAGAGGGAACACTGCCCCGAAGGCAGCTGGACGGGTGGAAGGAGAGCGGTCCTGTGCGGAGTCTCTGCGGAAGGGGAGTCCTGCTAAAACGCACATCCTTGACTGCCCTTCGTTTGTCTTATCGCACGTGTGCCTCCCGCCTTTCTTCCCTCGTGACGAGGGGGGGCTGGGGGGCTGAACCGGAGTGAAGCCAAGCGGGGGCTGCGTCATGGGCCTCCCAGCCCCACGCTCCCTCCCACGCTAGTGTTCGTGGAGCGCTTTCCCCTCCGGAGCCCCTTCTGCCTCCGTGGCGGAGTCCCTGCGTGTGATACTGTCAGGGGTGGTACTATTGGGCTTGGGAATCACGTTGGGAAGGCAGCAGCAGAAACTCTTCATCATGTCAACTTCGTAACCCCGCCCCCAATTTGTTAATGAGAGGGTGGAGCAACAGACTGAGAGCCAGGGTGGCGTCGTGGTTAAGTGCGCGGACTCTAACCTGGGAGAACCAAGTTTGATTCCCCCCACACCTCCACTTGCAGCTGCTGGATGACCTTGGGCAAGCCACAGTTCTGACAAGAGCTGCTCTATAAAGACATTCCTCGGAAGAGCTCTCTCAGCCCCCCCTACCGCACAGGGTGTCTGTTGTGGGGAGGGGAAGGGAGGGGACTCCCGCTCTGAGACTCGGAGTGAAGGGCGGGGGGGTATAAATCCAATCTCTTCTTCTCTCTCTTCACTGTTAAGGTGCTGACACTTTTTTCTTTTTCAAACTTTTTATTAAGATTTTCAAATTGCAAACAGTCAATAAAACATTCAGTCTAACAAGCGCAGAAAAGTAGAAATAGAATACAATGTAATTGACAATATATATATGTTTATATATATGTGTGTGTATATACACACACACACACATATATATATATGGAGTGCTTTTGATTTAAGCATATATTGAATATATACAAAGGAAGAGGTAAGTTATCTTATCATACTCTTACTTACTGTCAGTACAGAGGATAGTAGTCTAATAGTGACAGCAGTGCAGTTTTCTTGGTGCAGTAAATTGACAGACCCCCAAGCACTTCTCCATCTCTTCCCCCCCCCCCGGGGGGGGGCTGTGACTTCCCAGAGCAATTCTCATTTGACTGTCTCCTCCTGACTTACTTTCAGAATCTGCCCCCCCCCCCTTTCTGGGAAGAAGCCACTCTCCAGAATTATTGTCCTTCTCACCGTGGGCCGGAAGGCTCTTTGCTTTGCTTTGTCTTTGACGGCATCCTTTCCAAGTGCACCTTATTACCTGCATTTGCACAAAAGTGTATAATTGCTGTAATTAAGGTGGGTGATTAGCAAGAACTTGTCAAATGGAGGGGCTCACAAAAGATAAAGAACAAACATTGTGGGTTTTTGTTTTTTTTAATACGAGCTCTCAGTGATTTTAGTTGATTTTTCCCTCCTTGGTTCAGTAGAGTTTAAAGATAAGCAGTTGTCTGTCACAGAGTTTCCAGACAACCATTCATAGATAATTCTACCTTATTCTTTGTAATGGAACATCGCCTTCGGTGGAGAGTGGGAATGGACTCCATTTCCTTTTTCTCGTATTTAAAGGACTGTGCAGGTGTTGGGGGGGTTCTTTTCAGCATATGCTGTTTCAGGTGGACGGTGGGACAAATTGAACATTAGGCGGGTCTCCAGTTTACTTGGTGACACAGAGGTGACAATTTTTCGAGCACTTTCTGCTGCAAACCGCACAGCACTGTGGTAGTTTCCACAATGGCTCAAATTGAGTGGTTGAATAACTGGAAATTTCTCCTAATTTTTATTCCCTGTGTGCTGAATGCTTAATATACAAACTAATCACTCTTTGGTGGAAGCACTAATGTTGTGCAGATGGTATCAAAGCACTTCCCTTTGGTTTTTAATAAGGGACTAGTTTATAGGAGAGATTTCTCAACTTCTGTTTCTGAAAACCCACAATAGAGAATAATTTCAGAAGCACACAATGTGCATCATTATATTCTTTTGATACAGATTAATGATAGTGAAGCCATGTTTTCTAATTGCTGCTTTTCCGTCTATAGCTTGTTAGTGTGTGGCAGGGAAACTTTGGATGAGCGGCGCTTGTGGCTACAAGTCTTTGGAGATCTGAAAGTTATCTGCTCTGAATGCTTAAACTCAAGGGCTTCCATGGAAGGCTGACGCTCGGAAGTTCGGTCCCTTCAGTCACCGGGCGCCATTGAGGCAGAGGGTTCCTTGGCGCCCAGAAGCCAGGGCGTAACCCGACTGGCTAGCAGGCAAATACAATACAGAGATGCCCCGGAGAGAGGTTTCCTTAAGCCCCCGAGGGTAGCTTCTGGGGAGGGGCCGTGGCTCGGTGGAAAACCCCCTGCTTTGCAGGCAGGAATTCCCGGGCTCAGACCCCGGCGGCCTCTCCAGTTAAAAGGACCGGGCAGAAGGTGGTGGCGGAAGGCCTCGGCCCGAGACCCTGGAGAGCTGCCACCGGTCTGAGTTGACGGGACTGATCTGGACGGACCCAGAGGGGTCTGGTTCTGCCTCATGCAGCTTCAGACAAGAGGATTAAGATCGGTGGAGCCTCAGCGTGTCCTTTCCCGCTTCCGCTCCGCCCTGCCCCCTTCTTGGGTGGCTGCGGGGCCCAAGGCAGTCGTGTGGCTGTGAACGTCTCAGCTGGACCTAGAGCGGTAAATTGGTGTAATTGGAAATGCCGCGGTTTGGCCTGAGGAGGGGGAGGTCTTCACTTGCGGTTTTGATACCGGGGTCCCTGACCCTTTTGAGCCTGTAGGCGCCTTTGGAATTCTGACCCAGAGTGTGGAGCACAGCCACAAAATGGCGCCCCGGGGGGGGTGGAGCCGTTCACAGAACGATGGCTATAGCTTGGCTTCAGCCACACAGCGCGGTCAAGCGGTGCACCTGCTCTTCAGTGTTTGTGTTACTTGGAAGGGAAGGCTTAGCGGATGGTGGGAGGCTGCCGGCAAGGCCCGATCCTTGTCCGGCCTCCTTCTCCAGGCAGGCAGGGAGGCAGGCAGGCAGGCAGGCGGGGGAGCTCTCCCCTCCCCTGGGCAAGCCCCTCTCTGCCTGGGGGGCAGCTCAAGCACAGCAGGCCTCAGGGCTTTGGAAGCATTTCGTTCTGGGAGCATGCAATGTCTTCCTCTCTCTAACGATTGGCTAATTTGGAGAAGACGGAGATTTGTGTGAACTCTGGGGAAGCCGAAGTGGTTGAGGTCCTGTGCTTCACTGACGGCTGGCGAAGTTTTCTCATTTGTATTTTGACAAAATGGATTTTCCTCTCCCTGTGTTTGGAATACACGCACTTCCCACTCTGGTAGCGACATGGGAGGGTTATGAAAACCGCCGCATTCTGAAAATTGGGCCTGTGTGGTGCAGAGGGGTCGAGGGTTACGCCAGGACCTGGGCAACGTGGGCCCGAGTTCCCCCTCCGCCATGGAATGCAAGCTGGGCGACCGGGGGTCTGGCCACGCACGCTCAGCCTTGCCTACCACACAGGGTCGTTGTGAGGGTGGGATGGCGGTGGGGAGAACAAGGTGAGCTGCTTTGGGGCCCCAGCGGGGAGAAAGGTGGGGTGGAAATGGCGTAAGTCCATCAACAAAAGAAAAGGGAAAAAAATAGCTGGCATTTTAATTTGGTGAAGTGGTATTAAAATACCTTTTGGCCTTCCAAGACTGCCAAGTACTGCAGGTTCTGTTCTGCAGGCCCGTATTCCTAGAATGGGAACATCGTTAAATTTATCTGCAATCTTTAAAAAAAAAAAAAACAGCCCCAGACCTCTCTTCCTTCCGGGGGTTGCTGAGGCAGGGGCTGGGCTCTCAGAGCATGAGGCGCTCTGCAGGCCTCCCGAGGGTCTGCCCTGCAGTTGGTTTCTGAGGTAATAACCAGGCGGTGGTGGTGGTGGTGGTGGAGGAATTTGTTCTGTTTAGTATTTAGTTTGCTGCTTTTCTCCCCAGTTGGGGCCAGTGTTCCCTCCAAGGTGAGTTAATGTGAGCTGTCTCACGGGGCGGGGGGGTTGCCTCCAGCTCCCGCATTTTTGCCTCGGCTCATGAAGGGTGGGGCTCCTGAAGAGCAAGCTAATTTATGCAGTGGCCAAATGGCTCGCTCACAACTTTAATGCCAGGAGCTCACAAGGTAGAATTCTTGCTCACAAGACTCCACAGCTTAGAGGGAGCATTGGTGAGCTCCTTGCATCCAGAGCTCCTTGCATCACCGGAATACCGTGCCAGCCGATGGGAGAAGAGAACAGCCTTTGAGGGCCAGACTGGCCTGGCCGGGCTTCCCAGCTCTGCCTGCTGGCGGGTGTTCCTCCCAGCTCCAGGGGGGGCCCTCAGCACAGGCCATCAAGGAAGCAGCTGGGCGGAAACTCGGCTGCCGGGTCTCAGAGTGGGACCTTCTGAGGACCGTATTCTTGATCTCTCCTTCAGGACGATTCCTGGAAGACATCAGGGAGAGCGGTCTTGTACTTGCCCTGACGCTCCTTGCAGGGAAGTGGTTTTCTTTGTTTGTGCGTGTATGTTTTACGCAGGGAGCCTTGAAATCTGGACGCATCGCCGGCTCCTCTAGCCCTTCTTGCTGTTCCGGGGGTCGGCCAGGCCAGAGGGGGGCCAGCTCTCCTGGCTCTGTCCTCAGAGCAGGGGGCTCCTAAGCTTTTTGAGCCTGTGGGCGCCTTTGGGATTCCAACACAGAAGCCCAAGATGGCTGCCACGGAAGGTGGAGCCGACCACGAAATGTCAGGGAGCGACGCTTGACTCCGACGGCAACTCTTCAGCATTCCAGGCAGAAGCTCCGCTCAACAGGAGACTTTTAAAAGTGAACAGGTCATTAGAAAATATGTCCTTGCCCTGTGCAGAGCTGACCCACAGCCATGCAGAGCTGGGGTGCTTGGTGTTACCAGAGCGGTGTTTTCAAAAATCCACAAGGCTGATCAGAAGGGCCATAGCCCCACCTGCCCCCACCCACATTCTAGGACACTTGGTGGGGCTCAGAAAAGTGTCAGTCAGTGGGGGGGGGGGCATGGCACCCCCGGGAACTGGGCTGGGAAACTCCTGTTCTCGTGCCACTTGCCAACTCTCGATCTCCTCGGGGACAAAAACAACCGTGTGTGTGTGTGCGTGCCCACACGCTCAGGCATATAGCGATTTTGACTTTACTGAAGCTGAGTTCTGGTTTCATTCCAGCAGCAGCTTAGCTGTAGCGTGGAAACTCAACTGTCAAAACACGGCTTGTGATTAGCCATCAAACCAGAATGTGAATATATGTGTGTATTTTAAGTAACTGTGGCTTGGCGTGATGCTTCATTTGGCAAAAATAGAGGATCGGATCCTGGGGAAAAGCTGGCAGATGGTGTTGGTGGAGTAGATCCGTCTCGGCCTTCCTCTTCCTGCTTGTCTTAAAACTCGTCTTGATGGGTCAGGGGCCCTATTAAACAAGAAGAAGAAAAGAAGAAGAAGAAGAAGAAGAAGAAGAAGAAGAAGAGGTTGGATATATACCCCATCCTTCACTCAGAGTCTCAGAGCGGCTTGTAAACTCCTTTCCCTTCCCCTCCCCACAACAGACACCCTGTGAGGTAGGTGGGGCTGAGAGAGCCCTTTTGAGGACTGCTCTTGAGAAAACAGCTCTGACAGAACTATGGCTTGCCCAAGGTCATCCAGCAGCTGCAAATGGAGGAGTGGGGAATCAAACTTGGTTCTCCCAGATTACAGTAAGAACATAAGAGAAGCCAATGTTCGATCAAGCCAGTGGCCATCCAGACCAACACTCTGTCACACAGTAGCCGAAAATACCATGGACCATCAGGAAATCCAGCAGGGGGGCCAGGACACCAGAAGCCCTCCCACTGTTGACCCCCAAGCACCAAGAATACAGGGCATCCCTTGCCCCAGCCTGAGAGTCCCTATCTATACCTTGTGGCTAATAGCCACTGATGGACTTCTGCTCCAGATGCTTATCTAATTCCCTCTTGAAGCCGTCCATGCTTGTAGCTGCCACCACCTCCTTTGACAGTGAATTCCACGTGTTGCAAGTCTGCACACTTAACCACTACACCAAACTGGCTCTCATTGGAATGCTTAAACAATGCAGTCCTGGGAGTGACCGTTTTCAGTTAGAAAATTACAAAGTGTTTTTCCCTCTGGAAATGACAAGCAGAGAAGGGATGGGGTTTCTCTAATGATGCGAGATGATGAAGCACGAGCCATCAGGCTGTAATGCAGAGTCTGATTGAATAATATCAATCAGACATCATGGAAAACCTGTCAACATCACAATCAGTCAGGTCTATGCCCCAGCTACAGATGGGGATGAAGAAGAAGTTGAAAGCTTTTGTGCAAGTGTTCAGGAAGAAATTGATCACACACCGAAGCAAAACGTGCTGATAATCATAGATGGCTGAAACACAGAAGTTGGAATCAAATATGGTTGGGAGGTCTGGGCAAGGAGCACACAGTGAGGGAGGAGAGCAGCTCAGCAGAGTTCTGTGGAGACCTGTTCGTTGCAAACGCGTCTTTCAGTCTACGTTTCAGTTCTGAAAATGGAGATGTCAGAGACTACAGCAAGTATCGGACCATCACGTTAATTTCGTACATGAGTAAAGTGATGCTCAGAATCTCATAGCAAAGACTGTTGTCATATAAGGAACAAGAAATGCTCAATGTTTGAGGTGGATTAGGAAAAGAAAGAGGCACTGGAGATCATATGGCAAATTTATGGTGGTTACTGGACATACGAGAGAATTTCAGAAGAAAACCAGCTTGTGTTTCATAGATTACAGCAAAGCTTTTGACTGTGTGACTCATGAGAAGTTACGGTTGGTTTTAAAAGAAACGGGTGTGCCACAGCATCTGACTGTTTTGATGTTCGACCTGTACTCTGGGCAAGAGACCACTCTTAGGACAGAATATGGAGAAACAGAACGGTTTCCAGCTGGCAAATCTTTCAAACAGAAATGTATTTTACCTCCCTATCTCTTTGACCTATATGCAGAACATACCATAAGCAAAGATGGATTAGATTTAGATGAAGGTGGGGTGAAAATAGGTGGAAGGAACAATAACTATTTGAGATATGCAGATGACACCACATTGCTGGCAGAAAGCAGTGAAGACTTGAGAAACAACTACTGATGAAAGTTAAAGCATAAAGTGCTTAAGTGAGATTACAGCTGAACATTAAGACAAAAGTAATGACTACGGGGGAATTACATAACTTCAAGGCTGATGGTAAAGAAACTGAAATTCTTAAAAGATTTTCCGTTCCTTGGCTCCATCGACAACCGAAAGGGAGACTGGCAACCAGGAAAGCAGAAGGAGATTGAGGCTGGGAAAGGCACCCATGAAAGGAGGTAGGAAAGATTCTTAAAGCTAAGGATTCGTCACTGGCAACCGATGATCAAGTTAGTTCAAGCCGTAGGGTTCCCCATTACTGTGTGTGTGTTTGAGAAAGCCGACAGGAAGAATGGGGATTCCTCTGAACTGTGACGCTGGAGGAGAGTTTCTCAGGTGACGTGGACGGCCCAAAATACAAGTCAGTGGGTTCTAGACCAAACCATGCCTGAACTCTCCCTAGAAAGGAAAATGCCTAAATGTCAAGGTTTCGGCTTGGCTTCACTTCGTTTTGCTTCGCTGCTTTCCTTGCCGTGTATTAGGGGGGACGGACCTCCTGAGGGGAGTGGGTGTGTTGCTAGGGCGAATGCCAGCAGTAGCCATAACCGTTTCCTAAGTTGTGCCCCTCGGGCCTTTTCTCGTGAGATTTGGCCTTGGAGACTTCTCTGCCTTGCTAGCTTAGACAAGGCGCCATAGATCTCAGGGCTGCCGTAGTGACACTAGGGGCTGATTGCTGACAAATGCCTGGCGTGGGGGGATGTACTTGGTTTTACCTGTAACCAGGAGTTTTCGCGCGCTTTCTTGAGTCCTGACAGAAACCAAGTTCCTGATGTAAGTGTATCTCTAATAAAAGCATCACTACAAATGGAGCTGTAGAGAGCGTATGAACTGCGGACCTGACGCTAAACTGAGGCTATAGTACTTTGGCCATGTTGTGAGAAGACAGAGTGTCACTGGAAAAGACGAGAATGCTGGGAAAGGTTGAAGGCCGCAGGAAAAGAGGAAAAGACCCCCCCATCAAATGGACTGACTCAGTCAAGGAAGCTGCAGCCCTCCGTTTGCAAGACCTTCGTTGGGAGGTCATTCATTCATAGGGTCACCGTGAGTTGGAAGGGACTCGATGGCACTCGACACGTCAAGCAAAATGTAGCTGAGTGCTCTGGGGAGGGGAACAGGATGCCGGAACGAGCCCCCCTAATCTGATTCTCTCTCCTGAGTGCAGCCGCACCTTCTTCCTGTGGTGTGTTTTGGCCCCCGGGGGTATTCGTTGAAGAACATAGTATTCAATGCCACGTATGTTAAAACTCTGCACAATGCATGTCCTTGTGGGCCGGGTAGATTCCCAGCAGGTATATGGGGATGGGGGTGGGGAATATCTGGGTTTTTAAGTTTGGCTTTAATCCGTCATTTTTAATTACTTGTAGGCTGCATTGAGCCCAGAGGAAATACGGTGTATAAATATTTTAATAACTCCCTAGGCATTTGTAGTCTTTACCAAATGTATGAACATAATTGTCTTTTTCCATGTTGTAGCATATTTGCTCAGACTTCATTCTCTCGGTCTGAAAAGCGTTTGCGGTGGGCAGGGTCTGCTTGGTGTATGGGGGCATTCAGTCACTGAGTTCCTGTCTGCAGGGACCCCAGACTGTACCACCTAGGTGAGAAACAGGGTGTGCAGGTCTTCGGCTTACTTGAAAGTGGCCCATGCATTGCATTAACTGTTTCACTGCTTTTTTTCTCCCTTCCTTTGGTTTCCTTGCTAGGTTCTGGAACTGACGTGTCTTCTTCACCATGGGAGGCAGTTGCTGACAGAGGGGCGAACAGACAGATAAAAATGTGGTTCAGCCCTCGAAGTGGGAAGATGAGATTTCAGCATCTCAGGAAGAGACCGGAGAAGCCAGAACGCGCGGTGGCTGACCAAGAGGGCCAGCCTCCCCTCCCAACAACTTCCGCTTACGACCTCCCCTCTCCTTCTCAAGAGCCTTCCAAGGAGGCCGAGGAATCCCAGCTGAAATGGAAGAGAAAGCTCCGGAGGCGGACTTAGATTGGCCTCGACTAACAAAAAGGGGGACTGCTACAGAGGGGTGTCGCTCGACATCATCGGGAGCACCCCGGGGGGGTGGGGGGGGTCCTTTTCTGATCCCTCGCTCTCCACTGGCTGAATAAGATTGTCCCCATCTAAATCAGTTTCCAAAATCTGAGCGACCCTGGGAACCTCTGAGGGAAGCTCTTCCAGAAGGGCCGCCTGTGCCCCAGTCAGTCCTAGCCAGAAAGCAGTTCAGCGGATCAGGCGTTTCTCCGGGAATGGCCCAGCAGCCGTTGCCAAGAGAAATCATGTCGGGGAGGCTTGTGTGCACGGAGGTTAGGGTATCACTTGTGTCCTGCAGGCTGAATCCCGGGAGCCACAGGGAGCCTGTTTATTTCTTAATTCGGCTTCTCTCCCGCCCTCCTTGCGCAGCAGGCCCAGGGCGGCTTCATCCGTCAGAGATGGCGAAGTGAAGCAGGGGAGCCGGTACCTCCTCTGCTCATGTCTTATACAGCATTGCTTGGGAATGATCATGTTGCGCCTTCTTTCTTGGTTGCGGATCCCTCTGGCTTTCATGTAAGGGAGGAGAAGTTTCTGAGCTGGGGGGGAACTGGGGGTGGCCGGGCCTGAGGGGGGACGAGGGGGATCCACGTCCGTGGGGGGGGGACTGCCGTGGTGTGGAAAGGCACGTGTGGCCAGACACGCACTCAGTGGGAAAAGGCTGGCTGGCTGGCAGCCACTGTTGGTGGGGAGGGCAGGCTGTGACGTCTCAGGGAGTTGCATTGGGCACAGGAGCCGCGAGGGCAGAGGCCAAGAGGGTGAGGCCACTTGTGTGTGGGGGGGGAGTGCCTTAGAAGTAGCGGCGTGGTACCTGCTGATGTGGCTGACAGAGGAGAGCTGGGAGAATGCCTTCAAAATGGGAGCCCAGTGAAGTTAAATGGCAGCTCTGGGGGAAGAAGTGGCTGTAGCCTCAGCGAAGGCGGTACCTGGAGGCAAGCCCGGCCTTTGCGGGGTCACCTGTGGGGTCAACAGGGACGGAGCCCTGCCCTCTGCTGAGTTCACCAAGGGTGCCCACGCACCACGTGCCCCGGGAGAGTGTGAGACTGACACCGGCCAGACTGGAGGTTATTCACTGCGGTGGGCAAAATGTCTGCAGTGATGCCGGATGGTGACGCTTGTTTTCCAAAGACCAGCGGGGTTAAGAAGCAAGCGCCTCCCTTGAAATGAAAATGTCAGCTGAGCATTATTGCGTGCCAAAATATAATTGATGTCTAATGAGTCATTCGGGGGGGTGGGGGGACAGAATTGTACAGCGTGTGATTCCTTCCCCTTGCAGGGGGGCTGCTGCTGCTTCAGGCCACCGAGAGGAGCATTTTCTTCATTAAAATCCTGTGTGCAGCAGACTGTCCTGTGGCCACTCTTTCCGGGGGCTATTTGTAAGGGAAGCCATTGAGCTGAGTAAAGGCAAAGGTCTCCCTCACTTGAAAACCCGTCGAGTCCAACTCTAGGGGTGCAGTGTTCATCTCCATTTCCAAGCCAAAGAACCAGCACTGTCCGAAGATGTTTCCGTGGTCAAGTGGCTGGCATAACTAGATGCCAAGGCGCACGGAACACTGTTACCTTCCCACCAAAGTGGTACCTATTTATCTACTTACAATTTCTTGCTTTTGAACTACTAGGTTGGCAGGAGCTGGGGCCAGAGACGGGAGCTCACTCCGTCATGCAGCACTCGGGTCTCGAACTCCTGAACTCCTGACCTTCCAGTCTGCAGCTCTAACTGATTTTAGCTCCAAAAGGCTTCCGCAGTGGAAGCAGAATCTTTAGGAAGGTCGATTTCCAAGGGTCTTGCCGGGGCTCCTTAAAAGGGCATGAAGGTCTCAACATTTTGATAACTGACAAATTTTGGTCATCCATGTTTTGATATCCAGACATTTAGCATTCTTCCAGTTGGCACCATCACCAGCTTTGCTGCAATTAACATATCTTGAATTAATCCTCTCTAATTAGACGGAACATTCTCATTTAAAAACCTCAGAAGACAGACCTTAGGAACCTCTGATAGCCAGATCCCAAATATCCAATACATTTCCCTTTAAGTCTGTACTTCACAGAATCATAGAATGTTAGAGTTGAAAGGGATCTTGCAGGTCATCTAGTCCAGCCTCCTGCACTCTGCAGGAGCAGAGCCAAAAGAGAGCCCTACAACACACCCCATAGATGGTTGTCCAGCCTCAGCTTGAAAACCTCCAGCGAAGGAGCATCCACCACCTCCCGAGGCAGGCTGTTCCACTGCTCAACCACTCTGACAGTCAGGAAGGTTCTCCTGATGATTAGCTGTTAACGACTCCCTTGTCTTTTCCACCCATTAGATCTAGTCTTGCAATCCGGAGCAAGAGAGAATAGACCTGCTCCATCTTCTACATGACAGCCCTTCAGATATTTGAAGACTGCAATCATGTCCCCTCTAAGCCTTCTCTTTCCCAGGCTAAACAGACCCAACTCTTTCAGCCTTTCCTTGTAAGACTTGGATTCCAACCCTCTCACCACCCTGGTCGCCCTCTTCTGGACACGCTCGAGCTTGTCAACATCCTTCCTAAAGTGTGGTGCCCAAAACTGGACACAGGACTCCAGGTGAGGCCTGACCATAGCAGAATAGAGTGGAACTACCACCTCCCATGATCTGGACACCATGCTTCTGTTGATGCATCCTAAGATTGCATTAGCTTTCTTCACAGCCACATCACACTGCACAAAAACTTCTTCACAAGACAGCTCTACCATGTAGGCATAAAATCTGCTTTTTGTAAGCCACATTTCCCACACAAACACTTATTTATATGATAAAGTTCATTCGATTTATGGGGAGTTAAGTACCATTGATAAATAACCTTATAGTCGTTTTCTTTCAAACGGATACAGATGGAGGAAACTGATTTTGGAAAAAAGATGTATCACTAGTCCTTGACAGTTCTCTTATGAACAATCTGGTTGCTCTCATAACATCCTGGCATTTTTGAAATAAAGTTAACACTAGTAAATCATTTCCTTTACTTTATTTAACCGTTCTGTTACTTATGGTCTAAAGTATTGATTTCCTTTTGTGATGACCAACCTCACTGCTGTCAGTAAATATAAGGCAATAATCTGATATTGTAAGCCAGGCAGACCCACCCTCCTCTCTTTATTGAGAGGCAATATGGAGGAGAACACCTCCCTTTTATGGCACCCCAGGAGTACATACGCCAGGCAGACTTGACCTGAATAGGAAACAAGATGGACCCTGGACAGGCAGGCCTCAGAATTATGCCCAGGTAAAGACTAGAATGATAAAAGGGTTGGAAGGCTTTCCCTGTGAAGAAAGGTTAAAACGCTTGGGGCTCTTTAGCTTGGAGAAATGATGGCTGAGGGGTGACATGATTGAGGTTTATAAGATTATGCATGGGATAGAGCAGGTCAAGAAAGAAGTACTTTTCTCCCTTTCTCACAATACAAGAACTCGTGGGCACTCCATGAAATTGCTGAGTAGTCGGGTTAGAACGGATAAAAGGAAGTCCTTCTTCAACCAAAGAGTGATTAACACATGGAATTCACTGCCACAGGAGGTGGTGGCAGCTACAAGCATGGACGGCTTCAAGAGGGGATTAGATAAACATATGGAGCAGAAGTCCATCAGTGGCCATTAGCCACAGAGTATAGGTAGGAACTCTCAGGCTCGGGCAAGTGATGCTCTGGATTCTTGGGGTTGGGGTCAACAGTGGGAGGGCTTCTAGTGTCCTGGCCCCATTGGTGGACCTCCTGATGGCTCCTGATATTTTTGGCCACTGTGTGACAAGGAGTGTTGGTCTGGATGGGCCATTGGCCTGACCCAGCATTGTCTTCTCTCATGTTCTTATCCTGGTAAGTGCGACATCTTAGTCTGACCCAGCTGCAGCCTCTCCCTCCACCCCGACATCTGCATATGCCAAACAGTGGACCTGCCTCGCCCCAGAGCTAAGGCCATCCTACCTGGATCACTGATCCTATCAGCCTCCCCTCCCCTTTTCCTCCCCACCTTTCCTTCATGATAACGGCGCCCCTCTTTGCCACCTAACACAGATGGAGGGTCACCATGCAGCATTGTGTCTTTGTGATTAGTTTAATGAGCAGCCCATTAGCCACTTTGAATCACTGGAGGAAGCAATCTCCATTTCCAAGCCGAAGAGTCAGCACTGTCGGAAGACGACTCCGTGGTCATGTGGCCGGCATGACTAGACACCGAGGCTCACGGAATGCTGTTACCTTCCCACCAAAGCGGACCCTACTTATTTACTTGCAGTTTCTTGCTTTTGAACTGCTAGGTTGGCAGGAGCTGGGGCCAGAGCCGGGAGCTCACTCCGTCACGCGGCACTCTGGTCTCGAACTGCTGAACAATTGACCTTCCAAGTCTACAGTTCTGTGTCTTAACCACTGAGCCACCTCAGCCCCTATTCATTGTTTTACCTTTTAGTTAACCCATCAGTTCTTTGATTCGCATTAGCATGCCCTCGGATCCCATTTCTCCTATAACTAGGCAGCCTCAGCTTCATTGCTGTGTGTCTTGTCTGGGCACCTAGTGACAACACGCGCACCCGCCCCCCCCCCCATATTACTTGGGTCTCCTGTGAGACGCTGGTCAGCTCACTTCCCCTCTCCAGGACAGGAAGCTCTACTTCTTCCCCAACAACCCCCTTTCTATTCCTGCTACTCCCTGTATTTCTAAATTGAACTCGTATGTGCGTGGCTTCTTGCCTGCTTATTGTATGTTAGCATTCAAGTGTAGTGGAGTGTAGTATTCTCATTCTTCCTTTAATAAAACCAGCTCTATCTTACCTTGGACTGGTTATTTGAGAGTTTCTCTAAAAGGGAAAGATTCCCGTAAACACCGGTCATGCCATCTTGCCAGATTATCTCCCCCTCGCCAGCTCTCCCTGTCTCCTTGCTAGTTCCCAGCAATAAAAGGAGAGAGCCCCTTTTGGGCAACACAGAGCATTTGACGTAACAGTATTGTTTAGGGGTAGCGACTACCTAATTAAGTAAAACAAATTTGACTGCTTTATCTGCATTAAGTTGAAAAGCCGCTGTCAGTAGCCTTCTTATCCCCCCCAAAAAAACACTTTTCACTGTCGCAGGGCCACCACATATGTAAGAAGTTAGCATTTGGGTGGTTACCAAGACACCAGTTGCTTCCTGTGTTACGGTGAATTCTCGCAGTTCTAACCAGTGACAGATGCCGTTGATGCAGCACCTTACAAATGTTTTCCTTGAACAAAGTTGAAACGGAGACGGAAGACCCCCAAGCAGGAAGGTAAGGCCAGACATTTGAGTCTACCGCATAGCCGAATGGTTTTGTCTGTTTTTAATGTAATTAGGGATTATATGACTATTACTAACATATAATAGACATTTTACTTTGATTTCATATGAGCAAAATGCCTTTTAATACTGCAGAATCACAATATATTTTTAGATTCTGATAAGCTAAACCCCTTCCGTACTTTTATTTTGATGCAAAGCATCAGAAAGCCCCCTTGCTACTTTTCCAAGTGAATTTAGAAAGGTCTCTTTGCCAAGATGCCAGTGCCTGGTCAGGACATAAACAAGGTATGCTTTCATATCGAAAGATAAGCCTAGATAATGATCACCTATACAGTATTCTACCTATCCATGATAAGATGGCCATCTTGTAATATCTTTTTAAAATCTGAATCCCATAATCTCAGATCGTTTTCCTTCAATAAATCTTCCATTCTGTTGAACAGCCAAATCCCTAAGTATCTTGCGTGAGCTGAGGACCACTTGAGGATCCAGAAGTCGTTTGGGATGCAACCGGGGCAATTCCGAAGCTTATTTAGGAGACAAGATTTAAAATTATTTGGGACAAATGGCTCAACAGCTGTAGAAGGGAGTAAAATACTAGGTCAAGTAGGAAAGACCCCCCTGATGCACAAAGGGTGGAAGCTACAGGGAAAAGGCCAGCTCCGATGGATGCCCCTTCTTTAAGAGCAGTTCTGGGAAGGATCATTCCCCCTGCCCTGGAATTCATGGGGGGATTTGCAGAGAAAGCCGGTCTTCTGTTGAAAAAGGATCACCCAGTGGGGATGGGGTCCCGAGCAAGCAGAGGCTTTCCCCCCCAGTGGCAATGGGATCTGGCTCGGGCTCCAGCTCTTGCATTACTCCCTTGAATGGGGGGGGGCGTGGCGGGGCCCATTCATAGCACAGTCGGCTTTAATGGATGTTTCTGCCGGAGCCACCTGGATCCAGAATTGGGGTGGGAAACAGAGGGTGGCTCGTAGACCTTGTTTTCTACAGCTCTCAGTGTGGTTGAGCAGAATTTCACTCCCTACGAGAAGGAGGGTTGGGAGCCGTTCTGGTACCTCCAAAAAGGGGAATGTGAGATGAGGAAGCAAAGCGATACTCCGACCGATCTGTAGCCCACCCCATTGTGGTGAGCGGGGGGATCCAGGACAATCCCATCCAGTGTTCCCTCTAAGCTGAGTCAGTGTGAGCTAGCTCAGAGTTTTTTAGCCCCCGGCTCACACGTTTTTGTCTTCGCTCGGGAAGGGTGGGGCTCCAGAGCCGACTAATGGGTGCAGCAGCCAAATGCAGCTCACGATCACAACTTTAATGCCAGGAGCTCACAAGGTAGAATTTTTGCTCACAAGAGTCCACAGCTGAGAGGGAGCCTTGGTCACGTCGCTAATCTTAGAGCGGTGCGGTGGACTCCGGCTTCAGTGAACAGAGGGATTCGGGTAGCCAAAGGGAAGGGTTGGCGCGGTTGGTGAGAAAGATTCAAGACTGCAGGGAAACATGGGCGGAAAAGGACAGCCCTTGACCAGTTGTCATCACTTTGGGCTGTTGTTGCCGTCAAACCACAGCTGCCCTAAAGGCGTCCCCACGGGGTTTTCAAGGCAAAGGGTGCTCAGAGGTGGTTTGCCATTGCCTGCCTCTGCCTCCTGGCCCTGGTATTCCTTGGTGGTCTCCCGTACAGACACGAGCGAGGGCTGGCCCTGCTTAGCTTCTGAGACTGGGCTAGCCTGTGCCATCCCAGTCAAGGCCCTGCTGGCACCAGAAGTTGGTGATTTTCATTTGTATATGTTTGCATTATGTACGTATATGTAGGTAGTGCCCATGTCAGGTGACAAGCAGTCTTTGTAACTTGCTTTTAGGAGGAAGCCGATTGAAAGGATGCCAAGTGGGTTGATTGTGTGGCTGAAATACGCCCACCGCTCTGGTTTGTTTTGCTGCTTGCCCTGTGCTTCTGTGATCGGATTCTTCCTGCACTGTAATTGTGACCTGCCCCCCCCCAAGCAAGGGTTGTTTCCAAAGGCAGGACGTATGCAAAAGGGAGGGCACCGTTCCAACTCCCACTCGTATGGCTGGTTTCAGCAGCAGGTTCACAGAGTAATAAGGGTCCCTCTAAGCTATGGAGTCTTGTGAGCAAAAATTCCACTTTGTGAGCTACCAACATCAAAGTTGTGAGCGAGCGCTTTGGCTGCTGCGTAAATTAGTTTGGTCTGGAGCCCTCCTTCCTGAGCTAAGACAAAAACGTGTGAGCCGGAGGCTCAAAAACTGTGAGCTAGCTCACACTAACTCAGCTTAGAGGGAACACTGCTCCTTGAGCAACTGCCAACTAAATGCATTTTTATATCAACCTGGATTATTAAAATAGGGGAAGTGATTTTCACAGTAATAGTTCATGGAAGGAAATCCAAGCATCGCTTTGGAGCCAACAGAAAAGCTATTTTTCTATCCTTGTCATTTCCCCAGTAAAGATTCGGGTGGATAGCCAAGCAGCAGAACAAAGTTTGAGTCCAGTCAGGCACCTTTAAAAGGCCAACAAAGTTTTATTCAAGGTATGAGCCCTCGTGTGCAAGGACACTTCTTCGGAGACACTGAAACAATTCTTCTCCCCACTGAAGTTTTCCAGATTCCTTGCAGTTAAAGGCTGCTGATTTGTCAGCATAATGGCAACCTGGTATTGGTCACAAAACGGAGGGTGGAGGAGAATTACACTTAATTCTTCTGGGATTCCATTTGTTACTGGATAAATCTATATTACTTTCATTAGCTTGTAAGACTTAATACACCAAAGTTAATGAAAGTTAAATGAGTTGTATGTTGTGGACACTTAAAAGAGGATTGAAACATTAAGCATTTAAAATTAAGTGTATTGTGGTGCTTCAGATGAATCTACGCTGGAATTGCAGGAGGGTCTTTCCCATTTTACTAGTTAATAATAGACACCCTGAAAGCCCATTGCCTCGTCTGAAGAAGCGTTGTAGACTTAGCCACGTTTCCATTTAGGAAGGCAATTCAATAGCAAACTCAACTGTTTGCCTAATAAACAGCAATCCATTTTTTTAAATTGCCCTCCATACTCATTAAAGGTGCAATAAAAGCAGTTATATAGAACTAGGAACCTTTGCAACTTTCTTAAAAAAAAATCATCTGAGATGGTGGGTTTCACTCTCTGTTACAATTTTCATCAGTGTTAATTATCCAAATTGGAAAAGAGAGAATTTTTCTCCTGCTCCCAAAAAACTAGAACTTGAGGGCCTCCAATGAAGCTGATGGGCAGTAGATTCAGGATGAGCAAAAGGAAATCCTTTACACAGAGAATGATTAAAATGTGGAATCTGCTGCCAGAGAAGGTAGTGATGGCCACAGGCATAGAGAGCTTTCAGTGGTGATTAGGTAGATTTAAATCTATCAATGGCTACTAGGGGAACTTCCATTAAGCTTCTGAATCCCAAAGCCAGGAGGCAACAACATCAGGAGAAGGCCTCAGCCTCTATGCCCAGTTGTTAGCCCTCCAGAGGAACTGGTTGGCCACCATGTGTGACAGGATACCAGACTAGATGGACCCTCACTGGTCTGATCCAGCAGGGCTCTCCTTATGTTCAGGAGTTGTTCCGTAATTAATGTAGGCTTTGTGATCAGGAGCACATGGGCGTGTTTTGATGAATCACTGTTGTAGGGCAGTTGGTCAAAATCTGGTTGTTTATATTTCTTCTTCTTCCTCTTCCTCCTCCTCCTCCTCCTCCTCAACCACCACCATCAGATTAATTTCTGAGTTTTCTGCCCATGTCTTTCTGGGCATCTCCTGGCCCTTTTCAAGTCCTGCAGCTTCATAGTAAACGAAGAGGCTGGGCAACTTCGTTGATAGCTTCCAGGAGGTTTGTGTTCCAAGCTTCCAGCACAACTTCAACAGAATGTTCATTCAGAATTCTAAAATTCTTGAATCTCATTGGGTCCTTGTAGGCGGACCATTTTAACATACCCCCCACCTCCCCTGATGATGATCAGTGCCAGTGGAGACCCATCATGGTGTAGTGGTTCAGAGCGGTAGACGAGAAACGGGGTTTGATTCCCCACTCCTCCCCAGGAAGCCAGTCCCCGCTCTCTCAGACCTCCCTCAGCCCCACCTGCCTCACAAGGTGCCTGTTGTGGGGAAAGGAAGGAGAGGTGATTGGCAGCTGCTCCGAGACCCCAGAAAAGCGTAAAAGCCCGCTCTCCTTCCATAGTCACCCTTGCCTTGAGTAGACCACGGTCAGGCCAGGCTGCATCTCTGGTTCCCAAACCAGACCTCCCAAAGGCGCAGTGCAAAACCTTGTGTCCCGTTGTGGCCTTCTCCATACAGTGGGCCAGTCCCTATCAGAGAGAGGCCTGTGGCAGCCAAGGAGACTGTTCTGGGCTGGCCCCCGCAAGGAGCATTCTGCAGGGATGTTGAAGTCTCCCAGAACAATCATTCCCGATGCCTCCTGCACCGAGCCCGAGAGCACTCCCACCAACTCGGGTGGTGTCCACTGGGGAGTCATGTGGCCAGTAAACAAGGAAGATGCACACTCTGTCCCTGGAGCCCAACCCGAGCATAGAATCAATGCAGGCAGAGTGGAGCGTTGCGAGGCGGAGAGCTCTGGAGCTCTTCGGAGGTTGCTGATGCAGTGCTCGGGGCTGTGGGGGAGTCAGGCTCGCTCATCGGATCCCACCTTCATCGCCAGTATAGAGTACTGAGACGGACGCATCGTTCAGACATTTCAGCTCATACTTTACTTAGTGATTTCAGAACTTGAGATGCAAAGCAAGCCCGAGGGCTGCTTAAAAGCACATCACAACCACACCCCAAACACACCCCTACACCCGTGATTGGCTTATTTCCATAATCCTACATTCTATAAGGTTCCTGGAGGATCCGGATTAGCCGATTGGCCGCTCCTAGGATCCTTCGCACCCTTTGTTCCTGGGAGCGAAGCTCTGGCTGTTCAGAAGACCGCGTGTTCCATTCAACCACGTGTGCCGTCTCTGTTGGAACACAACTGTTAAGGAAGGGCCGCACGACCAGGTGCGGATGCACCATGTCATGCTCTTTGAACCGAGTGTCAGTTGCACAAGCCACATCCATTTCCTGATCCCCCAGCCACCCGGACGGTAGGGCAGTTGTGCTCTTCCTCAGTCTGGCCTCGCGCAGCATTACGGGAAGAGGAAAGGCACCTCGGGGCTCTGGCATCAGCCTCTCTGTAGAGTGGGAAGGTGTCTGATAAGCAGGGAGCACCGATCGGTTGCCATCTTGGTAAATTCCCACCAACGTATTTTCCAGCTCCCAACTGCACCGAAACAGTATGATGGTCAAACATCTTGCCCCATGTAGAAGGCACCGCCAGAACAAGAAACACCCCAGAGAGTAATCTGGTGCTAAATTAGAGAAGAAGGAGAAGAGAAGAAATTGGATTTTTACCCCACCCTTCACTACTGAAGGAGTCTCAGAGCAACTTACGGACTCCTTCCCCTTCCCCTCCCCACAACAGACACCCTGGGAGGTAGGCAGGGCTGAGAGAGCTCTGAGAGAAACTGCTCTTTTTCAAGGACAGCTCTTATTAGAACTATGGCTTGCCCAAGATCATCCAGCAGCTGCAAGTGGAGGAGTGGGGGAATCAAACCCGGTTCTCCCAGATTAGAGTCTGTGCACTTAACCACGACGCCAAACTGGCTCTAATTAGAGATGTGGCAAAGCTAATGTTGAGCATTAAGCATTGTCTGAGTCCGTTATACATCTCAGTGCTGCTCCTGGGTTCTCCCTGCCCCCCCACCCCCTTATGGAATCCACAGCCTTGTAGGCGGGCAGAATGACCCTGTTCCGTGGGGTGGCACAGGCAGTCAAAGTGGTAGCTCGCATGGACCATAAGAAGTCTCTGTGCCCAGAGGTTCCTGGTTAGTGACTTGCAGCCCTGAAATTGTTAAAACGTTTTTTTTCCTCATCAAGCCAAACCACTTTCCCCCTCGCATTATGTTAATGACGCCCATTTCCTTGGAAATCCCCTTGCGATATTGAGTCATGTGCATTTTGCTTAATCGTGTTCTGCTTAATTTATCTCTAAAACGGTTAATACAATGACTGCCAAGTAATTGCTTTGCTCTTGCCCTGCCAGGGATTTGTGAATCTCGCTTGGTGTACGGGAGGTACAAGGGAAGTTGCTGGACTTTGCAATTTCAGTCGCGAGGACACCATTTGTTCTTTTTTTCTCGCTCGCAGGAAGTGGAGTGCAACTTGATGCCAAATGCCTTGCATTGCATCTACTTGCCTGCTGCTGGTGAGAAGAGGCCTCGAAGATTTTAATTGCATTTTATGTACTGATTGTGAGCTGCCCTGAGTCTGCATTGCGGGGAGGGCGGGGTATAAATGTGATTAATAAAATAATAAAATAAACAGTAAATAAAATCATGGCCTGCAACATCCCTTCCTCTGCCCCACCGCTTCTTTTATGAAGAGGTCTGGTGAGCATGGAAGCTGGCTTTTGTGTCTTTTGCGTTGGTCCTAAGGAAAGGGTATCGTGTCAGACGGTGGTTTGTGTTTGTGTTTTGATTTTGGACCCGCACGGCTGCAAACAGCTTTCATCTGCTTAACTCATGTGCGGTATACATTCTTATGCCTTCGTGTGTTTCTTGTGGTGCAAGTTTTTGGGACTAGAATGTACTTCCACTGATAAATAGTGATCATGGGTTCTAGTTCACGAAAGCGTATGTCACAATGAATCTGTTAGCCCTTCCTCAGAGGAAGTCCTTCTTCAGCCAAAGAGTCATTAACACATGGAATTCACTGCCACAGGAGGTGGTGGCAGCTACAAGCATGGACAGCTTCAAGAGGGAATTGGATAAACATCTGGAGCAGAGGTCCATCGGTGGCTATTAGCCACAGGGTATAGATGGGAATTCTCAGTCTGGGGCAAGTGATGCTCTGTCTTCTTGGTGCTTGGGGGGGGCAACAGTGGGAGGGCTTCTAGTGTCCTGGCCCCACTGCTGGACCTCCTGATGGCACCTGGTATTTCTGGCCACTGTGTGACACAGAGTGTTGGACTGGAGGGGCCATTGGCCTGTTCCAGCATTGGCTTCTCTTATGTTCTTATAAGAGGGAATTGGATGAACATCTGGAGCAGAGGTCCATCAGTGGCCCCTATTAGCCAGAAGGTATAGATAGGAACTCTCAGTTTGGGGCAAGGGATGCTCTGTATTTTTGGTGCTTGGGGGGGGGCAATAGTGGGAGGGCTTCTAGTGTTCTGGCCCCACTGCTGGACCACCTAATGGCACCTGGTATTTTTGGCTACTGTGTGGCACAGAGTGTTGGACTGGATGGGCCACTGGCCTGAGCCAACATTGGCTTCTCTTATGTTCTTATTAACATGTCCGCTTGGACAAGAAGAGAGATTCTGTCCTTGGATGTGTTCCTAAAGGCACCACATATGGCCTTAAACAACGGGCCCCACAGAGCCTGGCCCTATTCACGTTCAGATTCACGCTGGATAGAACTCATCCTTCTTCACTAAGATATACAGGAGCAAGGCAGCTTCTCCTAATATTAAAGTTATTGTGCGTGGGGAAAAATGGGCAAGACAGTCAACCGGACTGAAAGCTTTTATGAACAACCGCAACTGCCAATGCAGAGAGAGAGAGAGAGAGAGAGCTAATTTTTCACGTCACTTGGCTGGCTGTGAAGCAAGACAGGCAGGAAATTCGAGAGCGCAAACCCCTGAAAAATAGCTATAAAATATGAATTACCTACATGCAGGAGATTAACTTTAAAAAAATTAACTAGGCCAACAGGGCAATTAATAGGTCCACTGGTCCATATAATATTTTCCATTTGTAGCACTGCAAGCCAGAGAGACAAGGCCAGGAAATAGGACTAACTGCTAAATTCTGGGGACCCAAAGGCTCGGCCAGGCACACCAGAGGCTTTTATACCCTTTTTCTCTTTGACCAGCAGACACTCACCCTGCCGTGTCACATCGAAAGCTGTTCCCTGGAAGGTCCCCTGGATTTCAAAATTAGTTTCTCACAAGGCAGGGAGGGAGGAGGAGGAGGAAGAGTTGATTTTATACCCCCCTCTTTGCTACTTTTTTTTTAAAAAAAATATTTTTATTATTTTTTTTGTTAACAACATAGAATACAGAACAGATACAATTAAAGGCGAGTCCCAATGCAGTGCCATGTCAAAAAATGTTAAATTGGGGTAATTGAACAAACAAAACATAGTGTGAAAATCAGCGAAGGTGAACTTACTAGTTACCCAACAGCGAGTCAAGAAATTGAAACACTGATAAGGGGATTTAGAAAACATTGAGGCTCTGACGTATAAAAGAGGCCACCACAGTTAGGTGAACCCCTCTTCACTACTCGAAGAAGTCCCAGAGTGGCTTATCTTCCCTTCCTCACCCCACAGCAGACACCCTGTGAGGTAGGTGAGGCTGAAAGAGCCCTGAGAGAACTGCTCTTGAGAGAACAGCTCTGAAATAACTTGTGACTAACACAAGGTCACCCAGCTGGTTGCACATGGAGGAGGAGGAGTGGGGAATCAAACCCGGTTCTCCAGATTAGAGTCCACCGCTCTTAGCCACTACATTAAGCTCATTGGGAGGAAACCTGTCTGACAGAAGCACCTGGGATGTGCCCTCGGGGGGCACATGGAACCAGCTGAGTAGAGACCACTCACCCTCTGTGTGGGCATGTATAAATAATAAAGGAGTCTATTTCAAGGCCTCTATATTTCATGCTCAAACTAATTTGAAAATGGGGATCTCACACCAGAACTGGGGTTTTCCCAACTTATCATTGCTGTTGATTTGAATATTGCAACTGTGTTAAGAACAAGCATACTTATTTCTCAAATATTAAACCACTAAACAAAAATTCTTCACCCTGCTGTGTAAGGCAAGACCATATCTTGTAACTTAATAAAATCAGTTTCTTTGGGAAACCCCTCCTCTCTCTCTCGGCGCCAGAGAGAGACGAGGGCAGAGGGTGAGAGAAAGACAAGATCTTAAATATTTTCTCCTGCAATCTCAAACACATTCTTAAGACAAAGACCAGAGACATTTTCACATGAAAGATTCAAACCTGGTCATATTACATATATGCCAGGATCTCATAAGATCAGGGTATCCACAGATCAAATGGTCTGCGGGACCCTCCCCCGTCTCCAGCCGGGCAAAACTGCCAGCAGCATGCTCCGTCCTTATGACAGGGAGGTGTAGTTGGATTGGATGGAGGCAGCCAGGGCAGCAAAGGGGAGAGGGTTAAAATGGTTCCCCCCGTCACTTGCCAGGCTGCATCCAGCCAAAATGTGCTACTACTGGACACTAAGGAATTGAACACAAACTAAAACTTAAAGCAACCAACGTTGTATGTGGATTTGTCAGATCTGCAGACCACAGGAAAAAGGAAGAAAGTTACTTCATGGAAAAAACCACACAGATAAGGCAGCGATACAGAAAACCTATCAGACAACCAAAAGACAAACTAAAATCACTGGTGATTCGAAGTGGGCTGCCGCTGCTGGATCTCAAAGAGTTTAACACAAGGGTAAAAAACAAGACGGGAGAGCACAACTCAATTCTTATCTTAACTCTTATAGTTAATCTTATACTAGATAATACCGGTGCATCATTTATTCTCCATATTCAACAAACAAGGACAACTTATTCATATTTATACCATACTGGAAACATGCACACAGGAATGGGACAAAGAGTGACTTGGAGAAACATAATAAACCGTGTACTGGTGCTTTTGTGACACAATGTCAGACGAGCCTTCAGCTTCTGGAGAGAGTGTGATTGCTCACTCTTCCATCGAAACGGGCTGGAATTGTCTCCACCAATTCCAGACGTCTGCCCCAAGTTGGCCAGGAAGGGTAAAGGGAAGGGGATATTTTCACTCATACTATTTTATTCAACAGATTATATTAATAACTCATCACATTCATACAGGCTGATCACAAAAGAAACTCAAAACCTTTTATCTTACTTCTATGATAAGGAAAAGAAACAAACCTTAAACCAGCTCCCCCCCCCCCAGTTCCCCATCTTAGCACAAAACAACACACAGCCCACTGACAAGGGAGACAAGACCACAAAAGGGAGACACACACAACAAACCACAAACACCAGAGGAACCCAGCCATTATAAAACCAAATTGTCCCAATACTTTAAAATCCTTGCAAATTAATCATCTAAATACTTCAAAACCCAGAAACCACTCAGGCGGCACACCCCTGCTCCCTCTGTAAGGAAGGCCGACAAAGGATTTACAGGCCCACCCCAAAAAGGTACCTCTTTTGCCGGCTAACAGAAGCTGGTTCCTCGTCACTGGACTCCAGGGGCCGCCTACTGATGCCCAAGACAGCCACTTCCACGGGTAGACCTGAGGCCAGAGGACAGCTGGAGAAAAAACAGCCAGGTGCACCTTCCTTCAAAGCATCTGCCCCCCCCCCCGCTCCTAGCAGCAAAATCCGAGCCACCAGCAGGAAAGTCCCTTCGTGGTCGCCAAATTTGTTGTACATATTTGATTCCATGTCAAAAATGAAGTCAAGTGAGGAGGAAGTTCTATGTTTTTATTTCAATTAACAGGAAAACAGTTGGACCAAAGAGTCCATCCAAAATTGACTACTTTCTTCTCAGCATATTTGGGAGATGGGCTTCAATTAACAGGAAAACAATTAGACCAAATAACTCATCAAAAAATTGACTACTTTCTTCTTTTTCTTCTTCTTTATCTTCTTCTTCTTGAACATATTCTAAGCATATTCAGGAAATACATGATATTTTATACATGGACTGACATCATCAAAAAAACAATATTCAAAAAGCATAATTGGTTACAAAAGACAGTGGTCATTTGAATAATAAGCCTCTGATTTGTCAGATGTAAAGAAACATATTTACATCAAATCTACGTAAAACCTAACTGTTTACTTAACCTAACCTAAATGATAATGGACAAGGATTCTTCATATCCTAAACAAAAGTGTTTGTTGTTCTTGATATGAAACCAAAGTCTTATCTGACCCAGACACTGCAAAGTGTTGCCCTTAAGAACTACAGAATCATGGACTTTGTACCTATTATGTTGTCTGCTGACAATATCAGACCTACAAGAGGAAAGCCTTCTATATAACAAGTCTTTCTTATATCCTAATAAAATATTACTTAAAAGAGGATTCCAGAAAACCAAGAAAAATATGAATATGAACAGTCAAGAAGAAAAAACCTATATAAAAAATCTTTATATTCCCACTCATACTACACCATGACCACGCATTACTGAGCAAAGGGGAGAAACCACGCGCTAGGAAACCAAAGTAAAGGACAGCTTCAGAGGGCAGGCATGTCGGTCCACAGTGGAACAGTTTGAACAGTCACACTTGAACCTTAGAGGCCAACAACATTTTCAGGGTATGCGCTTTCAAGAGAGTCGAAGGACGGTTTCTGAAACGCGCATCATTATGGATAAGTCTAGAATCTGGGTCACAGTGGTGCCATTACGTCACTTTTCTTTTGACCTTTGTTCATTCCATTTTGATTTCAAAATGCCGTGTGCACTTGTTATTTCTTCGTTACATTTCTTAACATTTTGAACACTGGTAGACTGACTTCTGCACACCCACAGAGCCCAGGGAGTTCATTTTAATGGGTGTGACCAGCTCAGCAAGGCAAGCAAGCAAAAGGCTGAAATGTGACCCCAGACACTGCAGGGTATTGACACCCAGCCAGCCGAGAGCGAGGGACCAAGCCTCTCGCTCTCCCAGGTCCTTTTATCCGTTCTAACCCGACTGCTCAGCAATTTCATGGAGTGCCCACGAGTTCTTGGCAACCCTAACTGGAACCTGGCCGTAAGGGAGGTTACTGTTGTCTCAGTGGATTTTCAGTAGCACTTGACGGTAAGCACAGGATTTAAATTCCCACGGAATACGGGGTTTCACTTAAAAATAGATTAAAAAGCAGAGTTGCTGTTGTGGCCACAGAGTTCGGCCTGCTTCCTGTGCTGAGCTGGTGTTATGGTTGCCACTGGGTACGGCTCAGTGTGACCCGCTGGTGTGGTGAGTGAGGTCCTTTGGGTCTGTTGCAAGCAGGACAGTGAATCCCAGGAAAATTGGGAAAGGAAATGGAGGCTCAGTTGGTTCCTTGAGTACTTCCCTTTCAGATTGTAGACTTAATCTCATTGGCAGAATATTTATTCCTAGATGTTTGCCTGTTTTGGTGTAGTGGTTAAGTGCATAGTGGTTAAGTGCACAGAGACCCAGTTTGGTGTAGTGGTTAAGTGCGTGGACTCTAATCTGGGAGAACTGGGTCTGATTCCCCGCTCCTCCTCCACTTGCAGCTGCTGGATGACCTTGGTCGAGTCATAGTTCTGGCCAGAGCTGTCCTTGAAAAAGCGCAGTTTCTGTCAATAGGGGAGGGGAAGGGAAAGGAGTTTGTAAGCTAGTCTGAGACTCCAAGTGAAGGGCAGGGGGTATAAATCCAGTCTCCTCTTCTCTTCTTCTAAATCATGGTGCTTCGAAGGGGGCTGCTGGGCTTTCATGAGATTAAGACCCTGGTTCAGGAAACCATTTTTTGTTTTATTTGTGTAGCCCCCTCCTGTAGGGTTACCATTACCCAAGTTGGGAAATTTCTGAAGACCTGGTTGGCAGAGCCTGGGGCAGGGCGGGTTTTTGGGGAGGTGAGAGACCTCGGGGGGGGGATGGGACGGGACTAATGCCATAGAGTCCAAGGCAGCCGTTTTTCTCCTGGGGAACTGGTCTCCATAGACTGGAAATCAGTTGTGATCCTGGGAGGTCGATGGAGCCCTTGGGACAGCCCTGCCCTCCATGAAAACATTCCGGCATCACGTGTTTGTGCTCCGTTTTCAGCTGTGGGCAACAGATGCCTTTTGAGACACTCTTCCTGTTGTGTACTGAGTTCGACCACGTGCGCGGTCAGGTCCGCACGCGGTCAGGCGAAGAGCCCGAGCTTCGCTTCAAGAGACAATGGCCAGAGCGGATCCTAGCCCGTTCCTATCAGAGGGCTAAGATCCAAGGCTCTGGTCACACTGCAACTGACATGCGCTTTGTTCCCAGTTTATTTAAATCGGGAACATTTTTATTCGCATTGGGCTGTCTACATGCAGCCAGCCCCTCTTTCCCAGCGCCCGCTTGCCTGCTGCTGCGCCATCCTTCCAGGCGATCCTGCCGGCCACAGGGAGGCTTGGGCGGCTGCTGCTCCTGCCGACACTTTGGGGGGCGGCTGCCGCCGCCGCCATTGACCCACGAAAATAGGCTCCACCGTCTCCGCCATCCTCCTTTCCAGCCCCATCCAGGCTGCTATAGCCCCCACCTCTCGTTCCCGCCTCCAGGGCCATCTTTGTGCGTGTTTTTTTTTTTAAAGCTTCTGGTTTGAGCGCTTGACTAAACATGCACTTAATAAATCCATTATTAAACTTTAAATGGATTTATTAAGCGCATGTTTGCTCAAGCGCTCAAACTGGAAGCTTTTTTTAAAAAAAAACAACAACCCCAAGAATGTTCAGACGGTCCTAATCGCAATCCTTGCAAGAGAGGGGCTGTCCACATAGGCGAAATCGAGCAATCAAAGCGGAAGTGCCAGGAAAACACTAGTTTTTCCAGGGGTCAGGAAAACCCGGAAGCATTGCGCGAGTAAGCCCGCTTCGTGGTGGGAGGCGGATTGACTCGTGTGAACGTGAAACTGACATGTGTAAGTAAACAGCAGCAAATCCCGATCAAAACGGCAGTGTGACCGCACCCCAAGAGAGGACCTATGGAACTCCTGCCACTGTCAATATTCCTATCACGGGCAGTGTTCCCTCCAAGATGAGTTGGTGTGCTCTAGCTCACAGTTTTTTAGCCTCCGTCTCAAAACATTTTTGTCTTAGCTCTGGAAAGAGGGCTCCAGAGCAAACTAATTTATACAGTAACCAAATCACTTGCTCACAACTTCAATGCCAGTAGCTCACAAAGTAGCTTAGAGGGAGCATTGATCACGGGTGTGGGGTGCGTGTTTGGGGGTGTGGTTTGTCTTAGGGATATAAGCTGGCCTGCGTGCCGGCATTCCCTCTCTCTTGTTCTTCACTTCCAATAAAGTATGAGCTGATCTCACTACTGATGCATCCTGCTCAGGACTTTACGGTTCCATTGAATAGTCAATCATAAAAGCATAAGGCTTTCAAATGTGTGCTCGGAGTTCAGTTTTCAAGTGTCACACCAACTTTGTTTTAAGGCATTGATACAAAGATACCTTATTAGAAAAAAGCATTTTTTTGCAATCCCCATAAAGGGCAAAACTAAATTGTTATCCATAAAATCTGTAATTCTACTCAGTCCAGCGCTGTGCCCTCCCTTCACATTCGCCACCCCTCTAGCCCTTTTCAACTCTCCACTGGAAAATGCTGGCATCAAGGCAGGCCACTGGGGGAGCCGGTTTGGAAACCTGTTTGTCCCAGAGTCTTACTAAAGCCGAGTGAGTGAGATTTTTGCCAGGGATGGTGCCGCTCTGTCAGACAATGCAACACTAGTGTGATCCTCGTCCTTTAATTGGCGGCCTCTAACAATTGCCTGTGCCAGATGTTTCATTGGAATTTTTTGTACGTTTCCTGTCGTTTACTCTGCTATGCTAAACTATTTCCTCATGTAATTGCCTCAAACGATCCTTCATTGTTAGCCTGAGAAGAGTAAAAAAAATATTATCAGAATAACACTTTTCCTTTCTGCATTCGAAACGACAACAGCAAAAAATGATTCTCTCTAAAGAGGCCGTCAGGGAGGGGTTTCTGTAGCCTAAAACCTCTTCTTTGTGGCATCTGTGCAGAAAAATGCCCATCCACGTCTCTCCTTCACCCCTTTCGAGGTAAAGTTAAAGGCTTCCCTTGCTCGAAAGCCAGACTCTAGGGGTGTGGTGCTTATCTCCGTTTCCAAGCTGAAGAGCCAGCGCTGTCCGAAGACATTTCTGTGGTCATGTGGCCGGCATGACTAGACACCAAGGGGAGGGGAGGGAAAGGGACTGATACCTTCCCTCCGAAGCTATTATCTGTCTCGTCAAGCCACTGAAGGAGTCTTGGCTTCTGGCGGTCCTTCCTTTCTCCAGTGAAGGTGCTGCCACTAAGTTAAAACTCTAAAGACGTGGCATTATTTTGGTGTTAAGAAAAAGAAGAGGAGGAGATTGGATTTATACCCTGCCCTTCATTACCGGAAGGAGACTCAGAGCGCCTTACAAACTCCTTTCCCTTCCCCTCCCCACAACAGACACTCGGTGAGGTAGGTGGGGCTGAGAGAGCTCTGAGAGAACTGCCCTTTCAAGGACAGCTCTTGTCAGAATTATGGCTTGCCCAAGGTCATCCAGCAGCTGTGAGTGGAGGAGGAGTGGGGAATCAAACCTGGTTCTCCCAGATTAGAGTCCGCACACTTAACCAAGCCACTGGTTTTTCACATAAGCTAATATTTCCTTCAGTCAAGGAGAAATCCTGGTGAGGGATGAGGAAATGCAAGCCCACTTAAAACAGTCCTTAGTGGTCTGAAACTGTCAGGAGTTCAACCATTTCTCCTCACAGCCGAAGGGACTGGGAAATACCAGTTCCCACGTTAGGCTGGCAGCCCCATGGAATGATGGGAACCAAGTCCTTAATAAAATCACTGCAACGCATGCTCACAAGGAAACCCTTGGCAGACGAGCTGGAAGAGGTGGCAACATGACCCTGGGGCCATGTTTTGGGCATGGGAGCCCCCCCACCCCCGATGAAGGCACAGGCTGGCCAGGAAGAAAGCAGGCGTTGGGATGGCAAGGGAAAACGAAAGCCCTCTGTTCCTCCTGGGGAAATCGTCTTCCTTTGGGCTTGGAACAGGTCCCTTAATATATTGGAATGCAATGTCTGTGTGACACCAGCTGAATCCCTCTTCTACTGCAAGTTCTGACGAGCGCATGGTGCGTGTGCAGACCTTATATCATTGGCACCATGGTGACTTCAATCTGAGGCTGCACATTTGTGTTTCAACTCCTGGTTTTTATGCTGAATGCATCCACTTGCTGTGCTGAATCCATCCGTCTTGAATTTAGTTTTTTTGATTGGACTTTTCTTTCCGTTTTCCATGAAATTGCATATTAAGAAGGCAGAAAACCTACAGGAGCAGCTGTATCCAGGTAGTTGTGAACCCAGTCACATTCTTCAATTACCTGAAATCCATCTGCCCTTGTTTTCACTAGCAGCGCATTAGGTCAGAGACCCATGGATTATGCTGAAATGGGAAAAAATGAAGTGACTTCTAATGCTGCCGATGGAGAATGAATCCCCTTAAATTGCTCAGTGCTGAAGAGAGCAAACTTTAAGACCAACAAAGTTTTCCTTCACCTGGATAGCCCACGCGAGCCCAGTCACGTCAGATCTCGGAAGCTAAGCAAGGCTGACTCTGCCAAGTACTTGGATGGGAGACCTCCAAGGAATACCAGCAGTTGGGAGGTGGGGGCAGGCTTTAGCCAGCCATCTCTGAATATCCTCCAAGCCCCCAGTGGGAGTCAGTCACCAGAGGTCGCCATGACTTCCAGGTGCACACACACGCACGCACCCACAGACACATGGAAAATACAAAAAAGACCAATGAACTTTAATTCTCAGTGTAAACTTTCATGTGCATGCACACAAAAGCTTACACCCAGACTGAAACTGTGGGTCTAAAAGGTGCCCGACTGGACTCAAACTTTGTTTTGTTGCTTCAGACCAACAGAACATCTGTCAGTGCTGAAGAATAAGTGGTCCTTTCAACAAAATGTGCAAGTTGACAGGAACATGCTGCCAATTCTCCAGCGATTTCTCTTCTTCAATAAGCCCCCAGAAGCAGCTGTCTCTGTGCTAGGGCAGTGCCTGGAAATGGTGGTCAAATGGCTCCTGGAGTACACGTTTAAGTTCAGTCTCTAAAAAGACTCATTGGAAAGGCTGATCTCTTGGAGGGAATTATGCTGCCCAGCTGGGATGGAATGAAGTTTTTTCATTAATGCACTTAGTTCAGAGTGTGTTGTTATTCAGTCGCACAGTCGAGTCCGACTCTTCGCGACCCCATGGACCAGATTACGCCAGGCCCTCCTGTCTTCTGCTGTCTGCTGAAGTTTGCTCAATGTAGGGGGAGCTTTATTAGATCTGGACCTCCTAGAGATGTAAAACTTCTGGAAATTTTGAAGAGGGGGTGGGGGTGATTTATGTTTTTGGAAAAAATGGAGATCTGAGGGAAAATCTAAATATATGGAATACTTATTTTCTTATAAAACCCTAAGCTGTTTTAACACAAAATGCATCACTTATAAAATTATACTATTTGGGCATATTTAAGAAATTTAAAAGTATAAATGCCTTACAAGCAAACTGGAAATACATCTGATATTAAACAAAAAAGGCTGCAAATTGTTGCATTCTATACTAGCTTAGGGTGTATTGGGGGGGTTGCCATCTGAGAGGCAGGAAAAAATAAACGTTGCAAATCGAGTCCACTGTCTTGTAGTAAAGAAAGGAAAGTGTTTGAGGGGGCAGAAACAGCATCATACCGTCATAATAGTGCTAGCAGCGTATTTGGATATTGAGTTAAACTTTAACATTGAAAGCACTGAATAGTATCTTACCACACACCAGGCTTCAGCTGGGAGGGCAGGTACAAATCTGACAAATGAATAAATAAATAACATATTAATTGTAGACAAAATTAGTCATATGTAAGTGTCCACATGAATTTTAGCAAACTCCGGAGGACAGCAGAAGACAGGAGGGCCGGGCGTGATGTGGTCCATGGAGTTGCAAAGAGTCGGACTCGACTGTGCGACTGAACAACAACAACAACAAACATGTGTCCACACATACATATGACTAATCTTGCGGGCGTATGTATAGACACACAGAGGTATTCACATATATGATGTGAAAGGTGTACTGTAAGCACAAGAATTATGTAGATGTTTTACATATAGCCTCCATACTACACATTCTGAATGAGTAAAACCTTATCTTAAAAAGCATTTCACTCATTCCAAAAAAAGAAAATATTTCATAGGAAGTATTTTTTCTTTTGTGCTCCCCCAAATCTCCAATTTTTCCATGGGGAAAAAAGAAATCCCAGTTTCCAGGCTGTCAGAGAATCAGGGCTGCCCTTAAAGGATGCTGCAGCTGGTTCAAAACAAGGAAGGACAATGGCCATCGGGGGTTATGCAACGTATGCAAATCATTCCAATGGTAAAATGTTCATAGAATCACAGAATGTTAAGAGTTGGAAGGGACCTTGCAGGTCATCTAGTCCAACCCCCTGCACCCTGCAGGAGCATAGTCGAAAGATAGCCTGACATGCCTACAACATCCCTGAAAGGTGGCCATCCAGCCTCTGCTTGAAAACGTCCAGCAAAGGAGTATCCACCACCTCCCAAGGCAGACTGTTCCACTGCTGAGCCACTCTTAAAGTTAGGAAGTTTCTCCTGATATTTAACCGGTAACGACTCCCTTGTAATTTCCACGCATTAGATCTAGTCATTAGTTTCCATTAGATTTTCATTGGCTTCCTGATGGCTTCTGCATTCAGTTCAAGATGGTGACCTTAGCCCTTTAAAGCCCATCTCTGGTCAATGTTAAACTTACCTTTGAATGTGTATCCCTATTCACTGAAATTATGTGTATCCGACTGTTCTCTTTGTTTTCAGGACTCTAGGGTGGCTTTAGATTTTTAAATCATAAACAATATAAAATCACAATACAATGATTAAAAAAATAAATACATCAGGACATCAACAAATGAACCTTTTATTATTACAATGAACTCCCTGGCATGCATACACCCCCGGTCCCTTCCGAAAACCCTGCAGATCTCAGAGTCTCCCTGGCCACGCTCTGCCTTGGCTCGCTTTTTGGGGAGTGGGTGCCTTTCTCCCAGTCTTTGGCAAATGGCTCCTTCTGGTGGGGCAATAACTGTAAACAGCCGCGTCCATCCCACCACAAGTCTTCATGGCCCTGCATGCTGGGATCTCCAACACTTGCGTGGAGGCCCGGAGCTGCTCTGTGGGGTCGTGTGGGGTTCAGAGGTTAGGGTCACCATCTTGAACTGACTGCAGAGTTTAATGGTATTATATAACATAAGAGGCAACCCTGATCCCTGCGACCCGCCCCCAACAAAAGCTCCCAAGTTGCTGACTCAGCATCTGCAGTAATCACTTTCTGAACTCAGTCCAATAGATGTTTCTCTAACATCAACTCCAAATTCTAGATGCCTCAGCAGAAATGCATTCTTCACTGTGCTAAAAAGGGGCTGAGAGGTCTTAATGGTATTATAAGGGAGGTGTTACCCTTGTCATTTAGCAATCTGAAACCATCCCCAGAACAGCCCGAACTTTCTCTGTCCATAGAGATGTGGAAGCGGAGGGGGAGGGGGCTGGAAAATGTTGGGGGGAAATTTTCCCCAACACCTTTTTTTCATTTTTCCAATGGAAAAAATAGAAATTTGGGGATTACTGGAAAAAAACACACCCTCATATGGAATATTTTTTATTTTACAATGAGTGGAATGCTTTTAAAGACAGGACATGCTGTAGACATATACAGCTCTTAAATCCAAGATGCATTCCTGTGCCTAGATGGATACCTGTTCTGCATGAGGAGAGCACGCGGGTTTCCTTGCTTCTCAACTGTTGCACACCTTCTGTTCTCCTTTTTACTTGACTCTTCCCTTGTGGTTGACCTTTTCACCTCTCTCTCAAACTGTTGAGACACACATGCCCACAGAATGGGTAACGTAGCTTATTGCCCTACCTTGCTGGATGCAGGGGGCGGAGAGACCAAAAGCAGGTGGGACAGAAACTGCACCAGATGTCTTTGAGACCTCTCTCTTACCAGTAACCCCAGAAGGAAGAAGACAACATCAAGCTGGAACTAGGGAACATATGCTAAGATAGCAGAGGGTATATCAGCTTGCATTTTTCTCTCAAGTACTGAGCATATTTCCAATTATGCTTTTAAATAAAATCTGATGGTGGGAATCTTATGCAAGTTCTCTCTCTCTCGCTGTCCCTGCGTGTCCCATGCCCTTGTACGTACATTGGCTGCTTTGACAATCAAAGGTAAGTAACGAAATGGTTAGTTTGGGGACTCTGTGGGGGAAAGAATGCATGTTTTGACATGAAGGCTAATTGAAATCCACATGGCTGTGTCACGATGCCTTTTCCCCAAACACCTGTCAGAGATACAAATACTTTCAAAGCCTGGGGTTCTTCGTTAGGCGGCTGACGAGGATTCAGGGTTTAGTATGACTCTGTCTGTGAAAGATCCGTAGTGCTTCTTATCATACTGCTCGTGAGGTGCCGCTACACGAATCAGCGTCTCTGTGGTGTGAGTCAGGAGTGCAGCCACTGGCCCCGCAACCTATTAGGGGAGGCCCCGGATCACTCAAGCGAAAGCGCCTGGCAATGAAAGGAAGCCGAGGACTATTGGGGCGGGGGGGGGGTGGCTGACTGATCTCACGGCCTAGGGGAGGCCTGAAAAAACACAGCAGCCTCACAGTCCCTGCAACTGGGCAGCCTGCTTATGAAGGATCGGTTCCCAATACCTCACACATGCCGGGGTGGGGAGGGTTGCAGCTTGAGGGAGGCTGCAGACTGGCTTTTGGGAAGGAGTGGACAGTGCCTGTCTTTCCCGGCTGTCTTGGAATTTATCACCTATCTGCTTCTTCAGCCTATCCTGGGTTCTTGCTTGGGGAAGGAGAGCTTAGAATCATAGAGCTGGAAGGGACCTCCAGGGTCATCTAGTCCAACCCCCGGCACAATGCAGGAAATTTGCAAATACCTCCCCACCCCACACACCCAGTGACTGCTGTTCCTTGCCCAGAAGATGACAAAAAACCTCCAGGTTCTCCAGCCAAACTGGCCTGGAGAACAATGGCTTCCTGACCCCAAAGTGGCGACCAGCATTTCCCTGGGCGTGTAGGAAAGGGCCACGAGAACTGAGCCCTGGTGCGACCCTTCCTGCCCTCCCTTGAGAGCGACACCTGAAAGACAGTCACGCCACTAATATGTCTGGGAGAGAAACCCAGGAGAGCGGTGGCTTTGAGCTCTCTTTATTAGACTGACTCCCCACTTTCTGTCTGCACAACATTTTTAAGAGGCAGCAGGTCTGGATCCCGCCTCTCTGCTCGGCGCAGCTGAAGCCGCCTTCTAGCCTCAGGGCGCCTCCATTCAGGGGACGTGACTCTCCCTCTGCCTGTGGAGTCCAGCCCCCCGGGATCAACTTCTTCTCTCCCTCCACTCTCCCGATCTGTTGACTTCCTCTGTGCTGTTGGGCTGATGGCTTTAGAGCGGCTTCCACAGGGCCTGCCGGAGCCTCCCGGCGCTAGAGACCTTGACTGTCCTGGAAGCAAAGCAGGGAGGAGCCAGGCTGTGGCGGCTCCAGGGTGGTGCCCCGCGTGTGGCTTCAGAAGGGCCGTGCCCTTGGCCTGGCCCAGACACAGGTGTGGCTCACTTAGGCCAAACGCTGGTGGCCTGTGCCAGGCAAGGAGGGACTTGCCCTGTCCCTTTGACAGCAAGAGTCACGTCCAGTAGCACTTGAGAGACCAACAAGAGTCTCAGGGTGTAGACTTTCAAGAGTCAAAGCTCCCTTTGTCAGACTCTTGGAAGCTCATCCACCCCAAAACTTGTTGGTCTCTAAAGGTGCCAGTGGACTCGAATGTAACTGCATACCAAGATGGCTGCCCTCTGGAAGATATATAAGAGGTTTCCTGTGCTCAAAAGCCAGTCAAATCCGACTCTAGGGGGCGGTGCTCATCTCCATTTCCAAGCCGAAGAGCTAGCGCTGTCCAAAGACTTCTCCATAGTCATTTGGCCAACATGACTAGATGTCAAGGTGCACGGTACACTGTTACCTTCCCACCAAAGTGGTACCTGTTTATCTACTTGCAATTTCTTGCTTTTGAGAACTTCTAGGTTGGCAGGAGCTGGGGCCAGAGACGGGAGCTCACTCCGTCACGCAGCACTTGGGTCTCGAACTGCCGAACTACCGACCTTCCAGTCTGCAGCTCAACAGCTTAACCGCTGAGCCACCGCAGCCCCTGAAACATATATAAGAACTTCATAAAAGTTCTCTTGGTTAGATGCTTTTCCTTAAAGATAGTATTTAATACTTCCATTGTTCCCAAACTTAATTTAATGAGTTATTAATGTACTGATTAGTTTGTATTCCCAAGTTTTAATCGTAAGGAAGCGTCATCCTTCTTTAAAAGCCGGCGACTCTCTTCCCTGGTGGGCCCCGTTAAGAATAACTCCAGGGCTCCGATGCGGTGAAGAGACGGTAATTAACGCCACGACTCCATCTGTTCCCGCCAGTCTTCACTATCAGTCTCCTTCAGAGTCATTACACATTGAGGGTTGTTATAACAGATAATTGGACTCCTGCTGATGAAACATTTGTTGATGAAAAGTAGTTTTCCCTTCCAGTCTTTTTACTTATTTGTCTTACCTTCTGTTTGGCAGTTGTCAAAGTCCACTTAGACGTAACAAGAGAATAAATCTCACCAGGGCACACAATGAGAACTCGATGGCACTTTCCACCATCAACCACCCTTTCCCAGAAAGATGAGCCTCTTTTTCAGCTGTGCTCAGTTTCCAGATTCCCAGATGCAGGTGTACCCCAGATCTATGCAGAGGTTTTAACTGCATCCCTAGCGTAGACTTGGTACCAATAGTTATTCCCTTGGGGTCCCCTGGAAGCTTGGTTAAGTGTCATGTCCTTTCAGTCTGCAAAGGGACATGGTTCTTGTCAAATATCTCCTGTTACTGCATTGTGCTGAAAGTATGAAGGTGATGAATTTTAACCTTCAAAACAGGAGCACAAAGGGCTGTGTGTTGCATGCAAAGGGTCCCTGGTTGGACTTTGGCATCCGCGGTCCAGTGAGCTCTAGTAGGCTGGAGTGGAGGGCCACCGTCAGTCAGAGATGGTGGGACTGCTCAGATGGACTGACACTTGGACTTGGTGGACATTCTAAACATGACCATGATTGCTCTTATGTATTTAGGGCCAGAGAAGCCCACCTCAGTTGCCAGCAGTAGAAAAGAGCCAGAGTCCAGTAGTGCCTTAAAGACTAACAAAATTCGTGGCAGTGTAGAACATTCGTGAGTCACGGCTCACTTCTAGATGGGCCAATGGCCTGATCAAAACATTGGCTTCTCTTATGTTCTCTTATGTCGTTCTTCAGATAACTGCAGCCTTCCAGAACTGGGGTCCCTCTGGGGGGGTATGCTCCCCCCTTATTGTTTGGATTTCCAGAAGGCTTTTGACAAAGACGTTCACCAAAAACTCCTTCTTACAGATTGGAAATTGGCTAAAAAACCAGGAAGCAAAGAGTAGGAATAAATCATCAGTTCTCGCAATGGAGGGATCTGAGCAGTGTGGTCCCTCAGGGATCTGTGTTGGGACTAGTGCTTTTCGACTTGTTCATAAATGGCCTGAAGTTAGGGGGGAGTAGGTAGGTTACTAGGGGTGTGCGCTCAGTAAAAACAGAGCCAAAAATATCTGATAAATATCAGCCAATCACCAAGGGGGCTAGTGATTCAGCTATCCAAAAATGGCCTCCTGAATATTTCCCACTGGATAGCCACACTTACAGTGCATTTAAAAGGCTCTCAGTCCCTTTAAATGCCTTTGGAGTGAAGTCTCAGCTTGGAGAAGGCATTTAAAGTTTAAATGTCTTCAGGGCAATTAAATGATCTAATAACCAATTAAATTTGATTGAATTGGGGGGAATCCAGAAAAAAATTAAGATTCACCAGAAAAAATATTTTGAACATGCAAATAAGCCTGGACATTATTTGGCTTATTCTTTGAGAAACAAAAGTGAGAGAAGATTAATAACTGGAGTAAAAAAGCCAAATGAAATTTCCCACCAAGAAAAAGACATACACAAAAAATTCATTTCCTTCTTCTCTCAACTCTACAAGAAAGAAAATTTAATTGAGTTTGGCCTAGATGAGTATATAAAGAACATATCTATACCTAAATTCACAAAAGAAAATAACATTTTGAATCAAAACATCACAGTACAAGATATCTCACAAGCAATAAAGGTAAAGCTCCAGGCCTTGATAGTTTATCGACAATGTATTTATGTTTTTGGAGGATGAACTCATTTTGCCACTGCAAAACGTGATGAATCAAATAAGTGAAAAGAAAAGTATATCACAAACATGGCAGGAGGCACATATAACTTTGATTCATAAGGAAGGGAATGATCCAGTGTTACCACAATTGTACAGACCTATATCGTCATTATATGTGGGTTACAAACTTTTTGCTTCAATAATGGCAGAGCAACTTAAGAAATGCATAACAAAAATAATTCACTTATAGCAAACAGGTTTCATCCCAACAAGATATATGTAAGACAATCTTCAACTTTCATCAAGGTTTAAAGAAGATATGTGTCAAGAAGAAGACACGAAAAATTCTGACTCCATTTGAAAAGATAATATTGAACAAAAGGGATAATCTTCTAGGACATATCTACAAACTTCTTCTATAATATAACACAGAAACAGAACAAGTCAAGACATATATGGTGAAATAGTCACAAAATTTCAGGAAGGAGATTTCAGTTCAGCAGTGGGAAAAGTTATGAATGGAAGATATAAAATTTACAGCAAGTCAAGTACTTAGAGAAAATTGCTATAAATATTTCATCGCTGGTACATCACCCCAAAAGACATTGAGAAGATGGATAAAAACTATAACGGATTGTGTTGCAAGTGTAAAGGCGTAGATGGTCCCTTTTACCATATGTGGTGGTCTTGCAAAAAACTAGCAAATATTGGGTAGAAATACTGGAATTCAACAAATTTTGAACAGAAAATTTGCTATATGACCAGAGACAATTCTTTTAGGAATTCTACTAGTGAATGTAGAAAGAACAATACATGAGCTGCTCAGATATATGTTAACTGCAGCAAGATAGTATTTGCAGCAAAGTGGAAAATCAACGGTTGTCCAACTCTTGAGAACTGGATAGATAAAATGCAAGAATATGCAATTATGGCAAAACTGACAAATTATGTTAATCAAAGACTGAAAAGATGAATGTGAAAATAACTGGCGAGTCCTCCATGATTACTATAACCAATCTCTGTAGTCATATATTTGAATGGTTTAATATTGTATGATAGTTTTAATATGAAAGGATATC
Source organism: Gekko gecko (assembly GCA_029375565.1). Classification (NCBI taxonomy): domain Eukaryota; kingdom Metazoa; phylum Chordata; class Lepidosauria; order Squamata; family Gekkonidae; genus Gekko; species Gekko gecko. The sequence continues at coordinate 4,415,394 of JAPDNY010000003.1, read as the reverse complement.
ATCTTTTTATATGACTTTCATTACAACAAACTGCTATGTTAAAATTATATACAAAATTTCTATGAGGTTATTCATGTTTTATTATAAAACAGATAAGATCAATAAGGTAGGATAAAAATGTTAATATATATGAGAAAATGATAGAATAAGTCGAGTGGGTTGTTATAGTTGCTTTTTAAGCTACTATCTTGTATACTCGTATATACACATTTTATTTTATATTTATTATATTTATATTTTAATCAAGAATTGTCCTTAATATCTGCAAAATTGCCCTCTATATTGTGTTTCTGTAATCAGACCTTTTTTCCCTTTCCCCTTATTCCTTTTCTTTGTTCTGTATTCCCTTAAAAAGTTAAAATAAATTTTATTTTTTTTAAAAAGTGTCAGGGAACAAGTGTAAAGTGATCCGTATTGGGGCAAATAATCTCTGCTTTATATATACTGATGAGATTGGAGCTGACAGCAACAGACCAAAAAAGCTTGATTGAAAATCTCAACCCAGTGAGTGGCTGCTGTGAAAAAGGCAGATTCCCTGCTGGCCGTAATTATAACAGGAATAGAGAATAAACCTGCTGGTATTGTCTTGGCCTTCCACAAATCTATAGTGAGAGCACACCTGGAGTATTGTGTACACCTCTGGTCACTGCACCTGAAGAAAGACATTGTAGAGCTCAGAAAATGCAGGTAAAAGCAAGCAAAATGATTGGGGGCTGAAGCGGCTGCCCTATGAGGATTGGTTAAAATGCTTAGGGCTGTTTAGCCTAGAAAAAAGGCGAGTAAGGGGAGACATGATAGACGTTTATAAAATTATAAGTAGGAGTAAGGCCCGTTGTGGGAAGAAATACAATGCACTCTAGAAGGAAGCTCCAGGTGAGTGTCCTAGCTGTGGCTGGTGGGGCAGCAGAGGGAAGGGGAAAACAGAGGGTGGGAAGCCGTGTTTATTTCCTTCTGCTTAGCTATAAGGCAGGGCTGTCTTAAGCCATTTTGCTACCCCAAGTGGGTAGTATGGGAGGACAGTGTCATGGTAACAGGTATGGTTCCTTCCACCCCTGACTTATGTTGATTTGGGGCTATGCAGTGGCAGCTAAGGTAGAAAAGCACCTCCTCCTGTGCCATGTCTTCTGGCTTCCAAGGGTTTGGAAAATGGTTCCATAGCCAGTTACAGGGTCGTCAACTCTGGGTTGGGAAATACATGGAGATTTTGGGGGGAGGAGCCTGAGGAGGGCAGGGTTTGGGGTAGGGAGGGACTTCAGCAGGGTATAATGCCATAGAGTCTACTGCCCAAAGTGGCCATTGTCTCCAGGAGAACTGATCTTGGTCATCTGGAAATCAGTTGTAATAGTTGGGGAATTTTCTGTAGGGGAAATGATGTGCTGTGGCTGGGGAACACAGTGATTTCTGGGAGACTTCCAGACCCCATAGAGAGATCGGCAACTCCAGTTACTGTTTAAGGGAAGATTGGGATATGTATTTTGGCAACTCCAGTGACCATTTAAGGGAAGATTGGGAGATGTATTTTACCTCAGGACACATTCAATGACTCCCAACAGCAACAGCAAACTGTTTAGAATGTTAGAGGCAAAGGCCAATCAGGCCACATATGCAAAGGACCTCTATGTTCTGACTGGCTATGGTGGGGAGAGGAATAGCAAACTGTTTAGAATGTTGGAGGTGGGACTTAGGCAACACAGCCAGTGGATAGGGACAGCTTCTGAGTGACACATCATGGAGCCAATTGATTTATGAACATGTGGAATGTTCAGAAAGTGCCACCCCACTACTCAATTATATATAAGGAGAGATGCATGGCATAGAGAGTGGACAGGGAGAACCCGCGGTCATCTACCAAAGCTGAGGGGAAATGGGATTCAGGACAGAAAAAAGGAAGTATTCCTCCACACAGCATATAGTTTGTTTTTTTAAAAAAGTTTTTTATTAATAATTTCAACAAATACAACAATAATACAATAATAGTAAAACAAAAATAAACAACCATCTTTCACTACACAACACTGACTTTTATCAATATATAGTTCTCTGTAACATTATCTCTTTTATTACAACAGGGCTATAAATTTGCTATTTCTGTTATTTTCAAAAGAATTCGGGTTTTCTCGATCAAAACAACATTTTTCCAAAAAGGGTACTATTCCTTCAGGTAATCTGAAGTAACCAAGGGGTTTCTGATCTCTTAATATCTTCTGTTATTTTGTCTATAATGGCATAATCCCAGATTTTAGAATACCAGGCTTCTATTGAAGGGGAATTTGGCACCTTCCAATTTGTGGCTATAACATTCTTTGCTGCCAGTGTTAGTATCGAAATGAGCTCACATCGTATCTTGGGAATATTTAACTCCTGCCAAAGGTTTAGTAGGACTAGTCGGGGACTCTCTGGTAGTGTGTAGCCAATTATGGTGTCTATATGTGTTGATACTAATTTCCAAAAAATCTGGATTTTTCTGCAAGTCCATCAATTATGAGTACACAGCATATAGTTAATTTGTGGACCGTGCTGCCCCAGGATGGGGTCATGGCTGCCAACCTGGAAGTCTTTAACCTTTAAAAGGGGTGTGGACAAATCCATGGAGCCCTCTCAATGGCTACCAATCATGATGGAACTCTGTTCCGCCCAGTACCAGAGGCAGTTGCCGGGGGAAGCACAGGAAGGCAGTTGTGGCAGTCCTCCTGCTAGTCCTCCTCCTCCTCCTGCTCCTGCTTGTGGGATTCCTAAAGACAGCTGATTGGCCACCATTGACCGAGTGCTGGGCTTGATGGGCCTTTGGTCTGATCCAGCAGGGCTCTTCTGATGTTCTTATGTTTCTGTTTACACATAAATAGTTTGGCCACCATTAATATGACAGGTTCTATTTAAAAATAGAAACACGCTAGCAGACAGTCCTCCCTAGTGTGAGGTTCTGAGAGTGTCTCTGACCCGGTTTGAGTCCAGAGGCACCTTTAAGATCAACAAAGTTTAATTCTGGGTAGAAGCTTTCGTAGGCTTTGTTGGACTGAAAGGTGCCACTGGACTGAAACTTTATTCTGCTGGTTCAGACCAACACAGCTATACGCATGAATCTGGCCCAATAATGCACTTTTGTTTGTTTAGTAAGGAATTTGTTTTCTGTCTTCAGCTTCTGTTTTTCCTACTTCTTAGACAGCAAAACTTAAAAGATGTCTATGCTATGGTACGTGAGGGGGTGGGGGTTTCAATTCTTTCTCAAGTACTGGATATACTTGCAGTTTTTCTTATAGAAGAGCTATTTATGCTTTTGAACTCTATATGTCTACCAGTTAGCACAATTTTGTATCCTAGCTAATTTATAAATTATAGAATCATAGAATGTTAGAGTTGGAAGGGACCTTGCAGGTCATCTAGTCCAACCCCCTGCACTCTGCAGGAGTGTAGCCGAAAGATAGCTCTACATACCTACATACCTACAACATATCCGAAAGATGGTTGCCCAGTCTCCGCTTGAAAATGTCCAGCAAAGGAGCATCCACCACTTCCTGAGGCAGACTATTCCACTGCTCAACCACTCTGATAGGAAGTTTCTCCTGATATCTAGCCAGTAACGACTCCCTTGTAATTTCCACCCATTAGATCTAGTCCTGCAATCTGGAGCAAGAGAGAATAGATCTGCTCCAGCTTCTACATGGCAGCCCTTCAAATACTTGAAGACTGCAATCATGTCCCCTCTAAGCCTTCCCTTTCCCAGGCTAAACATACCCAACTCTTTCAGCCTTTCCTGATAAGTCTTGGATTCCAAGTTAACCCTCTCACCATCCTGGCTAAACAGACCCAACTCTTTAAATATAAAATGAAGGATTTTATATAGTTCAACCATTTTAAAGGTTTATATTTTTTTTTTTTTTTGCAAAAACCCTCCTAAAAAGGAGAGAAATTTATTCTTTTTATATATAGAAAAAGGTAGGGTATATAGAGGGACTAAGAAAAGGGCAGAGTGAGTATCCTGTTAATGGGGGTTAGATTAAGTTAGTATAGATACATTTTTTGACGGTCACCGCGGTCGAAGAGTCTTCTTTTTAGATAAAATCCAAAATAGCTCTGTTAATCAGGTTAGTAGTGTCCTTTGGGGTTAGTTATTAATCAACTCCTTTCAGACGTCTCATGAACAATCATTTCTTTGGTTGTCTTCCTTTAGTGTCTCTCAGGTTATACGATGGGCCCTCTTTAGCTTTCCCACCTCCCGCACCGGCACCTCCCTCCTCTGGACCGCTGTCATCTTCGCTACTTGTCCAAGTTGCGAGAGCTGCATCTTCCTCTGAGCTGGCGTGCCTCTTCAGGAACTCTTGTGCTTTGAAGATAGAGTCAATCTTTTCTCTTTTATCCTTGTACTTGAACACTAGGCCTTCCGGGAACGACCATCTGTACGTGATCTGGTGCTTTTGTAGAAAGTTGGTCAATCCTTTATACGCTTTCCTCTTCATCCGAATTTCATATGGCACATCTTTCAGAGTTCTGATAATCTGTTCTCCAATTTTCAAGGGCACCGCTGAGACTGCACGCAAGATTTGATCTCTAGTATTCTGTTTAACAAACTTGACCACCACTTCTGCTGGCAGGTTATTTTTCTTTGTAAAGGTGGAATAGGCCCTATAGACCTTATCCATCTCTTCTTTTATTTCACGCTGATCCCTGCCAGTTACTGGTGCCAAGGCATTTGCTAGTATAGATCTGAGATCTTCATTATCTTCTTCTTTAATGCCCTGAAAACGAAGCATCAGATTCGATTTCTCCATTTGAAGCATCAAAATCCTTTTTTCTTGCTCATCTTGATGTTTTTCTAGTTTGTTGACCTTTTTCTTAACTTTTCCGATGTCTTCCGTCGAGACCAAGCATTTTTGCGCAATATCCTCCATCTTCTTAGACGTTTCTGTCAGTTGCTTTTGTTGGCTGCTGAGGACACCTTCCATGCTAGTTAAAGTTTCGCTGATTTTCTGTATTTGAACCAGCAGAGGGTGCAGTAGCTCGCTTGTCTGTTGACTGACAGCAGGCTCTGGGGGGGGTTACCCGGGCCGGAAGTCCCGCCTCCCTTCTTTTCCGGTTTGAAAGGGACCTTCTTCATGGCCGACATCTGCTTTATTTGTTTACTTTTTAAAAGTTCGTGACACGTCCCTCAGGAAACCCGCTTACACTCAGGCTTCAGTAGCACCCCAAAGGTATTTTCATCAACCCTTCTTTCCTTATAACCCCCTTCGCTTTCTTTTAAAAGTCCCGCTTCTCACTGGGGGGGGATTCCCCCTCCTCCCAAACGCTCATTCGCTCGAGGGAAAGGATTCGGGTTTTCGCTTCAAAGTAAGACCTTCGACTCACGGTTCACCGCCGCTTCTTCTTTTGCTTTAGTTCATATCGCTGTTCCTCACTCCTGGAAGTCGGTGGCGCTGCTAAGTCCCATTACGGGCACAACGCAGCGGGGCCGATTGGGGCGGGGAGAAAGCCTCAATTTCCCGGCTGTCTGCCGGCAAAGAGGCTACTCCCCAAGCGCCCCCGGTTCGGAGCCTTATCCTAAGGCTCACTAGGGTCTTTCGCATAAGCGAAGACCCCCCCTGACTGCGTGTGGGCTAGCTGCCTCCGGGATCGTCCCGAGACGCGGCCGCCATTCGCAACGCCAGAAACCGAAACCTTTAAAGGTTTATATTTGATAGGAAAGTAAATGCTTTATTTTTTCCTAAAATTTCTATGCCCCCCCCCTTGGGAAAGTAATAAAAATCGTTTCCCCCCTTTGGCTTCAGAGTTTCTGGAATTTCACATCTCTGCTGTCAGCCAGGAGAATAGCTGGATTCAAGTCCCGCGGGACGGCACCACCCAACAAGAACTTTGCTTTCAGGGCACAGAGCTCCACTCCTCCGATACCCGGCAAGACTGGAGGGTCGGCAGGTGACCAGCCCCGTAGCTAGGGACCTTTTGTGTGAGGGCGCCTTGGGGGGCCCTGCCAGCTAATTAAATTGGGGGGGGCAGCTTCCCTCTCCCCCCAGCAAAGTCAGCCCTTCCCTGTGCAGCGTCTGGCTCCCTTCCTCCCCGAGGAGCCCCAGGGCCCCTTCCCACGTCGCTGCACCAGGGGCAGTCTGATCTCCACCCTCGGCTCCCTCCTGGGGCCGGGAGAGGCGAGGCGTGCGGTGGCTGGGCTGGCCACGAAGGTGCGGCATGTGGGTGCCAGCGTTCCCTCTAAGCTGAGTTAGTGTGAGCTAGCTCACAGTTTTTTAGCCTCCAGCTCACAGATTTTTGTGTTAGCCCAGGAGGGATGGCTCCAGAGCAAACTAATTTATGCAGTAGTCAAGTTGCTCACTCACAACTTTAATGCCAGGAGCTCACAGAGCAGAATTTTTGCTCACAGGACTCCACACCTACATTTTCTCCCTTTCTCAGAATACAAGAACTCCTTGTGGGCACTCCATGAAATTGCTGAGCAGTCGGGTGAGAACAGATGAAAAGGAAGTCCTTCTTCACCCAAAGAGTGATTAACACATGGAATTCACTGCCACAGGAGGTGGTGGCGGCAGCTACAAGCATGGAGAGTTTCAAGAGGGAATTAGATAAACATCTGGAGCAGAAGTCCATCAGTGGCTCTTAGCCACAGGGTATAGATGGGAACTCTCAGTCTGGGGCAGGTGATGCACTCTATTCTTGGTGCTGGAGGGGGCAGCAGTGGGAGGGCTTCTCGTGTCCTGGCCCCACTGCTGGACCTCCTGATGGCACCTGGTATATTTTGGCCGCTGTGTGACAGAGTGTTGGACTAGATGGGCCACTGGCCTGATTCAACATTGGCTTCTCTTATGTTCTTATGTTCTTATATGTTCACACCTTAGAGGGAGCATTGGTGGGTACATTGGTGCTCAGGAGCACAGCCGGGCGCACTTTGCCAGGGCCAGACGAGGCTCCTGCTTGCCTCCTTGCCTTGCCTGGCTGGGCGGCAGGCATCTCTCAGCCCAGCCTCACCGCCTCTCCTGCTGCTTGTGCTGCCCTCGTCCTCCCCGCCGACAGGCAAATCAGAGCGCTTGCTTCAAATTCACCAGTTGCTGGGTAATAGAACATATTTCAAAGAGAAGCCAGTGCACAGGAAATCTCAGTATTAGCCATGCAGTGGTACATTTTGGATGCAGAGTCGTATACATTACTCAGGAGTTGAGCTGGGCTCTGGAAAAGTGGCAAATAAACTCTTGGTATGTGCCAAGTCGATTGAATGAGCTTTGCTTGCCAAATTATTGACTTTTGCAATATGCTTTATATGGTAAGTAGCAGCTGTGCCTTTCCTCTCTTTGATCTCTTGCAAACCAAGCGCTAAATTTTAAGGGTGTTTGGCGCTGTGCCGGATCTTTCCAGAACCACGGCTCACACTTCGCCTTGATGAATTCTGCCCAACAGCATCAGAATTCAACGTCTGAGTCTCCCGGGTGCCTTTTCTAAATCTGCTCAGTCCCCAACTGCCAGCCTCTCTGCTCCGTGTCTGCCTGTTTTCCGGGTGGGAGGCGGGGAGTGGCTGCCTGTGCAGTGTAGCCAGGCCCGTAGCCAGGATTATGCAAGTCGGGGGGGCTTTAAATAAGTCAGTGGGCACCCCGCACCCCCAAAAGAGCACCACAAATAAAATTTTAAAAATTGGAAGTCAGGGGGCCTGGGCTGGATGGGAAGTTGGGGGGGGTTGGCAGTAAGTCGGGGGGCCAGGCCCCGAGATGCCCCGCTGTAGCCATGGGCCTGAATGAAACCGAGAGGGAGCCCCTTGTAGACTCCAGCCGGACAGATGAGCTGCCACCGAGCCCTTCTCCACCTTCAGCCTTCGGCTGCCTTTGGAGCCTTTCCACGCCTCGCCCCCTTGGCCAAGCGAGGAAGCCTTTTGGGGTGCCTGTGCTGTATTCCAGCATCTGCTTTTGAGAAGCGGTCGACAACCGCTGACTCCCCAAAGCCATTTCAAACTGCTAATGGATTCCTGTTGTCAAATCGGCTGCTGAGTCACCAGCGCGTTTATTCGGGGAGCTGCTTGGGGTGGGGGGCCCTGAGGCTTCCACCCTCCATCGACCCCTCTGGGACTCCCGGCTTGTTTTCCAACCTAGTGGCGGCTTTCGGTTCCCGCTGAGAAGCAATCACAGCCGAAATGGGGAAAATATTGTTCCAACAATTTCCTCTTTAGCCTCCCGTTTGTTTTCTCTTTGATGTGAGATCTCCTGAGTTTGCGTCGTAACCGTCTTTCTGTTAATTATCTCTGGCTAGAGACATGCAGGCAAAGACAGGGCTGCTTATTTGGAACCAAGATGTGCAACGCAGCCCCTCCCGGATTCTCTGCCCCCTTTCTCCTCCGGTGTTGTTTGCATCCATCCTGTCTCCTCGGCCTTCGTGCACGCCTCTGCTTGTCACCAGACCCCCTGCAGGGACTTCTTCAAGATCTTTGTGGCCTCTCCTTCATGTATTTCCATGCCCCGCCCCGCTTTCTTCAGTCTTCTTGGCCCATTGCTTTTCTGTCCTATCCTAAGCTTTAACGAGTGTAGTTAACGGACTCACCAGTTACAACTTGCCAAGAAGCAGAAGAACATGTAATGGAGAATAATGTGTACAAAGTAGCTACAGTGGAAAAGTACATGTAAACAATAGAGAACTGGTATGTGCTACAATATATAAACAATGGAGAACTACTAAATGATACAACAATGGATGAGATGCTGCCGGTCCTGCTGCAAGTCCGAAGCTATTGAAGCTGATTACATGTTGGAGATTGGTGTCCGATTTTGTATTGAATTGTTACTGTTCCCAATGCATGTCGGTAAGAGTATGAAAACCACAGCAGCTTAAAGGGAACACCCTGATGAAGGATGAACTTTGAAACATTGTTATCAAACATCCGGACACAAAGTGGAATTGTTTAGCAGTTCTCCATTGTTTATACATTGTAGCACATACCAGTTCTCTATTGTTTACATGCACTTTTTCACTGTAGCTACTTTGTATACATTATTCTCTATTACATGTTCTTCAGCTTTTTGGCAAGTTGTAACTGGTGAGTCTGTGAACTACACTTGTTTTTGCCTTTTATTATCATTCTATAATAGTGTAGTGAACATTATTGAATGCTATTCTGAGCTTTGCCACGCCCTGTGCTCTTCCTCCCACCTCCCCACCCCCAGGCCTCCCTGCCCATCTCCGAGGACGCGGGCCTCATTCTCTCTGCTACCTTGTCAACAGCACACAGTCCAGTCTGGGTGCCAAGCTGGTGTGATTTTTGTCTTCCCCTCAAACTGATATTTAACTTCGTCTCAGAATGCTGCAACATTTGTCAACATTCTCTTGCAGACGAATTCCTGGTGAGCAGTGAGAGGGATGTGGCCACATCACGTCAGTGGATGCCTGGGAGGTCTAAAAAGCAGCAGGCGAGCAAGTCCGTGTTTCATGGAGCCGTGGAGATTAACACAGACAGACAAGAGGGAGCTCCGGGGCCTCTTCTTAAAACCGTTTGACTGCTTCTTTGTGCGTGGACACCTTGGCTCTCCTTTTTCCTTTGAGTGTGCAGAGTTGTTTGGTGGCTGCTACTTCTATTTTCTGGGAACATTTAAGGAACACAAAAAGGATGAGCTCAAAGAATTCATTGAAGCTGGTGGGGGAGAGGTCCCCGAGGAACTTGGAGAATAATAAGGACATAGACTGTGGACTGCGTAGCCTGTCATTCCGGCCAGAGATTCTGTAAGTCCTCCTGACGAGTCTTTTAGCTACAGTCCAAATGTTATAAAAAACCTCAACAAGGGAAGGTCTGGGCGCAGTTGCCAAAGGGGCTTATGTCAGGCTGTGCACAATGCCATTTCAGTTTGGTTTGTTCATGGTTACGTTTCCCAACATCATGATTTGTTTTGTTGATTTGTTTGTACTGTTTTTGTTTTATTGTTGTGATGCCGCCTGGAGCAAATCAGGGGAGGCGGTGTACAAATGATCTGAAAACATAAAATTGAGTGGTGACTGAAATAAGGAGCCACGTTTTAGAGGTCTGTGCAATGGCTTGTCTTTAACCATTCGTTTTATTTTGTATCGATTGTTTATGATGCTTTTATGCTTGTTTTTATTTGTCTGGAGAGGTGGCATAACATTTCCCAATAAATAATAATTAAACCAGTTAATTTCAAAAAAGTCAATTCTAAAAGAAAGCAGCCCTGACTGTTCCCTGGAAGGCCAGAGACTGAAGCTGAAGCGCAAATACTTTGGCCACCCAAAGAGAAGGGAGCACTCCCTGGAGAAGACCCTGATGCTGGGAAAGATTGAAGGTCAAAGAAGAAGGGGACGGCAGAGGATGAGAGGGTACGACAGTGTCATCGATGCAACGGACATGAATTTGAGCAAACTCCGTGGCACGATGGAAGACAGGAGGGCCTGGCGTAATGTGGTCCGTGGGGTCGCAAAGAGTCGGACTCGACTGTGCGACTCAACAACAACAATTTCACCTTAAAATTTTAATCAATATTTCAGTACAATTTTCAAGTATCCAAAGTGGACTTTTGAAAATACTGGGCCTTATTAACAGTGTGTGTGTGTGTGTGTGTGTGTGTAACGTGCCGTCAAGCCACAACCGACTTCTGGTGACCCTAGCAAGGGTCTTCCAAGGCAAGTGAGGGGCAGAGGGGGTTTGCCCTGGCCTTCCTCTGCAGAGCCTTTCTTGGTGGTCTCCCATCTGAGGACCCATCCTGCTTAGCTTCTGAGATGGCGCTGCCCCCCGCCATCTTCCTTCCATGAATCAGCAATACCATCATTTAAATAATTTTTCTTCTAGGACCAGAGTATTAGAGGTGAAAATCCAGTGTCGTTTTGGATATTTGTAAGCCCTGTTTTTGAAGGACTGGTCTCCTTCGCACGGGAGTTATTTCCAGATCTCAATCTCTCTGAAATTACTTACCTTGTATGATTACTGGGCTTAGGCTGAATGGAAGTCCTTCAAGGGCTTCATCAGTATCTCTATCTATATTACTATTTTTCTGTTGAGCAAATTACAGGAAGCATATCGATGGGCTTTCTTCCCTCTGTGCATGTACAATAAGAATGATACCATTGCTGATTTTGCTGATTTCCGTCTAATCATTGTCTTGGATCTACCAGAGCATTTCCACCGATGGGGGTGGTTGGGGGTGGTGGTGAGAAACTCCTCTCCCACAGGCGCATTCTGCTGGCTCCGAGCCATCTGCCAAAACTGCTCCACGTCAGTCGCGTGCCGCTCACCTGCCCCCAGCCACTCCCTTTGGCTTCAGATGCTGCTCAGGTGTTGTCGCAACCCTCCCAAGTCTGGAGCTAGGCACGGTCTTGCACTGCCCCTCGCCCGTTGCAGGACTGCAGCACTTATGTTCTGTTCAGGATATAAACTGCTCCACTCAGAAGGGGGGAAAGATTAGAGGGCCCATGGGTGCTCAGCATCGCCTCTGCGTTCTTGGGTGTATTTTAAGAAAGATCTCTCTTGACCCTCCCCTTCCAACCTTTCATATTCCTCATCGAAAACCATGCAGTCGTCACTGAGGTGGAAAGGTCCCCGAATCCAGGGCAAGGTATTGAACGCTGAAGTGCTCTTCCGTGTTTTTTGAGGTTCCTGTGCACAACCTTCCCCCTGGCGTGCTAGTTTTCTATGTGCAGGTGCTTTGTTATTGTTTGCAGATGTGTTCAGTGAGGTGCAGCCTGTAAAATGCCTCCACAAATTGCCTGAATGGGTGACAATGTGAAGAAGAAGAAGAAGAGGAAGAAGAAGAGAGGAGTCCCAGAGCAGCTCACAAACTCCTTTCTCTTCCCCTCCCCACAACAGACACCCCGTCAGGTAGATGGGGCTGAGAGAGCTCTTGACAGAAACTGCTCTTTTTCAAGAACAGCTCTTATCAGAACTACGGCTTGCCCAAGGTCATCCAGCCAGGTGCAAGTGGAGGAGTGGGGAATCAAACCCGGTTCTCCCAGATTAGAGTCTGCGCACTTAACCACTATACCAAGTGAAGTTCAGTGCTGGTAAGCGTCAGGGGATGGACATTGGGCCAATAAAATCCCAGCTTCAGGCATAGGCTGATGGGGGTCTGAAGCCGCTGAGAGTGAGAGGGAACAAGATCATATCTGGTCATATCGGATAGCCCAATGGAACTGTAAACCCAGCTGTGCTGCAGCGGTGAAAAGGGCAAACTCTACATTAGGGATTATTGCAAAAGGGATTGGGAATAAAACGGCCAATATTGTAATGCCCCTGTATAGATCTAGGGGGCGGCCTCGTTTGGAAGCCTGCGTACAGTTCTGGTCACCATATTTCAAAAAAAGACATTGCAGAGCTGGAAAAAAGATGCCACCAAGATGATTAGGCGGCTGGAGCACCTTCCGTAGGAGGACAGGCGGAAGGCTGCAGGACTTTTCAGTTTACCAAAGAGACAACTAAGGGGGGACATGATACAATTACTAGGAATCAGGCCTGTTGTGGGAATAAATACACCGAGCTCCAGACAGAGGCTCTGGGTGGGTGCCCCGGCCTTGGCCACTCAGCGTCAATCTGCTGTGGCAGCCTCAGCAGGGTTTCATGACACAGAGTGCGTTGCTTTCTCCAGGGGAACTGATCGCTGCCATCTGGAGAGCAGTTGTAATTCTGAGTGATCTCCATCCTTCACCTGGAGTTTGGCAGCAATGGTTCCCCAGGAGAAAAAACGACAGTCTTTCTCCACAGTGTGGACCAAAGCAGTTTACATCATTCTCCTCTCTCCTTTTCGATCTACACAACAACAGTCTGAGGTAGGTTAGGCTGAAAGTCTGTGACTGGTCTGAAATCACCCACTCAGCTTCCACAGCAAGAACCTGGGTCCACAGCAAGAACTCTGAAGTGCTAACTGCTACATCACACTGGCTGTCATAGGGTGGCCACCTCAGCAGGGTATAACGACACAGAGTCCACCATTTTCTCCTGGGGAACTGATATCTGCCATCTAGAGAGCAGTTGTAATTCTGAATGATCTCCAGCCCTCACCTGGAGTTTGGCAGCAATGGTTCTCCAGGAGAAAATAACTGCTTTGGAGGGTAGACTGTATGGCATTCTATTCAGCTGAGGCCTCTCCCCCTCCCCAAACTCTGGCTTCCAAAGACTTCCAGAGAGTGGGGGATAAATCTAGTAGAATAAATAAATGAATAAATAAAATCTCTGCCTTGGGGCAGGTGGTCAGTCTGCCAGAAGCCCTGAAGCCTTCCCCAACTGATCAGCTGACCGATGGCAGGGGAAAGTGGGAGGAGCTTTTCCCCAGGCAGCCTGGCCAGAAGATTTGTCAAGGATTGAATTTAACACCGTATTAAAGCCAATTCACCTCCCCCGGATTCCTGACTCTTGGAAGTTAATTTTTTTTCTGAAAAGGCTTTAGGGCCTTGACTCTGAACATAAATGAGATCTGAAGTCACTAAGGGCACATCTAACGTACCTTTAATTAACAAATGCTGACCTCCTTCCTCCACTACCAGAGGGAAGGCGTCCCGTCGTATATCATTTGACAAGATAATCGCAGCTTCCGTGGTCCGACATGCAGGGGTGGGATGCCCGTGAGATACGGAGTCTCAAAGATTAACAGTTTCTATTATCAGGTGTGTTTTCTGCAGTAAAACAAACTGAGCTCTTTCCCTTATTAACTGTAGTGCATCTTTCAAACTATTTTAATGTTGTCCTTACCTGTAGTATAGCTTTAAAGACTAAACCTTCACATTTCAGATCTTCTGTGCCTTCACAAAGACGGGTCAAACCAATTTATGACTTAGGAGGTGATTTAGGGTTGCCAGCCCTGGGTTGGGAAAGACCTGGAGATTTTTTTTGGGGGGTGGAGCCTGGAGAGGGTGGGGTTTGGGGAGGGGAGGGGCCTCAGCATGGTCCAGTGCCATAGAGAGTGCCCCCCTTCAGAGCAGCCATTTTCTCCAGGGGAGCTGGTCTCCATCAGCTGGAGATCAATTGTAATAGCGGGGACTCTCCTGGCCCCACCTGGGGGCTGGCAACCCTAAGGAGGTTCCAGAGATTCCTGCAAGCTCAAAAAGGTTGGGGACTCCCAGTCTACATCTTCCGTCAGGAAAGGGATTCACACCCAAACCCTTTACTTTTGTTTATGCTTAGGTTTGCCATTCCCCTGCTGGGGGCGGGGTTTTGCTCACTTTAGGCCCCCCCCGAAACGCTGACCTGGATCCGGCTGGCAGGGGGTACCCTACCCCCAAAGTGCTGAGATTGCACAACTTGCCTGGCATGATGACATCAACACAATAAGTGATTCAATACGTCATCCATCATAGGCATGTTTGGCCCAACTTACATAGTAGCAACCTTTGCAGGTGCTTTTTAGAGCTTAGGAGACCTGGCCCATATTGAAAATGAATAATGTTTACCTGTTAAGAAATTGCAATGAGACTTCCTATTATGGCTCCTAGTTCCTGAGGAAGGACCTGAAGTCCGAAACACTGATCAGTACCTAGGAAAAGTGTTGGACATCTATTCCAGACTTCATTGCTTCCCTCTGAGAGATTTCTATTCTGGACTTTGTTCTTTCCCTTTGGGATATAGTGGACTTTTATATTTTCCTATGATGGATTACATGTGTTGAATCACTTATTGTGTTGAAGTCTCTTTTTGTAAGCTTTTGAGCGAGTTTTTGCAGTGCACAGTTGTTATTTTTTGTTTTTTCTTGATCATTGTTTACTGTGGACTGTATTATTGTTGTTGTTGGCATGATGACATCACCTGGAGGTGACGTTGTCATGCCAGGCATGTGGCTGGGGGGATGCTCTAGCACTCGGCCAAAAAAACCCTCTATGATACCATAGGGTTTCTGGCCAAATGCTAGAGCATCCCCCTGGTGATGTGCCTAGTGTGATGATGTCACTTCCAGGTGACATCATCATGGCAGGCGTGCTGTGCGTGCCCGCCAGGAGATCCCGGAAGGGAAGCTCTGCCCACTGCTGGCAGAAGGGACCTGGCAACTCTATTTATGCTGAATCTTGACGAACCTCATATTAATGCATAAAGTGGTCTCCTGAGCCCGGCCACTGGCCTATTCCCACTGAAGCTGCTCTCTGAAGTTTCGGGGTGAGGCCCCTCGCCTGACTCAGCCGCCAGAGCGAGAAGCACCAGGAGCAGAGTCTGGAGCCCTCTTCCGCCAGCATTCATGCTCCCGCTCCAAGACCCAAATGAGATCCAATGATGAGAACTCCCGGAATGAGCTCCCACAAACTTTGTCCTTTAAAAAAGATTGCGGATGGGAGGAACCCCCCCTCCCCAATTGGACTGGGCTGGCAGCCCCAGGAGGGGGGCAGCTTGCGCCAGTCTCCCGATCTGAGGCAGCCCCGTGGAGTTGCTCTTCGTGGGGCAGAGGCAGCAAAGAGCGCCTCAGCACCAGTCCGAAGAGCCCCCTGTGGATTCTGCCCCCGCCCTGCCTGTAACCGTGCCAGAGGTGACAAAACGCCTCCCCAGGGTGTCCCGCTAACAGCTTCATGCCCAAATAGCTGTAATGGGGGTGGGAAGTGGCGTCAAGTTGCAGCTGACTTTGGGCCAACACCCCTGGTGGAGTTTTCAAAGCCAGAGACAAAGGGAGGCAGTTTGTCCCTGCCGGCCTCTGCGTCGCGGCCCTGGACTTCCGTGGTGCCGGTCTCCCATCCGAATGGCTGGCCCTGTGCGGCTTCCCAGTTCTGAGGAGACTGGGCTCACTTGGGCCATCCCGGTCAGGGTGATAATGCAGTGCTTGGTATTTTGCAATGTGCAGATGTGTTGTGCATGGGATAGAGCCTCCCCAAACACTTGTGTACCACACAAGGGCTGCAGGTTCCTTCCGCTCATCCCGCATTACAGGGTTGCACATGGGTTACACATCTGTTTCCCCAAGGTTCATGCTTTCTAGGGAGAAGTGGTGGTCCCTCGTAGTGGCCCAGAGAATGCAGCGGTTGAATTGAAAGCATTCCGCTGCCCTTACCTTCACAGCCCTGGCTTCAGAGGGACTGGAGGGGCCCAGAGGAGAATGAGCGTTGTCAAAGCACAAGTGACCTCGCAAGAGAATAGGAGAACTTGAAATACAAAGCGGTAATTTCCTCCGCGAAATATATAACTGAGTGTTTTATGACCTCAGAGCTTAATGTATTCATTTTATACACGAGGGCTTTATTGTGGCCCTGTGAGATGAACTTCCCTGCCAAGGCAACATACCAAGAGAACTAAAAAGGGTCTTCCCCGTTGTCACCAAGGGTCGCTGCCCAGAGACACTCGGTAGGGTGGCAAGATGCAGTCTCTCACATATGTATTCAGTGACCGTCAGATGCAAAGGGGCACGGTGTTTCCTCTTTGTGGCACCCCTCCCCCCAACTTCTGACTGGGGTGTAAGCGCCCAGGGATCTCCATTCTGACTGGTATCTGACAAAAGAGAGAGCCTGGACTCTCGAAAGCTCACCCCCCAAAAAAAAAAAGTCTTGCTGTTCTCTAAGGTTCTGCTCGACTTGAACCTAGTTGCTCTTGGGTTGATTCTCTGTGCATTCATGCAACCTGCCCCCTTCCCAGCGGCGGGGGAGCTTTCCCTCTGGCACACTGGTGCCCCCACAGCATTGAGAGAGAACTGACTGGGGGCTGGCGGCAGAGGAGGGAGCTGCTCCCACCGTTCAGCTGAAGAGAGAGGAGACAAAACCTGTTACTGGCCCATTTTGCATCGAGCATTTGCTCTGCTGTTTAACCAAACCCACGTTGGGACAGAAATTCCCCTCTACACTGCATGCCACTTTCACTTCGATTGATTGTCAGATTTTATGGCAGTGTCCAGACTACCATGCCACGTTCACTTCCTTTGAACTCTTGGTTTTATGGTACTGTCTGCATAGATTTATGGCTGTTTTATGGCCATTCAGGGGTGACTCTGCAGTCAGTACAGAGTTGGTCCAGGGTATCTGAATGTGGTTTTGAGCTGCATCTTTTTCTGCTCCAGTGTGGGTTTGGTAGAACAACTGAGCAAATGGGCCGTGGAGGGAGGGGGAAGGAGCATCTCATGTTTCAAAAGCATCCTCAAATTGCAAACCCCAGAGGTGTGGCAGCAAGAGAAGGCACCTCAGAGCAGAACTGTGACACATAAGCTCTGGGGTTATTGTTGTTAAGAGGAAATCTAGAAAATAAATTTGAGTAAAAGCTCTCAGATCTTATTCATATTCGTTGCAGCTGATCTTGAATGTCTGTCTCTGCCCCCCCTTGACTCCATCATGAGCAAAGTCTAACCTTAAATATATATTTTATGTGGTAGGAGCCTCATTTGCTTCCATGCCACAATGTTGGTTCCCTTAGCCCTGCAGCCATTTGGGCCACCCTTACCCAAAACAGGTTTTTCTACACACTTGGGGAACCTGCTAGGCTTGCAGAAAAGTCTGAAGTGTTTTTAAAACATACAATGGGAGGGGGGGGTTAAATTCCCTCCCGCAATTAAATAAAGCACTGTCTGTGCGTGTGTAGACAACACACTTACCATCGAAGGGCCTGGCAGTGGCGGCAGCTGCAGCAGCAGTGGAGTCCAGGATCCCAGCTGCGGCAGAGCAGCTGACAGCGGTACTGAGGGGGAAGCCTTGGGGGTCCCACCTGGAGCTGTGCTGGGTGATCCACTGAGAGTGGCAGTGGGGGGGGGTAGACAGAGGCAGACAGAGAGAGAGAGAGAGAGAGAGAGAGAGAGAGAGAGAGAGAGCTGGGAGGATAGAACAAGAGTGATGAGGTGGGGAGGCAGAAGGAGAGAGGAAGAGTGATGGGGCAGGGGCAGAAGGAGAGAGAAAGGGAGAGTTATGGGGTAGGAGGCAGATGGCAGGCACAGAGTGGGGAAGAGAAGGAGTGGAGAAAAGAGTGAGAGGCAGAGAAGTAGGGAGGAAGTAGAAGTAGGGAGGAAACAAAGGTGAGAAGAATGCCCCCTCCCCGCAAGTTTCTTGCGGGTCCCCACTTGTACCTTCCACTTTTCTAAAATGCTTCATTTCTTTCCCATTCCCTGAACCCAACTCCCAAGAGTTTGCATCTTCAACCCAAAGCCATTAGTGGCTTTTAATGGTAACAGCCGGGTTGTGACCTGTTCAGGTTTCTCTACTGCAAGTCCCCCAAACTGCTGGCCATTGAGCCCACGATATTAGCTGTCTCGAGAATGGCAGTAATTTCTTCCTTTTGATGGGCTTATGTTTTATAGAGATGGGAAATCTCTGCAGACGCGGCACTTGTTTTTATTCCATCTCAAAGAATGTGACACGCGATACCATAAGGAATTGGTTCCATGGCAGAATCTGCTTGAACTAATCTGTGACGAGGTGACAGAAGAAAAGTCAAAGAATGAATTTGCTGCGTCCGCCAGTTCCCATCAATCCTGGGCCATGACAGGACTTGGATCCACTCATGAAACCGGATGAAAGGTGGCCGTGTTAAAAGCTGCCCTGGGTGTTGTCCGGTACGTGCATTTCTTCATTGGCCCCAAATGGGTCACGACTGTCCTCTGAACTATAATGGGCTTGGACGAGGAACAACCACCCTGGGCACTCTGAAAGTGGCTCTGCTGAGCAAAAGCAGGCAGGATGAATCCCGGGGGTGGTGCGGAGCATTCTCCGGAGGAGTCCAGTTCCAGAGGTGACGTGCGGCTGTGTCAGGTTGTTGGGCAGGGCCCTCCCGGCTGTGGTGTGGGATTTCTACCGGAATGGCTGCTCCCTCAGGATGCTGAACCCCCAGGCCTTTTCTGCCACGGTCTGGCACTTCCTTTCTCTCTTGCAGGAGCAGTTTGGCAGCATGGTCGGAGCCAACACTTACCTGACTCCTGCCGGTACTCAGGGCTTTGCTCCTCATTATGACGACATCGAAGCTTTTGTCATCCAGCTCGAAATGTACCCATTGGACCAGGTACAGAAGTTGTCCACGTAAAATCTTAGAGTCAAGGATATCCGCAATCTCGTAGTGTTCTTCATCATCAATCATCAGAGGGGGGAGGCTCCGGCATCGTAGTTTGCCATTTAGTCGGGGGTAACGCAGGTTTGAGGAGGCTGTAATGGAAAATTGGATGTATAGCTTTAAGAGACTTAGGCAGATCTAGCTGAACAGTCACTGGATTTATACATCGTAACACTTTGAAAGGACCAACAAATTTCCAAGCCAGTTTTCTGGACTGTTGCTGCAACTTTAAGTTTTTCGTAGATAGATAGACGGAGTCCCCTGGTTTTAGATTCCATCCCCCTGCCCTTTTTTTATCTGCTTGTTTCTTGTACTGTGCCTTGGCTTCATTCAAAGTCTCAATAATTAGGGGCCAAGACTCACGAAAAGTTTTACACCATACTGAAGCTTTCCCCACCCCTTCCCCCGGTTGCAGAAAGGGGAGAGGGGGGCTGTCATAACCCATGGCCGCTTTGAATGGTGACATCTTCGTGGAAGCGTGCCATGAGTTGTTGTAAGCAAACTCTGCTAATGGCAGTAAATCAACCCAATTGTCTTGTTGATAGTTAGAAAAACATCTCAGGTATTGCTCCAATGTCTGGTTTACTCTCTCCGTTTGCCCATCAGTTTCAGGGTGATAGGCAGTACTGAGAGCACGTTCAATACCCATGAGGGTCATTAACTCCGACCACAATTTAGAAACAAATTGACTTCCTCTATCGGATATTATTTTCAGTGGTACTGTATGTAGTCTGGCAATGTGTTGAAGAAATGCCTTAGCCAAGGCCCTGGCAGTTGGCAGACCGGGGAACGGTATACAATGCGCTTGCTTTGAGAACAAGTCTACCACCACCCAAATGACCGTCATCTGTCTAGAAGGGGGAAGATCAGTGATAAAGTCCATCGAAATTACTTCCCAGGGTCGGGTCGGGGTGGGGAGAGGCTGTAGGAGACCTGGAGGTTTCCCCGGACGGTTTTTACAACGGTTGCATGTTGGGCATGACTGTATATAGAGTGATAACTCCTGTTTCATTCGGGGCCACCAGAACCCACGCTGCAGAAGTTTTAAGGATTTCACATATCCGAAGTGCCCTGCAGATTTTGAGTCATGAACTGTTTGCAACATTTGGGATCGAGTGGCTGCAGGAACAAACATCTTATTCCCCTTAAACCAGCAACCGTTTGGATCACATCTCACATCATCCCTGCCTCGCAACTCACTTGTTTCTTGCGGGGTGATGTCAGTGAGAAATTGTTTCTCCCAGGGTAAGGTTTGGATAAGATTCTCTGAGATTCGTTTGGCCTTGCGGGTTACAACTGCACCGACCAGTTGTTCTGGGGTAAACATAGACTCTTGTACCTCCACCCTCTTACTGAAATGTTGGGGAAGACGGGAAAGAGCATCCGCCAGGTGATTAGCCTTCCCTGGAAAGTGGTGAAGAGTAAATTGAAACTTGGAGAAGAACTCAGCCCACCTAAATTGTTTAGCATTTAAATTCCGGGGTTTCCGTAGTACCTCAAGGTTTTTATGATCAGTCCATATTTCAAACGGTACTTGGGAACCCTCTAACCAATGCCTCCATGTGATTAATGCTAAACGTATAGATGCAGCTTCCTTATCCCAAATCGGCCAGAACCTTTCGGTATCATTGAATTTTCTTGATACATAAGCTAGTGGTTGCAGCTGTCCCTGAGCATTTTCTTGTAAAATCACCCCACCCATAGCAGTATCTGATGCGTCAACCTGGACCACAAATTTCTTTGTCTCATCTGGGTGTGCTAGTATTGGCTCAGACGTGAACAGCTGTTTTAATTGATCAAATGCATATTGACACTGAGGCGTCCAGTTCAAAGGGGCCCCCGGCATTGAAGCCTTGGATCCCTTCCCCTTAGTCTTTAGAAGTTCGGTAAGGGGGAGGGCAACTTGGGCAAAATGGGGTAAGAATTGACGGTAAAAGTTGGCGAAACCGAGAAAACTTTGGAGCTGTCGTCTGGTTTTTGGGGCTCCCACATTACAACATCCTGGACCTTCTTTGGGTCCATTTCCAACCCCTCAGAGGATATGCGGTACCCCAGAAAGTCAATACATTCCTGATGAAATTCACACTTTGACAGTTTCACGAATAGTTTGTTGTCTAAAAGCCTCTCCAGTACTTTTCGCATGAGTATGGTGTGGGATTTTAGGTCTGGGGTATAGACCAAGATATCATCCAAGTAAACGACCACCCCCTTGAATAAGTAGGGGTGTAGGACCTCATTGATTAAGTTCATGAAGACCCCTGGTGCCCCTTGTAAACCGAATGGCATCACCCGATATTCAAATTGCCCCAGCGGGGTATTAAATGCCGTTTTGTACTCATCCCCTTCTCTGATGCGAACTCGAAAATAGGCATCTCTCAAATCCAGTTTAGAGAACACTTTCCCTTTTGCCACCTCTGCCAATAAGTCTTTGATGAGGGGCATTGGGTAGGCATTGGTTGCAGACACTGCGTTAAGACCCCGGTAATCCGTGCAGAGTCTGAGCCCCCCATCTTTCTTTTTACAGAACAATACCGGTGCTGCAAACGGGGATGACGCTGGCCTGATAAAACCACGAGCCAGATTTTTATCAATAAAGCGGCGCAGTTCTTGCTTCTCACCAGGACTCATGGCATAAATTTTCCCTTTGGGCAATTTCTGCCCCGGAAGAATTTCAATAGCACAGTCAGAGTTGCGGTGGGGGGGTAGTTCATCCGCCTCCTCCTCCTCAAAAACCCTAGTCAAATACTGGTAATCCCTAGGGATGCGGTTCAGATCCTCCATTGCTAGGCAAGCGCGTGGAGGTTCATTGCAGGGAAGGTTCCCCCACCCTGGGTCCCATTTGTGTTCGGCACATTTCGGTGAGATAAATTGAACATCCCCCTCTTCCCATAGAATGTAAGGATTGTGCCCATGCAGCCAAGGACTACCCAATACTAAGGGAAATTGGGCTTGAGGAGCTATCACAAATGAACGCAGCTCCCAGTGGGCACCGATGCCGATTCTTAGCGGGACAGTCTCAAATCGGCATGGCTCTTTCATTGGAGACCCATCCATCTGTGTAAAAGTTATCGGGTCTTTCAAGTTGACCACGGCTGCCTCCAGCCCTACCACCATAGACGGGTTTATGAGGTCCCTCCCACACCCCGAGTCAATGAGGGCTCGAACCCGAATGTGGGTCATCATGGCTGGGTTCATTACTAGGACAGTCACAAAGAAGAGAGAGGGGTAATTGCTCACCAATTTAGGCGCCTCAGGTGTTGGGTCCTGTTGTGTAACGCCATTCACAAACAGGACCATCTCATTTCCCTGCACCTCATTCTCTTCCTCCAGCAAGAAGTTATCCAGTTGATCCGGCCCCGCGAAAAGGGCCCGTGGGTTGCGTGGTTTTGCTGTGCCTTTCTTCGGGGTGGGGTTCATCCATCGTCTGGGTTCTTCTTGTTGTAGGGCCCGATTAGGGTCCCCTTTTGGGCAAGCAGCTGCGAAGTGTCCCTTTTCCCCACACCGCAGGCAGAGACCCTGCCGCATACGCTGATCCCTCATTCCACCTGGGGTGGTTGCCGGTTTGGACTTGGCTGGGCCCGCCGTCGAACTCGGACGGTGGTAACCGAACGATGAGTCCAGTTTCATCATGCGTAGTCGACTCTCGGCCTTTTCGGCTTCCTCCATCCAACCTTGGAGGGTACGAGGCTGCTGAGAGCTGAGGATGTTATTGCGGATGTCGACTGCTAGACCCATTCGATATTGTTGGGCCAGAACCGCATCAGTCCAATCCCGAATTTTCACAGCATGCCTTTGAAACTCCCTGGAATACTCGCGCACTGAGAGTTTACCTTGTCGGAAGGTACGAAGGAAAGCTTCTGCCTTTTCCGCTGCCCCCGAATCCTCGAAGCGATTTCTCAAAGCCCACATGAAGTCATCTACATTCCCCAGCTCCGCGGCCTCCAGATCATGGAGAGCAACATACCAGCTTGTCGCACTCCCCCGGAATCTGGATGCGATAAACTCCACCTGCTGTTCTTCATCTGGGAAAATATGGCCCCATCTTTGGATAAATTTTCCGACCTGCAATATGAAAAAAGACACAGTCTCTGGATCTCCATCAAAAGTAATTTCAAGCATATCCTTAGGTCGGATTACTGGGGGGCCTGAGCCATAACCGGAATCGGCTGCATAAGAGGGACCGGAGCCGGTGGTTGGGGCGGAGGTGCAGCAGGCGGCTGGAGTGGCCCTGGTTGGCCTGGCCCTGGAGCTGGTGCTGGCCCGACTGGTGGAGGCGGAGCTGGTGCCGGCTGGCCCGGTCCTGGACCCGGAGGTGCTGGTTGAGCCGGTCCTGGACCCGGAGGTGCTGGTTGGCCTGGCCTCGGGCCCGGAGGAGGAGGAGGTGGTCGTCCCGGTATCAACGGTGGCGCCGGGGCTGGTGCTGGTCTAGGCTGTGTCAATGGATGCGCCCGAATAGCTTGGTCCATCATCTGTGGTAGGGACTGCATTAGTTTGCTCATGTCCTTCACCAGACGTCGGGTGTCCTCTTGAATAGAGTCCATGCGAGCGTCGGTATCTGGCCCCGACCCAGTTCTGGGAGAACCTCGAGGTACTCTCCCCTGGGGAAGTCCAAAACTGCCTCTGGGATCAATCAAATTGTCTCGGCTTTGGCTCCCCGGCAAAGTCCATGTCGACTGGGTAGTATCCAACAGGTTCTTTGACCAATCGCGTGACCTACGATAGGTCACCCCTTTATCCCATGGCGTTGGGACTCCGGGAACATAGGTTCGGGGTAGCACTCCTCCTTGAGACGGCAGGTGCCCGGCCGGGCTATAGACTGGGAGAGCGTACTGAATCCCCAATGTGCTTAGAACTGGCGGGGTCAACACTCCGGCTCCCGATTGTGATGCTGGTGCGATCAAAACTGTGGTGGTAGTCACCGGCACAGTAGTGGTGGTCGGGAGGGTGACCACTGCGGTCGCCACGGTGGTAACAGGAACCGTGCCCCCTAAGGTAGCGGCCGCCGCCGCTGCGCCTGTGGCTCCTGTAGTGGCCGTCACCGCTGCAGTCCCCGTACCCCCTGGAGCAGTTGATACTGTCGCTGCGCCTGTGGCTCCTGGACTAGTAGCCGCCGCAGCTGCTCCCGTGGCTCCCGTACCCGCTCCACTCATCTTGGTAGACGGCGGAAACTGACGGTAGTGGGAATGATGAAGATTCCTGACAATTTCTGTCAGGTTTTGAAAATCAAGTAGATCCAGTCATTCTTGCACAAAGAAAGGTTTATTGGATTATCTTGTTATAAACCCACAGTAAGAGGTCATTGTCAGGAATAGGGGGCAAAGCAAAGCAAGCTAACTTATAGTGTGATGCAATGAAGCGCCTAGCAAATAGAACTTGAGCACTCGCGCGGGAACTCCCGGCGGGAGAAATACTTTGTGAGCGGGAGACTACTCCCCCCCTCCCCTTGCCTTCCCAGGACTGGAAAATTCTCATCTACACAAGAATAGCCCAAAGCCTACATTCAAGGCCACCGTGATAAGGAGAAGCGGCAGGGAAGAAGCTCCCACGTTTCTGCCTGCATACCTACGCAAGCGCATAGCGGGGATAGGAAACACACAACCATGACTTCAGTGAGAAACATCAAATGCAGCTTTTTCTTACAGGCTGTCGCATTCAATCCAGATCTGGTTGGTGTGGTATAAATGAGGTGGAGAGAGCTTCAGGTGGGTAGCCGTGGGGGCCTGGAAGAACAGAACAGTGTGTGAGTTGGATGGTGCCTTCAAGACCAGCCAGGGGCGTAGCCAGAAAATTTTGTGTGGCGGGGCACGGGGAGATCCAGGCGGGCACCCCAGCTGCACCTGCTGCTCCGGCTGCACTGCCATCGCCAGTCCTCCTCTAATCCTCTCGGCCAGGGGTGTCAAGCATGTGGCCCGGGGGCCAGTTCAGCCCCCCAGAGGGCTTCTCTCAGGCCCGCCGTGGAACTGGCCGTCTCCTGCTTCTGCTTCCACTTCTGCTGCTGCTGCTGCATCATCGTAGGTTTGCCGCTTACAGAGACACACCTGAACAGCAGACTCAAGATTGCAACAGCAGCACAGACATTCTGATGCAGTAATTCAGAGCAAGAGGTGTCAGTCATCAGACACTGTGAAGTAAACAAAATATTGCAAGAGTGCTGATGTTTTAAGCCTGTTTTTATTTTAAGCAAAAAAACCACCCTTGGTGTCCTTTGTAAAGATTATCTCTCCGCTACCTGGCATTGCATTTCATGACACCCAGCCCGGCCCGGCCCAACAAGGTCTCATTGATGTCAGATCTGGCCCTCGTAACAAAGGAGTCCGTCATGTGTCTCTGCCCTGCTCTAGTCCTTTTGATTGGAGAGACGCCATTCTGGGCTGCTTTCCTGTGTAAAGCCAGGGAGAGGAGGAATCTTCAACTCTGTCTATTTTGCATTTTGCAATTTTATTTATTTTATTTTATTGCATTTTTTTTAAAAAAAAACCTATTTATTTTTTGGCCTGGAAAAAAGAGGGGGGGAGACTGAAGCTTCCCTGGCTGTGCCTGGGGTCATTGGGGAACACCCACACGATTCTTACATTTTTTTTTTAAGTTGATTTTTATTTTTTCCAGATTTCTTTGATTTTTCTTTTGCCTGAAGGGGTAGCATTCATCTGTAGGGGGCATTGCCCCCAATCCCCCCCCACACACTATGGGCCCGAGACCAACAGAGTTTAATTTTGGGTATAAGTTTTTGTGTGCAGGTACCCTTCTTCCGAGAGAGACTGATCGTCATCCATTTCTGTTGAGCTTGCCTTTATGCTGAGTTAAGCTCTTGTCAGCGCTGTCTTGCTGTCTTCAGAGCCTCTGGCAGAGAAAGCCCTCGTGGATCAGCTCCCTGAAATATTTCAACAGGAGATGCCAGGAACTGGACTTGGGCTTCCTGCGCTCAGAGCAGGCGCTTCGGCCAGCTCCTTCCCAGGAAGCGCAGCACCTCGTCCCTTGGAATAGCTAAATTAAATCTTCTGCTAATATTCACAAGGTCTTTTTGAGGAAAGATGGGCAAAACTACCTTTCCAGAGGTTCCATATAGCCTGCAACTGAATTTCTTGTTCGCCAAGCTGTATTTTGGCATTCCAGGGTTAAAAAAAGAGAAAAATCAAGTGCAAACCAAAGTGCCGGTTGCTATAGTGTCTAATGATAGAGTTTTTGCACCTATTATCTACAAGGGCTTTCTCAACACTGGTGCATCATTGACCAAGTCAACGGTAGAAAGCAAATGGGCGCTCCACTAATCCTCCCGAATCTGGGACAGGGGTGGGTGGGATTTGGACCCTTCTCAGCAGGCAACAAGAGAGATTACTAATTCAACTCGGTATGGCATCACTTTTCACGGTAGAGCCAGTTTGGTGTCGTGGTTAAGTGCGCGGACTCTAATCTGGGAGAACCGGGTTTGATTCCCCACTCCTCCACTTGCACCTGGCTGGATGACCTTGGGCAAGCCGTAGTTCTGTCAGAGCTGTTCTTGAAAAAGAGCAGTTTCTGTCAAGAGCTCTCTCAGCCCCCACCGACCTCACAGGGTGTCTGTTGTGGGGAGGGGAAGGGAAAGGAGTTTGTAAGCTGCTCTGAGACTCCTTCGGGCAGTGAAGGGTGGGGTATAAATCCAATCTCCTCTTCCTCGTCCTCGTCCTCCTCCTTCTTCTTCTACACAAGGTGTGGTTTAGCCAAGAAACCTGGCCACTGAATGAAGCCTATTTTCATCTTCCTTTCAGGTGGAGTCCTTTTCCTGACCTTCCGTCTTCACCTCACGAAGGCTGAGAGAGCCTCAAGACCTGTGACTTGTCCAGTGGGGGGATAACTATGCGGCCCCTCCCCTGAGCACTCCAGGGACAAGCGTGGCTGACAAATCCAGATCGGCAAAAATGCTCTGAGGAGTCCGGCGCAGTCGCTCTTGCGCAAACGTGTTGACTCTCTGCAGGAACTGACACCATATTGTTTTCATCTCCGTTTCCCCTTGATCAGTTGCACTGCAGTGGCTGCTTTGCCAGACTTTCTGCCACCGATCCTAATCGTGAGATGCTCTGGATGGGATGTGGACTCTGGAGTTTTGTTTGTGACAGATGCGGATCGAGTTTTCATAACTCCCATCTCCTTTTTGCAGGCAGCATTTAGCCTCCAGGCTGTGATCAGGATCCACGTGGTTGACTTTCTGTTCTGCTTCCTAACAAAAAATGATCTAATAAGGGCTGACTTCATCAAGTAGCGGTTTCATTTCAGCCAAGTCCACAAAACCCCATCTGGTATAATTTAGTGTGGTTGTAACGGTGAAAATATCAAAGTATTTTCCAGAGAACAGGTAAGTGCCATTTCCAAAGACCAGGACGCTGGGCCCAGATGAATGGGAATAAGTGTGCCATACTTATGTGCCATTATTGCAAGATGACATTCATTTCAGTGCAGCTAAATGATTCTGAAACTGGGCCAAGGACAGTATGTTTTTACCAAGAGCACCATGATCTTTTCCTGCTTTTTGACTTGTTCATTAATGATTTGAAGTTGGGAGCAAGAAGTGAAGTGGCTAAATTTGAGGGTGACACAAAGCTGTTCAGGGCAATGAAAACCAGGAGGATTGTGAGGGATCTGTCGAGGATGGGCGAGTGGGCGTCAATGTGGCAAATGGGGTTCGGGGGGGCAAATGCAAAGTGATGCACTTTGGGGCCAAAAATCCTCACTATAAATACATGTTGATGGAGTCTGAACTGACCAAGAGAGAAAAATCTTGGAGTCATAGTAGATAATTCAATGAAAATGTCGAGAGAGTGTGCGACTGCAATAAAGAAGGCCAACGCTATGCTGGGGATTATTAGGAAGGGAATTGAAAACAAATCAGCCAGTATCATCATGCCCCTGTATAAATCACTGGTGCAACCTCATTTGGAATACTGTGTACAGTTCTGGTCACCACACCTCAAACAGGATATTATAGCATTGGAAAAAGTGCAGAGAAGGGCAACTAGAATGATAAAAGGGTTGGAACACCTTCCCTATGAAGAAAGGTTAAAATGCTTGGGGCTCTATAGCTTGGAGAAACGACGGCTGAGGGGTGACATGATCAAGGTTTATAAGATTATGCATGGGATAGAGCAGGTCAAGAAAGAGGTACTTTTCTCCCTTTCTCACAATACAAGAACTCGTGGGCACTCCATGAAATTGCTGAGCAGTTGGGTTAGAACAGATAAAAGGAAGTACTTCTTCACCCAAAGAGTGATTAACACATGGAATTCACTGCCACAGGAGGTGGTGGCAGCTACAAGCACGGACGGCTTCAAGAGGGAATTGGATCAACATCTGGAGCAGAGGTCCATCAGTGGCTGTTAGCCACAAGGTATAGATAGGAACTCTCGGTCTGGGGCAAGGGATGCTCTGTACTCTTGGTGTTTGGGGGGGGCAACAGTGGGGGGGGCTTCTAGTGTCCTGGCCCCACTGCTGGACCTTCTGATGGCACCTGGTATTTCTGGCCACTGTGTGATGGAGTGTTGGACTGGATGGGCCGTTGGCCTGATCCAACATGGGCTTCTCTTATGTTCTTATCTTGTGGACCACTTGATACTTATGCATTCACCTGGAAGCCTGGATTGTGCTCTTGTAGAAGGAGGAGTGCCGGTAAAGTAGCAGCTGCTGTGTGGTGTTCATGCACAGAGTTCCCACTATGCAGAGTATTTACCAAGCCAGCAAAGAAAGTTGATTTAATGGACTTATACGTATAGTGCAGTGGCTGGTCTAAAAATCAGAAAACCTTCGTTTATATCCAAGCCCAGCCATGAAGCTCACTGGTAAAGGTGCTTGAACACCTGTTAACATAAGAACATAAGTCGGGTTGTTTCATGTTCTGGCTCCTGGTCAGGAAGCTGATTTTTGTGTGTGTGTCAATCAGTTTGGCTGTTAGTCAACAGCTGGAGCTGGTTGGGCAGATGACTTTTTGGTTCTTCAAAGGGCACAGTAGAGCACAGCATTTCATACTGGGGTGTTCTCACACAGCCTCCTTACAGCCCTAGTTTTAGATCGATCATTGTTGCTATATGCGCAGTGTGAAAATGGTTTGCCCTGATCAGGCTTAGAAAGATACACAGGATATTAGAAATAATGGCATTTCTTCTTTTCACAACACAAATGGAGCTGGTGGAAGGAACATAGAACCATAGAGCTGGAAGGGACCCCCAGGGTCATCTAGTCCAACTCCCTGCACAAGGCAGGAAATTCACAACTATCTTCCCCCCAACATCCCTGGGGACCCCTGCTTCATGCCCAGAAGATGGCAACACAACAACAACTAACCAACAGGATCCCCGGCCAAGCTGGCCTGGAGAAAATTGCTCCCTGACCCCAAAGTCATACATTATATATGGAAAGTTGGGTTTTATATGAACCAATTCCATGATTGCTTATAGTATTTTTTAAATGTATTCTGAGCCTGGGTGGCCTATTCTGTTCAATGTAATAAATAGATAAATGGTGTGTAGCAATTTATCAGTGACCACTGAACAACTCTCTTGGAGGCCAAAATGCATCTGGTCTGTTGATCACAGAGCCTGACAGGAAGGTTAGAGCGTAAGAGAAGCCAGCGCTGGGTCTTGTTCCAGCTGCACCTGAAGGAGTGAGCAGTGACCCACGAGGGCTCCCCCCCTGCCCCACGTTTTGGCCGTCCACCTGGAGGTGCGCCTGGGCCCGGGCTCTGTCCCCCTGCATGGGGGGCAGGTTCCGCTGAGGCTGAGCGCCTGGCCCGCCCAAGGTCACCCGGGGCGCTTCCGTGGTAGAGGGGGGATTCGAACCTGGCAGATCTTAGTTCAGCACTCTTAACCACAGTGCCCCACTGAATAAGTGGCCCCAAAGCCCATGTAAGGCCCAGCAGGTCTGACCAACCGGCACCACAACATTTATGGGATGCGGGACAGATCGTGCAGCCTTTAAAAAGAGCATCCAGAGCATCCAGAGAGCGACCCGAATGCTCTTGCAGGGCTCTCGTGCGGGATGAAGAGGGCAGAAATCCCCCCTGGAGCTGTTCTCTGAATCTAATCCACCCCCCAAAGCTGCTCTTTGCCCTGTGCGGGGAAACATGGCCGTGCCGGTATAGTGTTGCTTGTAAGATTCCCCATACAGGACCAGTAAGGAAGAGGACGTTTCAGTCAGGAAAGGAGGGGAAATGTTCACTCTCTTCTCCCCGCATGACAGCCCTGATCCGTGCCAGCCCTTCCCGTGGTGGTGGCGGCTGCGTTTGGCACTGAACTACTCTGGGGAATCATGCTCACACGGACACACAAGCACAGCCTCTCGGTCATCCGCCAGGATCCCCGGGTGCTCCCCTGGTGCCGCAGACAGCAACCGCTGACCGTACGTCTCCTTGCCAATGTGGAGGAGAGGGAGCCCACCCACCTGCCCACCTGCCAGCCTGCAGGCCTTGGATTGCCAGCCTCACAAGAGCCAGTTTGGCGTTGTGGTTAAGTGCAGGTGGACTCTAATCTGGGAGAACCAGGTTTGATTCCCCACTCCTCCAGTTGCAGCTGCTGATGTGACCTTGGGTCAGTCACAAGCTCTGGCACAGCTGTCCTTGAAAAAAAAAGCAGTTTCTGTCAGAGCTCTCTCAGCCCCACCGGCCTCCCAGGGTGTCTGTTGTGGGGAGGGGGAGGAATTTGTAAACCTCTCTGAGACACCTTTGGGTAGTGAAGGGTGGGGGTATAAATCCAATCTTCTTCTTCTTCTTCTTCTTCTTCTTCTTCTTCTTCTTCTTCTTCTTCTTCTTCTTCTTCTTCTTCTTCTTCTTCTTCTTCTTCTTCTTCTTCTTCTTCTTCTTCTTCTTCTAGCTGTCAGTTCCCGGAGCAGATGAAGAAATTGTGAAGGTTCAGGGATGGGGGGGACACATTGTCAGACAGCAAAACGTGCTTCACTTTCAAAGCATTTTACAGATTTAAATATTTTCAAAGGGAGAACAAAAACCAGTGCCAATCTGTTCCTTGTCTAGATATAAAATTAGCTGGAATGTGTGGGACTTTTAATAATCCCGGACAGCAACCTTGAGTCTCGTGAAAGTTAGTGCAGACTGAAAGCCAGGAGCGAGACATCTGCCGCGGAAAGTGGTCTCAGCGTGACTGTATTGCTTTCCCATCCAAATCATGCCGGTAAAATAACAGAAGACAAATGGGGAAAACGGGTTCTTGGGGTATCAGCGTCTCAACTAGAAGTGCTTTTTAGCCTTGGCCTTCCACTTCCCGAGAGCCCTGCACTCTCACAGTCTCTAAGCACTGATGTTCTCAAATAGTACAGAAGATTTTCATCTGAGTAGAATTAACCAATGAAGCTTTCGATGTCCTCCTGAGTCTGGTTAGCTTCTAATGCATCAGGTGGGCCTAGTGAACAGAAAGAAAAGCAATTTTCAGAGCTGTGGTTAAAAAATTAAGTGATAGTCGTCTGTGTATAACTTTTGTAAACATGTGTGTTTGAAAGTAAGTCACACACTGACTCCAGTGCCAATATTTCTTGTCTGGAAAAGCAATCTGATGGGTTCCCGTCATCTCTCTGAAGCACTGACTCAGCTCTGTTGCCTCTGGGAGAACTTGGACTTTGACTGGCCGGCAACTTCACGTGGTTCAGAACGACCGGGGTCACACGTTCCTTTTCCTGGCACAGCCTGTATTTTCTATACAGAAAGCCTACCCTTCTCAGAGACACAAAAGAAGTAAAGTTTTTTGGGGTTTTTTTAAGGTGAAGACTGGCCTTTCTTTTCTGCTGACATGGGCATGTTACCCTATCTGGAGAAACGCATTGTCCTGAAGAAGTTCAAGGATGTTTTCTCATTTACTGCATCCATTATTTTATTTGTTAACGATGAACAGAATTCAGAAAGGGGTTTTAGAGACTATGCCAGGCCATCATCTATAATATTGTGCTGTGATTATTTTCCCATCTGTAAAATGGAGGCAGGTACACTGACCTTCCGTCGTGTTGAAACGGTGGATAAACTCCACTCTGCCAGGTAGCCAAGATGAGCCCACTGGAGAAATGCAAAGCAAATCTATTAGGCCAATCTATTCGGATGTTCTGCATCGTGGCCTTGACCTTGCTGTGGGAGTTCTCTCATCTTGTTTGAGGACCTACAGCCTGATGAATGGTCGTGTGCAAAGGCCGCGGGTGTATGGGAGTAGGTGACCAAATTTGAAGGCAGTGCTTGATAAGCTGCTGCTGTTCTTCCTCCTCTCAGTTGCCAGCTTTACTTTGGGAAATTCCTGGAGTTTGGCGGGTGGAGCCCTGGGGCTAGTTTGGCTCTTCGTGTGTAGAGCCGGTACGTTGGCTAAAGATGCAGGCGCTACTGGGGAGTCATCCCATTGGGTCTCCCCCCCCCTCCAAATGATGGGTAGAGTGAAGTGTGTTATGGCAGATTTCAGGTGTGGGAAGAAGCAGGACGTGGGAAGAGGACCTGCCTTCGGGTGTCTCCTATAACCATAAATGCAGCCCTGAGTGGGACAAAATACTTCCCGGGACATGGGAGCGCTCTTACGTCTGGCACTGGAGATCTCCTTTCCAAAAGATCAGTGCTGCGTAGCCAAAGAGAACCTTTCAATGAAATTAAAGAGGCGCTATTAACCGCGGGTGGGCACAGGTCAAAAAACTAAATTCAATCTGCAACTCTGCATCTCCGACAGTTCTAGATGAGAAAAGCAGCTAATGGGTCTGGCTGGCTAATCCAGCATCATAATTAATTACAAGGGAGGGGAAATGTTTTTTGTTTGGCTGTGTTTTTTTTTTAAAGGGATTGAAAACTGAGAGTACAGCTACGGAAAAGCCCAGATGAAGAACGCTCACATCCAGAAAAGGAGGATGGAAATTACAGATTAATTGGGAGAGGTCTGAGAAACAAAGAGGAGGGGAGATATCCTTTTAAAAAAATTAATTGATAACTTCATTGGGTTTAGAACATAAGAACATAAGAGAAGCCAATGTTGAATCAGGCCAATGGCCCATCCAGTCCAACACTCTGTGTCACACAGCGGCCAAAAATGCCAGGGGCCACCAGGAGGTCCAGCAGTGGGGCCAGGAAACTAGAAGCCCCTCCCACTGCTGCCCCCCCCAGCACCAAGAACACAGAGCATCACCTGTCCCAGACTGAGAGTTCCCATCTATACCTTGTGGCTAATAGCCACTGATGGACTTCTGCTCCATAGGTTTATCTAATTCCCTCTTGAAACTGTCCATGCTTGTAGCTGCCACCACCCCCTGTGGCAGTGAATTCCATATGTTAATCACTCTTTGGGTGAGGTGTGGCGACCAGAACTGTACACAGTATTCCAAATGAGGTCACACCAATGATTTATACAGGGGCATTATGGTACTGGCTGATTTGTTTTCAGTTCCGTTCCTAATAATCCCCGGCATAGCGTTGGCCTCCTTTATTGCAGCTACACACTGTCTAGACATTTTCATTGAGTTATCTACTACAACTCCAAGATCTCTCTCTTGGTCAGTCTCTGCCAGTTTGGACCCCATCAATGTGCATTTATATTTAGGATTTTTGGCCCCAAGGTGCATCACTTTGCACTTGGCCACATTAAACCCCATTTGCCACGTTGACGCCCACTCGCCCATCCTCAACAGATCCCTTTGGAGTGCCTCACAATCCTCCCTGGTTGTTACCACCCTGAACAACTTCGTGTCATCTGCAAATTTAGCCACTTCACTGCTTACTCCCAATTCCAAATCCTTAATGAACAAGTTAAAAAGCATTGGACCGAGTACTGATCCCTGTGGTACCCCACTGCTTACTACCCTCCACTGGGTTTGACTGAGAAATGCCCGTCCTCAGCCTTTCCAGATCTGGCACCCACTCACCTGCAGAAAAAAGTGCCAGGAAGCTACACGGCATCACACGTCAGGAAATGGCTGTATTGCAAGAAGTGAACTTTGGGAAAAGAAATCCCCACCACCACCACCATTAGGATACCAGCCAAGACCCTGCCGTGGTCGGAGGATTTCAGCATCCGGCTGGGATTCAGCAGCCAGGTCCTCCCTCCCTCCGGCTGGCTCCGACTGGCTGTGCCTCCGCTGGCCAGACTCACGTCGCTTGATGTCACATCCGCCCTGATACGGCGATTTTGCTTGTGCTCTGAGGACCTAAACTGGAAAGTACAGACTGGCCATATCACTATCTCCAATAGGTCCGACACAAGGCCAGTTACATCTGTGGCCCCACAAACAAAAACCTGTTTTGTGTCATTCAGTTCCAGATTGGAACGTTGCTGTCTGGGCCCCATATCAATTGTTTACTGCCTTACAAGTGCTAACAGGGGCTTCGTTGTATGCTGTATTCTGCACGATTTGCCCCCTGAAGAAGGCTCTCGTGGGCCGAAATGTGTCAGGTCACTTTTTGGTTCGTTTTTGTGCGTTTGTCATTTTAATTATTTTATGAGACTTTATTTGGGCCCCTGCAAGGTCAGTGGTTAAGATTCCTTGCTGCAAACTGGAAGGTCGGTAGCTCGGCAGTTGGAGAACCGAGTGCCGCATGATGGAGTGAGCTCCCGTTTCTGGCCCCAGCTCCTGCCAACCTAGCAGTTCGAAAGCAAGAAACTGCAAATAGATAAATAGGTACTGCTTTGGTGGGAAGGTAACAGTGTTCCATGTGCCTTGGAGTTTAGTCAAGTCACATGACCACAGAAAGGTCTTTGGACAGCACCGGCTCTTTGTCTTGGAAACGGAGATGAGCACCGCACCCCTAGAGTTGGATTTGACTGGCTTTCAAGCAAGGGAAACCTTTACCTTTACCTAACAAGGTTTTTATATGTTTTTGAAATAAACTCATCTATACTCGTTGATGTTCTTTAACTTTTGGCCCTTTGCTAGTTTTCTATACTTCCTCTGGAGGTTTTTGTTTGGTAGGTTTAGCTTTTCTTCCCCTCTTTGTGAGTAGACTCGTGTGGCTTCAGCAGCCAGTTGCAGCCTTTCAAATCATGGGGACCCTCTGGCCAAGCCACGGCGCTCCGGGGAGCAAGGCAAGGCCCCCAGTGTGGGGCTGCCAGCTGCGTGCCAGGCCTCCAAAGCAGCAGGCAGGGACCCCTCCGGTCTCCCTCCCAGCCAGCTTGCTGTGGTGCCAGCTAAGAGGGGGCACGTGTGATTTGGGAGCCTGGCAGCTTTTGGAAGAGCTACCGTGAAGTTTGAATGTGCCCGTTGAAGTGCGCTGCCACCCTTTCATACATTTCTGCTTCCATTTTCAGTCCCTGCAGCTAGAAACCTTCCCAGTGTCTCCACCTGCCATAACGAGGGTTGCCAATTCCGGCTTGCAAAACTCCCGGAGATTTGGGGTGATTTTGGAGGGGGGCAGCTCGGCAGATCTGCAATGCCATAGGGAGCCCACCCTCCAATGGGGAGCTGCTCTCTGCAGCCTGGGGATCAGTTGCAATCCCCAAAGATCCGTAGGCCACACCCCTGGAGATCGGCAGCCCTTCCCATCACAACCTTCCCATAACAAGGCCAGATCTGTGAGACGGCAAAGCCCATTTGTCAAACTGAAGACTTTTCTTTTAAGATCGACAAATAGTCTGTGGCTGGAGAATCTTGCAGTCATCGTCTGGTGCTTTCCTCAGTGCCGAATAATAGCAACGGAGCGCAGGTGAGCGTTCAGAGCCCTTTTCACTGGAGTCCTTAGAGCAGCTCTGAGAGTGAGAGTCTCCCCCTCCCCCCCCCGGTGGTGGCAGTTGAGAGGGAGGGGCAGGCCTGAGGCGCCCTGCTCAAAGGTCCCTGGCGGATGCCAGACTCCCGACTGGGTTGCCCCGACGGGCTGGGCAGTTTGTTGGCTGGGGGCGGGGGCCCTCTCACACCAACTGTATTTGCAGCTGTGCATACGCCGATTGTTTCTGTCCTTCTCTGCAGGGAGCAGTAATTGGCCAAAACAAGCCCGGTCAATAAGTAGCTTCTGTTTGGCTCGATGCTGCTAAATGCGTTGCCTATTGACGATTGTTATGAAACTCAATAGCATCATGAAGGGCGATTAAACTCAGCAGGGGCCCCTTTTCTTTATTAAAGCACTTTCCTCCTAAACCGTGGCCTGTATTGGCTCAGGGTTCCCCCACCAACAGAGAGAAGACGCGAGGTTCTTGGAGAGTCCGTCGCCTCGCTCAGAGGAGAGAGGCGCGTCTTCCTGTTGGAAATACGCGTGTTGCAAGGTCTAAAATCCAGTCATTATAGGGTGAATGTGTGTTTACCTCGTGTGCTATTGTTGAGACTGACCTGGAAGGGAACCTGGCAGAAAGCCAGTGGAAAGAAAGCCCGGGAATCTGAAGCCTATTTACTAAGAATCATTGGTCAATGCATCCAGGTGTGATTTCCTTCTAGGGGTCAAGAAGAAAGGAAGAATCTCCATTACTGTGTTTCCATTGTTGCAAGCATGTAGCCTTACGTGTTTGTTGTTCTGTAGATTTTCCTGTGAACCCTTCCCTTTAGAAGTAAAGATTTTTACACAGAAAGAAAATGCCTCCTCTCCAGTGAACAAAGATCCATTGCAAACTCTGAATATTTAACTATTTTTACCAGTTTTCTGACACTTCTGTCTGGAACATTTCTGTGGTGCCCATCTTGACTAGAGCGGCTGAGGTTAAATCTCCCTGGGCCACAAGGTGAGGCTGCTTAAATCCCACTTTCTGCTGACAGAAATACAAAATGCCGGAATGGAAACAGGGGTTTGAGAAACTCCTTAAAATGTCTCCTCTCCCCCTCCCACAAAGCGGCTGTTTTTACATTTAACGCAAGCCGGGGCTTCCAGTGGGACTGAACCCACCACTGTTTCCCAGGAAGTCTGTTTCACGTTTGCCCTGCGCTACCGCATGGGTTTCTTGTCCTGGAGTTGTCACTGTGGGTGACGTGTATGAATCCGTCATGGTCCTTCCTTCCTTCCTTCCTTCCTTCCTTCCCTCCCTCCCTCCCTCCTTCCTTCCTTCCTCCTTCCTTCCTCCCTCCTTCCTTTCCTTCCTTCCTTCCTCCCTCCCTCCCTCCCTCCTTCCTTCCTTCCTCCCTCCCTCCCTCCCTCCTTCCTCCCTCCCTCCTTTCCTTCCTTCCTTCCTTCCTTCCTTCCTTCCTTCCCTCCCTCCCTCCCTCCCTCCCTCCCTCCCTCCCTGCCTTCCTTCCTTCCTTCCTTCCTTCCTCTCTCTGTTGGGTAGCCATGTTGGCCTGAGGCAACAGGACAGAGTTTGAACCCAGTGGGGGCACCTTTAAGACCAGCAAAGTTTAATTCTGGGGATGCGCTTTCATGTGGGTGCAGCATTAGACTTTGTTGGTCTTAAAGGTGCCCCTGGACTGAAACCTTGTTCTGTTTCTTTCTTCCATTTTTTTTTTTTTACCACGTGCCTCTCATTTTCAAAGAGAGATGCTATTTCACAGTATATTGCTTCCGATAGCCTGGTCTGTGGTGTTGGTGGAGAAGTTTTTCTCCCAAGGACTCCAAATAACCTAGAAGCTTTTATCACTGTGCCGCTTCTTCCCAGATCCTTGGGAGGCTGGGGAAACTTTAAAATCTGAAACAAGTCACCCTCAGGGTCATCGTCTGTGACCGTGTGTGTGTGTGTGTGTGTGAACACTTGGTAATCTGGGAAGCCGTCCCTGTATTGGGAGCCTGGGAAGAGCACAACGGAGGGGGGTGACTACGGTGGCTGTGAGGCCCTTCCTCTGAGGAAGTTCTGTGACAAGAGAAGAAGAAGAAAAAGAAGAGATTGGATTTATACCCCGCCCTTCACTCAGAGTCTCAGAGCAGCTTACAAACTCCTTTCCCTTCCGCTCCCCACAACAGACACCCTGTGAGGCAGGTGGGGCTGAGAGAGCTCGGACAGAGACTGCTCTTTTTCCAAGAACAGCTCTGACAGAACTTGTGACTGACCCAAGGTCATCCAGCCAGGTGCAAGTGGAGGAGTGGGGAATCAAACCCGGTTCTCCCAGATTAGAGTCCACATACTTAACCGCCACACCACACTGGCTCTCAAGGAAGAGAAGAAGGGACAAGGAAGAGACGGGACAGAGGGTCGTTCCGGCCAGGACTGAAGTCCCCAGAAGCTAAAGGAGAGCTGAGCCTTGCCTCGGTCAAAGGTGTTCAGTGACTTTTGGAATGCAAATGGCCGTGGGAAAGCGTGAGGGAATCAATAAATACTGCGAAGAGAGAAGCTGCTGTTTTTGGTGAAAAGGGGGTATCTGGCTCAGCCGGAAGGAAGACACGGAGCTGAGGTGAAGGACGTCCCCACAGTTATTACTCCCCGCCCCCCCCCCGTGCCCGGCCTTGTGGGACAGATCAGAAGCCACACCCATTGCAGAAGAAAAGAGGAGAGAATGTGGAACAAAAAGCCTGTTGTGGCAACTCGGACACTGCTGAGGCCGAGACAGCAGCTTCATTTGGAGTGTGCTAAGTGACTGACAGCTGCCACTTAACTGCCTGCGTGAGGCAAAACCATCCATTTTTTTAAGTAAAAAAATTCCAGCATTCCAGCAACCTTCCCTTCACCTGATCACACCGACAACCCATCAGGCTACGCCGTGGTAAGCCTGTGTAGACTTCAGACTGTCTGTCTTATACGCAAATGTTTTCCCCACACCTATGTAAATGCTGTGCACACAGAGCACTAGTACGTGGAGCGGAACGCTCAGGTGAGACTCCGTTGCCCTGACCTGTCCAGTGTGGTGTACTTGCCCAGTCTGCACGTCACGCTGGCACTGGGAGGGCCTTGGTTCCCATCACCATTCTGCCATGAAGCTCGCTGGCTGATCTTGGGCAGTCTCGGTCTAACCAGCACAGGGGTGTGGTGGGACCTTTAAGACTAAGATTCTCCCTGTGCTGCTGTGAGTCAGAGCTCCCTTCCTCAGGGGCAAAGCCGCCCTCCCAGTCAGCCTAACTTGCTTCAGGGGTCTGTCTGTCAAGGTGAAGAGGCGGGAAGGGAAACCCCGAGATCCCCGCCCGTTCCATCATGGAGGGGCACAGAGAGGCAGGAGGACCGGGAGGCAGAGGCCGGCAGCAGTGGAAAAGAGGAGGGACACAAGAGACATCATTTGCTGGATAAACACACTTTATATTTAACAAAATAATTTTTAATAATATATTTTTTCCAAATATTGTTTTCTAGAATCCCATTTTTTTTTTTTTACAGGAGAGCGGGAGCTCGTTTTGTTTTCACTAGTTTTCAGGCACACGATTGTTCGAAGATGTCGTCTTTGCTACCAGACGTCCTCTTGACAGAGGGGGGGGTGGATCCCTGTGTTTCAAGAGTCCCCAAGCCAGTCTC
Organism: Gekko gecko; assembly: GCA_029375565.1. Classification (NCBI taxonomy): domain Eukaryota; kingdom Metazoa; phylum Chordata; class Lepidosauria; order Squamata; family Gekkonidae; genus Gekko; species Gekko gecko. The sequence continues at coordinate 4,376,229 of JAPDNY010000003.1, read as the reverse complement.
CGGTTGACATGATCCAGCATGACTTTACGGGTGTCAGGTAAGCTACACGGGGCACCTGAGCCAGCAATCTGGCCCAGGTGAGGATGTGGCCTATTTGGGGGGGGGGCTCTGACCAGCCTGCCCACCCCATGACCCCCTCCACAAACCAGATGTGGCAAGCTGTGTCATCAGGTGAAGAAGGGCCAGTGAGCGGGGTCCTCCATTCTCCCCACAGCCTCTGGGGCTGGGGTTTGGGGCAGGGGATGGAGTGAGGTCTGCACATCTGCAGTGCTTCTCCTGCCGTGACGGGCCCTAGACTGCACTGTCATCGTCCCCCCCTCATGGGTGAACTGCAAAAACAACTGCCTGAGGCTCATGCTCTGCTGGGGAGCTTCAGGAAGACTGAGTGCCTTCCCCCTGCCATTTGTGAACCTGTGGCACAAATCGCAGTACCCCCTGTGGCTCAGGAACGCCACCCTCTTGCACAGGACACCTGCCCCCCCCCAGCCAGCCCCCGGAAGACGAGCAGGGATCTTGCCTCTTTGGCAGCTCCGCCCAAGCATCCTGACTACTAGGGAATCTGCCCGTGGTGGAGGGTGACGGACGGATGGAGGGGGGGACGAGGGAGATCTCTCTCTTGCCCAGGCCTGAAGAAGAGGAATAGGTCAACTGGTGCATTTGTTGGGTGCAGAATATAATGGCTCAGCCCCGGCACTTGCAAGAGCCAATCGGCAGCCTGCAGAGTCCCGACAGACACTCTCCTGGGACTGCACCGCTCCAGAACTCAGGGGGCAACTGGACAGTTAAAGATTTCTCTGCAGAGGAAAATGTCCTTGTCTCTGTACAACTAGCATGTGACGGAGAAGGCTGGACTAGAACTCACGTCCCTGGCTTTCCAGAAGCACACCGCTTTTGAGGTGGAGAAACTGCCCCACCGATATTCTGGAGTGGTGCAGTCGGAGGAGGACGTTGCTGTGTGTTGATCAGAGAAGGAACCATTCCCCAGGGGTGGGGTGTGTGGGTGGGTGTGTGGGTGTGATGAGAAATGGGGCGGGGGAGTCATCTCTCTGCTCCCCCACCGGCTGCTCTGGGAAGCCTGCTCCTCGGAGTACTTGGGCTTCTCTGCGCAGCTCTCGCTGCCCTTGCCCTTCGGTGGATCTTGGCCAGCTGCCTTTCCTCTCTCCGTTCTCCCCTGTCCCCTCCCAGCAGGAGGCGATGCCTGCGGAAGAATAAGAGACGGGCTGCTGTTCTTCTGGGTTTTCTTTGGCCTCCTGACACCCTGGCAGGGCACTTCCTTTTATTATCCCAGGGAGATGAAATCATTCCAGGCGGCAGTGGTCTCAGTTCACTTATGCGAGGGAGAGAGAGAGGGAAGAAGAAGAAACCCAGAAGGCAGTTCTCCCTGCACGGAAAGTGTGGAACGTTCCTGGCTCTTTGTGGACATGAATAAGTCAGGAGGAGGGAAGCGGCTCATGAATGTTTCACAGAAGCGCACTCCTGAATTGGTGGCTGCCGCAAGCTGGTGTGCTGGAGAAGGGAAGCCTGACCCGGGGTCCGGGAGGTCCGGGTCACGGCCGGCTGGCTGCAGCCAGGGACAAATAGCCACGGGGGCTCTCCTGACCAGTGTCCCCTCTAAGCTGAGTCAGTGTGAGCCAGCTCACAGTTTTTTAGCCTCCAGCTCACACCTTTTTGTCTTCGCTCAGGGAAGGATGCAGCTCCAGAGCAAACTAATTTATGCAGTGGCCAAATGGCTCGCTCACGACTTTAAGGCCAGGAGCTCACAAAGTAGAATTTTTACTCACAAGACTCCACAGCTTAGCGGGAGCACTGGTCCTCGTCACCCTGCCTGTTCTGCGGCCAGTGTGTGGGAGGGAGCCCCCAGGCAGAGAGAGGCTGAAGCTCCTCCCTCGGGTCCTTCCCACACTGTTGCCACCCTGTCCCCCCAATTCCACTGGGTGGCAGCGCTGTGGGAAAGGCCTGGGTGCCTGTCTCTGCACCTTGGGGGTGCCAGGCCTCGGTGCGTGGTGGCAGTACTGTGTGTGTGTTTGTGTGGGGGGGTGAACCCATGCTGAAGGGCCTCCCCCCCATCACACAGGGCTGCCGTCTCTGGGTGAGGCCATGCCTGGAGCCTGGAGCCTGGGAGGGGGTGGGGTGGAGCCTCAGCAGGGCCTAGCGCCACACAGCCCGCCCTCAGGAGCAGCCACGTTCTCCGGGGTCAGTGAGCCAGATCTCCAGGCCCCACCTGGAGATTGGCAGCCCTACCATATGCACATGTGGGGCCGTCCACCAGGGCAACCGCACTGATCGGGCTTAATCCTGTAACTGGTGAAGTAGCTCCCAGTCACTCCGTTTCATTCCTACTGGGACTCTGTCTGTTGTGTTGAGTTGGGTGTGTGTGTGAAGCAATCCTGGAGGGTTTTTTTGGTCATCTCCTGGGTGTAAAACAGAGGTCGCCGCGGGTGTGGAGGGAGGGGAGGTACTTGTGAATTCCCTGCCTTGTGCAGGGGGTTGGACTAGATGGCCCTGGAGGTCCCATCCAACTCTATGATTCTATCATTCTATGACTTAGCCTCAGCTCAAGCCGCTTTTTGTCCACCAGGTTCCCCCGTTTGCTTCCTCCTTCAGCGCGGAAGGAGCACAGCAGGTGGGCGTCACTGCTCTGTAGAACCCGTATTCTGGCAGTCAACTTTAAGATATATCGGTCCTCTCAGTGGGGCCACAGTAGGAGGGTGAGGGGCAGACCTTGGGGGTGGGCCAGGCTTGTCAGACCCCAGAGCTGGTTACTTGACCAAGCACAATATGACCCACCAGACCTGTGAAATGCTTTCCTGGCTCATTGCTTCACTGGCCTGTATCCAGCCACACAATTCCTCCAGGGAAAGGGGGGTTTGGGCTTGCTGGAGGTTTGGGGCGTGCGATTTCCACGGATTTCCCTTCCCACGGCAGGCCTCGCCTTTGCCCTCCGATGCCATTACTGGGGGTCTCCTGACCCCCCCAGCAACAAAACGTGGTGGGCTGCAGCGGGAGGGGGAAGGAGGGCAAACCCTGCTCTGAAAAGGCCACCGCTGGCTGGGCAGGAGCCCCCGCTGGGATGCCTTTGACCGCCAGGCCCGTGGCCGTCCAGCCTCCCTCTGGAGCTCTCTGGGTCCTCGAGCCCAGCTCTGCCGGTTTGCCACTCTCTGGCCTGCCTGGCATAGGAGGTCCGGCGGGGGCTGCCTCCTGGCCCAGGGATGGGCTTGTGTCCTTTGGGGGCCCTTCTACACACAACCCCAGCAACTGTGATGTGGCCACTGTTTACATGGGTCGGCTCTCCTGCCACGACCTGCTACCTCCCTGATCAATAAGGCTACTTAGGCAGCACGCTTTTATCGAAAGTGCACATGCAAGGCAGACAGAGAGACAGGAAGGCGCGTCTCACCCTCCCTAACGAAAAAAGACCTCCTCTTTCTCCTCCTCCTACATGAGCCGTGGCCTCCTTGGCTCCTGATTTGCACCGGGATCTTGACACGTACAGCTGAAGAACTGAAGATGCAACTCCAGGGGGTTCCGCCTCCCTAAAATAAAGTTTAATCTGGTGTGTGTGTGTGTGGGGGGGAATGTTGGCGGGCTGGGGGCCTCAGCTCTTGGTAGCACAGCAGACAGGGCCTGCTCTGCTGCCTACAGGAGCATCATGCACTTAATCTGCCTCCCAAAGAGCTCCCGTGATTTCTTGGATCGATTTCAGTGGCAACGCAGCTGCAGGCTCGGACTGGCGAGCTGCGGGGAAGGGCAGGGAAGAGCATCTGGAGCCCCCCCCCCGGTAGGGACAGGCCCGGCCTTCAGAGCGAGTGGGGCAGTCCCATGCGGCCCCACCTCTCAGGGCTGCTCAGAGCGGTGATCTCAGGCCCACCTCGGAAATGGGAAATGGCCTCGCGTATTCAGGGTCACGATAGCTGCGCCATAATATTTGGCTACGTAGAGCCGTTATCCCTAAATCCTGTCAATGTCTAGTCTGGGATCGGGTGACTCGGAGCCTGCGAGAGAGTGGAGAAGGGGGGTTCAGGCGCCCACCTCGTTTCCCACCCACTGCCGAGTCCTCCCCTCACCCCCTTCCGCGTCCATCCAGGGCTCAGTGGTAAAGCGGGGGCCGGGCAAGCCAGAAGGCCGCAACTCACAAGGGCAGCCCCTCCCTCCCTCCCTCCCTCCCTTGCAAAACCTACGTAAGAAGAAGGAGGGAGGGGAAGGAAGAACTAGGGTGGGGGGGGCATCTGGTGTGTGTGCAGCGGGCTCTCCTGGAGGGATGGCTTCCTTGGGTTCCATAATCTCTCCCCAAGGCCATGAGGATGACCAGCCTGACCAGTCGCCCGACACCTTTGCCTGCTAGTGGAGGATGCGCCAGTGGTGATGAGGGTGTCCGTGTCTTCTACCCAGTGGTCCCCACGTGGTGGAGAAAGCGTAACATATACAGATGGCGCCCAGGGTGCCCTGGCACTGTATATCTGGGCCTCCGTCGTGTTCTTCTGGTAGGTATTTTCCTCGTCGGGCTCGATGCCCTCTCCCGTTGACAAAGTGCCCAGTCCTTTCACAGCTGCCCTCCTTTTGCTGGCACGGTCCAATTACCCTGGCTCCGAGAAAAAAGAAACACACACAAAAAGTATTCATGGTGACTGATGCGATGAGCTCTCGCTTGGTGGGTGGGTTGTGGGGGGGGGGCACCAGAGAAGGACATTCTGCAGACTGTTCCTTCGCTCTACGCCCACGCCATCCATCTATGCCACTTGCCAAGGCGGGTGAGATCGATCGATGCAGGCACTCCTCTCCGCAAGAGAGAGCAAGCGTGCCTGCTCATTGCAGGTTTGATTTTGATAACTCTGGGAGGTGTTGCTGGTGACCCAGCCGCAGCTAGGCGGAGGTCCAACACGTGCCGCGTAGACACCGTGACCCGGAGCAGACCTCGTGGTTGCCGGGGCCTTGGCCCTACGCCGCCGGCTTGCCTTGGCATTCTCGCTTGGAGCACTGAGCGGGCTTCCACCAGTCCCCGTTGTGGCAGTGGCAGATGTTGCACTCATCCACTTTCACTTCGATGCCAGCTGGAATGATGGTGGTTCCTGCAAAGCAGTTTGGACCTGGAATGGCACACACACAAATACATTACACGGGGAAGCAGACGGGGGAATGGGGGCTTCTGGACACACTGGACGGTGATCCAGCCAGACTTCAGCCCTTTTCAAGTCTGACTCACTTCAGAGCTGAAGAACAACATTCGAGTGCAGTGGAACCTTTAAGAACAACAAGTTTAATCCTGGGTATAAGTTTTTTGTGTGCATGCACCCGGAAGCTTATAGCCAGAATTAAATTTGTTGGTCTTAAAGGTACCACTGGACTCAAACGTTGTTTGATTGCTTCAGACCAACATGGCAGTCCACCTGAGTCTCATTTCAGAGTTAATGCACATGCTTAACTCTTTTCCATGGAAAGCAATGGGCCTCAAAAGATTCACTGCGGCTGGATGAGACCCACAGAGTTCATGCATGAGCTGGCAGCTACCAGGGTGGCAAGCTTGCCTGTACACGGGTATTTCCTTCCTTCCTTCCTTCCTTCCTTCCTTCCTTCCTTCCTTCCTTCCTTCCTTCCTTCCTTCCTTCCTTCCTTCCTTCCTTCCTTCCTTCCTTCCTCCCAACATTTCTGTCTTGCCTCTCCTTATGGTTCAAGGCAGGTAGCCTCTTGAGCTCATGTCTGCATGGTCACATAGTCCAGAGAATTGTTTGGGGACCTGCCACATGTGAATGAGAAGAAGAGAAGAAGAAGAGATTGGATTTATACCCCCGCCCTTCACTCGGAGTCTCAGAGCGGCTCACAAACTCCCTTCCCCTCCCCACAACAGACACCCTGTGAGGTAGGTGGGGCTGAGAGAGCTCTTGACAGAAACTGCTCTTTTTCCAGAACAGCTCTAATAGAACCATGGCTTGCCAAAGGTCATCCAGCAGTTGTGAGTGGAGGAATGGGGAATCGAACCCAGTTCTCCCAGAGTAGAGTCCTCACACTTAACCCACTACCTGCCTTTGGGGCAGGTGACACTGCAATTTTCTATGAAGATCTTAAAGGACATGCAAGCTCCTTCCAAAGCCAGCAGCTAACGCAATTCCTCCTGGAAGAAGACAACAATTAGATACAGAGGAGGGTTTGGGTTGGGTCGGTCCGCAATGCTAAGCAATAAAGAAAGAAACATCTGGAGACATGATGGGCCTTCTGGGCAGACAGCTGGCTTCCAACCGCATTAAATCAAGCGAAACCCCTGGACGCTGCTCTCCTGTGGTCGGCATGCCCCCAGTCAGCAACAGAGGGGATCCTCCTTTCTCACCTTCCTACCCAGCTCAGCAGGAAAGGAACCCAACTGCCTGTGAATTCAGAGCAACGAACAGACTCCTGTGACGGACCCCTGCTCGTTCGGTTCTGCGAGGCAGAACCTCCCGCCAAAACAAAACTGCCAAAACACTATTCTCCACTCTGTGAATGAGCAGCCCCCTTGCAGCGTCTGTTATTAAACGGCTTATAATCTTCTGTGTGTCCCACACTGTGGTTGTGGTCACACACGCTAAGTAATCCACTTTCAGTCCACTTTCAATGCACTTTCTAACTGGGGCCACGTCCACTCTGTCACTTCTGTCTCTCCTTTGCAACTATTGCTTTGGCCCCCCCCTTTTCCACATGTTTCTTGCTCCCTCTGGGACTACTCGAGAGACCAAAACACATCGGGGGGGGGGAGCCCTGAAGCAATTGGGACGAACGAGTGGCAAAAATGACAGTGCGGACGTGGCCTGGGTTTTTACGGTGTGAACTGGCAAAATCCAATTCGAAAGTGCAGTGAAAGGGGCTTATTTAGGGTGCGTGACCACAGCCTAGGATAGTGGTTATTTGATTTTTGCCCAGGCCAGATATTTATGGTAGAAAAGCAGGAGCCCTCTTGTTATCCCCTTGGTCAATGGCACTTGACATGAAGTAAAGTTCAAACAGGAATGATGATTTTATTAAACAGGCACAATTGGGTTAGGAATAGGCAGGGGACGAGAAAACTGAGGTAAATTGTGTAGTATTTACAGTTGATAACATTATGCACTGGCAACAGAGTACTGTTGAAGCTTATTTTCTTAGAGACTCATTCTTAACAGTGAGAGGTTTGTCTGTCTTGGAGATTTCTTAACAACACTGCATCTTAATAAAAATTAATTTAACTATGGCCCCAGTCACACGTGCCAGATAATGTGGAGGGGAGGCTATTTGCGCCGTTGCAATTTGACACTCCCCAACACGATCAGATGTGAACTGGCATTGTTTCCGGCAGCATGTGTTTCCGGTGCGCTCCAACCAGGAAGCAAGGACGTGAGAGGAGCGCGCTGGAGTGATCACATGGAGAGCGTCCATCTGCAGCCCGTTGCAACTGATCGATAGCAGACTTTCCCAGGTACTTTTAAACTCCACATCTTCAGCGGGATGTTACAGGTTGCTGATGGGTGCATGACGCTTGCCAGATGTTCCCATGTGATTGCGCCTGTAAAATCCACCTGGCATTCGTGGCTCTCCCGCGGCAAATTCTCTGTGTGACTGGACCCTAACTTAATTTTCCTGGAGACTAGTACTTTCTTCCCATACTTAATTCCTTCCCTTGTGGGATTATGGAGCTCCCTTTGACTCCAGAGGAGTCTAAGACTGTACACTTTCTCATACCAGCCTTTTCCTAGAAGCAATATTCCTTTTCTGTTTGGCTAAACTGGTAGTTTCAACCTACTGACCAATCTATTTTTCCAAATTGGATATTCAGTTCTTGACATTGTGAATAAACGGTTTGCAGCTCGGCTAACTCGTAGACTAAAGTTCCTAATTTTGAACTTTCCTCCAGATTCTGGTACTATACTGGGTTCGGTCAGACAGAGAATTTGCTATGGGAGAGCCACAAATGTCAGGCAGATACCTGGCAAAGTCCGCTATCAACTGGTTGTGATGGGCTGCAGGCAGACACTTTCTATGTGATTGCTCCAGCGCGCTCCTCTCGCGTCCCTGCTTCCTGGTTGGAGCGCGCCGGAAACACACGCCAATGGAAACAATGCTGGTTCACCACCATCGTGTCTGATCACATTGGGGAGCATCAAATTGTGACGGCGCAAATAGCCTCCCTTCCCCTCCATGTTATCTGGCACATGTGACCAGGGCCATACTGTAAGGGTAAGGAGTTGTGTCCCTTCGCTTCCCAAGTGACTTTGTTTGATTCCCTCTGACAGACACACTGACTCCAACTGTCCAGCTATACTGACACACAAGAGCTGATGAAGAAGAGGAGATTGGATTTATACCCCTTGCCCTTCACTCCCCGAAGGAGTCTCAGAGCGGCTTACAAACTCCTTACCCTTCCCCTCCCCACAACAGACACCCTGTGAGGTAGGTGGGGCTGAGAGAGCTCTGACAGAAACTGCTCTTTTTAAAGGACAGCTCTTGTAAGAACTACAGCTTGCCCAAGGTCATCCAGCCAGGTGCAAGTGGAGGAGGAGTGGGGAATCAAACCCGGTTCACCCAGACTAGAGTCCGCGCACTTTAACCACATCACCAAACTGACAAATGGCTGAAGAAAGACCCTTTCCCTCAGCACTCAGCTGCTCTTAAAGATCTCCTCGGCTGGCCCTGACCAATCAGAGAGAAAGGAGGAGGAGGAGTGCACTCAGACAGCAGTCTGTCAATCAAACTGTGCTTCACCGTGAGGCATTAACCCTTAATCTGCCAGCTCCCTGAATTTGGTGCTCCAAGCACCCTGCTTTTGGAGGTCAGTGCATCACAACTCCTATAAGGAAATGCTGTGGACCACGGAGGGGGCCTTGGAGGCAGAAGTCACACCATTCTTCTGCCTCCAGCCTTCATCTCTGTGTGCTGCTAACAATGAATGGGAGGCGGAGCCGTTTCCGAATATTCTCTGGAAGTCTACCAAGATCCAAGTCCGGTGCTGCTTCTGTGATCTGTGTATGTATGTGAGAGAGTTCAGAATCCATCCATCTGTTAGACACAGCATGGAGTACAGGGCTGAGAATCTAGACTGGGATCCTAGAGTGCAAAATCAGTGGCCCCCTAAGAATACCAAAGGCAGATGGGCGCATTACAGAGTCCATGTTCCCCATGTGTTCCCCACTTTTGACAGCAGTGTTCTGAGAGTTTCCTGCTGAGAACGCCATTCTCAGGGGCAGACAGGCAGAATTTGCACTGGGGTCATGGCACTCAAGGAGAAGAGGGTTAAACTTTGCCCCCCCCCAGCCACCATTTTCCTGTCCAGAGTAGCCCCAAGAACCACCATGTGCCCACTGGGGAGACTGTCACACGCTGGCGGCTGCACCTACATTTCCCCCAGTGGGGCAAACGGTGGCCCCCTGGAGCTTTCTCAGGTCAGGCACATGACACAAGGGGAGGGGAGATCCAGCCCGGCTCGCCACAAGCCATGATCCTCATCCTTATGCTCCCGAAGGGGAGGTGTGGTCCAAAGGGGGGATCAGGTCCCCCTCATTTGTCTTCCCTTTCCCAAAAGTGGGCTTCAGGTCGTGAGCTCCCCTGGGGGGGGAGTGGAAACCAAGTGGAAACATCCTGCTGCAAGCAAAGGAACACAGTGATGTGGGCAAGCTTTCTTCTGGGAGGGGACAGGCACTTCAGGTTGTCCCCCCCGGTCTCGATAGATCCCGGGCAAGCCCCCATGTCTCCGTTCTATCTGCTCTTCTGGCCTTGAAAAAAGGATGACAACTGGTTTCTGATAGCAGCCCTCGGAGTCCAATCCGTGAGGAATGATTTGTGCCTCGAACTGGTTCAAACCATTCCTTATGGACTGGACGCAAAGGATTGCTATTGGAAACCAGTCACCACTGGTGTGGAGCCTGTCTTGTGGAGCTCCGCAGGGCACAATTCTATCGCCTGTGCTTTTCCGTGTCTATGCAAAGCCCTTCGGTCAAATCATTTGTAGTTTGGGTGTTGGTTGTCATCAACATGCTGACGATAACCAGCTCTATATATCCTGATCCAAATTTCCCAGTGGTGCAGTAGAGGTCCTAAATGGCTGCCTGGCTGCTGTGGTTTAAAATGGCTTTTTGTTGTTGTTCAGTCGCACAGTCGATCCCAACTCTTCGCGACCCCGTGGACCACATCACACCAGGCCCTCCTGTCTTCCGCCGTCCTTCGGAGTTTGCTTAATTTCATGTCTGTTGCATGACCATTACGCTTCTCCAAGCTGCGCCACAGTGGCTGCACAACTCAGCAAGTGGACTCAGAGGGCATGTGCCCCACGGCGGCCTTCTCCCAGTACGGGGCAGTGCAACTCGACACATGACATAGCCAGGGCATGCCACCAGGGGGCTTGGAGGAGAAGGCATTTAAAGAGACCACAACTTCTTTAAACGCCTTCTTGGTACAGCTGAATACACCTGAATGAAAAACACAAAAAAAAGTCAGCTTTTTTTTTTTTGGGGGGGGGTCAGCTATATCAGTAGACCACCTTGAAGATATGTTGGTCCCAGGCCGTATAAGGCTTTGAAGGTCTTACTGGTCTTAAAGGTGCCCACAGACTCGAATTTTGTTCTGAATTATTCAAGAGGGCTTTTTTGTGCAGGTGATAGGGCTGCACCGTACAAAATGGTTTACAAACGTGATTGGATAAATGATTAGGGACTGTTGTCTATAGTACTGTGTACAGCACACTGTTAAGGAGGATTCCACCATGTAATTTTTGCCCAGCTGAATGAGCCATGAACACTCCATGCTTCAGTTCTGTCTTTTAGTCGTCTGGTTGGTTCCGGACTTCTCTGAGCGCATTGTTCCTTCAATGTCCCGTGTCCTGTTGATTGTCTCAGCTCACTCTGTGTAATCCGCCTTGAGCTCCCCCTGAGAGGAAGGTGGACTATAAATACCGTAAATAAAAATATTTTGGCAGACTGTCACCCTCACTCTGTTTTGAAGAAGAAATGCACGCAACGGTTTCCTGGCTGCAGAATACTTATTTCGATTGCAAAACTCCACGGTCTGTCTGAGCAGTCTCCCTTCCCAGGGATAATAATGCTCCTTTCCTTCAAAAGCGTAACCTCTTTTAACGGACGTGACATACGCGGGCAATTTGCACGGACTGCAGCTCTCCCCCACCCCCACCCACCCCGCGATGCCAGTGCCAGACAAGGACGATGGGACTGGTGCCAGCTGCTCTGTCTCTGGGCAAGGGCAGGGCTCCCTTGGAGTCGGTTTGGAGGGGCCAAAAAAAATATGCCCCCCCTTCATCACACACCTCCAGATTCCTTTCATTCTGGGGTCCTGAGCGTGTTATTTGAGAACAATGAATTATGTATGGCCAAAAATGATTTATTCATACTCCAAGCAAGATTTATGATGGCTTTTATTTTATAAAGGAGATTTCTCTCATCTTTCCCCTCCCCCGGCTTCTACTTATTTATGAGCAAATATCAAAACCGAGGCACTTCTGAAGTCGGCAGGAATTTGGCTCTCCTGCTCATCAAAGCCTTCCTGCAAACCACGACCAGCATGTTAATCTCTGCCTCCTCCATGTGCTGCGGCGCTCAGGCCATGCCACGGGTCGTCCTGCACCTGGAAGGTGAATCGAAAGCAACACCTTTGGAAAGGCCAGAGTGACCCAGAAGGCAGGGCCAGGCCCGGCTCTTCTCCGGCCACATGAAGAAGACTTGGCCCAGTGTGGCAGTGCTGAGAGGGTCCGCCTGGGGGCCCAGGTTCCAGCCCCTCCTCTGCCCTGGAAGCTCTCCGGGAGACGGGGAGCCAGTCACTCCCCAGCCCCACCCAACACGGTTGTTGTGTGGATAAAATGGAGGAGGGGGAGAGAGCAACATCGTGAGCGACTTTAGATCCCCACTGAGGAGAAAAGCTGGGCGTAAAGATCCAAATAGAATATAAAATATAAAGTACTGATATATATAAAATATAAAGTGCTGAGACTGATGCATTGAAGAGTGATTTCAGCTCATACTTTATTAGTGCATAGGAGAACTTGAGATGAACTAGCGTGCCCCACGGCCTGCTTATATTCTCGTTCTTAACCACACCCAACACACACTCCCATGATAGGTTTTATTTACACTCAACTCCCCCTGTTGGTTCTCTTTAAGATCCAAGCTGGCCAATTGGCGAGTTCTCGGATCCTTCTCTTCTATTGTCTTTAGATGCGAAACTGAGCCTGTTTGCATGGCCACATGCAAGTCCAACCATGTGTGTGGTTTACCTCGGTACACAACAAATACATTAAATTCTCGGCCCGTGCACCATGAGGACATTAATTTCAGGATGATTAGGCTGTGAGGGGAAAGCACATCCACCCCTGCAAGAGGGAGGCGCCATTTTGGCCAACTCTTCTCCCCCCCCGCCGATCCCACGTTGCGTTCCCGTGTCGTTCCGGAGTGTCCCCTGACCCTCTGGAGGGGTGCTTCAAGGGGTGCCAGGGACTTCTTCAGGAAGGGAAGGGGAGACCTCTCCATGCCACGAACGATGCTCTGCCTTGCCGTTCTTTGAATCCAACCCATTTTCCTTTCTGAAAACAGTGTTTTTCTTTATTCGCCTTATAAATTGTTCCCCTCCCCTTATGATATCAGGCTTTTCTTCCCATGGTTTTTACAAGAAATGCATCTGTGCATGGAAGAAATTTTCCAGGGCTGCAGCCCTCCGCCAGAGAGGAGAACGTGTCTCCGTTTTAAGGTGGCTGGCAAGGTCTTCTGGCCGGTGGGTGTTCGGCCACCCAAGAAGGCAGAGAGCGGGAGCCAAGAACACACAGTCTCTCCCCCCCCGCTGTTCCTCCTCTCACCACACCACCCTCCCCTTCTTCGAGCCCTTTTCTCCCAGCAAGGAGCATTTCCAGTTTCAGAGAAAAATGCTCAAAGGAAAGGAGTGTCATGGGGGGGGGAGGGAGTTCACCTTTCTTTGCCCACAGGCTGCGCCTCTCGTTTGAAAGAGCTCTTTTGTTCCAGGTGATGGGAAGAGCTCCTCTAAACATGCCATTATGCTCCCCCAACCCCATCCAGTTTTGTCATTAATTTAATAAGCTAAAATAGTTATTTCTATTACAGGATTCACAGTGGTTGGGGGAGGGGATTTTTGTTGGAGAAAGAGTGCTGGGGTTAGAGAAAAAGAAGAAGAGATTGGATTTATACCCCGCTCTTCACTATCCAAAGGTGTCTCAGAGCAGCTGACAAACTCCTTTCCCTTCCCCTCCCCACAACAGACACCCCCTGTGAGGTAGGCGGGGCTGAGAGAGCTCTGACAGAAACTGCTCTTTTCCAAGGACAGCTCTTGTCAGAACTACGGCTTGCCCAAGGTCATCCAGCCAGGTGCAAGTGGAGGAGTGGGGAATCAAACCCGGTTCTCCTCAATTAGAGTCCGCCCACTCAACCACTACATCAAACTGGGCTAACCCCTCTCCAGTAGCATCTCGGGCTGCTTTTTGGGACAATTAAAGATGGCAGGAGAATCTCGTCTCTGGTTTCTTTTATCTTGCCTGACGTGGCCTTCAGGCGGCTGGTCCATCTCTCTTCCGCATTACTAACTGCCATTCACGCACTGATCGAGCTGGCAGGGCAGAGGCTTCCTTGCGTCCCTCTGGGTGGGGGGCATCCGGCATTTGCCCTCCCCCCTCCCCACCAGCCTGCCACATTCTCCCCAAGGCATTTTGCATGGAAGACCTCTCGTATCCACAGTGAATGGGGGGAGGGGGGGTTAGTAGCAAGTCAGTCCTGAAATGCTATTTGAGCACCGTCTTATTTGTGCCGATGGTGTGAATTTCCATTATTGCAGAGTTAGGATGTGGAGAAGTTGCTTGGAGCAGCTCCCCTTCCTCAGACAGGCCAGACCCCAACAGGCCCCTGGGAACAGCTCCCCTGGCCCACCCCATGCCGATGTAATAGTGGCAGAAGAGGGTTGCTTCTTTGCCACCTGGCAACAAATTGGGCGCCAGGGTAGATGGGCCAAGGCTGAACTGATATGGTCTGTATGGCCCACCCCAGTCAGCATCCTGGCTGCTGCATTCTGTACCAGCTGAAGTTTCCAGACCCCTCTCGAGGGCAGCCTCACATGGGGGGCACTGCAGCGATCTAATCCAGACGGAGCCAGGGGCCTGCACCCCAGTGGCGGGGTCTTTTCTGTTCAGGAAAGGCCACAGGTGCCTAAGTAGTTGAAGCCGCTAGAAGACACTCTTGGTTGCAGCTACAGTTCAAGAGCACTCACAGTCTACAAACTCAAGGGGACAGCAACCTCATCCAGAGTAGGGGACGCCTTAAATCCCAGGCCAGACCTTCTGCCCACCAGTAGTGCTGCCATCTTGTCGGGATTAAGCCTCTGTTTATTAGCCTGCATCCACTCCAAAGCTGCCTCTGGGCACCGGCTCAGGATCAGCCAGAACACAAGTCAGAGCTGATGGTCATCTGCATATTGGTCCCACCCCATATCTCCAGATGATCTCCTCACCTAGCAAGGTCCTGTAGGTATTTGTTAAATAGTGGGGGTTCCATGGATGAACGGGCTCAAGTCTAGTGAACAGCTCAGCTTTATTTGTGATTTCAACAAGAGCAGGACAAAATCCCCAGGGCCTCAGCTCTGTTTAAATAGCATGCGATTGCCACACCCAAACACCCTCCCACCCCCAGTGATAGGCTGTTTTTACATAGCATTACTACTTGATTGGTTACTTCCAGAGTCCTCGTACGCTATTGTTCTTGTGCCCCCAAGCTCAGCCAGTCTCTGAGGTGATTCAACCAGGAATGATTCAGTCCCAAGACATAACAGTATTAAAGAGAATAGGGGGTAAAATGGAACCTTCTTGAACCCCACGGGCCAGAGGCCGAGGGGCTGAGCAGCCGTCACCCAGCACCGCCTTCTGAAACTTCCAGATAGGACTAGAACCAGCACAGAACAATGCCTTCCCAGAAAAGCCGGCCAGGAGGACACCATAATAGATGATACTGAAAGCTTTTGAGAAGTCCAGGAGAATCAACAGAGTTAACACGTTGTCTGTTCGTCTCCCGGAGTAGGTCATCCACCAGGGCAACCAAGGCTGTTTCAAGTCCATAACCAGGACTAAAACTGGTTTGGAAACGATCTAAGTGATTTACCTCATCTGGGAAAGACTGAAGTCTAGCCACCACTTCTGTCTGTCTGTCTGTCTGTCTGTCTGTCTGTCTGTCTGTCTGTCTGTCTGTCTATCTATCTATCTATCTATCTATCTATCTATCTATCTATCTATCTATCTATCTATCTATCTATCTATCATCTATCTATCTATTCAATTTATACCCCTCCAAGGCAGGCTCAGGGTGACTTTAATCACCTTGGTCAAGAATGGAACATTTGAGACCGGTCAATAGTTACTGAGATCTCCTGGATCCAGAGTTGGCTTCTTGAGAAGTGAATCCACCACATCCTCTTTGGTGTAGTGGTTTGGTGTGTTGGTTAAGTGTGTGGACTCTAATCTGGGAGAACCAAGTTTGATTCCCCCTCCTCCACTTGCGGCTGCTGGATGACCCTGGGCAAGCCATAGTTCTGGCACAGCTGTTCTTGAAAAAGAGCAGTTTCTGTTAGAGCTCTCTCAGCCCCACCTACCTCACAGGGTGTCTGTTGTGGGGAGGGGGAGGGAAAGGAGTTTGTAATCCCCTCTTGAGACTCCTTTGGGTAGTGAAGGGTGGGGTATAAATCTAGTCTCTTCTCCTCCTCCTCTTCCTCCTCCTCCTTCTTCTTTCCAGGCTGGGGTGGACACCCCCTCTCTCAAGGAGTCATTAACTACCTCCCAGACCATCAGCCAGACCCCCCCCGAGCACAGGTCATACAAGCAGGTAAAAGGTAAAGGTGTAGTAGGCCTCAAATCTCCATTTATTTATTTTATTTGTTTAACTACATTTTTGAATTGTCTAATCCCCACAACTGTGGAGCTCTAGGCAATGTACAAAATTAAAGCAATAAAATCCATTTGCAGCATGTATAATTGGTTGATTAAAATCGAGTGGTGAAATGTTCAAAGTTCTCCCCCATTTCTGGCCTATGGGTGCCTCATGGGTATGGAGGGGGGGAGGCATTAAACCCTCCAGGGACAGAGACCCAGGAAGGGGGCCAGCCATGATGTAAGCTGTCGCTGTCCTCAACCAAATGCCTGGCAGAACATCTCTGCCTTACACAGACGGATCCTGTCCATGGATCCTGTCCACATCATCAGACTGAATGAACTGAAAAGTATCCCAACCAGTTGGACAGGTCAGCACCCTGGCGCCATCTGACCCAGTCACTGCTAATGTAGAATCCAAGTCAGAACAGATGGGAGAGATTTGATCTGCAAAGTGCTGAACAAAACCGTCACAGTTGCCCACTGGCGGTCCATCTCCTCCTGTAGGCCCAAACTCAACAGTCCTCTGGCCACCCGGAACAGCTCCGTCGGCCTACACCATGGCGGGAAAGTGTTGTTTCTTTGCCAGCCTCCCCCAGAAGCAATGTTACTTCTGCGTTTGGTTGCAATACCCCCTCCCCTTCTCTTGCTGAAATGACCAGCAGGCATCATGAAAAGAATAATTGTTAAGACAAAAAAATCAAGACAGGAAAACAAGATGTTTTAGATAACTTGTTTTTTCCCCAAAACTGATGCAAAACTTCCTAAATGCCAGGGCCTAGTACTCTGGTGTCCCAGAAGATGCAAAGGGATGGAGTGGCTTGCTCTTTACCCCCCTCCAAAATGGCTGGGTTGTTGAGTTGGCATTTGAACTACATGCTGGAACAGCAAAAGCAAAAAGCACCAGAACTCGGGCAAGGAGAAGTAGAACACTGGAGGGGGAAGAGAGCAAGACAGAAAGAATAAATCAGACAGTAAAAGAGTAAAAAGAGTTAAAGAGATAGAGAGACAGTAAAAGCCATAGAACCACCTAAAAGTGGGTCTTCTCTTGCCATTTGCACTTCATGGTGGGCTCCAGGGATAAAAAGATTTCAGACAACTGAGAAGGACAATTGGGAACTATTCAATTGTGTGCTGCCAAAAGAAAGCTGTTCTCTTATTGATTGTTGGCTTCTCTTTTGCTCAACAAAGTCTTGAATAAGCCACCAAGTTGCTATTTGTAGCTCAGCCAATAAATTGAGGCACATGCAAATAATAACATTATTTAAAAGGCTGCTATATGTGATGGAAACACAACAGGGTAGTTTGCACCCGCAAGAGCATTTTATTGAATTAAAACCTCAGCATTATTCTGCAAATGCAAACAGACTAGCTACAGATAGCTTCACTGCTGGTCTTGTTTTCTTTCTATGCCAGCGAACAAGCCCTGCCAGGAATCCTTTGAGACAATCCAGTGGGAGATTAGCAGGGGGAAAGAAAACAGAACTGTTCAAAAAGAAGGTAGGAGGCCATTTTCCCTGACATGAAGATGGATTAATTGAAGCTCAACGTGACTTCACCAAGTATTCAGACAGCTTTTAGTCTAAAACATCAAAATTGAGTTCTGACTCACAAAAGGAGGACTAGAGTGGGGTATTAGAGGGTCAAACTGTGATCTGGGACACACGGGCTCACATCCCCACTCTGCCATGGCAGCTCTATAGGTAACTATCATCCAGTCACATGTTCTCTGCCTAGCTTACCTCACAGGGTTATTGTCAGGATAAAATGGAGCAGAGCAGAACAGTGTAAACTGCTTTGGGTTCCCTTCGGGGATGAAGGTCTCTTTTATCTCTTACCTGTATTGTTTTGGCTCAAGGCATGAAGGACAGCTTTTACAATGCAACTCTATCCTGACCACATGTCAAGCAACAAAGGGGAGAACACCAACACTCTAAGGACTAAAGTACTGGATGATTTTAAATGCTACAACTTGAAGAATTATCAGCCTATTCTAATGCAACATAGTTCAGGATAAGGGTAGAGTTAGGGTTTGGAGGACACAATTTCTTTTTATCCTTGTTCAGCCCAGTGCCTGTACAGATCATGTGTACTCTTTTTATTTGTTTATTAAGCTTTCTTCTGTTCTGAACACCTGAAGCCTGATCTCTGTACCCAAACCATGCCTAATTCAGTCCTGCCTTCCAGACATCGGTAAAGGGCAAAGGCAGTGGTTAAGCTCACCATCCCTACAGAGTGAAAGTGTGATAAATGGTTTCTATGCTAGCTGGAGCAAGTGGAGCGGGAGATGCAACGACTAGGTGGACCCTATAAATGGCAAAGCAGTAAAGCGTGCTGGAAATCCTAATCCTTTTAGCAGGAGCTATTCTCCCAGATTTGTGGGTGGCAGCGGTTACTACCTCAGAGGGTATTCTTGTAGGTGAAGCAACGCTATGGTGTTCAGCTGAAGAGGCAGCTAACATTAAGGATAAAGTCTTTCCTACACTGATTGCCTTGTTGCCTTAAACAAAGAGGTTCACATCTGTTGTTTCCCCCTCATTCTTTCCTGTGTTCAGCAATCTCAGCCCAGCTGCAGTATTTGTCCTGCCAGGAATCTTTGCTGTTAGACTCAAAGGTTATTATATCTTGTTATCCGCTCATCGACTGACTGATGTTATCCTATTTTGTAATCACTTACTGATTGACTCAAAGTTTTTCACATACTTTTTAATCCATTTTGGGTTCCAGTGAGAGAGCCAACTGTAAATGAACATAATCAATCAGCCCAACTAATAGCATTTGTTAGAGCCAAACAAGTGACACACAGCAGTGCGCAAGGTTTCACGTTCTTCTGAACTCTTTGTCAGGTGGAATGTTGATCCTAATCAAAGCTATTACATGGATTGTGTTCCTGTTTTTCAGTGTTGCTTTTGGAGGGCGTGGCTGTAAACTGCTTCTTTAAAAGACACCAGCCAATCCAAACGACAAGATTTCCATCTCCATCAAGTGCAAAAGTCTGCCTCTGTCACCTGTCAGGGCACAGACCTGGGGTCATCCAGCCAGCCCCGTCGGCTTCCGGCTCCTGATCCAAGCTGGAGAAGCCGCTTGACTGAGGCCCAGTTAGAATTGATTTGAGAACCATCTGCAAGTAAGTTCTGAGACCCAGAACCATCCGCTAATGCCTGCTCTGGACCATTTTACCAATTATCACCTTTGGCACGCTTTAGTTGTTTCTTTTCTACTATTTTTTTAAAAAAATGCCACCTGTATTTCTAGAACAAAATTTGAGTCCAGTGGCACCTTTAAGATCATCAAGTTTAATTCTGGGTATACACACGAAAGCTTATTCTGAGAATTAAACGTGTTGGTCTTAAAGGTGCCACTGGGCTTATAGAACAGAATCACAGAACCACAGTGCTGCAGAATCACAGCTGCAGTATTTGTCCTGCTGGGAATTTTTGCTGTTAGACTCAAAGATTATTATATCTTGTTATCTGTTCATCGACTGACTGATGTTATCCTATTTTGTAATCACTTACTGATTGACTGAAAGTTTTTTTATCATACTTTTAATTCATTTTGGGTTCCAGTGAGAAAGCCAACCCTAAATGAAACTAATCAATCAACCCAAGTAATGGCACTTATTAGAACAGTGTGCAAGGCATCATGTTGCACTGACAGGGATCAGCTTGGCTCAAGAAGATCAGACTGTCACAGGCCGTCAGACCTATCACTCCCTTTCTGCCCCCATCTTTCTCTCTCTCTCTCCGTGCCACTGATCTGGCAGGCGGAGATGTGCCACCGAGATTTCCCCAATGCACTTCCCAGGCCCTTTCAGCCGCCAGACAATCCAGGCGATGGATGGCTCTCCAATCTGTCTGGGAGTTCTGCTTATCACCAAGGCAGGTGGTATCTAATCTCACGGACAAGCTATTCCACGTGCTCTTTTCATACCCTTTCCCAACTCTTGGACCCATTTACCTGGCTTGATAAGTATCCTAGTTTCTGATCCTCTTATTTGCATGGGGGGGGGGTTATTCTCTGGGTACAGAACAAAGCTCAGAGTTATGAACAGAACTGGGAACAGAGTCAGTTATAACTCTGCTGCGTCCTTAACCTACAGATGTTCATCAGTTACTTCCTTCTGCCACTCCACATAGGCCTTTTGTGAACAAATGAGTTATGTTAAATTAATACTGGCATGCTGAGGGGCTCTTTAATATATATATTTTAGCAAGAATGCCACTCTGTTCCAGCCCGTTCTCTCTAATACAACAATTTTAAACAGCAATGGATCTTGTGGCTGCGATAATCTTGAAAGAAAAATTGTTTTTACAAGACTGTGGGGGAAAACACCATTTCACATTATTTCACATACAGTGATACAGGGTGGAAACGAAACTCAGATGAATGCAGACCATCCGTAATAGGCCCATTCTATCCTATCCCCTCCATTTGACACTCTACCCTTTGCCCAATGCCTATCTGACCCCCTTATGGGACACCAGCCCTAATCCAGGGACGGCCATGCAATCTCCCTCCCCCCCCAGTCCAAGGCAGAGCCATGCAGCATGCTAGCACAGCTTTCTCTTCCCCTGAATATATATCCAGGCCCACCTGTGGCAGAACGGCCCCACTATCACACAAGTGGCCACTCTGTTCTGCCTTCCAAGGCAACTAGGCACCAGTGGCCGCCTGAGTCTTCACTGCTTTCTGGCCTGCCTGACCCCCCCAACCCGAGATGTTTTCTCTCATTCTTTTGGTAGTGCTGCCACCAACTGGCCATTTTAAGAATTACTTACCAAGAGGGCCAGTACTCCCAGCTTCCCTTTCTGCATTGCGGTTCTAAGACTCCACCTACTGCCCTCTCTCTCCTGCTACTCAGAGACTGGGTACCACAGGGGTGGCTTACCACACTTGCGTACTCCTGGGGAAACAAGTTATTTACCAGCTCCTTGTCTCCCTGCCCCTGGTGCCCATTTTGAATAGTGCGCTCAAACAGTGGAGGTCTATGTGGTAGAGAGAACAATTGGCAGCATCTAAAATAGTAAAGAATTTATTAAAAGTAAAAAGGCTACACACACTCTCTCTACACAGCAACCAACTGAGCAAGGAATACAGAAGAAAGGTCCTCACTCTGAAAATGCCCTAGCTAATGTTAGAAGTTACAGTGGTCTAAAGATTTACCATTACCTTGGAGTCTTTGTCTAGGCAGGCAGCCTTTGTCTACTCCATGTAGCAATGGCAGCCATCAGTCAGAGTTCAGGTGCTAGAGCTCCTTCGTCCTGAACTGACTTTGCAAAAATGGACTCCCTCCATCTGTGCCAAGGGATTTTATCTCCTCTGTTTGCCCCACCCCTTGCGCTTCAGAGAATCTTTTCCTGAAATCTCCATGAAGATACAGTCTACCCTCTCTCACCTCTGTGTCCCTTCTAGGTGTTAAACAAACTCCAGTTAAGGTATGAGCTGACAATTTGGGTACTTGGGCAATACTTGAAAGCAATTGACTTCTCCCTTCCTGCCTCTCCTCAATTGGGAGAGAGAGAAACTTTAACACCTCAGAGTGGGGCACCACACAAACCTTGAAATAAAATCCATTTCTTCACACCCACAAATAACAATCATATCCTTAGGCGAAGATGCAGCTGGCTGCAAGTTCCCCTTCTCCCTCTCTGGGGCTAGGAGGGAAGAGATGGATTTGCTGGGAGAGCATTAGGGGCTTGCTACCTCAACAGCTGCATTGCTGCGGTCATGGACCATAAAGCAGGTGCCACCGAAGGGCAGGCAACTCTTTTGGCGTAATGCCCAAGGATAAGTGGCCCTGCTGTACTGACGGGTTCCGTTCACTCATTCATTCATTCATTCATTCATTCATTCATTCATTCATTCATGTGATTTCTACCCTGCCCTCCCCGCAAACGGGCTCAGGGCGGCCCCTACAGCCAAAAGGAACATTTGCACAACCGGCATAGTACTGGTATTGGGGCTGGCACTATTTCTTCATAGATGAGCTGGAACTAGGGGTGAACAATGTAGTGCCCAGGTTTGCAGGTGGCACAAAATTACTCACAATGCTGGAAACCAAAGCTGACTGTGAAGAGCTCCAAAAGGGTCTCCACAAATTGGGTGAGTGGGTGGCAATCTGGCAAATGAAATTCAGCGTTGGTAAGTGTCAGGTGATGTACATTGGGACAAAAAAAACCCAACCCAACTCCAAGCCTAGGCTAATGGGGTTTGAACTTGCTGAGACTGAGAGGGATATTGGATAGCTCAATGGAAGTATGAACCCCATGTGTGCTGCAGCAGTGAAAAGGGCAAACTCAATGTTAGGGACTATTAGGAAAGGGATCGAGAATAAAACGGCTGATATTGCATTGCCCCCTGTATAGATCTATGGTGCAGCCTCATTTGGAATACGGTGTGCAGTTCTGGTCACCACACCTCAAAAAGGATGCTGCAGAGCTGGAAAAAATCCAGAGGAGGGGAAACAAGATGATGAGGGGGTTGGAACTCCTTCCCTCTAAGGAAAGGCTGGAGAATCTGGGACTTTTTCATTTAGAAAAGAGACGACTGGGTGTGTGTGTGTGTTTCTTGCTTCCAATTAAAAATCCCTGCAGCGGAAATGGCAGGGATGTTGTAGGTGTAAATCCACACAGCCCATCTGCCATCTCGCACACTAATCCTTGAAACGCTGCCACTTGCGAGCTCGGCTAGCGGGATGCAAATATTTTGAGTGAATTCCGGGGGATACAGCGAAGAGTAAATGTGTCTGTTGTGTTTGGAAACACACGGCCATGTTTGATTGCGGCTCTATCTCCCGCTTGCCAATGGCTGTCTGTTAGAAACGAGGAGATGCCATCTGGGATCATCGAAAGTGACAGCGCGCTGTCTACCAAGTAGCAAGGATATGAAAATGGGGCATCAAGCCAAGCTGAACCATTCTGGCAAGCATCCCCTGAGCAAGAGAGTATTTCCATAGCTCTGACAACATGGATTAAATTGTCATAAATCCCCTTAGTTTACCCTCTAGAACCACCGCTTGGAGTCTGTTTTAGTTTTGAGAAAAAGTAAAATGAAATAAAGAAGACTCCTACTGTGTGAAGAATGCAGAAAACTCACTAGGAAAGACACCTGGGTGAGAAAGGGGGCTCCCGAACAACTTCTTTTCGCCACAAGGAACTATTTTTGTTCGTTTCCAAATGTCAAGTTTGCTGGATTATTATTATTACTTCTGTTTGTTTCCAAATGTCAAGTTTGCTGGTTATTATTATTATTATTATTACTGCCAACATTTTTCTGTGGACATTTACAGTTTTTGTTTTTAAAAACAGCATGACTGGCACACTGGGAGCAATAATATTGTTAAGTCTGAGAGCATGTTGATCGGTTTTGTCCCGTGCGGCCCCTAGGTGCTTAAAGATAACAAAGACTGTAATACGAGCAGGAGAAAAGAGCCGGAGCCCAGGAGCACCTGAAAGATTATCAAAATTTGCAGCAGGGGAGGAGGAGCTCTCATTGTGAGTCACATGGCTCACTCCTTCAGGTACAACTAGAATGTGAGTCCACCTGACCTTATATCTTGGAGACTGGAGTGGGGAAGCGCAAGACCATGCATCTTCCTAGACTGAATCGAAACCTAGGCTTCCTGTCTCATGCCCAATGCTGATTTCTCCACGCCTACTATCCCTTGCATATCACACCTAATCCAATCAAGCCTGCTATTGTCATTTGCCTCTTAGAATCATAGAATGTTAGAGTTGGAAGGGACCTTGCAGGTCATCTAGTCCAACCCCCGGCACTCTGCAGGAGCAGAGCCGAAAGAGAGCCCTACAACATACCTGAAAGATGGTCGTCCAGCCTCCGCTTGAAAATGTCCAATGAAGGAGCATCTACCACCTCAGAAGAGGATGACCAGGATGGTGAGAAGGTTGGAATCCAAGTCTTATGAGGGAAGGCTGAAAGAGTTGGGTCTGTTTAGCCTGGGAAAGAGAAGGCTTAGAAGGGACATGATGGCAGTCTTCAAGTATCTGAGGGGATACTTGATGCCCCAGAAGGGAAGCAGGTCAAGGCCGCAGAAAAGGACGGGAGGAGGGGGCAGCCCCTTGCTGGGCTCAGTCAGAACGACACGCAGGGCAACAGAGGCAGTGCAGTGGGGCGCTTGTTCTTCACTTTCCTCCCTGCATGTTCAGGGGTAGCGGCTGAAGCTCTTGGCCTGCTCGTTGCCCACCACCGAATGAACGGTGTCATCATAGTCAACATGGACAGCACAGGACTCAGGGGGTGAGGGGTGGTTGAGACACAGTGCCACGTGCTGATGTTTTGCACTCAGACTTGTGGGCCACTGGCTTCAAGATACTGCTTTCCTGGGCTCCCTGTATGTCTCCGTTCAGCAAGTTTGGTCAACCTGGCCAGGATCGCCCACAGCCCCCTCACAATGCTCAGCTGATGCACCTGCAAACAAGACGGGCAGCAGTTCCGACGGGCAGAAATGAGTAGAGGTTGTCGCTGAATCCCCTTAGGTGTGCTGGGCAGATGTGGGGACAGGATGGGTTCCCAGGGGCAGCCCAAAAGGTACCTGTTATGTATTGAGCCTAAGCCTTTCCTCAAGCTGTTCTAGGAACGGGTTGAGCTGGCCACTTTAGAACAATAGCTCGCCTGGATCCTGGCACAAACCAATAGATAAGTTTAAAAATAAACAGGGCATGGTTTCCTGTCCTGAAAAACACACAAGGCTCTACAGCTGACAACAGCACTACAGATCAGATCAGAGTTTCAACAGCCATTCCACACACAAAAGAACCTCCTCAGGAAACCGGAAACCTCCTCAGGAAACAATCCATAGACAAAAGAACCTCCTCAGGAAAGCTCCTCCATTAGCATGTTCACAGCCTGGAGAACTCCTACAAGATAATGACTCAGCCCTACCCCACCTTCCTGAGTAGATATAAATTACCTGCCTACCATTTTTCTGCTCACCTTGACACAGAGAGTCCTCCATCTTTCTTTGTTATATCTCTGAGGATGCCCGTCACAGCTACTGGCAAAATGTCAAGTCCTACAATACCAAGACCACGGCCAGACAACCCGGAAAATCTACAGCAACCAATAGGTAAGTGTTGTAATGTCAATAGCCTGCCACTGGGAGTGGGTGTGTGCTGAGTATGGTGGGTGGTGTGTGCAGGCTTCATAAGCAGGGCTCAAGGCCTGCTAGCCTGTCCTTGTAGTGTGATGAAATCACTCCATAAACTAGAGCTGATCCCTGCAATGCGTCCAGAACCCAGGATTTCAGAGTACCCAATCCTGCCAGAGTCAACCTGGGCGGTCTAGCTGGCACGTTTAGTGTCCTGGCCTCAAGCACCGAAGAGATAAGAACAAACGTCTTGAGAGGGTTATACGTTTTCCGTTATTTTTTTCAGTGGTTTTTAAACCCTGCCCCAAAGAACCTTGGGGCTCTTCACTGGGCGTTCCTCTGTGAGAAGAAGAATCCAAGCAGAGAACTTCTCCCCGGTCCATCAAGGTCAGCACTGTCTCCTACTCAGCCAGACTGCAGCTCTGCAGGGTCCCAGGCAGAGAAAAGCCTTTCACGTCACCCAGTACCTGATCCTTTGAACTGGAGACCCCGGGGAGCAAACTTGGGACCCTCTACATGCAAAGTAGAGGCTCTGCCACTGAGCCACAGGCCCCCCCCCAAGACATGCTGGGTGTGGGAGGGAGTCATTCTCTGGGCACACGGGTGTCAAACAGGCCTCACTAGCGTGCAGGTGAAATGCAGGCGGATCCAAGAACACCTAACTCTAAATTGCCACACCAAATTCCTCAGCAGACAAACCGATATGCCAAGGTTTCCACAAACGTACACAGTTTTTTTAAAAATACCGTCCTCTCTGATGATGCGGAACCGAGAGCCAGTTTGGTGTAGTGGTTTTGTATGCAGACTCTAACCTGAGAGAACTGGGTTTGATTCCCCACTCCTCCACTTGCAGCTGCTGGATGACCTTGGGTAAGCTATAGTTCTGACAAGAGCTGTCCTTGAAAGGGCAGTTCTCTCAGAGCTCTCTCAGCCCTGCCTACCTCAAAGGGTGTCTGTCGTGGGGAGGGGGAGGGAAAGGAGTTTGTAAACCGCTCGGAGACTACTTCAGATAGTGAAGGACGGGGCATAAATCCAATCTCTTCTTCTTCATCATCTAGCACAGAACCGTTCATCTCGCACGCATGTTTTGACGGAGCTTTGTAAACCCAGAGTTGCACCAAGCCTGATCACAGTGATTTTCTCAGACAGCCTCTGAAGTCAACTCCATTTGGGACTAATAAGTTGAGTCATAATAAGTTTGCATTTCCTAAATGGCGATGTGGCTCCCTGTGACACAGATGGATTGCGCTTCAGCTGTTTTGCATCAGGAGTGGAATATTAAACACCGTGGCGTTATCATTCTTGATCAAGAGCAAACAGTCCCCGACCAATCCGAGGTGGGAAGGCATCCGGCCAGAACAGAATACATTACTCTTTGTTATTGATGGTATCGTTGCGTGGTTGGAGGGAAAGGCAGAACGGCAGGCATCGGTAGACGCAGTCACAGAAACGTTTTGGGGCTCGGGCAAGTTATTGCGGCCATTTCAAAGCATTCTGCCAGCTTATGCCAGGGGAGGGGCCAGTTGGAGCTGCAGAAACAGGCCGCTCGGGAAAACCCTGTGCAAACGTCCCACCATTTCCTGAAAGATCCGCTAAAGAGCTGCCGCTCCAAATCCCAGTGCTCTTCCGCAGCCAATTATTTCATGGCAGGCAGCCCGCTACTGTTGGGTTCCCGGCAATTACCGACAGCCCTGTGATTCTTTTGCCCAACTGTCTTCTTCAAGGTGGAACAGCCAAGCCTCAAGGCCTGAGCGGAGGACCTGTGTGTGTGCGGGGCGGGGGGGGGCTCTCCCTCTCTTTTCCTGCCAATCATTTCCTCACACAACCCGCCCCCCCCCCATTTCATTTTCCTCCTGCAGGAGGGATCTCCCCAATGTCAGCTCTGGGAGGAAAGGCAAGCCTGCTGCTTTGCTCTGCCGTGATCACAAAACAGACGGTGACATTTGCTTAGTTGTGAATGAAAATGTTTCCTCCCACCTTTCTGACTGTAAATGGTGGCTCAGAGTGACTTGCAAAGGCGGAACAGCAGCCGCTGGCCCTGCGTCCTTCACATGCCCCCCGGCCCGTCACCCCTCAACAGCCTGCCGGAGGATTGGGACATCCTAGTTCCTTAATTTAAACCCATTCTTGCGAGTCCTCTCCTCTGCTGCCACAGGAACAGCTCCCTGCCCTCCTCTGAGTGACACGGCCCTTCAAATATTGCAAGGGAGTAATCATGTCCCCCCCCCATTCTACTGCAGAGCAAGCAACAAGGCTCCCCTCTGAGGCTCTCTGAAAGTCTGTCCAGCGGGGCTGTCCAACAGGGCTGACCCACCACAGCCAGTCCATAACCGCCCCCCCGGCAGTCCCTCACTCTGGTCACTTAAGCAGGGCAGGATGTCAAAGGGAGGTCATTCGGTCTTGTCGTCCTCTGTGGTGAAGCACTCCGGTGATTGTGTTTATACTGTATCCATGTTTCAGGAGCACATCCTGGCCAAGATGACAAGTACAGGGCATGATTCAACCATCTCCCAAGCACCCAGTACTTCAGCACTTATAGATACTGTGACAGAATGGGCCTGCTCCAACCTGCAGTCTCTGTTCCACCCTGCCCCCCAAGGTTTTCTCAACACCCAGGGAGGCTTTTCTTTCTCTCTCGGGTAAGCACTGCCACCACCTGACCTCTGTAGGAATTCCCCACTGGGAGGGTCAGCTTCCCTTCCAAGTCCTGAGGCCTTGCCTCTGAGTCTCCCACTGCCCAGAGTTCAGTCACCACAGGGACAGTTTAGTGCCTCGTGCACCACTGGAGGAAGAGCCACTTGCCAACTGCCGGCCTTCCCTCAGCACTCTGTTTTAAATAGTGTGTCCAAGAAGGTGGAGATCTATGTGATGCAGAGAACAACTACCAGCATCAAAAGTTACAAAATATTTATTAAAAAGAAAATGTTTACAAGCATACTTTTCACACAGCACTAGACTGAGCAAGGGATTCAAAAGAAAGGCATAAAACACAGTTCCTCTGTCCCTCTCTCTGTACATGTCCTATCAGATGTTAAAACATAGGGCAGTCTCCTTAGTTTAGGAAGTTATAGATCTCTACAGAGTGACCATTACCTTGAAGCTTCCTCCAGCTATCCAGGCCAACCACATGGTCAACGGCTGCCTCTTCCAGACCTTAGTGAAGAGTTCTGTCTGCTCTGATGGACTCAGCACAAAAAAGAGCTTCTTCCTTGCTCCAGTGAGTTTTATCACCTCTCTTTTCCAGGTCAAGCCAGGTCAGAGAAGCTTTTCCTGAAGTCTCCAGAATTTCCTTCCTGAAGTCTCTCTAGTAATTAATACCTCCAAATCTCTGTTCCCTGCTTGAAGGGGGGAGGTAGTTTGACCATCCCATTGTCTAGACATTAGCATTTGTATGAAGGTGGGCTGAGGTAAGTCTGGAGGGCAACTGAACTGACTTCCCCTCTTCCTGCTTGTTCTCTGCCCAGAGAGGAAAAAAACACATTTAAAACTCAGAGTGAAGGTTTTGCTCATTCCAAACCTCCAAAGAAAAAAAAAAGGTATTTCTTCACAGATACCAATGGCTCTTGCCAAAGTAGAACAATAGGATCCCACACTCATCTCACACCTTGCTAGAATCTCACACCTTCTCATCTCACATCCTGCTAGAATATCACACCTCAAGGGACAGAAACTTGAAAAGCCAACTGGCTAGATAGTAATTTCTTTTTCTTGGAGTAGGAAGTTCAGAAGGATGCTGGGGTTGACAGATATTCAAAAGGGAGATCATAAATTCTCTTGACAAGGGGAAAGAAACTCTTTCTACTTTCTCTTCTCCTTGGATGGGCACAAGCCATGAAAGATTAAATGCCATGAAAGACTAAACCTTTACCATCTTGTCCACATGGTGAGGTGCGATGAGAAGTCCCAACTTTGAGAACTAATGTAACAATTGACTTCCAAGTTGTGGAAAATGAAGAATTATTCACTTATCCTAATTAAACATTGTTTAGGATAAGTTCCAAGAGTAGGATGAGAGGAATGATGCTTTCACCTTTTCTTAGTCTCCTTGCTCAGCTTGAACAGACCATGTGTACTCTTTTTATTTCTGCTTACTAAACTCTCTTATATCTTGAATGCTCAAAGCCTGATCTCTGTGAAAACCCCACACCTATTCGGTCTTTCTATCTAATGTGCAGTAAAAGGGGAGGGGCCGCCATTCCTTGAACATGGCAGCTCGAAATTGCAAAGGTGCAATAAATTGTCCATGCGCTAGATTGTAGGAGCAAAGTGGGATAGAGTCATAGAGTTGGAAGGGAGCCTTAGAGACCATCTAGTCCAACCCCCTGCCCAATGCAGGACCAGCCTAAAGCATCTCTGACAAATATCCATCCAGCCTCTTCTTGAAAGCTGTCAGTGAAGGGGCGCTCACCACCTCCCTGGGCAGCTGTTATTCCACCTCTGGACCACTCTGACTGTGAAAAAGTGTTTCCTAACATCCAGCTGATAGCTCTCCGCATGTAATTTAAATCCATACTTTCAGATTTGCTAGCGGACAACAGTCTGTTCTGGTATCCCAAGACTTTTCAGATCTCCCAGAACCATGACGGTACAGGGCTCGCAAGTCCATTCCTTCACAACCTCCATCATTCAAACTTTTCGACATCTTCCTCTTAAAGGCAGTAGCGTAGCTGGGTAATTTTAGGCTCTAGACTGAACGGCTGTGTGTCCCTCACCTTTTAAAATGGTTTCTATTCCTTGACTCCATCGTCAACCAAGAGGGTGACTGCAACCGAGAAATCAGAAGGAGAGTGAGACTGGGAAAGGCACCCACGAAGGAGGGAGAAGAGATCCTTCAGCGTAGGGAAAGTGGCGTGGAGACCAAGATCAAGACCAAGACCAAGATATGCCTAGTTAGCAGCAATTATCACAGCTTAAATTGTAGGGGTATTCCCCATCTCTGTGTATGGGTGTGGAAGCTGGAACATGAAGAAAACAGAGAGGAAGAAAGTAAATTCACTTGAAATGTCGTTATTGGAGGAGAGCTTTTGGGTTCCCACAGACTGCCAAAGAGCGGGTTCTGGGTCAAATCAAGCCTGAACCGACACTCCCCCTAAACTGTGGAGTCCTGTGAGCAAAAATTCAACTTTGTGAGCTTCTGGCATTCAAGTCGTGAGTGAGCGATTTGGCTACTGCATAGATTTGTTTGCTCCGGAGCCCTCCTTCCTGAGCTATGACAAAAATGTGTAAGCTGGAGGCTAAAAAACTGTGAGCTAGCTCACACTAACTCAGCTTAGAGGGAACACTGGCCTGAACTCTCCCTAGAAGCTAGAAGGACTAAACTGACGCTATTGTCACAATATGAGAAGAGAAGGGTCATTGGAAAAGACAATAATGCTAGGAAAAGCTGAAGACAGCGGGAGGAGAAGAATCCCCACTCGTGCCCACAGAAGCTTGCTGGGTGGCCTTGGGCCAGTCACACTCTTTCAGCCAGGCCCATAGCCAGAAATGTTTTTACTGGGTGGGGGGGGTGGCAAATGAGTACAGTGGTCAGTCCATCATTATTTATTTACTTTATTATTTATATTTTATTAGTTATTTTCCAGTTTTCTGCTGGAGACTCAAGGTGGACTACATGGTGTAGGACGTGGTAATCAGACAGCGTGAGAGATCTGAGAAACGATGCAATGGGATTAGGCTTACAAAAAAGTATCAAACATGCTATGTCACACAATGCAGGAAATGGAATTACAAAAAATGAATGTTATGAAATGAAAGTAATGGCTGTCACCAAAATCGGTGGCAAGGCCCAAAACTGATGGGTGCTTTGGCGCATAAAGAGAGCAAGAGCCCCGAGGGAGAACGGTCTCTTAACAACTGCTGCCCATCGAGGAGACATCGACAGCGCATTCGTGTTAAACCATTTCACATTCTTCTCATTTGTCACAAACCCGGCCTCCACTTCCCTTAGTCCAAACCCTTCCTCACTGATCCGGCAACAGCCTGACAACTTTCTCAGTTGCGTTAAAGAGCAGAGTCAAGTCACCGGCCTCGTTCTGCAGGTGCTCTTGTCTTGCTTTCAAGGTGTTTGCCTGATTCGCCCCTTGCACTTCACCACAAAAACAAACCAGAGGACAAAGGGCATCTGCACACAGAATGGGCACAACGTTCATGTCGGGTTATTCCTGTCAACGGGGCTCTTTGTTTATGTCTTTCAATGTACACGGGTGATGCAAAGCTTGTTTAAAATGGGAACAGACTTAGGCAACACAGGAGATTTCCCCCACTCCATATTTCCCAGCCTTCCCATAGCCTTCCCCATCTAAACTTACAGGAAGCAAACCATAACTCTAAGGCCCTTTCCACACTAGAGCTTCAGTCCTGGCTCAGCGCTGTCTCCCACAGGCTATTCTGCACTCTGCACTCGAGTCCGCCCCTCTTTTTATCTCCTTGTTTTGGTCACCCCTTCACTGCACTGTGGTCACCCTGGGTTTGGACCACCATTGCCCCGGGGGAGATGGACCCTGTTTTGCCACGGGCTCCATCTCCCCACCCCTTTCCTGCCATACCTAGTACATTAAACCTGGGTTTACTTTTCGCAGTGCAGAATTCGTAACCCAGGGCAGCCAAGCAAATTGGAGTGGAACAAAATCAGTGCAGAAAACAACAGATAAGCAGAGATAATGAAGAACATAAGAACATAAGAGAAGCCAATGTTGGCTCAGGCCAATGGCCCATCCAGTCCAACACTCTGAGTCACACAGTGGCCAAAACTACCAGGTGCCATCAGGAGGTCCACCAGTGGGGCCAGGACACTAGAAGCCCCTCCCACTGTTGCCCCTCCCAAGCACCAAGAATACAGTGCATCACTTGCCCCAGACTGAGAGTTCATATATGAACATATGTTCTTATGTTCTCTTAAGAGAGAAGCCAATGCTGGATCAGGCCAATGGCCCATCCAGTCCAACACTCTGTGTCACACAGTGGCCAAAATATACCAGGTGCCATCAGGAGGTCCAGCAGTGGGGTCAGGACACCAGAAGCCCTCCCAATGTTGCCCCCCACAGCACCAAGAATAGAGTGCATCACCTGCCCCAGACTGAGAGCTCCCATCTATACCCTGTGGCTAATAGCCACTGATGGACCTCTGCTCCACGTGTTTATCCAATTCCCTCTTGAAGCTGTCATTTACTGCAAGGTAAATGACCTTGAGTTGAACACAGAGAAAACCCGGGGTGACGTCCAAGGGCAGAAAGGGCCTCAGTCTCCCCGTGTGCCACAAGGGCAGTCTTCAAGTGGACGTGGGCCTCTGCCTGTGGACTCCTTTGCGGACTGCAGCCTCAGTGTGCCACAAGAAAGGTGCCTTTGGCATTTCAGGCCACAGGGGAGCTGCCACGCTGCAGGAGAAGGGGGGAGGGATGTGGTGATACGGGACAGGTCTCGAGTGCTGCTGCTCCCTGAAGCACGCCAGCACCTCCGCTCTGGGCAGGTCCTGGCAGCACACCGAGTCTCGAACAGGGGCCGCCCGTGCTGTGGCATTTTCCATTCTTCGCAAGTTTCATCTCAGAACTGATTTAATTTATTGCATTTTTATGGTGTGCTTTAGTCTGCCTTTTTAAAAATGGCACATCTAAATGGGTAATCTACACTTCTTCTGGCTGCAGGAAGAGTCAGTATGAAACCATTCTTTCACCTACAGCTGGTGCACGGTACTTTAAGCATTTATTTTATCCCAGTCATAAAGAGTGCAGAAGCTGTAAGGATGCCAGTTCTGGAATTACAGAAGTAACGACTTCACCATTCTGTCGTGTGTGTGTGTGTGTGTGTGTGTCCCATCTACCAGTTGACTTCAAACCTTGAACGACAGCGACCAACCCAGTAAATATACTGAGGTACAGATATGCACAGCTACAACAGGGCACTCGGCGGCTTCCTCAGTTGCGAGCCCAGCCAAAAAATTAGCTATGAATCATGACTGGACACACTGACTAGACACTGCTCTGCAGGTGGGCTAAGGGTGGGCAGACCTCCTGAACGCTACTAGGTCGGTTACCCCAGGATGCCACAGAGAAGAGGAAGAACCGGCTTTGATGCCCTGCTTTCCTCTTCTCTCAGGAGTCTCACAGCAGCTTGCCATCAGCTTTCCCCTCCTTTCTTCACAGCAGGCACCTTGTGAGGTTAGACGGGGCTGAGAGAGTTCTGAGAGAACTGGGACTGGCCCAAGGTCACCCGGCAGGCTTCAGGAGGTGGAGGGGGAGTGGGTAACCAAGTCCGGTTCACCAGATTGGAGTCTGCTGGCTCTCAGAAGGACCCAGAAAAGGAGCAGCCAAAAAGAATCGCCTTCCGTACCGTACGAGGAGAGGCCAGTGAAGCGTTTGGGGGCTTTTTAGTCTAGGCTGATGGCTAATGGGAAGATGCGTTACCCGGCAAATTACATGTAGCATGACGAAAGCGCACTCACACAGACAGAAGGAGGGCCATTTCTACCAGCTCCCCCAGTCCCTTGGGAGTGGTGTTTTATGGAGACCAGCAGGCTGCAGCGGGATGGGAGAGGCAAAGTCGCATTTTGTAGATTAAAAATTTGGTCTGGATCCAACCCGATAGTAAGAACATCTCTGCACAACATGTGCGGAGCTTCTAGAATCCATGGCCGTAAGGCGTGGTGTAGTGGTTAGAGTGCTGGACTGGGGTCTAGGAGGACAGCGTTTGCATCTCTGCTCTGCTGTGGCAGCCGGTGTGACCCCGGCCAGTCACACACATTCAGACTAGCCTGCCTCACAGGGGTGTTGTGAGGATAAAATGGAGGAGGGAGGAGAATAATGTAAATTGCTTTGGGTCCCCATTAGAAAGCAGGGAGTGTCTCAGTGTAGTACACAGATAAATAAGCACAGATGGGCATGAACTGGAAAAATGGGCATGAACCGTGGGGAGATGAAACAGACAGAAAGTAACCAGAAAGTTCACATCATTTCCTCTGGATTGTACCCAAGATGCAGCCTGACCATCTCCAGGAAACACTACACGAATACCGTATTTTCAGAGGCGTTTGTGTTGGCTAGGGTTAAGCAGCAGCTGGGGCGTATCATGGCAGCTGTGGGGTGGCTAGCCCTGCGGACCCATTCAGAAAAGGATTGTCTATGGGGAACGCTCCAGCGAATGACTGCAAAAGCCGGAGACTTGGTGGGAAAACCTGGATCCAGCTGGCTTATTTCATATCCTCATTTAGTTGCCTACTGGCCGTCTTGGGCCTATGAACCAACACGAGATGGGTAGCCCCGGGCAGGGTTCCCTCCAAGCTGAGTGAGTGCGAGCTAGCTCACAGTTTTTTAGCCTCTGGCTCACACATCTTTGTCTTAGCTCCGAAAGGCTGGCTCCAGAGCAAACTCATTTATGCAGCAGCCCAATCGCTCGCTCACAACTTGAATGCCGGTAGCTCACCAAGCAGGATTTTTGCTCACAAGCCTCCACAGCTGAGACGGAGTGTTGGCCCTGGGAGTCTGTCTGTGGCCACAGGAAAGAGCAAGCGTCCAGGAGCACCTTCAAGGCCAGCTAAATGTGGGGCCAGGTAGGAGCTGTCATGAGTCGCTGCTCACAAAATCTCCTCCCCTGCCACGAACTTTGTTGGCCTTTCAGGCGCCCCTGGCCTCTTGCTCTTTTCTCCTGCGAGGAGACAAAGCGAGATACAAGTGCAAAACCCCAGACACTGGCCGGCCCATCTCCTGCAGCGGCCTCTTGACTGCTGTGTCTCAAGCACCCCTACGCCTTGGCTTACCTCAAGGGGAGGCTTTTTATGGACAAATCCGTGAGACGGCAGGGTGACGGAGGGTGCTCCGTGGCCTCTCAACTCCAAAGGGTATTTGGTTAACTGAAAGGCTGTCCCGGGTAGCTACTGAGTGGCTTCACTGTCCAAACCTCCTTCAAATAAAGTTAACAAAGGCATTAACTAAAGACGGTACCTGGTGACGGGGAGTCATCTTAACCGTTTTATCTACCTGCACATTTCCCCCTCCCCTTTGCAACAGATGGCTTCCTGTTCTGCCTTCCAGGTGTCACAGGCAATCTCTGATCCCCTGGGGTGCATGCCAGTTCCTAGAGTTTCCAGCCAAAGAGAGGCCATGGTGTAGTGGTTAAGTGTGCGGACTCTAATCTGGGAGAACCGGGTTTGAGTCCCCACTCCTCCACTTGCACCTGCTGATGTGACCTTGGGTCAGTCACAAGCTCTGGCACAGCTGTTCTCTCAAGGACAGTTTCTGTCAGAAGTTCTCTCAGCCCCACCTACCCCACAGGGTGTTTGTTGTGGGGAGAGAAAGGAGTTTGTAAGCCGCTCTGAGACGCCTTTGGGCAGTGAAGGGCGGGGTATAAATCCAAACTCTTCTTCTTCTTCTCCATGGGAGGGGGGGAGAGAGTGGTTAGAGAGGGCTCAGGCAGAGATACGGAAAAGGAAGGAGCGGAGAGGGAGAGGACAAGCTGTCCTGTGTGAGGCAGGCTAATCTGTTTTAGGGAAGCAGCAGGTTGGGGCTGGGCGAGAGGGTCAAGGGAGAACCGTGAGACTCCAGCTGACCTGATCTCCAGGGCCTGAGCCCCATGGGTGACCAGACTGGAGAACATCAGGGACTAAGGCCCAATCTGCATCTAGCATTTGCTCCCGTTTTACCAAACCCACACTGGAACAGAAATTCCCCTCCACATTGCATGCCGGTTTCACCTCCTTTGATCTCTTGGTTTTATGGTAGAATCTGCATAGACTTATGGTAGTTTTACGGCCATTCAGGGGTAACTCTGCAGTCAGTATGGCGTTGGCCCCTGGGGTATTTGAATGTGGTTTTGAGCCACATCTTTTTCTGTTCCAGTGTGGGTTTGGTACAACAACGGAGCAAATGCTAGATGCAGATTGGGCCTGAGTAGATAAGACCCCCATTTCCAGTATCCCTAGCAGCGTGGTGAAGGCAGTAGTGAAAAGATCAGGAATCCCAGTGTTTAGTGAGCCTCTCCCAGATAAAACATCTCCATCTTTCCCACCAGGAGTATCAGTTCTGTAACTCAGGACGCGGATGTGACCCTGTAATGGTTCCTGAAGAGAACTGTGGTACAGTCTGACTTTGAAAACTGCTACACTCTTACAGAGTTTTACTTAGACCTTTTTGAGCCTGGGGGCACCTTTAGAATGCTGGCACAGGGCAGTGGGCACAAGCACAATATGGCTGCCACAGGGGGCAGAACCAACCAAAAATGGCTGCCACAGGAGGAGAAGCCAAGCACACACAGAGGAAGCCCAACTGCGGGGGGGGGGTTACTTTAAGCAAATGCACCCTGGGAAAGAGGAGAGAGAGAATAAAACCAACGCTGTGGTGGCAGTGGCCACCGAAACGATGTCATTTTTATCTGCCCAGGCAATCGGGTCTCCAGCGGCCAATCAGAAGCCCTGCTGGGCAAGAGCCCCAACTGGCCCCGCCCACATTCTAAAATCACTTGGCAGGCCCCAGGAAAGGTGTCTGTGGTCCCCATGGGCCCCGTGTTGGGGAGCCCTGCATTAAATGTTGTTAAAACAAGGTGTGTCTTGGCTGACTCAAATGTCCACACAGTCGCTTCAGCAAATTATCCGGCCTTCTTCTTACTATTTACATTTAGCTTCATTGACTGCTCGCCAACACACATCTATCGTACGCTCCTGCCTGTGACGGGTGGGGGGATTGATCCAGAACCCTGCGTGCCACAGAGCCCTGGCCATTCCATTAATTAGATTTGCGGCATTCGTCTCTGGCTTTATTGGAGTGCTGTGCGGGGAGCCTGGTTGCTAATAAAGTAAAAGGAACATATGCCCACTCTTCTCTGTGCGCAAGCCATTGCCTCTAATTAAATGGCCAGATGAAAGCTGCTCTCGCACCCACGTGCCGGTGATCCCGGGCCCCGCTAGCAGCCGTGGCCTTCAACGGTGTGCCGTCATCTTGGTCTGGGAAACCCTCCAGGCTGTGCCGGTCTAATCCTCAAGCCCAAGGGGCCAGGAGGTCTCAGCCAGTGTTCCCTCTAAGCTGAGTTAGTGTGAGCTAGCTCACAGTCTTTTAGCCTCCGGCTCACACACAGGAAGGAGGGCTCCAGAGCAAACTAATTCATGCAGCAGCCAGATCGCTCGCTCACAGCTTTGATGCCAGGAGGAGCTCACAAAGTACGATTTTTGCTCACAAAGCAACACAGCGAAGAGAGGGAGCATGGGTCTCAGCTTTGGCTTTTGGGCCTTTGGCCTCCCGCTGAGGGTCTTGAGGGGAAGCTGGAAGGGAGCAGGTGGAGAGGCCAATATCACGCAGGGGCAGGGGAGAGGCTGACTCCGGTCCGGCCGGCAACTTCTGCCGTTGAACCACACGCGTGTTGTGCGTGCCTGCCAGCATCCATGGGGCGATGGAGAAGCTAGAGGGTCAGACCAGATCTGAATCCCCACGTGCTCCATGGAAGCTCACTGGGGTGGCCCTGGGCCCGTCACATGCTCTCTCAGCCTGACCCACCTCACAGGGAAGGCGGGAGGACAACATGACCTGAGCCCCCCTTGGGTCCCCATGGCAGAGAAAGGTAGCAAACAACTGAAGCAAATGAGGTAGGGCTGCCAGACCCCCCAGTCTGGGTAGGGATCACCCCAATTTTATGGGCTTCTGCCCATCCCCAGCCAGGGACATCGCACAGTGATGCTCTGCATTTTGGGCAAAACTCTATGATTTTAGGCCAAAAACCCCATAGAGTTCTGCCCAAAATGCAGAGTGTCGCCCTGCAACATCCCCGGCAGGATGACGTCAATTCCGTGTGATGTCATCACGTTGGGGATGTCATGCAACGTCCCCGCCCACCCACATAATGCCCCCCAACCCTCCCCTAACTACCCTCAGAGTAAAGAAATGTGTCTCTTTGTTCACCATGAAACGGCCGTTCATCAGCTTCACGAAGGGCCCCCGGGTTCTAGTACTATGGGAGAGGGAGAAATAGTTCTCTCAACCCACTTTTCCCGATCCGGTGCATAATTTTACAAACTTCCATCACGCCCACTTAGTCGTCCTTTTTCAACAACAACGACAACAAAAAGGCCTTTCTGCAGAAGGAATGCGTTCCAACCACTTAATCATCCTTTGCACTTTCCCCAACTCTGCGAAGGCTTTTCTGAAGCAGGCAACCAGAACTGCACACAGTAATCCACATGGGACCAGACCATAGATGTATACAAAGCAATTACAATATTGGCTGTTTCGTTTTCAAACCAATTCCAAATAATCCTGAGTGGGGAGTTCGGCCTTTCCACAGCTGCCACTCACTACATTGACAATTTCACCCAGCTTTCCGCTGCAACCCCACGATTTCTTTCCGTCTTGGCCTCAGCCAGTTCAGACCCCATCAGCATCTATTTGAGCCAGGATTTTTGGTTCCAAGCTCATCACCCTGCCCTTAACTACACTGCATGCGACCGTGCACCCACCCAATGTAGAGAGCCCCCCCCCCACCCCGTGGTGCTTGACAACCTGGTTTGGGATTCATCATCCTGAATAATTTGGTATCGTCCACAAACTGAGTCAATCCCCCCCCCGCCCATTCTGGATTATTTATGGGGGGGGGGGATAAGTAGCACTAGTCTCAATACCAGTCCTTGGGACACCGTTGTTTACTTCTCTCCTTGACACAAACTGTTCGTTTATTCAGCCAGTTTGGTGTAGTGGTTAATCTGGGAGAACTGGGTTTGATTCCCCACTCCTCCACGTGCACCTGCTGGATGACCTTGGGCAAGCCATAGTTCTGATAAAAGCTGTTCTTGAAAAAGAGCAGTTTCTCTCAGAGCTCTCTCAGCCCCACCCACTTCACAGGGTGTCTGTGGTGGGGAAGGGAAGGGAAAGGAGATTGTAAACCACTCTGAGACTCTGAGTGAAGGGCGGGGTATAAATCCAATCTCCTCCTCCTCCTCCTCCTCTTCTCCTTCTCCTTCTTCTATTCCTCCTGTCTGCTTCCTGTCATCTATATTTCTAATTCTCGACATAGGCCCATCGGCGGATACTTACATCTGCAGATTGGGGTCATGCAAAGAGAAAGGAGATCTTTTAGCAAACTTGGGAGGACTCCCAGGTTTGCAACAACAAAAAATTCCAGAGGTTTTAAAAATGGAGGGAGTTAAACCTCTTCCAGACAGAGGAACATTATTTGGGCTTGCAGTTGTGCATGCAATACACCTGTACAAGAACTCTGTGGCAGGCAGGGGAGGAGGAGCGGAAATGGTGGCTGCCTTTGCTCTCCTCCCGCCGGGTGGGCTGCAGAGGCAGCTGTGACGCATGCAGGGAGAGGAGGAGGGGGAGCCAATGAGGGGGATTCCCCCCCCAGCCAGTTTGCCCTGTAATTTCCCAGCTAAATTTGCATGCAAAACTCTTCTGTCAACACCCCCTGTTTACATGATCCAAGAAAAAATAATATTTTAGTATAATTTTTCCCACATCTGATTTCTCTGTGGGCATTCTTCCCTATGCTGGCCCCAGAACTTAAAGAGGATGCACTAAAATCAGAATTGAGCTTTGGAGAAGTCATGAGATTAGGCACACCAGCTGGCCACTTAGCATTTCATGATTAAATATTGCAAAACAATATCACTGTGGCTTGCATGAATAGGAGAATAGAAGAAGAAGAAGAAGAAGAAGAAGAAGAAGAAGAAGAAGAAGAAGAAGAAGAAGAAGAAGAAGAAGAAGAAGAAGAAGAAGAAGAAGAAGAAGAAGAAGAAGAAGAAGAAGAAGAAGAAGAGAGATTGGATTTACGCCCTTCACTACACGAAGAGTCTCAGAGCGCTGACAAACTCCTTTCCTTCCCCTCCCCACAACAGATACCCTGTGGGGTAGGTGGGCCTGGCCCCACTGCTGGACCTCCTGATGGCACCTGGTATATTTTGGCCACTGTGACAGAGTGTTGGACTAGATGGGCCATTGGCCTGATTCAACATTGGCTTCTCTTATGTTCTTATGTTCTTATGTATGAGACTCTGACAGAAACTGCTCTTTCAGGAACAGCTCTTATCAGAACTATGGCTTGCCCAATACATAAAGGAAACATTATTAAGAAGTGACTATAATATATTAGATGTAATAAGTTTATATCCTTATTCCTATATAATCTTGCAGTAACTAATATAAGAAGAGCCCTACTGGATCAGGCCAAGCGTCTGGTTTCCAAACAAATCCCTCTGAGAAACGAGCACAAGCGGTATGAAGGTGCTGGACGCTCCTCCGCTTCTCGTGGTCCTCGTGCTAGGAATGGCAGAAGACCTCACTGCGTCCGGCATCTGGTTTCCAACAGGAGCCAGCCAGATTCCTCGGGGAAGCACCCAACTGAGGCCGGCAGGCAGCCTCCCTGCCCTGCTGCTGTTTGTCCTCCAGCGACTGAGATTCAGGGGCAGGCTGCCACTAGACCTGGAGGCTGCATTTAGGCTGCAACGGCTACCAGACTTGTCCTCCAAGAATCTGTCTAATCATTTGAAAAAGCCATCCAAACTACTGGCCCTTCTGCGGCAGTCCTCCGTCATTCACCTACTTCTTGTGTGAGGCCCTCGTCCTTTACGGTCTTCTCCGAACCTATCGTCCATCAGTCAGCCTCATTGCTTGACCTTATTCGTAACTTAATAAACTCCTGTCACGGCAATTCTGGAAGAACGGGTACTTCTCAAAAGTTATGCATGGATTCAATGGCAGCTGTTTAAGCAACCGCTTAGCTTTGGAGCACAGCTCGTTCCCAAAATGTGTCCAGACCTGCTTTCCCCACATTTGCAGGGCCTGCCCAAAGCCGTCCAAGGAGAAGGTGAGCCTTTCTGTCCAGCTCCCTGCAGCCAGGTCGCTTTTGGGGGGATACTTGGGGATGGCTGGGGCTTGGCGCTTGAGACACCAGACTAACACCAAGCGGACAGGGCTGATGTCGTTAAGCAGTCCTCCCCGGCCTCAGCTTAAGTAGAGCCTGGGCACTCACTGGTTCCAGCTGCACTGCTGGAAGGTGTGGGAGCTCCAGATACTGCACTGTGCCGCGGTTAGGATCCTGCAAGCAACCACTGTTGTGGGCGCCTGCGCTATATCCACAGTGGGGTTGTGCTCAGCAAGTGTCTGGAGCATCACCTCCTCTGCCCCATCTCCTTTGTGCCGCCTTTCCTGCAGAGTCGGGGTGGGCTCTGGGGAGCTGTGGGCCCGGGTGGCTATTTCAGGGGCTGGTGATCCACCCACTGATCCGTCCGTTCTCCTGAATCGGTTTGTCCACAGCCGCAGCATCCAAGAATTTCTGGATACTGGACCACAGAATCAGATGAGGAGGAAGTACAGAGGGTTACATACACATCAGTGGGATTACGTAAGTCAGGTAATGCAGAATCTATTTGTTTAAGCTGCAGAGGGCAACATAAATGACATGAATGTAGATTCAGGAGCGCTGAGCATCACACTCGCCAAAAAAGGGGTCACACAGAAAGAGTTTGTCAGTCTAATGCCAGGAAACGAAGAGAGCAGGGGAAAGGTGCCCGGCTTCAAACTGTCCATAATTTGGAGGTTTTCCCTGAGAAAGAAATGCAGACTTGGTACTCCATTCAACATATTCATGCTGTCAAGGGGCAATGCCCAGGAATAATGGCCACTACAGAGATAACTAGTCAGAAGTGTGAAATGCAAACTGACTCTGGGGCTGGATTCACCATCAACGGCAGCAACACATTTTCACAGCTATTCCGGGACTAGCCTCCCAGATTGCACAGATCAAAACGTCACCCTTCATGGCTACAATGGACAGATTGTTCAGATCCTCGGAAGCTGTGATGTAGATATTCACTATGGATCTGCCAGACAGGCAGTTACAACTTGCTAGTTACAAAAGGGATTAGTAAAGCCTGCAGGGAAGAAACTGGCTCACACCCTTGGGAATCCGTGCTCAAGGAGTACATGGTGCCTGTCCAGCAATACCTGGAGAACTGGCATCTGAGTTCCCACGCGTCTTCACTCGGAGCATACAAAAGTCTACCAGTGACTTTTCAAATGGGCTCAAACATAAGACCTATTTGTCTGAAGGCCTGGGATGTTCCTTTCACCCTAAGACCAAAGATCAATGAAGAACTTTATCGGCTCATTGCACAAGGAATTATAGAGCCAGTAACTCAAGCAACCTGGGCCACTGCTATTGCTGCTGTCCTGAAACCACATGGCAACGCACTTGTGGGAATTACAGATGTACTGTACATCAGGCAGTCAAGCAAGACCCATATCTGGTGCCTGCCATAAAACAGTTGCTGTCTGTCTTAGCAGGAGGAAAGATATTTGCCAAAGTGGACCTCACTCAAGCCTATCAGCAACTGATAGTGGACAACAAGGCTGCAGATACCCAGACCATTATTACGCACAGAGGGGCCTTCCGTCTGAAACACCTTCAATCTGGAATCTCAGTGGCACCGGGAATCTTTCAGTCCTTCATGGAAAAGTTATTAGCAGGCATTCCTGGGGTTGCGCCTTACTCTGATGATGTGTTAATTATAGCCTCCTCTAAGAAGCAACTTGTGAATCACCCCAAAAAGGCTCTGCAGAAGTTTGATCTTCCAGGCATCACAGTTAAGAAAGAGAAATGCCAGCTGGGAGTTCTCTGTATCACATTCCTGGGATACCAGATTGATGCAGCCGGTATCCACCCCACAGAGGATAAGGTAAAGGCAATGTACGATGAGGAAGGCTGAGCGCCGAAGAACAGATGCTTTCGAACTGTGGTGCTGGAGAAGACTCTTGAGAGTCCCTTGGACAGCAAGGAGATCAAATCAGTCAGTTCTAAAAGAAATCAACCCTGACTGTTCCCTGGAAGGCCAGAGACTGAAGCTGGAGCTCAGATACTTTGGCCACCAAATGAGAAGGGAGCACTCACTGGAGAAGACCTCGATGATGCTGGGAAAGACTGAAGGTCAAAGAAGAAGAAGGGGACGGCAAAGGATGAGATGGCTAGACAGTAACTGATGCAATTAACATGAAGTTAAGCCAACTCTGGAGGACGGTGGAAGACAGGAGAGCCTGGCGTGATGTGGTCCATGGGGTCATGAAGAGTCAGACTTGACTATGTGACTGAACAACAGCAACAATGTATGATGCCCCTAGACCAAAGTGCCAGGAAGACCTTTGGGCATTTCTGGGACTCCTAAATTCTTATCGCATTGTCTTAAAAAACAAAGGCAATAAAGCAGAACCCCTTCATCGCCTGTTAGATCAAGGTGCTCAGTGGAAATGGATTCCCAAACAGGAAGAAGCTTTTC
Organism: Gekko gecko; assembly: GCA_029375565.1. Classification (NCBI taxonomy): domain Eukaryota; kingdom Metazoa; phylum Chordata; class Lepidosauria; order Squamata; family Gekkonidae; genus Gekko; species Gekko gecko. The sequence goes on along the minus strand of JAPDNY010000003.1, from coordinate 4,333,026 downwards.
TGGCCGGAAAGAAGCTGTTGACCCCCCACCCCGACTCTGTCCTTGCTCACTATGACGAGCAGAGGAGACCTCTATCCGTTCCATGTGATGCCTCACCGTCTGGGGTTGGGGCTGTCCTCAGACACGTCCTGCCAGATGGCACAGAAGTGCCAGTTGCTTTTTATTCTAGGACAAGGACCTCAACTGAAAGGAACTCTGCTCTGATTGATAAAGAGGCCTTGGTCCTTGTAGCAGGAGGTATTTTTTTTCATAATTATGTATATGGTTGTCCATATACATACATGTATATCTATATATAAATTTATATTTTTAGATTTATTTATATTTATATATGTATAATTTATATTTATAAATAAACCTTTGTTGGTCTTAAAGGTGCCACTTGGCTCAAAATCAGTTTGAAGATTGTCAGCCATTTTCTTAGCTGGCAACTGAAGAAGAGCAGGGGACCTTTGAAATGGTGGCAACCATGCCATCCCCCACAATACACCCAGCCTTTTAAGAACAATGTTATGATGTTATAACATTACTAGTAAAGGTAAAGGTTTCCCTTGCTCGAAAGCCAGTCAAATCCGACCCTAGTGATGTGGTGCTCATCTTTGTTTCCAAGCCAAAGAGCCAGCGCTGTCTGAAGACTTCTCTGTGGTCATGTGGCTGGCATGACTAGATGCCGAGGCACACAGAATGCTGTTACCTTCCCACCAAAGCGGTACCTATTTATCTACTTGCAATTTCTTGCTTTTGAACTGTGAGGTTGGCAGGAGCTGGGCCCAGAGACGGGAGCTCACGCCAGTCATGTGGCACTCAAAGGAGGTTCCATTGCTGACAACGTGCATGATGACACAGCCACACAACCTCTTTTCAAAGGAACTGGGGAACACATGGGGGGAGGATTAAATTCAAGAAAAAAACAACCCTTTTGCGGAATGCCCTTTTCCAGAAAGTCAGAGCATCAACTGGGGATTCAACTCGCCCAGGAAACTATGGCAACACTGAGGTGCAGAAAAGCTCTTAGTTCAGTCCGGTGATTCCTGATTCCAATAGCCAAGCCACCTGCCCTACAATTACTGTTAATAAAGAGGCTGTCAAGCAAATGGAACTTGGAGTCTGTTGTTTGCTCCACTACACAAAACTCGCCTCCTCCAGTCTTCGTCACAAGGCCTCCTGCGGGTGTTTGGTCCAGGAGCAGCCTGTTTGCCACCCACAGGGGCAAGGGCCTTCTCGGGGGCTGCCCCTGCCCTCTGGAATCAGCTCACTGAGGAGGCTGGTGCACTCCGGGGCCAATCACCGCTCCATAGGGCATGCCAGGCTGCCTTGTTTTGTGCGGCGTTTAATGAACGAAGAGAAGGGGGGAGCTGACTGGCTGGCTGGACTGGTTCCAGAGCGGAGGATCCGCTGAATTTTAATTAGAATTTGTTTTATTGTATTTATCAGTTTTATTATCTACTTTTAAGTTTTAATGCTCTGTTGTGGATGTTGTGAGCTGCCCCGAATCCTCTGTCGAGGAGAGGGGACGGCTGCAAATTGAACAAACAAGCAAGCAAATAAATGAAACAGTTCATTGTGCTCTGAGGCACACATTACAAATTGCCCCTATGTATAAAACTGTAGCCGAATGGCAGTGCTGTCCTCAGAAGAGCCATATCCTTCCAGGCCCATTGAAGCCCATGATCCTAGCAACTTCCTAGCATAAATGCCATGATGTCTAGCTCAGGCATCGCTTGGTGCAGGGCCTGTGTGTACCTGCAAACGCTGAGAAAGAACACAAGAACACACAGTGGCCCAAACCCAGCTGTCATCAGGAAGTCCACCGGTGGGGCCAGAACTCCATAAGCCCTCCCAGTGTTGCCCCCACCTCCGTACCAGGAATACAGAGCATCACTGCCCCAAACATAAGAACATAAGAGAAGTCACGTTGGATCAGGCCAATGGCCCACCCAGTCCAACACTCTGTGTCACACAGTGGCCGAAACCCAGGTGTCATCAGGAAGTCCACCAGTGGGGCCAGAACTCCATAAGGCCTCCCATTGTTGCCCCCCCAAGCACCAAGAATACAGAGCAACACTTGCTCCAGACCGTGTGTTCCATCTATACTTTGTGGCTAACGGTCACTGATGGACCTCTGCTCCATTTGTTTATCCAGTCTCATAAGAACATAAGAGAAGCCAATGTTGGATCAGGCCAATGGCCCATCTAGTCCAACACTCTGTCACACAGTGGCCAAAAATACCAGGTGCCATCAGGAGGTCCACCAGTGGGGCCAGGACACCAGAAGCCCTCCCACTGTTGTCCCCCACCAAGCACCAAGAATACAGAGCATCCCGTGCCCCAGACCGAGATAGCCACGGATGGACCTCTGCTCCATTTGTTCATCCAGTCTCATAAGGACAGAAGAGAACATAAGAGAAGCCAATGTGGGATCAGGCCAGCAGCCCATCCAGTCCAACACTCTTCTGTGTCACACAGTGGCCAAAACTACCAGGTGCCCTCAGGAGGTCCAGCAGTGGGGCCAGGACACCAGAAGCCCTCCCACTGTTGCCCCCCATCCCGAGCATCAAGAAGACAGAGCATCCCTTGCTCCAGATAGCTTCTCCTCTTGAAGCCGTCCATACAGACCCAGACCAAAGTTTCCAGTGGCAGAATGGCACTTTCCTGCCTCTCCCTTGTTGTAGCCTCCTGGTCTCCATGAGGGGCAGGGAGGGGGGGTCCCTAAGGAAGGCCACAAGGGATTTGGTGGAAATTGCCAGCTTAGTCTGTGTCCCTCTCCATGCCCCGCAGCCTGTTCCAAAGCAAAACAGAGCAAGGCAACCCCTGGGTGCTGAACAGAAGCTCCCTAGCCCCTGAGCTGCCCGGCTAGACCCACTTTTCCTTCGCCCTCTCTGCTATACCTCCAGGGCTGGGGTTTCCCTGGCAGCTGTGGCCCACGGGCAAGCAGACAGCTGCACCCTCTCGCCTGGTCAGCAGGTCACCAGTGCCAGCGAAGGGAACCCGGCTGGCATGCCTGCCATCACCTGGAATGGTGGGTTCCTGGCTGCAGCCCCCCCCCCCGCTGGCCACATAAACACAGTTTGGAAAAGTAGCACAACAGACTTGGAGTCCCTGCCAAAGCCGGGGGCTTCTGCCCCACCTGTGCCCTCCAGTGACCCCCACACACCCTTCCACAGTCCAACTGTGTTCCAGGCCAACCCCTAATTCTTTCTCAAAGGCAAAAGCATTCCGCTTATTGCTTACTTTCTTTTTAAACCCTCCTCCTCCTCCCCCAGCTGATGTGGGTTCAAACCAGAGCTGTTCTAGAATTTAAATCCTGGTGAAATCATTTTACAAAACAGCTTTTTTTTTAACGCTTCACTTGAAAGATTGATGTTTTTCCATTGTGTTTTTCAGCGCCAATTAATTACTTAATTCATTAGCGGTGTAACACAAGAATAGGCTTTGAAAATCCTGTGCTTTGTGTAGATGCCTTTTATTATGGCTAATTAAACACTGTGGAAGGGCCTGATTATACCTCTGAGCACTTCCTAATCTTGAAAAAAACACACACCCAAGCTCTCGTCATTGCCTACAGTGCACGCAACAGAAGTCGCACATAAACAACTCTGCAGCAATTTACCAAACAAAACCCTTGGTAGAACTGGTAAAGAAACACGGACTCACCGTGGGCCCATCTCCGTGGATGGTTAGCTACAATATCCCTCATTATTTTGACTGTTAAGCAGAACACAGTCATAGAGAAAACGGCGCATCCAACAACAGCAACTGAACAGCAGTGCCAACGGGCGCACTCCGTCTCGGGACAAATTGATGCATTGCTCACGGAAGTTGGGAAGAGATTTCCAGATGGCCACTGGACAGATGGCTTTGAGCACAGTGACAGCCAAGAACTGCAGCAGAGCGCAGGACCCTTTCCAAATGAAATCAGCCCTGACCTTGGAACGGGGACGCTTGCCAAATGCCAGAAGTTACCAGATCCGTGCAGCTTCTTTAATTGCTTTCCTTTACTGATCAACAAACATTATGGACAACATCCGGTCTAATTTAAAACAGGTGCTCACAACATATGACTGGGGTAGGGAAGGACATGTGCGCCAGGCCACCAGGTCATGCGTTGCATTTGACAGCCCCCCTGTTTTGCACGCTGTCAATGTTTGGTGAAAGGAAGTCAAACAGAAGGCGCCGGTAGAGCATGCAAAGCAGACGTGGGGTACTAATGCTTCCAGAAAGGAGAACAGTGGCAAAAAGTCTCAGGTACAAGAGGCAGCCTATGCAATTATTAGGGTTTCTGCCCATAAAATGGAGTTGGATTGCACAGTCCATAAAGAACACGAAATGGTGTTTGTGATGGGAGCTGGGCCCGCCAGTCCATTTCATGCAAGGACAATGACCACAGCTCTGCCATCAATAGGGCTTTGCGACAGCTGCAGATTAATGGTCTCCACTGAGCTGATCATTTCCTACGTGCTGTGTCACAAGGGGTCTTGCTTTATAGGCAAAGGTAAAAGTTTCCCTTGCTCGAAAGCCAGTCGAATCTGACTCTAGGGTGTGGTGCTCATCTCCATTTCCAAGCCAAAGAGCCAGTGCTGTCTGAAGATGTTTCTGTGGTCATGCGGCTGGCATGAGTAGATGTCGAGGCGCACGGAACGCTGTTACCATCCCGTCACAGTGGTACCTATTTATCTACTTGCAATGTCTTGCTTCCGAACTGCTAGGTTGGCAGGAGCTGGGGCCAGAGCTGGGAGCTCACTCCGTCATGCGGCACTCGGGTCTTGAACTGCCGAACTTACTGACCTTCAGGGCTGCAGTTCAGTATCTTAACCACTGAGCCACCGCAGCCCCATGTATACCTGTTCCAAAACTGGGGTGCTGTCAAAATGCCCTTCCCTCTTCCAAAACTGGAAAGGATTTCACCAAAGACCTCACTTCAGAAGACGAACTGAGACTGTTTGTACAGCAGCTCAGCCTGGATTATGGGAACTGGCTTTGGTGGTAGAAATTGCCCTCAAGTTGCAGCTGGTTTATGGTGACCCTGTAGTGCTTCCAAGGCAAGAGAGGGGCAGAGGTGGGTGGTCATTGCCTGCCGCTGCTAAGCCACTCCGGACATCCTGGGTGGCCTCCCCTCCAAGGAACAACCAGAGCGGACCCCGCTGAGCTCCTGAGATCGGAGGGGATTCTGCTGGCTCTGGTCATCCAGGTCCAGGGGGGGGGATTAGCTTTGCTGCTGCATGAGTGACTCAGAGACGGGGGGGCCTCCTAAGATCCTCTGGTGGGCAGCCCCCTCCCAGACTCCAGGGCGTTAGCATACATGGGCACAAATAGGAAAAGCTCTCTTTTATTCTCTACCTAACTGAGAGGCGTTGGGCTCACGCAAATGCAACCAGAAGAAACTGGGTTAGCCCAGAAATCTGACCTATTTTATGCATGTACAACTGACTCTATGGACAGCCCTAATATTAAAACTGCAGGCAAATTTTTCATTTGACTGACATGGGCTGAACATGGCATCATCGGATTAATACAGCTCTTAAACAATGATGAAGTTATTAAACCTTTTAGAGACTGACAAACAGAACATGATCTTGCCCTCTCAGGCCATTGGCTACCTGCGATTAACATGCTCATTGGCTTTGTACCACATTTGGCCCAGATGCACCGGTAGCTTTGGGCCTCCTGGACACCAAGAAGAAGGGGGAGGAGGAGAAGGAGATTGGATTATACCCCGCCCTTCACTCGGAGTCTCAGAGCGGCTTACAAACTCCCTTCCCTTCCCCTCCCCACAACAGACACCCTGCTGTGAGGTAGGAGGGGCTGAGAGAGCTCTGGCAGAAACTGCTCTTTTTCAAGAACAGCTCTTGTCAGAACTATAGCTTGCCCAAGGTCATCCAGAAGCTGCAGGTTGAGGAGTGGGGAATCAAACCTGGTTCCCCCAGATTACAGTCCATGCACTTAACCACTACAATTAATGTATTTTAAGTGTTTTAATGTATTTTAACTTTTTAATGTAAGCTGCCCGGAGCCTGCCTGGCAGGGCATTGATTGAATTAAATAAATAAATAAATACACCAAACTGGCTCACCCTGCCTTTCTTGACGTCTATAGAATCATCATCAACACTCCCACACATACACCTATCTCAAACCTGATCACATATCTATAACTGAGGAACTGCAACAGAACTAAAGTATTCATCTCAGTGTACAGCACTGGGTGGAGAGTGCTCAGCTCCCGTTGGCACAATTCTGTTCAGGAAACAGATAAAGAAGGGCCCTCCCACAAAAAGACTCTGCTGGGTTAGAAGCCATTCCATTAGAGACACTGAATGCCTGCAGTGTCTTCCCCTAAGAGAGTCACCTCCAAGACTGTAGCGGTGGCACGGGGGGGGGCTAACAAGGGCAATGCCCCTCCCAAAACATGCCCTGCCCCACCAACTAGCTTTTCTCCTGCTGACAGAGGCAGGCTAAAGAATCCAATGCCATCCTCTCCTCAAGCTTTAAAAGCTGGTGTATTTCCTGCCCAAACCAACCTTGTGCTGTTGTAGCTGGTGCTCGAGAGAACAGGTAAGTACCTCTTCCCCCCCCCCCAGTGGGATTGCATGCATTCCCAGAAAAAGAAATTAAATACCGCACAAGCCTCCCCTGGACTTTGCAGCATCCTCCTCCCAGGTTGTGGCCATTCTGCAGCCGAAAGAGCGCAAAGAGACACGCTGCTCAGGCTTGGGGGGCAGCGCCAGGCCCATGTGCACCCGACGTTTCTCCTCCAAGCCCAAAGAGCATGAAGCCTACAGTTCAGGCTTGGAGCTTCTCTTGGAAAAGCAGCAGTGGGGAGGAAGCTTTGCACTCTGTCCAGGGGGGAGGCTCCCTCTCCTCCTTTCAAGCAAATGCAGCAGCTGTGCCAGTTTGGCTCCTCGCAGCCTTCAGGGGCTCTGAGGAAGGGCGCCAACTGATGCTCCCTCTAAGCTGTGGAGTCTTGTGAGCAAAAATTCTACATTGTGAATTGTTGCCGGAGGCACTGCCTTTACTCTTGGGTAGCCCCAAAGCAGGGGCACTCCACTTTCCAACCTGACCCAGAGACCCACGAAACTCAGGCCGCGGAAGGCACTCCTGGTTCTGAAACGCAGCTGGCCACAGCTTTTAAAAGGGGCTCTCCATTTTCAGGTATCATAAGGTGACCTCAGAGCAAGCCTCCAGTCTTCCCCCTCCACCCAGCAGAGATTATGCTTATGGAATAACTATGGGTTCCATCAGGTAAAGTATCTACATTTCTAAAAACTTTTCAGAGGCCACCTGGCAGATAATTCTGTCACCAGTAATTCTTTGTCTGAATTCTTTGTCTCTCCTGCTCTGTCCCTCAAGATATTGGGATAAACCAATCAATCATTCAAAGGTTTAGCAATCCTTCCTGACACTAATCAGGGACTCCGTCTCCCACCTTTTGTCTACTCTGGCCAGAACCATTAGTAAGTCAGATAATCCATTTAACTAGCTACCCAACACCTGGCTTCTATTGTTAAATCCAGACCCTGCCTCTCTGGAAGCTCATTGGTCACATCTCGGCCTTGCCCATCCTGATGCCACACCCCTGGGACTCATCATTGGTCCAGGTAATCTATTGTTCTCATCTGAGACCAGCCCCCAGGGCCACCCATTGGTCTGCATTCTTTGCCAGTGCCCATATCCCAGCACACACATGGCCTTAGACTGTGTGCTTCTGCCATGATCCAAAATGGCAGTCCACCCCTAAACTCTCTGAGTTTAAGCCACAATCCTTTCTTCATGGACCTCTGCACATCTGGACAGGTTGTATAACCCCACTATAAACTATCAATCACCTCTGCTTCCTTAGTTCTATATTGTGTGTGTGAGTGTTTGAACATTGCTTGTATGCTTGAGAATGTTTAGAAAAGAAATCATTATTTTAGCCACCCAGTTTCTGTGTCTACTCCTGGGTTCTTGGGAATTCTAGCTCTGGTATACACAGGTCTGACCCTATAGTTAGGCCAATTGCATATTATTAATTATAATCACCCATCTTTATTAAATAATAGAGCAATTTGGCTAACATACTGGCATTAAAGTTATGAGTGAGCAATTTGGCTGCTGCATAGGTTAGTCTGCTCTGGAGCCCTCCTTCCTGAGCTAAGACAAAAATGTGTGAGCTGGAGGCTAAAAAACTGTGAGCTAGCTCACACTAACTCAGCTTAGAGGGGACACTGGCACCGACGGCTCAAGAAAAGAAAAGGCCATTTTATTTCTGTAGGGATATGTATGACAGACCCACACAACACACAGATTTCAGGCATGCCTTCTGTAACACCCTTCAGCCTGATGGTCAGTCAGATCCTTGAGCGTGATTCCTGTTTCACTGGTGCTACATTTTTAAGGGCCTGGAGGACAGATCTTGGATCTGGGATTTTATCCCCAGTGCCCGGTACACAGCATTAAACAATGCTCACTGGCTATCAGGAGCCACAACAAGTGGGGAGAAGCCCCCAATATCTCCCAAGATCTGTCAGTTGCCTTGATGCGGGGGGGGCAGTCATATGGCCCTGGTTAAGAGTCACTGGATCAGACATGTGTTACCCTTTGGAAATACCCTTCCGGACGTGTGAAGTCGAAAGTTCAGGTCATGACTGTAAAATAAATCCCCCCTGGAAATGCCATCAGTTTCTCACCTTGGCAATGCAATGTCACTTTGAATTCCAGAGCATTATGGCCGACTGCAGCCGGAATCACACAACTCAAGGCCGTTACCTCCGCCCGGCGATTAATCCCTTCTCCTCCGTATGATTACTCACTTCACCCGTGGCGGCTCCCTCGTAAAGGGCCCTCCACCAGCCACTGCAGTCTGCCTTAATTAAAAAGAAACGAGTGGCAAAAGCAGCACCTTGAGCTCTGTTTGCCGCCGGCAAAGTTTGGTCTCACTAAACAGCAGCGACTTTGGCTGGAAGAAGAAAAGTCACGTCCAGCTCCTCATGGAAAATCAAGTCTGCCGCATTTGGCCTGAAGCAGGACTGGTCGCCAGACAACCTGTGTGTGCAACAACCGAGCTGCCTGCCCACCTTCACGCACCTGAGCCGGTCGTGGCACAGCCGGCTGGAAACTCCCCTCTGCCAGGAACGCCACCGGTGGCCTCAGGCCTGCTACTTATACAGGCAGCACTGCTGCCCTCGGAACACTGACTCCGCTGTCGCCAGGCATTGCCAGAGAAAGCACCGTGAATCTTCTGAAACAGGTGGATGAACTATCACTCTGCCCTTATGGTAGCTCCCAATACCCCTGCATGCTGGTTTCTCAGTAAGGAGGGCAGGGTCAGCTATTTGCGGTCAAAAACCAGGATGTCATCGCCATACACTGGAAAATGACAACGGCACCCACACTTTCACAGTGGCATAAAAAGCTGTGGGATTTGTGTATCATGGCTAAACTCTCGGATAATCTTACATGTTTTGATAAGAATCCTCCCCTACTACTTTTGTTTCAGCATGGCTTCCTATCTTAGAAAGCCTCTCCAACCAACAGGATTGTCAGGCTCCTCAGTCAGGTCACACAACGCAGGGCTTCAGTAGAAGAATCTGTTTATTGGTGAATCATAACTAAAGACACGTGCACAGCTTGTGTCAGGGATGCCCGGGAACAGCAGGGCTCCCTGAACTATAGTGGAATCAAACAGCCCCCTAAATGAGCTGAAGCCAATGAGCACAGTCTGCGTGCACGGGCAAAGCAAGTGGGCAAAGTAGGCAAAACCAGGGCTCTTTTTGTAGCAGGAACTCATTTGCATATTAGGCAACACACACCCTAATGTAGCCAATCCTCCAAGAGCTTACAGAGCTCTTCTTACATGGGCTACTGTAAGCTCTTGGGGGATTGGTTACATTAAGGGTGTGTGGCCTAATATGCAAAGGAGTTCCTGCTACAAAAAGAGCCCTGGGCAAAACAATCTAAAAGCCCTTGATTCCCAACAGAGGAGTCCTGCAGCTGGAGACACTACAAGGTCAGGAAGATGATAAGAACATAAGGACATAAGAGAGGCCAATGTTGAATCAGGCCCATGGTCCATCTAGTCCAACACTCTGTCACAAAGTGGCCAATAATACCAGGTGCCATCAGGAGGTCCAGCAGTGGGGCCATACAGACTGTAGAATAGTAATGGTCAGAGGCTGGTAGACTGAGGGTACTCCCCTTGCATTCCAACTCCATGACAGGGCTACCTGACAGGACATTCCCAAAGTAACTGATGACCTACGGTTATGATAATGTTTATCAATGTATTCCTGATGGCTATGAGCGCTAGCCTTCGTATATGATAAACCCATGTTACGTTTATGGATGGTACCTTATATCTATTGCTTTCTTGCTACAACTGTTGTTGTTATTGACACTGCAATGCACAGTATCTGGTTAATTAGCTACTATATCTATGTACTACTACATCATGCTGAAAGATTCTATGGTTTGTACTGTTAACAATTTTACTAAAATTTCAATCAACTTTCAATCAACTTTATTGTATAAAAGAAAAACCAAACCAGAATGCCACTGGTCCAAAGAAAATGGCCACAGCCACATGTCACATCTGGGGGGGGGGTCCAGGCACCTGAAGGGCTGCCAGCCCCCATGAATTGGGCCTAAGGGACCATTGATACTTTAACTGAGGTTATTCTTGCCCGTTCAATACCGACATGCCAAACGGGTGAGAAGAGGCAATGCCTGCCGCTCCTCCTTCATGAGCCCAGCTCATTCTTGCTGTCCCCCCGTCTCCCTTTTCCCATCCCTGCCAGGATTCACGGCTTCACAGCTCCTCAGGGTCACATGTGCACATGAGGCTGCCTTGTCCTAAGTCAGACTGTCATGGTCAGACTCGTCCACTCAGGCCGGCAGCTGCTCTCCAGGGTCTCAGGCAGAAAAGGGTCTTTCACATCACCCCATTCCTGATCCTTTTTTACTGGAGATGCCAGGGACTGAACCTGGGGCCTTCTGCAAGCCAAGCTAATTTCCAGATTTCCAGCCTCATTCAGTTGTTGTTGTTTTTTGTCTTGAGATCTGTTGTTTCAACAAGCATTCCATGGGACCAGACTTGAAGCAACAGGAAAGACGGTGTTGTGTATTAGGGCTGGAACTTTCCAGCACTGTTTCTACCAGAGACTGGCTGAGCTTAGAGATCTAGAACAATAGCCCATCAGGACTCTGGAGGTGGCCAGTGAGGAAGTAATGTTATGTTATGTAAACAGCCTGTCATTGGGAGTATTGGGTGTGGCTTTTGCATGCCATTTAAACAGGGCTGTTTCCCTGAGGTTTCAGTCTTGTACCTGCTAAATCACTTAAGAACATAAGAGAACATAAGAACATAAGAGAAGCCAATGTTGAATCAGGCCTTGGCCCATCTAGTCCAACACTCTGTCACACAGCGGCCAAAATATACCAGGTGCCATCAGGAGGTCCAGCATTGGGGCCAGGGCACCAGAAGCCCTCCCACTGCTGCCCCCTCCATCACCAAGAATAGAGAGCATCACCTGCCCCAGACTGAGAATTCCCATCTACACCCTGTGGCTAATAGCCACTGATGGACTTCTGATCCAGATGTTTATCTAATTCCCTCTTGAAGCCCTCCATGCTTGCAGCTGCCACCACCTTCTGTGGCCGTGAATTCCATGTGTTAATCACTCTTTGGGCGAAGAAGGACTTCCTTTTATCTGTTCTAACCCGACTGCTCAGCAATTTCATGGAGTAAATGTCTTGAATGCAGTATTTAACAGACGGCATATAATTCTTCACATCTTTCAGGATAAAAATATTCCCTGCTATTAAGCAAACCATGTGTCCACCCTATTCCTTTATGCTTTGCAGAGAGGTTACGGGATGCCCATTCCCAGAATAAAGGAGAGAAAACTGGGGAAATCAAAAATTATCCTTTTTGGTAACAACCAGAAGTGCAACCTTCAGCCTAGGCGGAAGCACATGAATGTGCAAAGGGGTCAATGACCTGAGAAGAATGTGATGTATTTGGGGAGAAAGGCTGTAAAGGGAAGCAGAAACGCAACTGCCTACACACATTAATATTCAGGGATTTCTTTTGCTGAGTCCTGAAAAGTCACTGCTCAAGGAGCCATTAATCCAACAAGGGAAGGAGATCTGGAAGGTCATGCTCATTTTTTAAAAATCTCAACAATGGAATGCAGTTCTTGTCTATAACGTCTATGATGGAATTGTGGAGGGCACAGCCTCTGCGGCCCACCAGCCTTGCCTGCACCATGGGGTGTTCCTTGCTGCTCTGAGAGTAGAAGTCACAGAGAAGACCTGATTGGAACGGCACTCAGAGTCCGATTACAATCCTACCCAGGTCCATGCAGGCGTAATCCGCACCAGTGTCCTGCCCCTACGATGTGAGCAGTCTCTCACAGAAAAACACCAAAAGGAACAACTTATGATTAATCATCACGATTATCTTCACTTATGGGCTACCGTTCACATTAAGACTCACGGTGGATTACACGGGAAGGACAGCGGTTCGATCAGACAGCAAAGGCCTCCACCGAACAATGCAGGAGGATTCAGGTTGTGGAACTGGGAAAACAACGCAAACAAACAAAGGGGGAAAACCTGCCTAAGGCGGCAAAACTGGTCTGAGGCACGGCACGCCCTCATGAAGAACGGGAGCGACAAAGGGAGGCAGTGCACACAATGGGCATGGCAAGAGACTCGGGGGCGCATTACGACTTCCGGGGGGCACTTTTGCCTTCGTGGGCCCCTCCCACCATAATAATATCCATAAAAATATCTTGATATAACTTTTCAGACTTCAACATTATTTTTTCCCCCGTTTTAGGCAAAATTTAATAGATTTTCGTGGGTCCTAACAATTTTTTTCCCCTGATGTGAGGAAAAAAATTAAAGCATTTTCCTTGACCCTAAAAGTTTATTTTCCCCTTCCTGATTTTAAAAGAAATTAAAACATTTCTGTAAGAGTGTCGCGGGCCCCAGGCACTGTGCGTACTGTGCCCAATGGATAAGCCAGCCCTGAACGGACTACCCAAGACCACCCCTCTTCAGAGCAACCTCCTGAGCTTGTCCCAGTAATTTTACAGAGGTTCTAATCCTGACTTCAACAGGAGTTTGGGCCAAGGAGGCCTCTCAGCCTGGGGCTCCCAGCTTGGGGACCGGGCAGACTTCAAACCCTGGATGTGACAAGCTGCAGTGGACGGGAGAATCCTGCCTCCTGCACGTGGAGAGAAGATGAGCCTGGGCACCGTTTTTCTACCGGGGGGGGTGGAGGGACACACATGTCTTTCTGTTGTCTGTTTTACACCAGCTGTGAGGCAGCTGTCCTTGTGTTTCTGTCTTTCCCAGATCCAGGTGAGAGCTGGCATCTGGGCTGTTGTCTCCGAGTCTGGTTGTCTGCCTTTGTCTCACCTGCAGGAGGGGGATGTGTCTGGGGGGAGCGGAATGGGAAGGGGGATGGTGAGGTTTGCCAGTCCCCAGGTGGGGGTGTGGGATCCCCCCAATAAGAACGTAAGAGAAGCCCGTGTTGGATCAGGCCAGTGGCCCATCCAGTCCAACATTCTGTGTCACACAGTGGCCAAAAACACCAGGTGCCCTCAGGAGGTCCAGCAGTGGGGCCAGGGCACCAGAAGCCCTCCCACTGTTGACTCCATTCCCCAAGGACCAAGAAGACAGAGCATCCCTTGCACCAGAGTGAGGGTTCCTATCGATTTTGTAGGCTCTGGCCTGCCAACGTTGTGAGGGGATGTTGGCGACGCTGTGACATAATTTCTGGAAGAGTCATCAGTGATGTCAGGGATGATGCTCTATTTTTGGGGTAAAACTGTATGGTTTGTAGCTGGTTTTATCATAGAGTCTTGCCCCAAAAGAAGAGCGTTGCCCCGATGTTGCCGATGCAATGACATCTCTTCCAGAAGTGCCATCAGTGCTTTGTCGATGTCCCTGCCCACCCCTGGAATGCCCCCCAAATCCCCCCGCTGGCGGGAGGAAGGCACCTGGCAACCCTAGGAATGGTGCCACGATCCATGGGGGTGGAGTAGGGGAAGAAATGGTGGAGGGAGAAGAACAGGCCGGGTGAGGGGAAGGGAGAGCAGACATTTACGGGCTGTTGCCCCTTCCGGTTCTTCTCCCAGCCAGGGTGATGCTGCCGGGGACCATATCAACAGCCCACCGGGCTAGAGCATCTTGCTTTCCAATGCCAGGTCAAGGCTCTTGCATTTTTGTTCTGGAGCCCACCCCTGGGACCCCACCAGAAAGTGGCATCTTTTATTCAGATGGTGTAAAGAATTTTCTCTTCAGTTTAAGAGCTGGACGTGGCAACTGCTGCTGGCTAGAGAAATGGATGGAGAATATTCAGTTCACCCTCTGAAGTTTTTCCCCACAGAGTCGCCTGGATGCCCGGCTTCCTCCTTTCCGAAAGACTCCGGCTGGAGGGCAGGGACCGGGTCTGCATCGCAGGGACATCACCGGCATTTATCGGGGGGGGCAGGGTAAAATGTTCTGCTGAATGTGGGTGGGATTCTGAGAGGTGATCATGGCCACTCAGGATGGAGGCTCACCATGTCAGGGAAAGGTGGATTTAACCCTCTTCAGATTTGTAGACCAACAGCTGGCTCCAGTAGAAAGTGAGAAGAAGAAGAAGAAGAAGAAGAAGAAGAAGAAGAAGAAGAAGAAGAAGAAGAAGAAGAAGAAGAAGAAGAAGAAGAAGAAGAAGAAGAAGAAGAAGAAGAAGAAGAAGAAGATGATATTGGATTTATACCCTGCCCTTCACTACCCAAAGGAGTCTCAGAGCAGCTTACAAACTCCTTTCCCCTCCCCACAACAGACACCTTGTGAGGTGGGTGGGGCTGAGAGAGCTCTGAGAGAAACTGCTCTTTTTCAAGGACAGCTCTTGTCAGAACTATGGCTTGCCAAAGGTGCAAGTGGAGGAGAGGGGAATCAAACCCGGTTCTCCCAGATTAGAGTCCACGCACTTAACCATTGCACCAAATTGGTGTTAAAGCACCATCCTAGTGCTTGCTTTTAACCATGTTCTTCTCCAGCTCCTTAAGAACTAATGTTCTACATTCCCTGTAAAGCCTTTCTTTCTTCCAATGACATCACTTGGAAAATAGACAAAGATTACCTCCCAAGCCTTCTGCCTACAGGTTTAGCACAGCATGAACATCTTCAGCTAGGTACCTGCTGTACATCAAATAAAAGAAAAGCACGTTCTTCTCTTACTGTTTGTGGTCTGTAATGCAGAAAAACATCTGCAAAGTTGTGTGGCTTTACTGAACTAGGTGTCTGGCCACTGCGGCAGCATGCAGCCCATCCCTCGCTTTCCAGGGCATTAGCCGGCCTCCTCAAGCAAACAGTCTTCTCTCAAGTGAGAAGCCTAATTGACTTCAGAGGGGCTCCTCACATGCGCAAGGGCCACGTGAGCAACGAGAATGCCCGGGCAGCGCTCGCTGGGCTTGTTTCAGGAGACACAGGAGCAAAAGCATTGCTTGCCAAGATGCCCTGGGCTCCTCCTGGACCGGGACACGGCCGACTGCTGTGGCGCCTTGAATCGATCGACAGGACAGTTTGCTCCCACAGTGCTGAGCCTTCTTAAGCTTCCGAGGGTAGGAAGGTGGGGAGGCTTGAGGTTTCTCTTTTCTACCATACATAAGAAAGTGCTGCAAACCACAGAGACGGGTATTGATCTCAGAAAGAGAGCCCCCGCATCCCCACAGTCTCCGTAACGTGGCCTGACAGCTTCTGATGGCTATGAGGCTACCAACCCAGGGAATGGGATCAAAGGCCTTTTCAGCATTCAAAAACAACAAAGCCAACTCATCCCTCTGTTCTTAGCTGCACTAGTCAAAGTCACAAATCTCTTCAAATGTAGACAATGCACTCCTAGTTTTAAAACCCGATTGATCTATCTCAATGTACCTCCATATCATAGTCGTAGAGTACAGCAGTCATAGAGGCCCATAATTTGAATGAGATGGCTCTATATGAGTGAAAGGACCAAGAGTGATGAGAACCTATATCATTAGTGAGAGCAGGGGAGAACAGATTTTATGTATAAAGAAAATTGCACCGGGAAGAAAAGCCATAAGATCAAGGAGCGTTATTATTTTCATCATATAAGTTGACGGAGCGACCATCAAGGGAGGGACCTGTGCCTGCTGGACATGGAGCAATTTCTTCTACACACGATGAAAGCAAAAGCTACGGAAGCTGACCAAGTTGCTTTGGACCAAATGCTGGCAACCCCAGAGGCTCATCCCAC
Source organism: Gekko gecko (assembly GCA_029375565.1). Taxonomy (NCBI): domain Eukaryota; kingdom Metazoa; phylum Chordata; class Lepidosauria; order Squamata; family Gekkonidae; genus Gekko; species Gekko gecko. Next base: position 4,316,775 of record JAPDNY010000003.1, on the reverse strand, counting down.
CTGCCGCAGGGAGCCTCCCCGAAAGGCTCTCGAGAGCAGCCCCGGGTTTGCCATTCAGCAAAATCAGCACGTGCTTCGGGCACCGAGGGAAGGGGGGGGGGTACCACCGAGGGCTTTTGGCTTACATGGCCCACTGCTGTTGAGTGTTACATAAATATTTTTTTTTAAGTTTATATTTAATATAGTTGTGAGGTCTGGCCTAGGGGAAGGCCTGGAAGGAAACGGGATTTTCAATCTCTTGTTTCATCTCCAGCACTTACCGAGGCTTCACGTCTTGTCAGTTAAGCAGTGGAAGGACTGAGGAGGACCACGGTCAGGCTGTGTTTTGGGCATCGGTTGGCCTTAATCCGGCCCTGCTTGAGACGGTGCCCTTACGCAGCTGAGTGGAGTTGTTCACAGACCGCCCGAATTCTTCATTTCAATAGGTGGGGGATTGGTCAGCCGTGGGAGGCTGTGGAGATGCTCTGGACAGAAGGGTGGAAACAAAAGAACTCCCGAGTGTTAGCCCAAGCCCCCTCTCTCCACAGAAAGGATGGTACCCTGGCCAGGTTAGGGTCAAAGTTGGCACAGGGCAAGCAGAGCCCATTTGGTGTCGTGGTTAAGAGCGCGGACTCTAATCGGGGAGAACCGGGCTTGATTCCCCACTCCTCCACTCACAGCTGCTGGTGTGACCTTGGGCAAGCCGTAGTTCTGTCAGAGCTGTCCTCGAAGGAGCAGTCCTCAAAAGAGCTCTCTCAGCCCCGCCTACCTCACAGGGTGTCTGTTGTGGGGAGGGGAAGGGAAAGGAGTTTGTAAGCCACTCTGAGACTCCTTTGGGTAGTGAAGGGCGGGTTATAATTCCGATCTCTTCTTCTTCTCTTCTTCTCCTTCTTTCTGTGCAGTGCCAACCAGCCTCACCATGTGCTCAGGACTGTCTCTCTGACTCATTCAGCCACCACTTCAGATACCGCAGGCATGTATGTGTCAGCATGAAGGGACAATGTCTTGATTCCATCATCTCAGGGGTGGCAGCACATCTGCATTCCAGTTCTACCTCCCACAATCAAACCTCTGGACATCGCCACTTGATACTGGGACCACCCCAGGCACGGTCTGTTGTCTGTATTGTTCTCTTGATAGCCCAGCCATTAATGGAGCCAAGACTCTGCATTTGCCCAGCGCCTTGCTAACAAAGCCTTCCCCTCCTGAACCTGGACCTCCTTTGTCCAAAATCTCTCTAGGGCCATTTCCAGCCATTCTGACCTATCCTGAACCATTTCCCTATTGTGCCCACTGCCCTGAAGGCACAATTTTCCTATATCAGGACTCCAAACCTGGGCATCTTTGGTTCAGTCTCCTTGGAGACGTGCCGGTTGGATCCCCCGTCTCTTTTGGTCTTTTGGGTCTTCACAGATGTGCTTGCCAGCCATACCATCTGCTCTTCACCATGGAACCAGTTTGGTGTAGTGGAGAGAAGCGTGGACTCTAATCTGTGAGAACTGGGTTTGATTCCCCACTCCTCCACATGCAGCTGCTGGTGTGACCCTGGGTCAGCCACAAGTCCTTTCAGAGCTGTTCTCTCAAGAGCAGTTCTCGGGAGAGCTCTCTCAGCCCCACCTGCCTCACAGGATGCCTGTTGAGGGGAGGGGAAGGGAAAGGAGATTGCAAGCCACTCTGAGACTCCTTCGGGTAGTGAAGGGCAAAAGGGTATGAATCCAAACCGCCGCCACCGCCTTCCTCTTCGGAAGGTAGTTATAACCCCCTCATCAACACTTTGCCCTCTCTTTAGGATCGCGCCACCTCTTTATTTCCTAGCTCTCTGTGATATTTTTATTAATTAGCTGAATGTTTTAGGATTTTCTTAACAAATCTCACAAGATACATTTCCTACCTGTCGTCTTTGCTTCTCTGAGATGGTTCTGATTCTGGTACAGTTGGAGCAAGGTCTCTAGCTTGAGCACCTATTAGGCAAACGATCTCTCTGCTCATTCCCCCATCATAACTCGAACGGAGACCAGATGTTGCAGCTAACAAGAGAGGCGGCTGCCTAGACTAGCATGGAAGTTCCTCTATAATTGCGCAGTTCACTGTCCTTCCACTGTGCCGCTTGGAGTTACATTCAAGTTAGCTCCTTAATGGAACATCCAGCACGAAGCCCCACAGGGAAGTTAGCGGCAAATGCACATTACAGGCTGTCTGGGGACTCAGCTGCTGCAATTGCTTCTATCAATCCAGCCAAGACCGACTAGAGCACTCATAGACACAGAGCCTTCCACAGTCCTTTCCACCACAGTGGGCCACAGGACAGCGATTCCACGCATCGGATGTGCACAAGGTGCAAATGGCCGAGGGAGTGCCTCAGAAGCTGTCCCAGAGTGTGAATAAAAGGACAGAAAGCCGGGCGCCGGGATAAACGGAAAGAGCCCAATGAGACACGATGACTTCATGGCCAGAGGGTCAGTACAAAGGTGTTCTTTGTTCACAGGAGGGAGCCAGAATTAGACACCATCTGACCACAAAGGATGATTCTTCCCTGAGCCAAATTGGCCAGAAAACCTTCTGGCTTATGAACATAAGAGTAGCCAATGTTGGATCAGACCAGTGGCCCATCCAGTCCAACACTCTGTGTCACACAATGGCCAAAAAGACCAGGGGCCATCAGGAGGTCCAGCAGTGGGGCCAGGACACCAGAAGCCCTCCCACTGTTGACACCCCCCCCAGCACCAAGAATAGAGTGCATCACCTGCCCCAGACTGAGAGTCCCTATCTGTACCTTGTGGCTTATAGCCACTGATGGACCTTGGCTCCAGATGTTTATCCGATTCCCTCTTGAAGCTGTCCAGGCTTGTAGCCACCACCACCTCCTGCGGCAGTGAATTCATCACACTTTGGGTGAAGAAGGACTTATTTTTATCCATTCTAACCCGACTGCTCAGCAATTTCTTTGAATGTGCACAAGTTCTTCCCTCCCTGGTGTTTGAGGTCCCAGACCACACATTAATGACATGGAGAGCCAGCACAAATCACTCCTGTGTTTGAAAATATAACACGGGGAAGACTGGAGATCATGTCTCTGTATCTTGGGGAAAGATAGAGGAGAAAGGCGACTAACATATTCACAGAGACAGCACAAAACCACTGCGCTGACGGTACTTCGACAGCCTGCAGATAAAAAAGCCCGCAAAGCACGGCCGTTGTCTCTCGAGGGCCACTGACATTCTTTCATCCCTTCAGTGGAAAGCATCCCTGAGAAGCTTCTGTGCCTCGGCCAAATTATTTCTTCAAAGCTCTGGTGCTGATTTCTGTCAGCTCCCTCAGCCCTCCTTTGTCTGCAAGAGCGGGGGCTAGAACTGGCACTGGGAGCCCTCGCGGACCGCTCTCCGCAGTTTGACTCCTTGGCTGGAAGTTCTGTTCTCCGGCCTCCTCTGAGGCCCAGTGGAAGTATCTTGCCATCTCCAGCAGCAGGCAGGGGATCTGGCCACCCGCCCTGCGCGCAACCAGGCCTCAGAGGGCCCTGCCCGTAATTAAGTGGGCTTCTGCTTAGAAATGGGTTGAAAACCAGCGCTGCTGTGATAATGAAGTCTTTGCTCACATGGGCAAAACTCCATGTGCCAGGCATACGTTCCTTTCAGTTAGCCAGCTATTCCCTGTAAGTACGGGGGAATAGTGGTCTAATGTGAAGATACCCAGGGATGGATGGTCTTTGGCATGTAAACCGCCTTCCTCGAGCTGGCTTCCTAAAAAAATCCCCTCAAGAATTGAGTGTCTGTGTGTGTGTGTGTGATATAATGCCGTTTTCAGAGATGCATGGCAGCTGTTTACTACTATACAGCCTGAGAATTCTATTCATCGTAAAACCAAGGAATGAACTATTGGGGTAGTCGATTATTATAGCAGAGTTTGCCCAGTCATAGAAGCGTGATCCTGAGTGCAGTAAATAAATCTCCCAAGAAGTATATTATAAAACTGGTAAAATTGCGTTCATTCAAGTTGGTTCAGTTCACATTCAGCTTGCAGTCGAAAGGACAGAGAGAAGCCCAATCTAAAGGGAACTTTTCCCTGTCACAAATGAGCGTCATGTGCCTGGGAGTATGTGGGCACTGTATCCCCAGGAGAGGCCTGCAGAGACCTGTGTCTCCATGGAAGGCCACGTGAAGAGAGAGGAGGAGGAGAATAAGAAGATGAAGAAGAAGAAGAGGAGGAGGAGGAGATGATTGGATTTTCTCAGAACGGCTTACAATCTCCTTTCCCTTCCCCTCCCCGCAACAGACACCCTGTGAGGCAGGCGGGGCTGAGAGAGCTCTGACAGAAACTGCTCTTTTTCAAGAACAACTCTTATCGGAACTATGACTTGCCCAAGGTCACACCAACAGCTGCGAGTGGAGGAGTGGGGAATCAAACCTGGTTCTCCCAGATTAGAGTCTGCGCACTTAACCCCTACACCAAGAGGACAAAGTGAGAGAGAGAGAGGAAGGCTCAGAGGGCAGCTCCCAGGTTCAGACCAAGAGAGGCATCCCCTTCAAGGAGACAGCAGAGAGACACCCTTTAGAGTGATGTAGCAAATCCCCCCCATGTCCCATGTCCAGGCCTGCCGAGTTCCTCCCTCCAACATAAACCCCTGAGTATAAAACGGATCATGAAAATCTAACTTGGGAGGAGGCACCATCTAGCCACCTCTTAGGAAACTCTAAGGAAGGATGGCTGAATTATAGCAGTTTAAAACACCTGCTTCCATTTCAAAACACCTGCATCTGCCCTGGTTTAGGCAGCTTTCAGAAAGAGGCACGATGACTTCGCGGCCACATCGACAGACAGGCCAGTCCGTGGCTCTTAGCCCGGAGAGCCAGAGCAGCAGAACTGCCTGCAGGGTGGCTCGGGGCTGAGCTCCATGCCCGCCCGGTCGGCCTCCCGGGCACATCTGCGTGGCCAGTCTTAAATCCTGACTTTAAACTAATTCAGCAATGAGCAGGGAGGTTTACGTCTTTTCAGTAAATTAAAAAAGATGCTTCAGTAAGATGGAGATTTGCACGCATGGCAATAAATCCTTATTTACCATAATCTGTGGCGCTGCCCTCAACGCTGAGGCCATATAAATATTTATTGCATATTAAAATGAATGTACATAACTATGCCTGACCTTTGGCTCTTTGCATTGGCAACACTCTGACTGGAGCCCACAAGAGCGTTGAGTGAATACTGGGAGGCAGACGTGCACACGGTCTTGTCAAAATCTGTGTCAACTGTGAGAATTTACAACTTTAATTACGGAGGCCCTGAGAGCTTACATAGGGAACATCTGTCTTCTGCCTGATATTTTACCATGAATTTCTCCACTAGCCTTTGTAGCAAGTGATTAATGCAGGAAGGATTTCCCTGTCAATGGGTTTGGGAGTTAGTTGCTGTAGATTTTCCGAGTTGTCTGGCCGTGGTCTTGGCATTGTAGGACCTGACGTTTCGCCAGTAGCTGTGACTGGCATCCTCAGAGGCATAACACAGAAAGATGGAGGAGTAGTCTCTGTGCCAAGGTGAGCGGGAAAATGGAAGGCAGGTAATTTATACTTACCCTGGAAAGTGGGGTAGGGCTGAGTCATCATCTTGTAGTAGTTCTCCAGGCTATGAACATTCTAATGGAGGAGCTTTCCTGAGGAGGTTCTTTTGCTTATGGATTATTTCCTGAGGAGGTTTCCTGTTTCCTGAGGAGGTTCTTTTGTGTGTGGAATGGCTACTGAAACTCTAATCTTATCTGTAGTGCTATTGTCAGCTGTAGAGCCTTTTGTGTTTTTCAGGACAGGAAACCATGCCCTATTTATTTTTAAACTCTCTTCTTTCCTGTTGAAATTGTATGTTTATGAATTTCAATGGCTTCCCTGTGTAATCTGACATGATAATTGGAAGCGTTGTCCAGTCTTTCAGTGTCTTGGAACCAAATGCTGTGTCCTGTTTGGGTTAGGCTATGTTCAGCCACTGCTGATTTTTCAGGTCGGCCAAGTCTGCAGTGTCTTTCATGTTCTTTTATTCTTGTCTGAATGCTACGCTGTGTGGTTCCGATGTAAACTTGTCCACAACTGCATGGTATGCGGTATACTCCTGCAGAAGTCAGGGGGTCCCTTCTGTCTTTTGCCGATCGTAGCATCTGTTGTATTTTTCTGGTGGGTCTGAATACTGTTTATAGGTTGTGTTTTTTTGTAAGTTTTCCCACCTCATCCGTGATTCCTTTGATAGATGGCAAAAACACTTTTCCTGTGGGAGACGGTTTTTCCTCAGTTGTTTGTTTTACCTTTGGTTTAATCGCTCTTCTGATTTCATTTTTGGAGTAGCCATTTGCTTGACGAGCGTGGGTAAGATGATTTAGTTCGTCATTGAGAAAGTGTGGTTCACATATCCGTCTTGGTGAGTTGATGAGTTGGTTTTCTGTAGACCTTGTGACCTAATTGAAGGTTTGCTTTGCGGATGACCATGATATCTAGAAATGGGAGTTTTCCCTCAACTCCTTTTTCCATGGCGAATCTCATGTTGGGGTGGATGTTGTTGAGGTGGTCTAAAAACTCCATCAATTCTACTTCTCCATGGCTCTATGGTTTGGGAGTTGTCTATATTGTGGCACAACTAACTCTTTTGCAAAGGAAAACCCTAAACTGAAATCATGGAAGACTTCTCATGAAGTTGCTGACCTTCTGTCAGGGTAACAGGACCCTGCAGGATACTGTTATGATGACACAGGGAATGAAGGATTTATACTCCTGGCACTGGAGGCAGGTCACTAGACTTCAAGGGAGGAGTCCACCTCTATTCTGCCCTTATTCCACCCCGCCCCCCAGCCTCTATGATGTTAACAGTTTTCCAGCCTGAAACAGGCCCTCTTTAAAAGAATCAGAATCACACTTTTCACACCAGCCAGTGTAGAGGCAAGGGAAAATCTTTAAAGCCTCACAGATTTTGGGCATGGAAATTCCTGCATGCACGTGAAAGCTTCTACCCGGAATTAAAGTCTGCTGGTCTTAAAGGTGCCCCACTGGACTCAGACTTTGTTCTGCTGCTTCAGACTGAATGTCAGGTAGTCCTGCCATGATGGATGGAGTAGGGTGGGAGGATGGGCTTTGTGTTGTGTTGTGTAGGGCGGGAGGATGGGATCGTGGGGTGTTGATTTATGCACCTGGGTGTTGAATGAAGTGACTGGGCAGGCTATGCAGGCTCTACTCGGGGACTTACACGCTGACCTTGGAGGAGACAGGCTGAGCTTCTATCGCTTTCAGCTTCAGCTGGCTGAATAATGGGGCGGTGGGAACTTCATTAATTATAGTCTTCAGTTCCTGCTCGCATACTATGCGCTCATTGGTGGAAGGGGGTCCCATTCACCCCTTTCTGGTATAACTGCTTGCTTTGTGTAACCACGTTATTCTGAACAATGTATCTGTTCCAGTAACCTACTATTGCAGCTTATAAAATAAAATACTATTCTTGCTTCAATGATCAAGACCTGGTGTTTGGCTGACTAAGCTGGGGACTCTGACACTGAACCTGGAGAAACGAAGCCACTGAAAGCCACCGCACCTCACTCCAGCCGAGGATTTGGGGCCCACGCGGACAGGAGTACTTTGCTGCGGGGAAATGGCATGGAACCACAGGTGCATGAGGGAGATGTCAGATGACGCAGCTATCGTTATCAAAGCATGCGGTGGGGGGGAGGCGTTTACGGAGGCCCTGGAGAAACAATCGTTCATAAACTCCGCTCAGTCAGCCATGATGGCCAGATCCGGCTATGAGGGAGGCACAGGCAGAAGAACCCCCCAGGACTATTTAATTAGGAGCGGAGAGACGTCCACGAGTTGGGAGACACGTTCGGCTCTCTTGGCCTCAAGGTTAATCACCTTAGAGGAAGACCCATCACAGAGCTGGCGTTACTCAGAATGTTAATGGAAGGAAAGACCAGATGATACGGTGAGGAATTGGCTGGAGGAACTCCAGTGTCACAAGACGGGGTGATGGCCACGAGCGGAAACAGCTTTAGAAAGGAATCGGGCAAAACTATGGATGAAAAGTCTACCAGTGGTTATATTAACCATAACATTCAAATGGAACCTCCACATTCAGGAGTAGTAGACTGAGAGACTGAGCCCTACGAGGAAAGGTTGAGGGCCCTGGGAAGGCTTAGTTTGGAGAAGAGGAGATTGAGGGGGGGACCTGATGGCTCTCTTTAAACATTTGGAAGGCTGTCATTTGGAGGAGGAGGGCGAGGAGCCGTTCCAGTTGGCAGCAGAGGAGAGGACCCGAAGCAACAGGTTCAAATTACATGCAGGAAGGTATCGGCTGGATATTAGGAAATGCTTTTTCACGGTCAGGGTGGTTTGAAGTTGGAACCAGCTGCCTGGGGAGGTGGTGGGCTCCCCTCCACTGCCAGCTTTCAAGAAGAGGCTGGAGGAATATTTGTCAGGGCTGCTCTAGGCTGATCCTGCACTGGGCAGGGGGTTGGACTAGAGGGTCTGGAGGGCCCAACTCTGTGATTCTATGATTCTGTCTTTGGATATGTTGGGGACAGATAGGGGAGGGCTGCTGCATTCACCCACTGATTGTCTGGCTGGCCCTTTGCACAAAGTGGGATGCTGGACTAGAAGGACCTTGGGTCTGATCCAACATGGCTCTTGCGTTCCTGGAGTGCAGGAGGCTGAAGGATAGAAAAGCGTGTAAAGAAAACTTGAAGAGGAAACATGAATGAAGGCGGGGCCAGCGCTGCGCACTCACAGGAAGAAATAGTTGTTGTTATTCCCATTTTTATGCCTCTAAAGAAACACCCGATAAAAGGAACCAAGTTTACAATAGCTATCAAAATATGGAATGTGCAGTACAGCATGCTGCTGATGTTACCTGGAAGCTTCCTCGTGCTTCCAGGTAACGCCCAGGGCTTTCCGTCTGGGGAGACCCTCCTGCAGGTCTATTCTGCTCTTGTGGGGCAGCCCCCTTGAAAACTTTGTGGCTGGGACTGGGCCTTGCTGTGGCAAAACTGAGAGGACCTTCTTAGAAGAAGAGGAGATTGGATTTATACCCCTTTGCCCTTCACTCGGAGTCTCAGAGCAGTTTACAATCTCCTTTCCCTTCCCCTCCCCACAACAGACACCCTGTGAGGTGGGTGGGGCAGAGAGAGCTCTGACAGAAATGGCTCTTTCTTTCAAGAACAGGTCTGGCAGAACTATGGCTTGCCCAAGGTCATCTAGCAGCTGCAAGTGGAGGAGTGGGGGAATCAAACCCGGTTCTCCCAGATTAGAGTCTGCGCACTCCTAACCACTGCACCAGACTGGCTCTCAAGAAAGCTTGAACAACACTTGAGCGGCCTTTGTGTCAGAAAAGGCACGATGACTACCAACAAGAAGTTCAGGCAAAAAATCTGTGGTCTGTCAGTGCTAGGAAAAATGGCATTAAGTGACCATTCCTCTTAAGAGAGAGACGTTGCACGTTGTCTAGTGCCATCATTGCAGGGACTGTTCGGACCAAGGGACTGGAGAGAAGGGGCCAGCCTCCCTGCTCTGGGACTCGAGGCTCTCCGTGGGTTCCACCCATCAGACGCACAGCCTTCCTGCCACAAGCCCGGGGCCTGGCCAAGGAACCCTCGCCCCCCAGAGAAGAGGGCAGATCTCTGACAGCGGCTGTCCTCGGGGGCTTCCAGACGGTGTCCTTTTCCCAAGCTGCATGAGAAGCCCAAACCTTCGGCAGGGATATTCCCAAAGGGGACAGAGCCGAGGACACCTAAAATACCTAGACACAACTTTTCCACCTCTCGTGGGTCAACATATCCCAGGACACTGCCGGAGGTCTGCCCTCAAATGCCGGAAGGAGGCAAGGAGGTGCCCTGGAAGAAGAGGTGGGGGAGCAAACTCAGCAAACCCAGCAACCCATCTGCTGGACACGCACGAGGACACAAGTAAAGAGAGGAGGGATTTGCGAGATGCCTCTCATTGGTGATGAGCCCTCCCTCCCTTCCACAGATCTCATGAGCCCCGGCCACGGTTGCTCTGGAAACAACGCCTGCTGAACAGATCCCCGCCACTACTATGCCAGTGCACGCTCAAACAAAATGGTGCACGCTTTCCAGTCATCACTGTCTTTCAGGGACTAAACCGACATCTAGGAAAGTCCTCAGACTTTTGACGCCAGAATTTAAAAAGTGAAAGGACACCCCGCTCCCTTGATGATTCATCCTGCAGTGGCAGCCGTTTCCTCCAAAGTGTCTGGCGAACAACAGTCCACGGAAAACAGAACGGAGCTCCCACCACACATATCTGATCCATCTCATGTACTTCACTTAGCAAATTTAGGAATATTCTACTGAACAACTTATAGGATGCGAATTGTTGAAATTATTTCTTACACTTGTAGCGTGCCCCAGTGCCCTTTGCGTTATAGCGCTGTAGTGGTATCGCCATTAAGAACTAAGAATTATGGGGACGCCCAGAAGAAGAAATCCTCCAAAGACGGAGTCAGAAAGACAACCTTGTCTCTGCTTTTGATTCTTTTCTTCAGTATTGCTGAGCTCATCCGTTAGTTATGATGGCGGAGACAGAAACGTTATCTGTGAGGAGGAGACTGTTGGCCTCTGCTGGCCCTTTGGCCCTTTCAGGTACTCCCCATGTCCGGTCCCTGCACTTGGGTTCATGAGATTTCCAGCAGAAGTGTACTTACATCTGAGATGTGTGCCCTGTGAGGACACAGCTTCCTGGAATGTTCTTTAACCCCTGCTCCACAACAAGGGGTCTTCAATGCCCCCTACCCGCTGAGTTGCAGCTTTCCTCCCCTCCCCTACTCCCCACATAATCCAGAGGATCAAAAGTGGATCTTTGCAAAAAGGGAAGCTGGAAATAAAATTTAACCTGCCAGCAGCACCCTCATGCTACCTCCCAACACACCAGAGGTAAAGCAATTGTGGCAGGTAACCCCACCTGCTCGCTGACAAGGAGGAGGAGGAGGAGGAGGAGGAGGAGGAGGAGGAGGAGGAGGAGAGTTGCATTTATGCTGAGCTTTTCACTACCCAAAGGAGTCTCAGAGCGGCATACAATTGCCTCCCCTTCCTCTCCCTGAGAGAGCTCTTTCGAGGACTGCTCTTGAGACAACATCTCTGAGAGAACTTGTGACTGACCCAAGATCACACCGGCAGCTGCATGTGGAGGAGGAGTGGGGAATCAAACCCGATTCTCCCAGATTAGAGTCCGCATTCCTAACCACTACACCAAACTGGCTTTCAAAGTGCTGATTTAGACATGTAGCCTTCCACGTGCTGTGCAGCCCAAAGATCCGTCCACTGGCCATGTGCCACTTGGATGCCGGACTCTCCTGAGTGTCCTGGCCCAGCCCACGCAGTTGCAGCATCTGTCTGCGGCCACTGCTGCCACTGGGCAAACAGATCTGGCGCGAATATGGCAGGTCCATGACCCAAATGTCACAGCAGCTACGTGGAATGGCGTCATGGAGAAACGGTTCTCTCTTCCTGAGCAGCCCTGCCTTCTCTCCCACCCCAACTTCACACCGTCTGTCTTCTCCCTCTCAGCTGAAGACAACCTGTCCATGTTTGACCAGAGGGGTGGTGGTGAGGAGGAACACAAAAAACCAGCTGCAAGGAGAGAACAGATTTTATCTCATCTACCTTTCGGATTTATAACCCGCCTTCCCTCATACAGACAGGGCTCAGGGTGGGTGCCAAAATGTACATAAACTATATTTATAATTGAAATTATTAAAACATTAAAACAATCCTTAAAAAGATGATGTATAAAAGGGAGCACCCCTTACAAGGAGGGAGAATAAATAGTCTACAATTAGTCAGTAAAAAGAATTGATGGATACCAAAGGGGAGGGAGAAGAAGAAGAGTTGGATTTACACCCCTTGGAGTCTCAGAGCAGCTTACAAACTCCTTTCCCTTCCTTTCCCCACAAAAGACACCCTGTGCTGAGAGAGGTCTCAGGTGGGGCTGAGAGAGCTCTCTCGAGAACTGCCCTTGAGACAACAGCTCTGAGAGAACTTGTTCCTGACCCAAGGTCCCCCAGCTAGCTGCATGTGGAGGCTCTCCAGATTAGAGTCTGCCGCTCCTAACCACTACGTACACCACACAGGAGGGAGTGGAAAAGAAAAAAAGGGGAAAGAAGGGGAAGGGAGGGGAGGGGGCGAAAGGGAGGTGAATCTAGACTGGTAACCCTCACTGCCTTCAACCATACAGGAACATCTCTGTCTCGCAGGCCCTGCGGAACGGCATTGAATCTCATAGGGCCCAGATCTCCCTTGGCAGAGCATTTCACCATGTTGGAGCCAGGGCTGAAAAGGCCCCAGGTCCAGTTGGGGACAGCTGGATATTTTTCGGGACTGGCACCACCAGTAGATTGTTATCCACTGAGTGTAACGCTCTTTGGGGGATATACTGGGAGAGGCAGTCCTGAAGGTATGAGCTATGAAGGATGAACCGTGAAAGACAAGGAAGACTCTGCATTCGCCAGCTATTTCCTCACAGAGCTAAGCACCATCTTCTCCTCACCCAGCCTGGTTAAGCTTACTTCGTGTTAAAGCCCACCTTGGATAACAGCTTTGTGCAATACAGTTATCACATGACAACTGCAACGATCACGTGAGAAACGAGTTAGTGCCAGTTGGACATCATAGGGCCCAGATCTCCCTTGGCAGAGCATTTCACCATGTTGGAGCCAGGGCTGAAAAGGCCCCAGGTCCAGTTGGGGACAGCTGGATATTTTTCGGGACTGGCACCACCAGTAGATTGTTATCCACTGAGTGTAACGCTCTTTGGGGGATATACTGGGAGAGGCAGTCCTGAAGGTATGAGCTATGAAGGATGAACCGTGAAAGACAAGGAAGACTCTGCATTCGCCAGCTATTTCCTCACAGAGCTAAGCACCATCTTCTCCTCACCCAGCCTGGTTAAGCTTACTTCGTGTTAAAGCCCACCTTGGATAACAGCTTTGTGCAATACAGTTATCACATGACAACTGCAACGATCACGTGAGAAACGAGTTAGTGCCAGTTGGACATCGGCTCCTGAATTATGGCGAGAGGGGAAAGTATGCCGGCTTTTTATTAATCTTCTTCTGCCTGATTTTCTGCTCTTGGCAGGTTATAATTAGGCAAGGCATAAAATTGATCTCCGTGTATCGAGAGGAAACTATTGGCCACTTAACAGCCACAATGGTTTTGCAGGTAGGTCAGCCAAAATGCTTACCGCAGGAAGTGCAGTAAAATGCTCTTTGATAACCAGAAAATGACTGTTGCCCCATTAAACTCATAAGGAGTAAATCCCAAGTTGCTCTTCAAGATATTTTTTAATTGTTATGCTGCTACTACAGAGTGTGGTCTGATCTGAATGTGAGCCAGGGGGCGCAGCTGCAAATGAGCCCTTGAACCAAGCATGATGGACCACCTTCAGCGCTGGGCCTGCAATTGCAAGTTCCAGTCCAAGACGAGCTGCCAGCCATCTCCTCTTTAGAAAGAGACCCAGCCTGCAGATGTTCAGCCAAAGTACTTCTCCAGATAAGTATCACAGGTCGCGTCTGTCTGGGTCCACTGCTGGATTCTGCTTGAGGCCGTAGTAGATATGGCTTTATTTTCACCCAAGAGTGTGCATCTGTAACACATGGCCATACAAATAGTGATGGAACTTCCCAGCTCCAAAAATAACTGTCCAGGCCTGTTTCAAGTTGAGAATAATTCCTTCCTGCTGGAACCGTGGTACAGGATGCAAGTCCAGTTGGTCCCATGAGCCATCTGGGAATACACGGGACAAAACTGCCCCCATTCCATACTGGGGGACAGTATTTTAGCCTCTGGCTCACACATTTTTATCTTAGCTCAGGAAGGACCGCTCTGGAGCAAACTAATTTCTGCAGTAGTCAAATTGCTGGCTCACAACTTTAATGCCAGGAGCTCACAAAGTAGAATTTTTGCTCACAAGACTCCACTGCTTAAAGGGAGCGTTGCTGGGAGGCATCACAAGTCAGCACCACCGGTAATCCAAGATCAAAATGTGTTAGCACCTTGAAGAAATGCAACAGAGTCTGGGAGGTTTGAAATTTAACTCCTCTGAATAATTTCAGACACGGATGCTTTAATAACCCTTGATGAGTGTTAATTGTGAGCAAATCTTTAGACTCCTAACCGAGAAGCAGCTGTGAGGAACATGACGAAGATCTAGTTTGGAAGATAAAGTGCTTCCTACTAAGGATGCAAATGAAACCTCGATTTTCAGCTGTGGACGGGGCTCCAGCTCTGCAATCCTGCTGATGGAGACATCACAATCCCCACAGATTTGTACAGATCCATCGGCCTCAATGATGGCTATCGGGGTGGCCCAGTGTGGAAACTGGACTGGTTCCAGAAGAACACCCTTCTTGCAGGCACTGCAGTTCAGCTTCCACTTAACTGTGCAAAGCAGATGGCACAGAACGGGATCTGAAAAACCGAGGCTGTTTAACCGGACTCACATGGATCCCAGTTAGAGATCTTAGCCCTGGACTGAAGATCTCTTTTGCTTTATCCACCACTTCCTCCAGAAACTGGGAGGGGCACAAAAATATGTTCTGCCGATCCAGTGAACATAAGAACATAAGAGAAGCCAATGTTGGATCAGGCCAGTGGCCCATCCAGTCCAATACTCTGTGTCACACAGTGGCCAAAAATACCAGGTGCCATCAGGAGGTCCAGCAGTGGGGCCAGGACACTAGAAGCCCTCCCACTGCTGCCCCCCCAGCACCAAGAATAGAGGGCATCACTGAAATCAAAGTGACGAACTTCCTGTTCCTGTGAGGGTTAGGTGTCTGGGTGTGAAGAGTCTAGAAATCTAACAGAGTCCCCCGCTCCGGTGGGTGAAAGCAGGCAGGGCACTTGACTTCTGTGGTTTTCCATAAACGCTTGCATTTAAAAAGACCTTTTTTAAAAAAAAAAACCAATTCATGCTGCCTGATGAATCAGGAGCGGCCTTTTTGCTGATTAAAATGTTTCCTTACTCTGACTGTCCAATGGACTCGATGTTCCAGCTCTACTTGGAAGGAGGCCCAACCGGCACACGGGGAGGAGGGCTTTGTGGTCAGTGGCAGCCGAGGGGAGGGGAGGGAGCTCTGCAAGTCGCCTGCGTGTGCCTTTCTCTGCTCTGCCTGGGCCCAGTCACGACGGGTGGCAGGGCAGGTTGCCGCTGCCTCATGGTGGCCTCATGACAAAGTCCTAGGTTGCAGGCCCCCCTGCCCCCCCACCATTCACCCAAACAGCAGCTCCACCTGTCTCTGTATCACCTGTTCCCCCCTCCGCACCCCCCTCAGCTATGGCTTGGAGGGACAAGGCAACTCACAAGGGGGAAAGATCACATCTCGCCTTGGGGGCAGGCAAAGGAAGAGGAGGCTGGGAATCACGTCAGCCACAACTGGGGGGGTGGGGGGTGCCAGTCCCTGGGGAGAGGTCAGGCGTTCCCTGCCCCCGGCTGCTGAGAAAAATGTTAACAAACGGCCCACAGGTCAATAGCGTGACATCACTTCCAGGGAAAACCTGGAAGTGATGTCAGTCCTCTCCGAGACTCAGTCCTTGTGATGTCACTTCCGATGCCTTGGCATTGCTGACAGCCTCCCCCCACGTCCCCCTCCCTGCGATCTCCCACTAAGCGGGATGAGGTCACCAAGGAATTACCTGCATCTGAATTCTTTTACCAACAGCAGAAGTGCAACATAACCACTTTGCATAATTAGAAGCCTCTGTTTACTAAAAGACGCTCCCATTTCTAAGGGAGAACAAACTTTAATCTCCAATTTATTAATGTGAGGATGGCACTAGACTTGAGATGGATTTTGATTTAAATACAGAACATAAATGAAAACTAAGTTACCAGTCCTCATGGGCGACAAGATATGCAAGGAGATGTCCCCGGTGTCTCTGCGGTGCTTAAAGGGGTCCAGCGTGTCCTGCCTGGTGGCTGCCAACTCTCTCTGGTGGCCTCCAGCCATGCTCCCTTTCCCAGTCACCAGGCTGCCCGAGAGTGCAGGTTTGGGATTCTTTAGCCCTGCCCCCTCAGGCTCTCCTGCTGGGACAGGGGCAGGGCACATAGGGAGGGGAAAGCAAGCTGTTGCGTGATACCACAGGATATGCACAAAATTGGGGCATTGCCAGGGCAGGAGGTGCTCATCTGACATCAACCCCCAGCGCCCTGGCAGGATAGTCTGTTCGATCGCCAGGGGTATCGCTCATCCCCATGCCGCGTGCAAGAAGAGGACACTTCAACGCGCTAGTCTTTCCTGATCAGGCTAAGCTCGGGGGTGATGAACAGAATGGAAAATGTTCTCATGACATTTTGCTTTTTACGGATTGAAAGCTTACCATTTTTGCAGACGGGACAACACTGTTCTGGTTCATAGACTGGGTTGACACATTCAGGCACGGCACAGTCTGCTACAACACAGTGCACTTCGTTGCTGGGCTCACAGCGGCACCATTCGCATGGAGAGGGCTAGGAACAAAGCTCAGATTAGCCCATCTTTTCCCCCTTCCGGCAGGTCAACAGGTGCATACAAACTTGTCCTCAAAACATTTCATTCTTTCAGTATCCCCAGCAATGTAGCAAAATCACATGCAGTCGTCAAGCTGAGCTTTGTTTCAAAGCCGCCTCTGACTGGTGTTCCAGACATGCCTCCCAAGACCTGGGCCAGGTTCAGATCCCGCCCACCTCACTTGCACAGGGTCTCCTGCCTAAGAACCGGCTCTTTACTGGACTTTACCTTTGGAGCCAGGGCGGAGGAGGACTCTTTGCTGCTCCCTGACAAACCACATCTCCCGAAACTTGGCTGGGGAGAAACAGGTCATGGGGAATCATTTCCAGCAGGGTCTTCTCATCTGTGGTCTTTAGGCCGGGTACCTCGAGGTGAACCTAAACAACTGTCTTAGTCCCATGTTCATGGCTGCTGTTGTCAAGAAGCACCTCCATTCTCTGGAGCACTTTGAATATTTATTCTCCACTAACTCGAACAGCCCAAGATAGGTGGCTGTGTTAGTCTGTAGCAGTAAACAGCAAGAGTCCAGGAGCACCTTCAAGACTAACAAACATTGTGGCAGGGGAGGAATTTCCGTGAGCCTTGCAGGGACTCAGAAAAGCTGGTCCCCTGCCACAAATTCTGTTAGTCTTTAAGGGGCTCCTGGACGCTGGCTCTTTTCCTGGATTGCCGGGAGCTTTGCAGTCCCCAGACTATCTTCAAACTTTGATCTGAAAGGGGGCCTTTCCTCAGGCATGCTCGTTTCAACGTGGAAATCAAAGCTCAAAGCAATCCAGCTCAGCCTGTCTACCTTCCCTCTGACAGGACACGCGATCTTTTCAGGCCACTCTGAGCTTTTCAGTGACCATCATTCCACGTTAATGGACACGTCCTCCTGTCCTATCCATATTCTGTGGGCTGTGCAGGACTTCACTGGAAGTTTATTTGCTACATACCACCCTTCGCTGCCTTCCTGCAGCACTTTCCCGTGAAGTCATGTGCTCCGTCCCAAGAAACAGCAAAATGCATTTCCAGGATTGAGTGTGCATGGGACAGACAAATCTAGCCCAGCTTACTTCCCACGTCCTAAGGTGGCATTTAGACTTAGGGACACCACAATAATTCTGGCCAGAAGATCAGGGTGTGCAGCTGTGATAGGGGAGGCCAGGTCTCCCACCATAGCACCCTGGCAGTCCACACGCCATTGCTCACTGGCCCCTGAGCGCCTCCCCCCTGTGATGAAGGGGTGGGATGGGGTGCACACTGGAGTTGTGCCAGCACAGAGAAGAAGAGGAGGAGGAGGAGATTAGATTTCTACCCCGCCCTTCACTCCTTTCTGTAGGTGGGGCTGAGAGAGCTCTGACAGGAACTGCTCTTTCAAGGTCAGCTCTGCCAGAACTATGGCTTGCCCAAGGTCATCCAGCCAGGTGCAAGTGGAGGAGCGGGGGCTCAAACCCGGTTCTCCCAGATTAGAGTCCGCCAGCACTTAACCACTACACCAAACTGGGAGTGACGGTGTGGACACGCTAGAATTTACAAAAACTCTATGGTCAAACCATAAAGATTTTGTAAATTCTTGTGTCTAATGACATCACTTTGGGTTTTATAGGACGTGATGCCAGTGTACCAGTATGACAAGCCCTACCCACAATTTCTCTGGGGGGGGGATTCCTGGCTGTGGTCCGGCAACTGCAGTCGCGTATGAGAAGCAGACTCCCCAGAGAGCATTCTGAGGCCCAAAGGAAAAATTTCCATCCTGTGTCATGATGGCTTCCCAGGGAAGGAAGTGGGATGTGGCTGGCCTTAGAACCGGGGCCCGCTTCTTTGACTGGGCAGCTCCTTTGTTGCTACTGAGTCACATCCCTCTCCCCTTGGAAGGGCAGCGCCCCTGAAAGCGCCAGTATCCTTCTGAACGTGGCCATCTAAACCTACCGACTGAGCCTTTCTAAAAACAAAAGTGCACTTTTGCCCACAAAATATAAGTGGAGATATTAAAAAAAGACAGAAACCATAAATGCCAAACAGGGAAAAAAAACAACTAACATACAGAAGATGTCAGGGAAATAAAACAGCATAGTAGTTTCTATTTTTTGCCAGAAACCTGGTTCCCATCCACTCGCCCAGAAGCCAGCCTTGGGGGGGGGGGGCCCTGCTGGGGGCCAGTGCACAGTCTGTCCCTCCCTGCACTGGCTGGCTGCAGAGGGAGGCGGCTTCAATGAGGACGGGGCAACCAGGTGCCTCCTGCTGGGAGCCAGAGAGCCACGGGTCTTCTCCTCCTCCTCCTCCTCCTCCTCCTCCTCCTCCTCCTCTGGGCAGAACAGGGCAAGAAGAAGAAGAAGAAGAAGAGAAGAGATTGGATTTATACCCCGCCCTTCACTACCCAAGGGAGTCTCAGAGCGGCTTACAAACCCCTTTCCCTTCCCCTCCCCACAACAGACACCCGGTGAGAAGAAGAAGAAGAAGAAGAGACTGGATTTATACCCCGCCCTTCACTACCCAAGGGAGTCTCAGAGTGGCTTACAAACCCCTTTCCTTCCCCTCCCCACAACAGACACCCTGTGAGAAGAAGAAGAAGAAGAAGAGACTGGATTTATACCCCGCCCTTCACTACCCAAGGGAGTCTCAGAGCGGCTTACAAACCCCTTTCCCTTCCCCTCCCCACAACAGACACCCTGTGAGAAGAAGAAGAAGAAGAAGAGACTGGATTTATACCCCGCCCTTCACTACCCAAGGGAGTCTCAGAGTGGCTTACAAACCCCTTTCCCTTCCCCTCCCCACAACAGACACCCTGTGAGAAGAAGAAGAAGAAGAAGAGACTGGATTTATACCCCGCCCTTCACTACCCAAGGGAGTCTCAGAGTGGCTTACAAACCCCTTTCCCTTCCCCTCCCCACAACAGACACCCTGTGAGAAGAAGAAGAAGAAGAAGAGACTGGATTTATACCCCGCCCTTCACTACCCAAGGGAGTCTCAGAGCGGCTCACAAACCCCTTTCCCTTCCCCTCCCCACAACGGACACCCTGTGAGAAGAAGAAGAAGAAGAGACTGGATTTATACCCCGCCCTTCACTACCCAAAGGTGTCTCAGAGCGGCTTACAAACTCCTTTCCCTTCCCCTCCCCACAACAGGCACCCTGGGAGGGAGGTGGGGCTGAGAGAACTTCTAACAGAAATGGCTCTTTTTCAAGAACAGCTCTGACAGAACTATGGCTTTCCCAAGGTCATCCAGAGGCTGCATGTGAAGGAGTGGGGAATCAAACCCGGTTCTCTCAGATTAGACTCCGCACACTTAATCACGATACCAAACTGGCAAGAGGCAGCCATGTCCGAGGGGCAGCCGATTTCCCCTCTGGCGAGAAAGGGAGCCCTAGCTAGTAAAAAAAAAAAACCCGCACTCTTTGCACCGGCTCTACAGGAAGAGAGACCCAGCCGCCACCCATCGCTTCTTCCCAATCACTTTTGCTTACTCAGAAGTAAAGTCCACTCCAGTGCATTTACTGCAGCTTTTGGTGGCCCAGATCCTCTGCAGATTTAGATCACTTTCAAGAAAAAGGCTTCCAAGATGTGGAGCTGTTGGTGGCCAGCCAGGCAGAGCGGTCAGCCAGGGAGTGCAAGAGACCAACCCTGCCTCCCCCCCCAGCCACAGTCCTCAGGTGGCCTCAAGAGGACCCACCCGTCTTTTACCCCCTCCCATCTGCAAAGCAGCCCTGGCCTACACCACAGGGTCAGTAAAAGCATTGCTAAAATAATCTCTGTGCCGCAGGAAGCCAGCAACTCAAAAAACAAGATGGGGTGCACGACAATCCCCTGGCCACTGCAGGAGGGTTGGCATGTGGCCGGGAGAAAAATGCCCTGCCTCTTGGAGGAGGAGGAGGACGAAGCCGGCGCTTTCCAGGGCGTGGTGTCCATCCCAGGCGTAATTTTGCCATCCCTCTGTCATGTCAGCCCTCATGCATCATTTCCCCAAGCTAAAGAGCCCTAACCTATTTAGCCTTCCTTCATAGGGAAGGTGTTCCAACCCTTTTATCATTCTAGTTGCCCTTTTCTGCACTTTCCCCAATGCTATAATATCGTTTTTGAGATGTGGTGACCAGAACTGTACACAGGACTCCAAATGAGGCCGCGCCATCAATTTATTCAGGGGCATGATGATACTGGCTGATTTGTTTCCAATTCCCTTCCTAATAATCCCCAGAATAACATTTGCCTTTTTAATCGCTGTTGCACACTGTGTCAATATCTCCAGTGAGTTATCTACCACAACACCAACATCTCTCTCCTGGTCCGTTACCGCCAGTTTGGACCCCATCAATGTGTTTTTATAGTTGGGATTTTTGGCTCCAATGTGCATTACTTTGCACTTGCCCACATTGAGCCTCATTTGCCACGTTGACGCCCCCTCGCCCATCCTCGACAGATCCCGCTGGAGCGCCTGACAACCCTCCCTGGTTCTCACCACTCTGCACAGCTTCGTGTCATCCACAGACTTAGCCACTTCACTGCTTACTCCCAAGTCATTAATGAACAAGGTATAAAGCGCCAGACCGAGTACTGAGCCCTGCAGGACTCCACTGCTTACCACCCTCCACTGTGAAGACTGCCCATTTATACTCACTCTCTGTCTCCTGTTAATTAACCAGTTTTTAATCCACGAGAGAATTTGTCCTCTTATCCCGTGACTGCTGAGCTTACTTAGGAGCCTTTGATAAGGAACTTTATCTAAAGCTTTCTGGATGTCCAGGTAAACAACTTCTATTGGGTCCCCCTTGTCCACATCCTTGTTCACCCCCTCGAAGAACTCTAAAAGGTTAGTGAGACAAATCCTGGAGAACTCAGATTTAGCTCCTCTTCTGCAGACCAACACTTTTTTATGGAGTAATGTAAGCAAAAACACAGGCTCTGAAGAGTTTACGGTGTAAATGTTGACTGTTTGGGGAAAACAGGAGGAAGGGGAGAGGTCAAACGCTTAGAAGGTGAGAATGCACGCAAATGCATTTATGTGTGCCTCAAGCTTGGTCCCTGCACAGGGGGTGACATCACAGGCTTCATGGAAATGGCGGATTTTCAGAAAGGAAGAGAGGACGACACAAATGCGTGGGACTGAGTTCCAGTGGAGGAGGCACTCCCAAGAATACCTTCCTTTGAGCACATCATTACTTTCCTAACCTGAGTTAACTATGCTTTGATTCTCCTCTAAGCCATTGTGCCCACAGTGGGTGTAGGTGGGTAGGTGTGAAACCCGAGTAGTCGTGTTCCCACGGTTCCTCTCTACGCTTGTGGGGGCTGTGGAAGTTTCTGATTGACAGAAGTGACAGTAGACTTGTTTATTAGTCCACAATAATTTAATGCAAGGGCTTGACCATCTCTACATGGCATCCGACAGCGTGATGAGACGTAGGGGGAGAAAGTACAGGAAAGGCATCAGCCTGCCCATCACGCCCCAGAAGAAGCTATTTTGTGATGAAAGGCAGCCTGTATCCAGGAATCTTTTTGATGTCTGTATCTCCGCCGCACCTCTCCAGTCTCCTTTGCTGCCAGCACTGACCCCCCTCAAATGTCACCAGCTATATCTGGCTTCTGCAGCCTCTCTCTCTCCCCCCCCTGTGGATCTGGCCTGTTTTGAACTCCCCTCCCTTCCGTTCTGGTGTCTCCTCCTCCACTCCCTGATGAACAACAGTCCGGATGTGTGCTTTTGCCTCTTTCAAATGGATACCCTTTGTCAATAGTGTAGCAGCAGACACAAGAGACATCCCAACAGGAAGCCAGCATGTAAGAAAGAAGCTATAGCTGAACTCTGTGTAGGGAGAGTTTTGTATGGGAAGGGTCCCCCTTGGACCCATGCCGGCGCAGATAGGTGTGTTTCTTATGTCAGCTCCTTTGAGGTCAAGAAAGACAAATTCCATGCCAGGGATAAGTCTGTCAACGGCTACCAGCCATGGTGGCTGAAGGGAACCTTCACGTTCAGAGGCACTAATTCTCTGAATCCTAGAGCCAGGAGGCAACATTCAGGGAAGACCTCCACCTCTCTGCCCTTTTGTTGGCCCTCTGAGGAACTGGTTGGCCACCGTGTGAGACAGGATGCTGGACTAGGTGAACCACTGGCCTGATCCAGCAGGGCTCTTCTAATGTTCTGATCAGGGGAAGGCCTTGGCCTCTCTCCCCTGTTGTTGGCCCTCCAGAGGAACTGGCTGGTCACTGTGTGAGATAGGATGCTGGACTAGGTGAACCACTGGTCTGATCCAGCAGGGCTCTTCTGATGTTCTTCTCAGGGGAAGGCCTTGGCCTCTCTGCCCTGTTTGTTGGCCCTCCAGAGGAACTGGCTGGCCCCTGTGTGAGACAGGATGCTGGACTAGGTGAACTACTGGTCTGATCCAGCAGGGCTCTTCTGATGTTCTTCTCAGGGGAAGGCCTTGGCCTCTCTGCCCTGTTTGTTGGCCCTCCAGAGGAACTGGCTGGCCACTGTGTGAGACTGGATGCTGGACTAGATGGACCCTCACTGGTCTGTTCTAGCAGGGCTCAGACCCATCAGGGGGGCCCCTTTGAATATTGTATAACTCCCCATTTTGCACCCTTGCAATTAGTTCTGATGCAGAATGTATGCACAGAAGACCTGCCTTTACTGTACTCAATAAACTTGAACCTCCTGAAGGACGGTTGTTGGGAACAGATTGCTGCGGGACTCTGACAAGCAGGAACAGGAAGTGGGGTGAAGAGAGCTCAGAGCTCCTAATACAGCCGGCAGTTCCCAACTCTTGCCCCCCCCCCAAGCACCAAGAATATCTATCAGTCTATCTACGGATGAATGGAGGATAGGTCTACGAGTTGCTACTAACCCTGGTGACTAAATGGAACCTCCATGTTCAGAGGCATTCAGCCTCTGAATCCCAGTGCCAGGAGGCAACACACTTCTTCCCTAGGAATACACCTGGGGTTACCAACTCTGGGTTGGGAAGTTCCTGGGGATTTGGAGGTGGAGTTTGGGGAGGGCAGGGTTTGGGATGGGGAGGGAGCTCCATGGGCTATAAGACCACCGACTCCACCCTCAGAAACAGCCATTTGATCAAGGGGATATCTGTTGCGATTTGCTTCACCCCTGTAGTATAGAAAATCACCTGCTAACTGTCTTTGAATTTGCTATGGAAGAGATTTTGGTTTTTTTAAAAAATGCTGGACAGTTTTAGTGACTGAATGTAGCTGGTGACTTGGGCAGTCAACAAACAGCTTTCCGAGTTTTGTATTCAGAAAACAACCATGCAGTTGCGGTATTATTACCTGCCAGCAATTGTTATAAATCTGTCTGTCTGTCTGTCTGTCTGTCTGTCTATATCTATCTATCTATCTATCTATCTATCATCCATCCATCCATCCATCCATCCATCCATCCATCCATCTATCATCCATCCATCCATCTATCTATCATCTATCTATCTATCTATCTATCTATCTATCTATCTATCTATCTATCTATCATCTATCTATCTATTATCTATCTATCTATCTATCTATCTATCTATCATCTATCTATCTATCTATCTATCTATCTATCTATCTATCTATCTATCTATCTATCTATCTATCTATCTATCTATCTATCTGGGGTCCTATCTAGAAGAACTAGCTGCAGTAGCTCATCTAGTCATATGCTATGCTAATGAGCTATCTAGGCTATCTAGCATATGCCACACCACCTGACATCTATCGGAAGTGATGTCAGAAGGGGTAAGCAAAAGGGGGGTAAGCTATCTATCAATAGCCTCCACCTATCCCTATCCCCAGCTGGTCTGGGTGGGGGAGCTAAGATCGAAGGGGTTCAAAGTTTAAACTCCTTCTCACTAGAGTTGGGCCACAGAAGGAGGAAAGAGGGAAGGAAAGAGAGAGAGTAGAGAGAAGGAAAGAAGGAAGGAAAGAGAGAAAGAAAGAGAGGGAAGAGGGAGGGAAACAGGGAAAGGAGGAAAAAGAGAGAGAGAAGAAGGTGGGAAAGAAAGAAAGAAAGAAAGAAAGAAAGAAAGAAAGAAAGAAAGAAAGAAAGAAAGAAAGAAAGAAAGAAAGAAAGAAAGAAAGAAAGAAAGAAAGAAAGAAAGAAAGAAAGAAGAGAAGAATGAGGAAAAGAGGAAAAGAAAGAAGGAAAGGAGGGAATGAAAGAAATTCAGTGGCAATTCAGCCCCATTATACCCTATGGGCCATTGAAGTCAATGGTGAAAACATAGGGTATATTCTGAGGGCTGGAGGGGAGGGTTTGAGGGAGAGGCTCCAAGATCACAGGATAGCTGATGGAGCCTCTCCCCAAGATACCCACCAAATTTCAAGAACATTGGACCAGGGGTCCAATTCTATGGGCCCCCAAACAGGTTGCCTCATTTCCTCCATTGTTCTCTATAGTGGGAAAAAAGTTATTTTTTTCCCACTATAGAGAACAACGGAGGGAATACGGGCAACCTGTTTAGGGGCCCATAGAATTGGATCCCCTGGTCCAATGTTCTTGAAACTTGGTGGGTATCTTGGGGAGAGGCTCCATCAGCTATCCTGTGAGTTTCGAGCCTCTCCCTCAAACCCTCCCCTCCAGCCCCTAGAACATACCCTATGTTTTCACCATTGACTTCAATGGCCCATAGGATATAATGGAGCTGAAATTGACATTCGGCTGCCTGAAAGACTCTCCGGGACGCCGGCTGGGGGCGGGGCTTGGCTCCTGAGCTCCCGGAGCTGCGCTCCGGTGGGCTCCCCCCGAAAAGACCCCTGCATCCATCCATCCATCCATCCATCCATCTATCATCCATCCATCCATCCATCCATCCATCCATCCATCCATCCATCCATCCATCTATCTATCTATCTATCTATCTATCTATCTATCTATCTATCTATCTATCTATCTATCTATCTATCCATCCATCCATCCATCCATCCATCCATCCATCCATCCATCCATCCATCCATCCATATCTATCTATCTATCTATCTATCTATCTATCTATCATCTATCTATCTATCTATCTATCTATCTATCTATCTATCTATCTATCTATCATCCATCCATCCATCCATCCATCTATCATCCATCCATCCATCTATCTATCTATCTATCTATCTATCTATCTATCTATCTATCATCTATCTATCTATCTATCTATCTATCTATCTATCTATCTATCATCTATCTATCTATCATCTATCTATCTATCATCTATCCTATCCATCCATCCATCCATCCATCCATCCATCCATCCATCCATCCATCCATCCATATCTATCTATCTATCTATCTATCTATCTATCTATCTATCTATCTATCTATCTATCTATCTATCATCTATCTATCTATCATCTATCTATCTATCTATCTATCTATCTATCTATCTTCTATCATCTATCATCTCTCTCTCTCTATCCATCCATCCATCCATCCATCCATCCATCCATCCATCCATCCATCCATCTATCCATCTATCCATCTATCCATCTATCTATCATCTATCATCTATCTATCTTGAGGTATTAGCAATACATCTTGTTCATATTGGTATCCTGAGACTCCTTATTTCTTTGGCATAGAGAATGTGAAGGTCATTCAAGCATTTTCTATATTTTGCTTGTTTGCTTTTAATCTATTTCATTTATTTTCTCACTTTTTTAAAAAAAAGATTGGTTTGGAATTTTCTCTCTCTCCTTTTAGCCTGTGAAGGTGAAGCCAAAATTAACGTTCGTGATTGTCCAATAAGCCGTCAAATAACGATGCTCCATTTACCCCACTCAGCCATAGCTCATTGAGTACAAAATCCTGAGGTGAGTCATTTCCCACATGACACAAGTGATAGGCCAACCACCACATCAATATCAATATTCTGCCTCCATTCATTTGCATGTAGCATAGTGGGAAGGCTAAATATTATTACTTGGA
This sequence comes from Gekko gecko, assembly GCA_029375565.1. Taxonomy (NCBI): domain Eukaryota; kingdom Metazoa; phylum Chordata; class Lepidosauria; order Squamata; family Gekkonidae; genus Gekko; species Gekko gecko. Next base: position 4,290,408 of record JAPDNY010000003.1, on the reverse strand, counting down.
CTGTCGAGGGACTCTGTTCCCCTAATAAATGCGCAGAAGTACTGAGGCATCTTTGGGTTTTGCAAACTGGCATTGCTTTTCTCCAAGAGACTCACACCCCTGCCTAGGGTGGCCAACCAGGCCTGGAGCCAGAGTTCTCCCAAAATCACAGCTGCTCTCCAGACTACAGTTTTCCCATAGAAGATGGCCACTCTGTGGAGAGAGACCTCTGCGGCACACCTTCTATGTGGAGCTCCCTCCCCTCCTCAGATGACGCCCCCCCCCGGCTCCACACCCAAACCCTCAGGAATCGCCCGAGGATCTGGCCCACCCTCTGTGAGACTCACCATCTCCGGAAAAGCTTGGTGCATATTTATTAACATATATTATAACAGCTGCAAGAATATTAGTGGCGAAAACTGGAAAATGGACAGAATACCCTCGAAAGAGGAATTAGTAGCAAAGCTCCTAGAGCTAGCACAAATGGACAATTTGAGTTTAATACTTCAGGCTAAAGAACAAGGATTACAAGAGGAAAGATGGCTGAGGGTTTATAACTGGATAAAACATGTAAAATTATAGCAAGAAATCTATAGTAAAGGATACGTAAACTGTTTCAATGACTCTAAAAATGTATGTTGTCGTAGGTAATGAAATGTTTGTGATATGATGGAAAATATGATAAATAAAGGTTCTCTTGCTAGTCCCCAGCATTTTGTGATGCCCTGGTGCCCACGGTCGACTTGGGACTGTTGGGACCAAATCTCCTGGCTCCTGTTACTTGGAACGGTCAGGCGATTTCCTCTCATCAGTAATCCCTCTTGAACTGCTATCTCATGATGCGCCTGCCAAGATGTCTGGCACACCAAGTCAAATTTACATTTCTCAGGTCAGCCCTCTTGTCTTCACTACACTCTAATGCTAAACCAGTTCCCCAAATATTATATGGGATCCCCATTTGGATTAGTGCCTTTAATTATCAAGTTGAGCAAATCCAGGCAATGTTCTTGCACCGTGTTCTGGGGGTCCCTAATTGCGTTAGCTATGCAGCTATGTGCTTGGAGACTGGGCACAACCTTTTGGAGACTGCAGCATAGCTCTCAACTCTGAAATTTTGGTTACGTCTTCGTTTTAGGGCTAAACCCATGAATTATGTCCATTTGATGCTGTCCGATTCCTTCATACCTAGTCGGGCACATGAGATCCAGCAGAAAATACCATCTGTAGGTATTCCCCTCAACTCTTTCCTTATGTTAAATGAAAGCCAAGTGTACAGAACCGTGAAACAGAGACTTTTAGACACTGAAACACAAACTCTCTGTCCTGCAGCACAAAAGACATGCTCCCCTCTGGCGTCTGGCAACACCCCTGATCACAGGGTGCCTGCTACTTACTTCTCACAGCTTAGTCCTCCTCAACTACAGTTGAATCTGCATTTGCATTTTTAAATCAGTTTCATGCTGCATTTGCACTTTTAAATCAGTTTTGTGCTGCTGTGCTGCTGTCTTTCTCTATGCTTGAGGGCGTCACAGCAGCACGGAACTGATTTAAAAATGCAAATGCAGATTCGACCTACGTCGAGCTTTTATGCTCACTCAGGGTGATTTCCCACTAAAGCTGCCGCGGGGTTGCGCCGCCGTTTGCCCTGAGATTTTTAGTCAATTTCACCCTCGAATCCGCGGAGCTGCATTTTGACCTCGCGGCTTCGCCCGATTTCCCCGCAGTTTCGTAATCCTGTTTTTTGAGGATTACGAAACTGCGGGGGAATCGGGCGAAGCCGCGGGTCAAAATGCAGCCCCGCGGCTTCAGGTGTGAAATTGACTAAAAATCTCGGGGCAAACGGCGGCGCAACCCCGCGGCAGCTTTAGTGGGAAATCACCCTAAGTTTAATCTCCTACCATCCGCAGTCCTGTCTGGGAGATTTGCAAACTTTTCCTGTCTTGAAAGACTCTGCCCATGTGGAGGAAGGAAACCTGAATTGGTAGTTCAAGTTTTTACTCTACCGTGATTTTTATGGAAAAGTGCGGGACTCCATAATCCGTCCTCTCTTGTCTAACCTTTCTGGACTATCTGAAGAGAGACTCATTTTCTTCTTATCATCCCACCGGCATCCCCACATCACGTACTCTGTTGCAAGGAATCTCTCAATTGCTGTGATGATTGGGGATCATAAGACTAAATCCCTTGCTGGGTGACCTTTCGTTGCATTTCAAATCTGAGGCAGCATCTCAATCTGTATTCTATGCTGCGTATTTGTGTGTATGCCAATAAAGGTACTGAAACACTGAAGCTGAAAAGGCTCTACAGCTGACAATAACACTACAGATAAGATTAGAATTTCAACAGCCATTCCACATACAAAAGAACCTCCTCAGGAAACAATTCATACACAAAAGAACCTCCCCAGGAAAGCTCCTCCATTAGCATGTTCACAGCCTGGGGAACTCCTACAAGATAATGACTCAGCCCTACCCCACCTTCCTGAGTAGATATAAATTACCTGCCGACCACTTTTCTGCTCATCTTGACACAGAGAGTCCTCCATCTTTCTGTGTTATACCTCTGAGGATGCCAGTCACAGCTACTGATGAAAAGTCAGGTCCTACAGTGCCAAGACTGTGGCCACACAACCCGGAAAATCTACAGCAACTAATGAACTCCGGCCGTGAAAGCCTTCGACAACATAATGAAACACTACACTTTGCAATCTTATGTACAGTATTGTCTTCCTATTGGTTCCTCCAAAGTTCCCAGCAGCAACAATGCACTGAATATGTGTAACTTCTCATTCTATATACCATACCCACACCCTGCCCATGGCCGTCTAGAAAGAGCATCAGCAACTGGCAGGTCTTTCCCGGGTACATGGGTGGTGCCCAATGAATAACGCATCATCGTCATTGGAAAACATGGAGGCCAAGGTGTGACGTGACCCAATCTTCTGGTCCTGAGAACAGGGACCAAGGGTTTACGATCTGTTTCAATCATAAAATGTAACCCAGTGATCAAATCTTCGAGTCATTCACATGCCCATGTGACAGCCCACGGTTCTTTTGCAGTCTGGGTATGTCAAGCATTGGTTTCATTCCACTTCACTGCTTGCCATAGATATGGGGGGGAGGGAATTCCTGCGGGGACTGCACGGGTGTTTAGAAGGAGCGCTTGTAGAAGCCATAACTTCTCCTCAAAGCTGTGCCCCAAAGCTGGTTCCCAAGGGAGCTGGCCTTGGAGTCTTCTCTGCCAGGCTAGGATGCAGATAAGGCGCCGTATATCTGTCAGGGTTGCCATAGTAACTGTAGGGGCTGAATGATGACGTGTGCGAGAGCTGTGGGGTGTATCTTGTACTAACTGTAATAGGGGCTTTTGCGTGCCTTTTCCCAGTTCTCACACGGAGCCTGTTTCCTGCATATCTCAATAAACTATCACGGCCAAAGTGTGTTGTGGAGAGTGTCTTAACTGGGAGACATGGCAGGGCATGATGCTTTTCTGAGGCTGATAATGCCCTTGAGTTGAAAGCAATTGGCTGACGTTGTTAACCCTCTTGGTTTTGCTGCAGGACTGCACCCCGCCCATAAGATGAGGCATCTGCTGAAATCATAATTCTCCTCATCGGAACATGTGCAGGATGTCTCCCACCGTGGGAGGGAGGGCAGGGAGGCACTGCAGAGGGAGGAGCACCAGGCCAGAGGCCACGGACATGCACACCTCCGTCTCCTCCTCTGTTTTCTCCATGGCAGTTCCCATTTACTCTCCACCCCCCACCACTGGAGCAACTTCAGCCCAATCTGCATCTAGCATTTGCTCCGTTGTTGTACCAAACCCACAATGGAGCAGAAAAAGATGCGGCTGAAAACCACATTCAAGTACCCCAGGGACCAACGCCATACTGACTGCAGAGTCACCCCTGAATGGCTGTAGAACAGCCACAAATCTATGCAGACAGCTAATATAAAACCAAGAGATCAAACGAAGTGAAAGCGTCCTGCAGTCTGGACACTGCCATAAAATCTGACAATTGATCAAAGTGAAAGTGGCATGCAGTGCAGAGGGGAATTTCTGTTCCAGCCTGGGTCTGGTAAGACAGCGGAGCAAATGCTCAATACAGGCTAGGCCACTGTGAAGCTACTGGTTCCCCTCCTTACTGTCACCAAGAGAGAAGGGGGAGATGTGAATGGGAGACATTGGTGGGGAGCAGACACACCCCTGATGTAGCCAATCCTCCCAGAGCTTGCAGTAGCCCCTGTAAGAAGAGCTCTGTAAGCTCTTGGGGGATTGGCTACATTAAGGGTGTGTCGCCTAATATGCAAAGGAGTTCCTGCTACGAAAAGAGCCCTGCTGGGGAGGAAGGAAAGACACAAACGACGGGAGCTGCTATTAGACAAGGATGGCCTCTTTGGGGTCTGGATCGGCAGGCTGGGAAGCTCTGCTCGCAGTGACTCCGCTACACACTCCGTTCCTGATCTGAACTGTGAGCTCAGCAGAGCCCGGGAGTTGGTGCAGCAGCTGGCGAGAGGCATCTCCGGCTCCTGTTCCCGGACTCCCTCACCAGCTCCACCTGCTTCCCCCCTCCAGCTTCCCTGCTCCAGTTGCTGGGATTTTGCTTGCTTGACATTCCCGTGCAAGCCTTGCACATGCTGCGCTTCCCAAAGGGTGCGTTGCCGCCAGCCTCGTAATATTTCAGCCACCACTGGGGTCAGGATTTAGAGGTGTCTCAATTAAGCAGCCTATGGGAAGTGCTTGGAACTTTGCATTGAGGGACAATCAACTGGATTAATGCATGCCACAGATTTCTGACTCAACAAAAACTGTAAAGAGCCCCTAAGTGCTGCAGGGAAACATATCCCCCTGATGTAGAACTGTGCTTGTGGCAATGGAGTCTGGCCCATGAACAGAGAGCACGTTTGGTGAGAGAGCTGGATGGGCACAAGTAATGCTGCCTCCCCACAGCAGTCTTTGGGGTGCAAGCTGAGCAAAGAGTGGCTAGTTCATTGGTTGGGGGGGGGGGTGATGAGAGAGAATTTTTAAAAAGCCTATCTTGAAATCTCCACAGAACGTAGCTTGCCAGTTACGGTGCCGGCACATCTCCCTCCTCTCCACACTCAGGCTGCAACTGGGAAACTTGGGAAGGGCAGGGTATAAATCCAAACTCCTCCATCATCTCCTCCTCCTCCTCCTCCTCTTCTTCTTCTTGGCGGCCTGAGTTCTGGTGCACAGCGGCTAGGAACAGTTCTGCAGCAGTTACTGTTCCTCCTACTGAATTCTACACATTTGTATTTTTTAAAAAAAAGTGAAAAGAGGGGCGTGAGAGGGACGCACTACAGAGGGACCTCCTTGGGAGGAGAGGCCCGAGGCACAGTTGGAAGCAAAACGGCTCTGAGCAGCTTGCCCAGGAAAGGCAAGAGAAGTCCCAGGCGGAGGAAACAGCGGAGCTGCAGCAGCCATTAGGAGCGGAGTGGAGCGGAGGAGCTGAGAGGAGCCAGGGTGCCTGTCAGGGCCAGGCTTTTAGAGACCCCCAGGAGAGGCTGCAAGAAGGAAGGGCGAGGGAACTTCTGAGCAAGGAGGCAGGAAGAGCATGGCCAATTACGTCTGGCACGGTGTGCATGAAGGGCTGGGTCAACATCTGGCTGCACTCACTGCAGAGAGTCCCGCTCGTGTGCCCGGGGGAAGGGGACCAAGGGATTCTAGGCCGGCTCTGCACCACTGCAGGTCACCCAGGAGAGGCCCAGATGGGCCACAAGGGGTTCTTGTAACAGGATTTCTAGAAGCTTATTCTCTCCCCCCCTCAATTTTATGGGTATCTGAAGAAGCAGCTCAAGTAGTTGACCCTGTTTTTACATGTCAGGGGAATGCTGATAATGCTGTCATTAATGAATGCACATGGAATATATCCCAGGGTTCCAGTTTGGTGTAGTGGTTGAGTGCGCGGACTCTAATCTGGGAGAACCGGGTCTGATTCCCCACTCCTCCACTTGCACCTGCTGGATGACCTTGGGCAAGCCGTAGTTCTGATAAGAGCTGTCCTTGAAAAAGAGCAGTTTCTGTCAGAGCTCTCTCAGCCCCACCTATCTCACAGGGTGCCTGTTGTGGCCGGGGAGGGGAAGGGAAAGGAGTTTGTAAGCCGCTCTGAGACTCCAAGTGAAGGGTGAGGTATAAGTCCATTCCAATCTCCTCTCCTCCTCCTCCTCCTCCTCCTCCTCCTCTTCTTCTTATGATTATGATTATGATACAGTTTCTGAAGAAATCTGGGGGGACAGACCAACCCCTGATTCCAGCAGAGGATTCAGGGACCATTTTTAGCAATCCATTTGACATTGACCCGGGAGTGGCCACTGACCATTGGCAGCTGGAGGAGGCACCTGGTGGCCCAAGTTCTGCCAGAGAGACCTCTAGTTTGTGTGGGTGCAAAAGCAGGAAAGGAGCACAGAGTGAGAGGTAACACAGGACAAAAGACTCCTCGGCTGAATCACAGAAGCCACTCCTGGCCTCAGACAGACCACAAACGAACGGCTTCTGCACATTCAGATGTTCCTGCAAACTTCTGCACTTTGTGGCACCGAACAGACAGACTAGGAAAAACTGTTTTAACTGTGGGAACTTTGGGGGGGGGGGTTGTGGTTGGCACAGAGGGGCACAGCTATGTGGAATTCTGCCTGCTGACCATGCTAATTAATTAAAACAGGCAGGCAAGACGTAGGTCCTCGAGGTGAACTCATCTGTAATGGCTACACCACTTTTAATTTGGTATTTGGCAGACTTGGGGAATGACCCCCCCCCCACTTCCTGGCGCATGGCTCCTCCTTGCTTTGATGTCTTTGTGTTTTAGGAAGCGACCACAGCGGGAAACCCCCGAAAGGAGGAAAGTGAAGCTATCAAATGGCACATTTTATATCTGTAGAGCAGCTGTAAATATTAATGATGCTCGAGACAATGGTGGTTCTGAAGGAGATGTTTATTGTAATGGTAATTCCGGCTAGAAGATGAGAAGGGAGCAGGCGGAAGGGCTGGCGAGAAGATGAGTCAGACAAATCAAGGGCAAGAGTGCTTTCGTAATTAGAGCCCCGGCTCAGGGTTAGAAATGGGGAGAGGTGGTGGTTAAAGAAGAAAGGATGTTTTTCAAGTAGGGAAGGGAGGCGACTTTCATCTCTGCTGAGATGCCTCTGATCTCGAGGGAGGAAGCCAGGGATGGGAAGGAACCTCGTGCTCAAGAGGCGGAGATCTAGAAGGTGCTAAAAAGGATCCCAAAATAGACCAGAAACTTTCACCTTCACAGCAAGCAAGCAAGCAAGTGGGACTAATCAGGAGGGACGGAAGCTTAGCTTGGTTTGGAAATGGACAAACGGGAGCCGAATATTGGGGGGGGGCAGTATCCCCTGATGCGTGCGATTCAGGGTTAGGGTTTTAGCTATTTGAATTAGCTGCCTATATCAATACATCTATTTCCGAACACTGCCATATCGGATATGATCAACAGAGCTGCAAAATGCAGCTATGAACAGACCAGGGAGGATTTCTGTACAGACCTGAAGGAAATCCCAGGGCTGCAGACAAATCTGAAATATATAAATATATATATATATATATATAGGATTAAAAAACCCCAAAATAACAGAAACAATGCCTGTAGCATTAAGGAAGAAGGTCCATTGAATTCTCCGTGTTGCTAGGCAACCACAACACCATCACCAAGCCTTCCAAGCCTTGTGTGTCGTCGTTGCCCCCCCACCCCCCCCGGTCTGTGTGTGTGTGGACAGGGAGGCCAAAACAGTCTTGGGAATATACCACCTCCTCCCACCCGTCCTGTCCCGTGATGCGGGCAGAATCACTGGGGACAGGCCCAACAGTGACTACCGGAAACTCTCTTCCAAACACCTCTCCTTGGCCCCCCCGCAGCAGAAGCCACCAGGCCACTTGAAAAGTGCTGAGACTGACGAGTCTGTAGAGTGAAACCAGCTCATGCTTTCATTTCAAGGTTGAGAACAAGACAACCTAAGCCGGCTCGCAGGCCGACTTATATCCCCCAAGAAACCCCCCCCCACACACACACACACTCGTGATTGGATTATACACACTGACTGCATTAACCTCCGGGATCCCAGTTCCCTGATTGGCAGGGAGTTTGGATCCTACTGCCCATTGTCTTCAGGAGCAAAGCTCAGGCCCTTCGTCCAGCCCCGTGTCGGACTGGCTGGAACTGGTTCGAGCACATGGCTGGCCTGGGCCCACGTTCCGCTCTGGGGACATTACACCACCAAACCCAGCCCAGCCCAGCCTGGCCGAGGCCACTGCACAACTGGGCTCAGACACCGTGCTGGCCGGCCAGACTTTTCTCAGAGAGAGGACGTCAGGGTTCGGGAAGGAAAGAAGGAAGCAGGCCCCAGCGCAGCCCCTGTGCAACCGGGACTGGTCCCAACCTGGTCAGCTTGGAGAGGTTTCCAAGGATGGGGAAGGAGGGAAAGCTGAAGACGGGGGCGGGGGGGGGAGAGCAGGCAAAGGTCGGTTGGCTCCTGCCTGGGAAGAGGAGAGAGGAGGTTTTGGGGCTGCCAGAGAAGAGAAAGAGGAAATGGGGGGGGGAGATAACAGGGGGAAACGCGATGCCCCCACAAACCCCACCTGCAGGGTCTGCCACTTCTTAGATCTAATTCTGAACAACACTCTCAGAGTGGACCAAAAAAATCCACACGATGGGGCCATGTGCAGATAGGGCACAAGCCAAGGTTTGCAGGAAAATATGAAATATATATATATACACACATACACATTATAGGATTAAAACCCCCTAATCCATAAAAGCAATGTCTGCTTCTTTAAGAAGAGCATGCCACTAAGTTCTCACAAGACACATTGTGATTCCTCAGTAGCCCCCCAAAAACTCCAGACCCACGGCTGAGGACTCCAAGCCTTGATTGGTGCAGTTATGGGGGAGGGGAAAGGGAGCCAGATCTTTAAAACGCAAGGGGGAAGGTAGATCTGGAGGGATGCAGAGCAAAGAAGATAAAAATGAAAAGCTGGAAATGGGGGAGGTTGATGGGAAAATATAGGTGGGCTGGACAGAAGGAAACGAGAGCGGCTTCCAGGGTGAGGGAAAGCAGAAGACGGGAGGGGAGACACAAGGGGGAGGGGGAGCAGTGTTCCCTCTAAGCTGAGTTAGTGTGAGCTAGCTCAGAGTTTTTTAGCCTCCGGCTCACACCTTTTTGTCTTAGCTCAGGAAGGAGGGCTTCAGAGCAAACTAATTTAGGCAGTAGCCAAATGGCTCGCTCACAACTTTAATGCCAGTAGCTCACAAAGTGGAATTTCTGCTCACAAGACTCTACAGCTTAGAGGGAGTATGGGGGGGGGACTGAGGCACGACCAAGGGCGCAAGGGCTCCCATGTATCTAAGCCTCTTTACGGCTCCTTGCCACAGGTGCACTTTTTATGTTATGCAAATTCAGGGTCCGGGCTCAGGGGTCGCTTCACCAAAATGCCATATTCTGACCGCTATGGCTGCTGTGCCTCGGGAGTAATAGAGACCACAAATCTCACCCCCATCTCGTTCTGTGGACAATGGGGTGCCACGCAGGGACCTCCGGACCACACCTGGCCTGAGTAAATATCAGCTGCCTGTCAAAGCCCACGTGGTCTCTTCATTGCCGGCAGAAACTATCTGGAGACAATGCATTACGTTGCCAGATCCTTAGGAGTTGTGGTTCCTTTATGCCCTTGCAGAGACAGGCTTTAATTAGCTGTACAGGATTTTAATGTTTAGTACTTTGTATTTTATCTTGTATCTGTGCTGACTTTGCTGAACACTTCGGTCAGAGGAGAGTGGAAATAAAAGGGAAGTCCCTCAAAAGTCCCGCCTCTCCTCCAGGGTATCTGAACCAATCCTCATGATTTTGACCTCATGCAAATCCAAGAGGTGGTCAGCCAATCAGAGCCCAGGGAACTCTACTGGGTGGGAGGGGCTGAGCCAGCCTCAGCCTTTAAAAGCCGGGAGGAAAACCTTCTTCCCTTCAGAGAGGGGATTTGGTGGCTCCAGAGAGGAGCCCCAACTTAGCCAGGCTTCCGTTGGGCTGCCTAGTGAGGGTTTAGGGATCAGGTGAGGGACAGAACCCTGCCCAGGGCCCGTCGTCCCTAACCGGGGTGTGGGCAGGTTCTGGGGAGGGGGGCTCTGGGAGGGGAAAGAGCAGCCTCGGACCTGCTGAGGGACCCCCCCCCCGTCCAGGGAACGGGGAATCACACGTCTCCCCTCGGGAGGGTCATTTCCTTCCCTGGAGAGCCAACTTTGCTTTATACATCTAAGTTACCCACACATCATATTTACCTTCTTAAATACTTAACTTCCTGTTGAATAAACCTCTGTTGGTCATCTCCACCTGCATCTTGCCTGTCAAGCGGTCACTGCGGATGGAGAGGGGGGAGGTGTTTGTGAGTCTCCTGCCTTGTGCGGGGGGTTTGGACCAGCTGTCCCTGGAGGTCCCTTCCAGCTCTATGATTCTATGATTCTGAGGCACACATCTAAGAAAACGTGATCTCTTTTTACCCCACAAATAAGTACAGCCTTGGTGTTGCAGGCTTCCAAAGAAGAGACCTTGAATGTTTAAAAGTTTTAGGATTTTAAGGTTTTACTGTTTAAGCTGACTTCTATCTCAATACATTTTTTTTAAAAAAGGAGACCTTTAGGGAGCACTGCGGTTGCCACCCTCCAGGTGGCAGCTAGGGATTCCCTGCTATTGCAGTTGACCTCCAGGTGACAGAGACCGGTTCCTCTGGAGAACATGGCTGCTTTGGAGGGTGGAGTCTAGGGGGCTGTCCTCTCCGGGCTCCATCCCCCAGATCTCCCGGTATTTCACAGCTCAGAGCTGGCCCCCCTGGGGAGCACACAGCCGGCACGCTGCCAGTCTTCGATTCAAAGCTGGTGCCCCCCTTTCTATTACATTGTGGGTGGTTGGGGTATAAAGAACCTGCGGGAGAGGCCAGAGTTGGGGACGGGGTATTCTTCAGATACAGCCTTGGAGCCCTTCCCCCCGCAGCCACCACACAGCAGCTGCCTGTCAGATCCCGCACAATCTCTTTTTTGCTGGCAGACAACAAGCCAGAAAGGACACACATTCTGTTCCCAAATTTCTAGCAGTTCATGGTCTCTCTGTGCCATTGCAGAGATGGGTTTTAATTTGTCGTGTTGTATTTTAATAAGAACATAAGAGAAGGCAATGTTGGATCAGGCCAATGGCCCCTCTAGTCACACAGTGGCCAAAATATGCCAGGTGCCATCAGGAGGTCCAGCAGTGGGGCCAGGACACCAGAAGCCCTCCCACTGCTGCCCCCTCCAGCACCAAGAATAGAGTGCATCACCTGCCCCAGACTGAGAGTTCCCATCTATACCCTGTGGCTAAGAGCCACTGATGGACTTCTGCTCCAGATGTTTATCTAATTCCCTCTTGAAGCCGTCCATGCTTGTAGCTGCCACCACCTCCTGTGGCAGAGAATTCCATGTGTGAATCCCTCTTTGGGTGAAGAAGGACTTCCTTTTATCCGTTCTAACCCGACTGCTCAGCAACTTCATGGAGTGCCCACGAGTTCTTGTATTGTGAGAAAGGGAGAAAGGGACTTCTTTCTTCAGTGTTTCGTATTTTATCTAGTATTTGTTTTAGACTTTACTTGAGACCTTTGGTCAGAGGAGCGAAACAATAAAAGGAAAGGGGAGGCAAAGCAGAAAAGCAAGAGGGAGGGAGGGAAGAGGGCAAGCAGACCCCCCCCCGAGTCTTGCCAGCTCCCCTGTCTGTCGGTGCATACAACTTAAGGCACTAAGTAGCTGTTCAGTAGCAGCACTCAAGATAATCCACAAAACAACAAAAATCACATAATATGAGGTCCATTATTGAATTAACCCTCCTGTACCAACCAAGTTACACTTTCATAAGCAGCAGTAAATATTTTAAGTAAAGCAACAGGAGACAGGAATAGAACAAGCCGGCAATGAATTAAAAAGCAAAAGATCGAAATAAAAAGGTTAAAACAGGGAGACAATCATAGAGTGTCCCCAAAGGTCTTCCAGAGGAAAATGTGTACACAGCCCGCTCTGGAAGGCCTGACATGAGCGTGGGAAGAACCCCTCCTCCTGGGAAGGGAATCCCATCATGGGGGGGAGGCCAAAGTTGCTTCCTATTGTTGCTGCCCCCCTCCCCCAGCTCTGGGATTTGGAAGGTTCCGTCCTTTTAGCAGAGATTTTATGCTGAGTCATCCCGAGAAGCCCCTGAGAAGATCTCTCTCTCTCTCCACCCCCCCCCCTCCGGGGCATTTCCTTAATCCCTAATTCAAGCCAACCCCGTTAGTGATGGTCAGTGCATCCTGTGGCAGAGAAGTCTACAAGTTAATGTTTCTTTGACCGAAGGAGCACTTGCTTTGTTTTGGAGCTGGATGGATTTAAAACTGTGAAATTTCAGTTTCCCCGCAAATTTCCAGGTGACCACTCCCAGCAGCCTCCTGGAGACATGAAACAGCACCAGGGTGTATGTGTGTGAGATGGAGCCGTGAGGTTCTCTGCAAACCAGTAGCCAAGGGGCGAAAAGTCCTGGTGGCAGCAGCAACACTTGCTGGCTTCCGCCCCCGGGAGGGGGTGATGGGGGCCTGTGCCGCCCAAGACCACTCCTGCAAGGCAGTCTCCAGAGCAGGGGTGTCGAACTCATTTGTCACGAGGGCCGGATCTGACATAAATGGGACCTTGTCGGCCTGGGGCCAGGCGTGTCATAAAATGCAATGCCAGGTAGCCAGGTATAAACTTGATAAGGGACACAAACACAAAGATTTTTCTTTACTTAAAATAAAAATGTGCTTAAAACAGCAGCACTCTTGCAATATTTTGTTTATTTAACCGTGTCTGATGACTGACACCTCCTGCTCTGAATTACTGCATCAAAACGTCTGTGCTGCTGCAGTCTTGAATATGGTATTCAGGTGTGTATCTGCCAGCTGCAAACCTACGATGACGCAGCAGCAGCAGCAGACCTGGAAGAAGAAGCAGGAGAAGGCCAGTTCCACTGCGGGCCTGATGGACGCTCTGTGGGGGCCCGATTTGGCCCCCGGGCTGCATGTTGGACACCCCTGCTCTAGAGAGAGCCCACGCACTGAGAGATCCTGGAGAGACCCCTGGGAGAGAACCTGTAGCCTCTTTGGTCCTCGGAGCTTGACTTTTTCATAGCTCTGCCTCCTTAGTTTCCTTCCACCTCAGCTCATGGTTTCCGTCTGTCTTTTGCCAGGATGTTTTCTCCTCACTTTCCTTTTTCCTTTTATCTTTTAAAGACCAACATTTGATTCTAAATGTGTCCAGACGTGTGAGGAAAGTCTCAGGCGGGGGGCACTTCTCGGTCCACCTTCTCATGCCGAGACGTGTGAGTGTCCAAACTGCCGTCAACTCGCAGCCAACTTAACGGCGCCCCCAGCAAAGGTCTTTCCAAGGCAAGTGGGAAGCAGGGGTGGCTGGCCATGGCCTTCCTCTGCAGAGTCCTCCATGGTGGTCTCCCTGCCAGTTGCTGGCCCCGTTGACCTTCCGAGATCTGAGGAGACCTGGCTGGACCAGGCTGCCCTCCCTCCTCATGCCAGCACGCAGCTCCTTCAAAAAGCATGGCTGCCAGTCCCCCAGCCCGGGCGGGAGTCCCCCTGGTTTTTGGGGCTTTAGGCCATTGCTGGCCAGCTGCCTAGCAGGGGGAGCCCCACCCCCAAACAGGCACATTGCATGTTGACATTACTGGAAAAACCATAGAGTTTCGCACAAAATGAGTGTCCCTGTGCGATGTCCCCAGCGTGATGATGTCTCTTCTGTGTGACATCATTGTGCTGGCAACATCACTCCACCCACCTGCTCCCAGAAGGCTCCCTCCGACCCCTGCCCACAAAAGAACTGGACCTGGCAATGAATGCTCCCTCTAAGCTGTGGAGTCTTGTGAGCAAAAATTCTTCTTGGTGAGCTCCTGGCATTAAAGTTGTGAGCGAGCTATTTGCATGAATCAGTTTGCTCTGGAGCCACATTCTTCCTGGGCTAAGGCAAAAATGTGTGAGCTGGCAGCTAAAAAACTGTGAGCTAGCTCATACTAACTCAGCTCAGAGGAAACACTGCTGGCAACCCCATCAAAAAGAGAAAGTCAAATTCTGCAGCGCTTCAAAGAACTGCTTCAAAACAACACCTACCATTTGGGCAAAATATACATAATTTTAGGCACAGATGTTAGATTTCACAAAGAAGGAATGCCAACGTTCCTTGATATCATGGTCTGTTCTAGCAATGAATTAATGCACACTGCACAGATTTTCCACGGCTGATCTTTCTTTGAATGCTACAGAAAAGATACAGAGGGGTTTCTTTTTTGGGGGGGGGTCTTTAAAGGATTAGAGTATTAGCGTATTAGCGCACTTCCCTTGTGGGTCCGAATAATCCCCCCCTCCCTGACTCTTCCAGCCACCTCATTGCTTCGCATCATTGCAGTGAGCTGCGTGGCCAAAATCCCAGCTGCACATGCACACACACAGCCGGACACTGCAGGGAACGGAATTTCTCTTCATTCGTTCCCAAGGGGCTCTTCAGCCAACATAACGGTTTCTCCTAGCAGAGCGTGCCTAAGCCAGGGATTCTCACAGCCTGTGGTCTCTGGCCCCCAAAGGGCTCTGCGGACGGATGGGCCTCAGTGGGTTCAGAAGCCAGGGGACATTCCCTTCCTGTCCATGCGAAAGCCGTCTTTGTGAAGGGGTGGAGGTGCACCGCCTTTGCTTTTCGTGAAAACTGGAGGTGTCCTCACGGAACACCCGAGGCATTACAAAAACGCTACGGTCTTCAAGCCACCCCGCCTCCTAAATAGTCCCAGGGGCTGCCGGCTGGGGCCAGGCGGCTCTCCTAGTAACCCGTTAAAAAAATAATTAAGGGAGGGTCTCCTTGTGCACGGCCCGTCCTGATCCAGAGATGCTCCCTCGAAGCTGTGGAGTCTTTTGAAGAAAAATTCTATTTAGTGAGCTCCTGGCATTAAAGTTGTGAGCAAGCGATTTGGCTGTTGCTTAAGTTGGTTTGCTCTGGAGCCCATCCCTTCCTGAGCTAAGACAAAAATGTGGGAGCCGTGCCTGAAAAACTGTGAGCTAGCTCACCCTAACTCAGCTTAGAGGGAACAGTGCCTGCCAGTCAAAAAGACACCTCCCAAGAGAGCACCACAAGGCCCAGCTGAAACCCCTGCCTCTCCATCTAAAGCAGAGGGGATTCAGGTTATCCTGGCCCCGCTTAGGGTAATGTCATAAGAACACAAGAGAAGCCCATGCTGGATCAGGCCAGTGGCCCATCCAGTCCAACACTCTTCTGTGTCACACGGTGTCCAAAATATACCAGGTGCCATCAGGAGGTCCAGCAGTGGGGCCAGGACACTAGCAGCCCTCCCACTGCTGCCCCCCAAGCACCAAGAAGACAGAGCCTCCCTTGCCCCAGGATGCTCTAGGCTGGTCCTGTGTTGGGCAGGGGGTTGGACTAGCTGGTCTGTTATGGCCCCTTCCCACTCTCTACAATTCTGTGATTCTAAGTTTGGCATCTGCAGCTGGCCATGAGATGCCGAGAGGTGGGGGCAGCCACGCCAGGGCCCACGCAGCTCTTCATGTGACCTGTGGCTCAAAACCAAAAGTGAGGTCATCATGTCGCCCCACCGCTCTAGGATTTGCCCTTAACTTTATGGCTTGGGCAAATCCTAGAGTATTCTTGCAATGTGCCAACATCACTGCTGGTTTTGTGCTGGAAGTTGCGTTGTGTGTTCTGCCAGCATTAGCAGTTACCTCCCACCAGTCTGTCAAGCTGCTGCTGGAAGGCCTGCCAGTCGTTGGAGACACCCCATCTAGAAAAGATCTGGGGCTTTCCCCCCACCTCATGCTGTGCAGGTTTATTGACTGAATAGAGGATCAACGGGTCTGTTTTGGTTTTTCTAAACAGTTTATACTGTCTTTGGGACACAATCAGGCTAGATCAAAGAATATTAGATGTTGAACGACAGATAGATGTGAGCAGGATCAGGAGCCCTGTATTTGACGTCAGTGCACGTAACAAGATAATTTTGAGACCTTACATCATATATTTAGATATCTGTAATCACAGGAGAATTTTTACCCTATCAAGATACAATGCCTTACCCTCAGCTATATTGGGGGCCAGATTTACTAGATCATTGAGGAAAAGTTGCATATGTGGGATGGGAACAGATGAAACACTGGAACATGCAATTTTTGGTTGTAGTATATACCATAACATTAGGGAAGTTTTGATTACGCCTATTGTTAACTCCTATCCAGGCCGTAAAAGAAGGATACTTTTGTCAATTATGCTGGCAGGTGTGTCAGATAACCTGCCATATTTCTCTTGTCTTGTCCCAGACACTGTTCCATTGTTTGTTTTAATTAGCTGGCACACATGCGCATAGTTTGGTTTGCTGTAACTTGGGGGAGAAAGTTCTGCTGCCGACTGCTATCTTAGTGTCCTTGAACAAGAGGCACAGGCCTGTCTTCTCGCCCAGGGAAATATGCTGGCCTATTGATAGTGGGAAGGGAGGGGAGCCCATCTCCCGTTTATTATGTGACCTCCCACCGGGAGTATTCCCGCGCACGCACTAAGTTTTCATCTGCTAGTTGAACTTATGCATCACACTAAATCTGTAGGCCTCCATGCATGGGGGGGTATTCCTGACAATAACTCTGCTAACAGAAGCAACATACTTGTATTCCAATAAAGCATATCTTGTATGAAGAGTGCCTGGACTTACTTGCTGTTGAACCTGACAAGATGATAATCAAAAGCTGACTAGGATGGTTGCCAAATTTGGTTGGTTGGCATATCAAACTAGGGAAGAGGTAAAGAAGTACAGATAGGCCTAGATTTAATTTCTGATCTTAATATTAATTTTATCATTTCTGTATTTTAAACTTTTTAGATTCCTATTTATAATTTTAGATGCCATTATATTTTATAATTTTACTGTTCCTTTATCTGCATTTATTTGCCTTCTATTATATTGAAGTTGGTCTATGACGGTAATAAAGAATTGGACTGAATGTGGGAGGGAAAGCCGCCATGTGCAGTTAACAAGCAGCTCCCAGCACGCCTGCCCTTGGTTGCTGAAGATGAAAAACGACACAAACTCAGTTTTTTCACTGGTGCGCTCTCAGTAAACAACCTTGTTAAATATGTGTTGCCAGCAACTTAAAATTTCGAGGTACAGATTTTCTATTGCTTCATTTAAATGAATTCTATTCTGTTGTACTTTAGCCTTTTGTATTGCATCTACATGTGACAGCTTATTTGTACTGTGTTACGTGAGCACTGTGAAGCCTTCCGTGTACCTAATACGCATTTGTTCTGCCTTATATCATAGCCTCTGGCTACAGTTGGTCTTTCAGAGGAGTGTCGATACGGCAAGGATTCACTTTGGTCTCAGCTTGTACAGTCCAGAGTTCATTATATAACTCTCTCAGATCTGGGAATAAGTTTAATTCTGGGTATAAGAATAAAAACTTGGTTGGTCTTTGTGAGACTCTGGACTGTTTGCGAGACTCTGGACTTTGTGAGACTCTGGAGATTCTGTTGCTTCAGACCAACCCGGTGACCCGCCTGAACCTCTGTTCACCGCATGTCATCCTCAGTCGGTTCACGCATCCAGTCTTGTTATGGAGTTATGGGAAATTTCCATTATTGGCATCTTGAGACTCCCCTTCCCTTTGGGACAGTGAATGCGAAGTTACAGGGACCCTGGACCCTTCTGGAAAGCCTCTCAAGTCTTCTCTGTTTTGTTTTGTTGTTCTAAGTTTGGAACATTTTCTTACTTTCTTTATCCTTAGGAAGGTGGATGTGAAACTCCTTGTCCAGCACAGCACCAGATCTCCCTGTTTGTCCCCCAACTCAGCCACAGTAGGTCACTGACAGCAGCACCCTGGGGTGAGGAGGCCCACCTGCCAGGCACTCACACACCCAAGCACACTGGCATCGATAGACTCCTTTCCTAGTAACGTGTGTTCAGTGTAATGGGTACATTAAATATCACTCGGCATGTCAAGGGACTCCAGTCCCTTAAGAAATGCAGACAAGTCCTCAGGCAAGTCCCTGTGAGTCTCAGTCCCCAGGAAAGCTGTGTGGGGAAGGCTTGCTTAGAAGGCTGGAGGTGTTCCAGTACTTTCCCATAAAGATTTAAGTGCCGCAGTGCGGCATAGGGGTCAGAGTGTCAGACTCGGTTCAAAAACCCACTCTGCCCTGGAGGCTTGCTGGGTGGCCTGGGGCCAGTCACGCTCTCTCAGCCTCACCTACCTTGCAGGGTTATAATTTGTGAGGATACAATGGAGGAGAGGAGAACTACGTGAGCCACCTTGGGTCCCCACTGGGGGAAAGAGGCGGACTACAGAATCACAGAACCACAGAGTTGGAAGGGACCTCCAGGGTCATCGAGCCCAACCCCCTGCACAATGCAGGACATTCACAAATGCCTCCCCTCCCTCCACACCCCCAGGGATCGCTGTTCCATGCCCAGAAGAGGGTAAAAAGCCTCCAGGATCTCCAGCCAAACCGGCCCGGAGAAAAACTGCTTCCCAACTCCAACGTGGCAATCAGCATTTCCCCGGGCGTGTAAGAAAGGGACAGAAAAGGAAGGAATATAAATAGGATCAATAAAATTAAAATGCCGGCTTTGCAGAGGATGGCAGATATATTACTGAAGAGGCTCAAACTGATGTTGAGTGTTATTTATTGGTCAGCGTTTATGGGCCAAATACAGACGATGCCGAATCCTTCCATCCCCTCTGTGCTCACATTTTACAGTTTGATTCCTCCAATATTATTTATGTGGGAGATTCTAGTGAAATTATGGATCAGGATGCCCCACCTCCCAATCTGTACACCAGAGCTAGAACCTTACCACGTGCCTTCCAAGCGGCACAATGTTTGGAGTCGTGAAACCTACAGGAAGGGATTCTCTCTTCCTATCCTCTCCTTCTCCTTCTCCTCTCCCCTCTTCTCTCTTTAGGGCTAGGGAAGGAGAAGTGTTTGATCGCGAGTGCTGTATGTCGCAGGTTTAAAAATTAAACTTTCAGTAAGAAAGAACCACTCCACGATTAGTTGTGCTGAGATCTCTTCCACTTAATTCCATTTAAGTGCTTTAGACAAAGGGAAGTGCTATTTCTGGATATATAAAAAATGGGGTGATGACAGGGGAAATTAATGACATGAAGGAGGATTCTGGAGAAATTCAAGAGGCTGTTGGAAATCTGTGGTCATAGGTGAGGTGCTGGCCACGTGGGAAGTCAGGAGCTGGCTAGTGTAACAGACGGGTGTCTCTTAACCCATAAAAACACGAAAAATTAAGGGCTGAAGGTCAGGGTTCAGAAGAGGAGAACGGACTTTTACACCCCTGGGAAGATTTGTTGTTGTTGTTGTTCAGTCGCACAGTCGAGTCCGACTCTTCGCGACCCCATGGACGAGTTTACGCCAGGCCCTCCTGTCTTCCGCTGTCCACTGAAGTTTGCTCAATTTCATGTTCGTTGCATCGATGACACTGTCTAACCATCTCATCCTTTGCCGTCCCCTTCGTCTTTGACCTTCAATCTTTCCCAGCATCAGGGTCTTCTCCAGTGAATGCTCCCTTCTCATTTGGTGCCCAAAGTATTTGAGCTTCAGCTTCAGGATCTGGCCTTCCAGGGAGCAATCAGGGTTGATTTCTTTTAGGATTGACTGATTTGATCTCCTGGCAGTCCAAGGGACTCTCAAGAGTCTTCTCCAGCACCATAGTTCAAAAGAATCTATTCTTCGGCGCTCGGCCTTCCTTATAGTCCAATTCTCGCAGCCATACATTACTACGGGGAATACCATTGCTTTGACCATGCGGACTTTTGTTGGCAAGGTGATGTCTCTGCTTTTTATCATGCTGTTTAGGTTTGCCATCGCTTTCCTCCCAAGGAGCAGGCGTCTTTTAATTTCATGGCTGCAGTCACCATCTGCAGTGATCTGGGATCCTAGGAACGTGAAGTCTGTCACTACTTCTACGACTTCCCCTTCTATTTGCCAAGGAGTGATGGGGCCAGATGCCATGATCTTAGTTTTTTTGATGTTGAGCTTCAAGCCCACTTTTGCGCTCTCCTCTTTCACCTTAAGCAAGAGGCTCTTTAGGTCCTCTTCACTTTCTGCCATCAGAGTGGTATCGTCTGCATATCTGAGGTTATTGATCTTTTCCCCAGCAATCCTAACTCCAGCTTGTGATTCATCCAGGCCAGCATTTTGCATGATGTACTCTGCATATAAGTTAAATAAGCAAGGTGACAATATACATCCTTGCCGTACTCCTTTCCCTATGCTAAACCAATCAGTTGTTCCATATCCGGTTCTAACTGTTGCTTCTTGACCCTTATACAGGTTTCTCAGAAGACATGTGAGGTGGTCCGGTACTCCAATCTCT